>CM032892.1:28636453-29258268 GCA_019176425.1 Megalops atlanticus
ACCCGGACAGCACTTCGTGGCAGGTGCCCCCATTGGCACAAGGCTGGGACACACAGGCGTGCTCGGCTGCAGTGGAGACACCACAGAAAAACAAGACACCAGTTCAGGATGGGAGGCCTCGCCATGATCGCCCAACTAAGATGCCGCGGGAGTCGGGGGGGCCGGGGGCCCGGACCACTCACCAATCTCACAGTTCTTGCCCGCATACCCCTCGGGGCAGGCACAACGGTACTCATCCGGCTCCGTGTTCATGCAAGTCCCTCCGTTGACACAGGGATGGTGCGTCCCGCAGTAGTTCAGATCTACACACAGGGAGGCACACAAATACACAGGTTAGGAGAGGCCAAACTCCACCCCCCCTCCCAGGATGCCGTGGTGCTTGCCAAACCCCTTTTTAGGTAGCGCCCTTCACAGAAAGCACAGTAGGTTGCTCAACCCTACAGCAGAGATTTCATGAGCACACAATTTGATTGCAAGAAGGGCTTTTTTTGGGTGCGGGGTCTCGTTACAGGGGCTGGGGGGGACTGGGTGCGCTTCACCTTTGTCGCACAGCAGGCCGCCCCAGTTCTTCTCACAGTTGCACTGCCAGGGCTTGACGCAGGTCCCGTGAACACAGCCTGGGTGGGGGAGGCACTCGTCACAGAACTGACCCTGCCAGCCGTAGCTGCACCTGGATGACACAAGGGCAGCGATCAGTGCAATCACCGGGGGGTGTTCAAACCTTAGGAGTGCAGTGCTGGGTACTGCCTGTATTTGTGAACATTTCTGATGAAACGGGGAACAGGGAACGTCTTTATCTAGGGGGGTTTGGACTGCTTCCTGTTACTTCCTGATGTTAGCAAGCGGGGATATATGTACGTAGGCTGGGTGTGTGTGTGCGTGTGTGTTAGTTGAGCATATTTCTATGTATCCTCGTTGAAGGGGTGGGGGTGGGGCTAGGAGCACAGTTACACAGTGTGAGATGGTAAGAGGTCAGCTCAGTTGGTTTAGTGCAGCACTCTGCTATTCGAAGGCCAGCAGCACCCTGCCCCCCGCCACACCCCCAGTTGCCCCGTCGGTTCTCATCGCACTATTTTAAGCTCCCTTTCAACAGGACGCGCCTGACCTAAGCTCTGGCAGCCGCTCAGAAAGGTGCAGGCTTTGTCGCTCCGCGTTTGGCGGGAGCGCTTTGGACGCATGCCCTCCGCACTCGGGCGGCCTCTCAAGCTGAGCCGCGGCAGAGCCGGGGAGACGCGGTAAACGGAGATCAAGGGCTGAGTGCTAACCCCCCCTCCAACGCATTTGGCCTGGGGAGATCGTGCGATGCTGTCACATTACAGTCATTTCACTGGTGCGGCATGCTCGATCGATTCCAGAGGCCACACACTCCCAAATCCGACGGCGGGTGCCAGAATGTGGGCACAGGCTGTGAGATGGGGACATGACTTCCTTTAATTCCTGTAATTCAGCAGACAGCGGGGTGCTTTTAAAACCGCTCACCTGGCCCTCCCAAAAATTTCATCATTGCTGAGCACGTCCGTCCAGTCATGTCCCCAAACGGCTAAGACGCTTTCAGTTTCCCCACTCTTAAGGCCTGTTCCCTCCACCCATTCACAAAGATAAGCAACTCTTCCCCTTTCCCCTGCAAAGGGAGGTATCAGCTGTTGCTTACGGCAAGGGACCCATGGTCCTTTGCAGGTCCTGCTCTCGTGTCTAATGTCTAACCAGCCCGACCCGCCCTCTTGACCGCCTTGATGGAGTGGTCATGCTTTTTGGTTTCATATAGGCCAGATATCATGCATTAAGCTGTGAATTACTCCTCAGCAAAACGGGAATGTGACATCACAAAGGGAGCTCTCAGCAGCCAATAGGGACTGACAGGACAGAGGGAGGGAGGGGCCTGCTCAAACTGGGGGGTGCTGTATCACACGTATCGCTGTTTCCAATGAACCAGATCTCCGCCGTTCTTCTCTTTCTTCCCTTTCCCTCTCTTTCTTGCATTCTGTCAGACCCACTGTCTCTCTTCCAGCTACTCTCTCTTAAAATACCCCCACACACACACCCAACACTGCAAAAATAGCCTGCACTGAAAACTAAGCGCGGATCTTCTTCCGAGCTCCTTTTGCCTCAATGGAGCAGTCCAGCATTCAGCATGCATGTAGTGCATCCACACAAAAATACCCCACTCCCCCCTAGCCACTTGGATACGACCTTACTGGGGTCACGGGGGAGAGAGTGGGCTCTAAATCTGAGACCTGGATACAGTTTTAGGCTGAGTGGTGGCAAGGATTCACACTTCCTGCGTAGCCACTGCGTCGCGTTCCTCAGTTTCCCCTCAGCATATACACTCCAAAGGGCCAGAGGGATTCTGGGATAGCACGCACACCAGTGCCTACACCACAGGGAGAGGCAGCCTCATCAGTAAGTGTATAGTCCTGTCTGTTTTCCTGTTAATTTAAGGTCTGCTTCAAGCAAAGAGATTGGGCTCCTTATTCCCAACTCCTTCGATTCTGTTTGTGCAAAAGAGAGGGGTCTGACTGTGAGATGGACAGACTGCCATTGGCTGCCTTTGCAGGTAAGAGGAAGGGACCTGCAAGGAATGCCCGCAGAGGGACACAGCCACCGAAGTGGGCCCAGGACAGGAAGGCGTAGGAGGAGACCAGAGTGGGCAGGGAGGCTCCGAGCCTCACTTACAGACAGGAAGTGTCGCGCGAACAACAGCCTGGCGAGACTGGGGGGCAGGAAGGGGAACAATGGCTGCTGGGACGGGGGAAAGGAGGGGGGCTATGGAAATCTAACATGCCCCTGCCTCCTCCCCACTCTCGTGTGGTCACTGCATTTTCAGGAATTATGCACGAGAAAAAGCTGAGAAATAACCTCAAACTGTATAATGGCGTTAGAACAAAATGAGGAGCACCAAAGATTGAGTCGAGTGTTAGCTGGGATGAAAGATGCCAGTAATGTCACACACAAACATACACATACACACTCACACCGACCCAAGTCCAATCAATCACAAAATAGCACATTCATTGTTGTATTCATCTCATTGATTAAAGTGCCAGCTATAGCCCTTTCTGATTTCCACTACATTTTTCAAATATCATATTGAAATGATAAAATTTGCATGTGTACGATCTGTTATTGAAGAATATATTCAAGAACAGACATTTCTAAAATTACTGCTATCCTGATCTTTAGTAACTGTTTTGCATCTTTTATAATTTGATCTGTCTGCTGAGACAGTTGAACAAGATCAACCTACAACAGTAACAATTGTAACAGTAATCAATAATAATGCAGTTCAGTTCTATTTAACTAAATCATCACCATCATCATAAATAACTGTGCTTAAAGGTGCATTCAGAAGCCATGATTCCTGGGCAGAAAAACACCTGGGGAATGCTCAAATCAGGACCCACACTCAACATGTCCTACCAGGGAACGAGATATATATATACACACACACACACACACACACACACACACACACACACACACACACACACACACACACACACACACACACATTTTTAATTGGTTAATTCCACCTCATTCACTCACTGTGGCACAGAGGAGCTTAATCATATTGGTGGTCTGGGGCACCCAAATCGGGTGTCTCCAAGGCGTGGGGTATGTGGAATGAGGAAGCCTTACCTGCACTCCCCTGGTACATCACAGCGTCCATGCAGTGGGTTGCAGCCCTGCCTGCAGATCGCTGCAATGACAGAAAATAGGGGTGGGGGGTGGGGGGGACATAGTTTATATTCAGCTTCCCTCCTTACATGTGCAGAGAGATGTAAGGATTAGCTGGGGAAGGAAGTTGACTGTAAATTCTGATCTAGAGCCACAATTACCACCATTATAAGCTAAACCGTAACACCAACTGGAGGTGACAAGGGGCACAATAGGCCCCACCCACTCTTCTTCATGACTCTTCACACCCTCACCCAAACAGGGGCGGCCCGTGATACACACTGGAGTATATCTCTGCACCTGTTCAAACTGATGTCCTGTGGTGGGGCCCTGGCACTGTAAAGGCAAAGTAACCCTGGTCACCCATGCCCAGCCAAGCTCCAGGCATTAGTGACATGTCTGTGACTGATAACTGGTGGACAGATGACCCTTTCAGACCAGTGACATCCACCCCAGAAGTGACCTACCCAAAGGACCATGGGATATGTCAAACTGTTTTTGCAGTGCCCAGAGAAAAGTAGACACTAAAGAACTCCTGCCAATACAGTGGAAACAGCAGATAGGCCTGAAGTATCTGGGCGGGGCCCTGTATTGTGGGCATGGTGCGAGGGTTTGTCAGGCCATGCCCCCCGACTCACCTGTCTTGCAGTCTGGACCCGTCCAGCCGTCCATACAGCCCCGGTTCCCGAGCTGGTCGCACACATAGTGGCCGAAGTAGTCGTCACGTGGGCGGCACTGCTTGTTGCACTTGTTGCCGTAGTAATTCTCATCGCAACTGACACGGATCCTGTAGTGGAAGCTGGCAGTGGGGCCGTTGTGCTGGATGGACTGCCAGCGGTCCCCTGGGTTGATCATCCCTGTGTGGATGCTCCGATCGATTAGCAGCTCCTCGCCTAGAGAGATGGCGGACAGCCCGTTAGGCCAAGAACAGTCTAGAGGGGCCAGATGCAGGTCTGTTTCCAGCTCACAGGTAAGAATGGACACATGCGTGCACGCGCGCGCACACACACACACACACACACACACACACACACACACACACAAAGATGCGACCACAGAAACAAACATGCCTGCACCATATACACATATACACACATGCCCCTACACACATGCATATACACACACACACACACACACACACACACACACAAATGCAGAGAGCGGGGAGCTGCAGGAGGCTGATAACCATGCTGTGTTTATTGAAATGGGTTTCTCTCCCTCTTCCCTCTCAGGAAGTCCAGCGCGGTACACCATGGAGCCAGGGAGGAAAACACACGAAAGTGGGACAGGCCGAGGCGAGGGAGACCTTCTCAAGGGCAAAAACAAGAAAGGAGTCCACACGCCACCACAGACACCGCACGTACAATGCCCCCCTCTCCTGACTGCCCATCTATCTCTGTCACGCACACACACGCACACTAAAACCACCCACAAACATAACTCAAACACACACTCACACCTCACCAAACACACACCCACATGCAAAACATACTCACCAAACACATACTCACAAACCAAACACATCAAACACACACTCAAACAAGCACTCACATGCTAAAAAAGCTCACCAAACACACACCCACATGCAAAACATGTACACCAAACATGCACCCACATGCCAAAAACACTCATCAAATATGCACCCACTCATTAAACACATTCACTAAACACGCAGCTACATGCTAAATAATGTCACCCCAAACACACTCCCATACACCAACCTCCCACGAGACTCTCCCTTGCCTATATGCTAAAAGTGTTCACCATACACGCATCTACATTCTGAGCACATTCATCAAACATGGTCACACAGTCACCCATGAATTGAACCTGCAAACTGCTTATAAGCACGGCACTAGACACACTATTACTAGAGAACTGTGGAAAACTGTCCAGCACTCAAGGCCAAGTCCTGGAAGAGCAGGGACTTAAACTCTGCTTCAGCAGCCCCTGCCCTGCCTAACCCATGTCTAGAAGTCATATTCACTCACTCACTGACCCACAAGACAGGTACCACAGTAACTGTGCTTTACCAGTAGAGGTGCCAAAGTGCACAAAGGCCAGAAAGGAGTCATAGCCAATAGGAACAGCCCTGGTGCTTTGAGAGTGCAATTTTCTAGAGTCAGCCAAGCACAGGGCCAAAGGTCCTGGAGTTAAAGTCAAGACCTGGAAAACTATGGGAATTTAAAATCCGGCTTCATACTCTTGCAACAAACTCCACCCACCTCATACACAGTGCAGCCAATTTTGTATCACAGTGAGACGAGACAAACAGCAATCTCTGCGGATCTGGGGGCCAGTGACTTCCCCTACCCTGCACACACATGTGGACACACACGGATGCACACACAAACACACACAGATGCTCACGATACATATGCAGATACACACATGGACTAGGGCTGGGTATTGGCACAGATGCCCCGATTCGATTCGATTACGATTCTGATTCACAAGCTAACGATTCGATTCAATCTGATTCGATTCGATTCTGATTCGATATCAATTCGATAGGAATGAGATATGGAATACTGTATAGCAGCTTTCCATATTTGGAGAGATGTTTAAAAAGCTCTAAAGGGAACACAAATTTACAAATGCAGAGTCACTGGAAACAAATTGTGAAAACCACTAAAGAAAAGGCCAAAGGCTTGTATACCAAAATCTTTTTATTTGAAGGTATTTTATTTGAGGGTTTTTAAGGAACTATACATGGGTATTGTTCCTTAAAAACAAAACCAACCTGTATCATTGCCTACTTATTAATGACATGAAGCAGCAATGTGTTTGCATTAGTTAACTCAGGGAAAGCTGGTTTCTAAGGTAGCTACAATGACTGACAAAACATAGCTGACTGCCAGTAGCAACTTTGCAATTGTGAACGTTTTTTGCTAGCCTAATACGAACAACTAGCTAGCTAGCTACCTAGCAAAAGAACATGAACAACTACATTTCTCTTGAATTGCGCTAAATTACATTGCATTCATGACCAAGTGTTGCTGTTCAGTTTATCTAGCTAGCTAGTTAGGTAGCTAGGTAGTGGCTGCACACTGTATTAAAGTTAAAGCTAAAAAGCTGTGACTGCAGTGTACATATATATGAATATGTATACCAGGCATCTCCACGATTTTGGGCACCCTTCTCCTCTCCATGCATCATTTTAAAATTTATTCTCTGTACGTTTCAAAAAACAATTTGTAGAGTATGGGGAAACCCAACACTACCACGATAAGCTTCTCCTCCATGTTTGACTGGAACCAAAATGTTGGATCATTTGTTTCAGCGACGTGTGTCATGCTGCCTTCACTCCCATTGGTAGTCACCCTGTCGCATCGCTCAGTATTTGCATAAAATAGACCTCTAGTCTAGTCTATTTTAGCCCCACCTAGTTGGCTTTGCAACGGCCACTTGTCTCTTGTCGCTGTTAATCGGCAACTCTCATTGAAAATGAATGGCAGCCGGTCGCTCCTGTGTCGCCTGTGTGAACGTAGGGTTAGCCATGGTGAACACTGAGAGGTCGCATCACAGTAAAAAAAAAATTGATGTAACAGGTTTTCCTCTATGCGTTCGCAGGTCGTTAAACGAGAGAGCAACATCTAATGGGGGGGGACTAGTAACTGCCTTTAATAAAACAGTTAGGCTATGTCAGAGCCCGTCTATTTAATTCTCTGGCTATGTTTAACCATTGCGGAAATGAACCTAGAAAACAGAAACCTAAACCTAAAAGATCAATCCATAAATTTTACAGATCGATATCGAATCGGATGAATTTTAAAAAATGATTAATGATCCCTAACATGGACACAGAAAAAGGCACAGAGACACATCTACATACACGCGCATACACACACACATATACACACACACAGAAACACAATATTGACATGCACAGAGATGCAGTGTTTTACATATACTCACACACACACACACACACACACACACACACACACACACGCATTCCTTGTCCCACTCTCCAGTGATGTGGGAGGAATTCTGAAACAATAACAGAAATAGCCCTGGCGCTTCCCGATAAAGAACAATGCCTTTGGGCTCCGCTCGCGCCGCCAGTCTGTTTGGTGTCCAAACACAGAGCCGGCCGGCAGGCTTCCTGCCCCACGAGCAGAAAGCAGCAGCCCCTTTCCTGAGCGACCCCCCAACCCCTGTACCCCCTCGAACCCGCGCCCACATTCCAGCTGGGCAACAGGAGCCAAATCCCAGGCTTGGGGTTCCTCCCAAACGGGCGCCAGGTCAGCGTGTGGGTAACAGTACCGCACAGCAGGCCGACAGCTGTCTGGAGCAGCGGACGGACGGACAGACGGGTAAGAGGGTCAGTAGTTAATGGCTTAACAAGCTGAGACAGTTGCCGGCTTTTTATAGACGGGGAGGTGCACGATGCAGCACTGCCCAGAGGCCAGCAGAACACGGTAAGGAATGATGACCGACAAGCAATGACTATGCCGCCGGGACCCACAGATGGTTGCTTGGACAGCCAGATGCCAGCAGTGGTGGAGAGATCACTTTTTCGGCTGGCCCGAGCTCACAGGGGCTAACTCCTCTGCTGATCCCAGTGGCTGGCGGAGCGGGCAGGCTGGTTCCCATTATCCCGGTGGCACCGTGGAAACCTGCCCTGGTGCAGTTTGAGGAATCACCCGCCTCCCAAACCCCCCCAACAAGCACCACGGTCATGGGGGGATGCGGGAGGGGGGCTTATACCCAATAGCAACTGCATTTAACAAGGCCAAGAGGAGCTTAACCCCTTCCATACCAGGGATGTGTCCACCGCACTGCTGAGGAGCAGCCAGACTGCAAATGGCCGGGTTGCAGAGGAGAGAGCCCCTCACCCAGTAATGCAGAGCTGGTGATATGCACACACTCATGACTTTTGTCCCAGTCTCATACTACTTTTTTTCATACTATTTTTTTTTTTTTTTTTTTAACCTTTGCAGTTCGCCGCTGGACACAAATGCAAAGCAACACCCCAGAGCAGTTTTGCAGCGGTCTCTCTCAATCCTACTCTCTCATTTGCTGGGAGAGGTAACAGCAGTGGAGTGTGTGTAGAATCAGCCAATCAGGTGCTCCCCCAGATCAACCTGCAACACTGACCAAAATAACCTGACCAGAAAATCTCTCGTTCCTGGTCTCAAAGGATGACCAGTCAGGACGAAAGGGCAAAACAATTTTCCTCCACAACAAATCCCAACAGCCAGCTGCAAAGATGCTGCCACATCTAACAGCTCCAAAGTTATTATTTGGGAATAGTACTTTAATGTCACAGGCCCGCAGGTGTAAAAGTAGTTTATTAAGGAGCCTTTTAATGGTCTGGAGGTTCATACTGGTTGACTGACGTGTACATACTTGGTCTTTAATCTATGGTATGTGTGATACCCAGAGAAAGGTGAATTTCACACCTGTTTTAAGTGCAGGGGGCGCTTGCATTTTCGCTGCATCAGCTCGGCTTGCTATGGCAGGTGTTGAAGCTTGTTGCATATTCCTGCGTGCAACACAAGGTGGTCTCAGATCAAAATGCTGCATGGTTGCCACTTACAGTCCACAGCGAAGAGAGAGAAAAATGTGGGAAAATCAAAACAAGAGAAGGGAGAGGACCGATGATCTCTCTGTGTGTCACACATCAGCTTGGCATGGTATCCCAGCACCATTTGGTGGCCGGAAAGCAGGTGTGGCAGGTGAGAGCCTAAGGTAAAAGTACATTCAGGAAGAGAGAGGGCATAACAGATACCCCCCCCTCTCCAGCCCACCCCTGACACCCAAAAAATGGATAGTCCTGGGAAGTGTTTCCATGAGATTTTGACCCTGACTATTTGTTGTCAAAGTTCTTTCCCTTACAGCTGAAACGACACCCTGAATTTCATTAGAGAAAACTCTGTAGCATTAACCTGTCACTGTCCATCTTCACTGCTAGCTGTGTTTCAATGCAATTCATGTCTTCCTGTGCAGGGGTCGATGGATGAGAGTATGTGTGACCTCCTTACAGGAGTGCTGCTGAAACCAGAAGTGGAGGGACTGAGCGAGGACATTTTGCAGTTTTAAATCACAGCAGCAACTGACTGTGGTGCTCTCTAATGCTGAGAGATGCACCCCATGTTCCCTGCAGGCCCACAGCACCCCAAGCCTCTCCGCAGGGCACCTGCTTCCCAGCTATTTTAAGTGCACATTCTCTACTTATAACCGTACGCTAAAGAAATATCTTCCCCCGTTTACCCTGACAGCCTGGCCCACAGGAGGCGGGCGGTGTTTGGGCCGGGGAGGGGGGGATTGTTTGCACGTCAGTTAGACCTGCAGGAAACTCAGCAGTGCACCTCGCCCCAGAAAAAAAATCAAAAGGTCCTTTGTCTTGGGCTGAAGGCGAGGATGGGGAAAACAGGACGCTGTGACCTCACAGCTTTGAAATGTGTTTGTCTTTGAGGCTCGGGAGAGAGCACCCCCAACCCCCCCAAACCATCTCTCCCTTGTGTCCCCCCGGCCATTGCCTGAAGCAGCCCCCCTCGCACACCACGCGCCAAGAATTCACGGGGGGCAGAGTTTAAGGTCGGATCACTGCAGAAGATGACTCTGCACCCACACACGCCCACCAAAAGGCAGGTTTTGTTCCACGGCAACCAGCTATTGGAGGTGACGTGACATGCCCCCTCCTTGCCACGCCCACTCAGTGAGTCATGCCCATTGGAGCATTCCAAGATTGGTCGGGTTGGACCTTGCTTGGTTGCTGTAACGACTGTTTCTGAGGGACTCTCTGCCAGCGCCCTGGGGGCACCCCCCTCGCTTGGTGACCACTTGTGCTTGCCCCTACCCGGCCGCTACCTCAGGGTGAAAACTGTCAACATTTTTCGCACCCTAAGAGCCAGAAAGCATCAGGACCAGGGAGCAATTTGATTGATGATACGTGCGGAATCTTTAACCTGCGGCACACACCCCCCTCACGAAACTATGCAGCGTGGAGCCGTGGATGCGAGGGGAGTGGTGAGTCCATCCCATTCGGTGAAAACAGCCCCTCATTACTGCCCAAACTCTCCCCATTTAATGATCACCTGAGGAGGATTTATGGCCCTTTGCTGTAACTTCAGCATGCTTCCAGCAGTCACTGTGCTTCTGCGTGAACCATCAAAGGCGCCGAATCGCAGGAGAGCACAGCCAGAGGCGTGCCCTCCCGCCTCAAACACCCAATCCCCTCCCCGCTGCTCCTCACCTTGCCCACCAGGGGCATACTTACCACTGCGTGTGTGGTTGTCCCAGTCCCAGGCCTCCAGCAGGAGGGTGTACATCCGCTGCCAGGGAAGAGGAGGACAGAGGGTCAGGGGGAGGGGTCAGGGGTCAACTGCACTGCCCTTTACAATATAGAACCAATGTCTGTCAGAACTGTCTGAGGAAGGAGAACGAGAGATTAGCACTCCCTAAAAATGCCTATGCATTAAATATGATATCTAAATGATATCTAAATCTATTATGCAGGATTTGACAGAATAAACAAATATATGCAACAACCATGTAATAAGCAGTTTTCTAAAAGGCAAAAATATTAATTCTTGTCACCATCATATTCACAATTTTCTGAATACTGGCATATTATCAAATACATTTTAAAATATGTGGTATTTTACACTGTAGTAATGTAGTGTAGTAAAGCTGTAATGCTGTTAACTGGTCAAGTTTTAAAATGCAGCTGTACTTTGACACAAAATATCAGGCATACATTTCTAACATTTGGCTTATAAGAGCAACTACATACAAGAGCTATGCGAGATGGAAGTGGTTGGGGAGGGAGCGGGGGTATCTCAGACCCACCCCTATAATGCAGAGCCATAAATGCAACAGCAAATCAAGGAGCTTCATTTGCCATATAAAGACGTCCTTCATGATATTCTCACGTATACTTCCCATCTGTGGCAGCTTTCTGCATTTTCTGGGCTGCATATTCAATGACTAACTGATCCAACTGGCAATTCACTGCAGATTTCCAGACGAACCACCTTGTTCAAGGGTGCAACAGCAGTGCCTGACCTAAGATTTGAACCCGTGACCCTCAGGGTCCAGAGCTCCGAGTTGTAGCCTCTACACCATGCTATATGAAACAGAAAATGTTGAATTCATAAAGCTTCTTCATCTCCTCTCATGCATGCACCCACAGCTACTGAAATCCAAATCACAAGTAATGCTTTCCCAACACTGCAGCAATATTAGATAGCAGAGCCTACCCCGATCATTGAATCCTTGGGTTTTACGGGGGCTGAGTGCATCAGTGCAAGTGTGAAAATGCAGCAAAACATTTGCTCAGCAGTAAACTCCGACCGCCTGGTCACCTGATACAACCACAATCCGCCTGAGCGCAGCTCAGCTAACGGGACTGAGATTTTAATGAGGCCTTTTTGTAAGATGACCCCTTTGAACCACTGACCTACAGGGCCTGGAAACAGGAAGGTGCTTCTCCTTCGACCACTCGAATCCTTACGTGATCAAAGGACCAAGGTCAACCATCTCGACTGCTGTTCTGGAGTCAGCCACACATTACCAAAAGGGGGTAAGTCCAGACCAACGTGACCGCTTCATTAAACCCGTGACAGCTGCTGACCAGTCTCGAGTGAAGGGTAGGAGCAGCGTGGTGGGGGGTGGGCCTTAAGGGTGGTGAAGCCAATCAGAATTTGATTTTGATTTTGAAGCCAATCAGATTTGCAGGATCAAATCCACATTGTGGATCAACCCTTTGGGGATTAGGTAATGTTGGGTCTGCCTCCCGGGGACAGTCTGATGGGGGGCTCGGGGTCTGGGCTGCCGAGAAGGCAGCAGACGCGACTTAAAAAGGTGGATTACTGGATGCAGACCTGGCTCATCCCGTGACATACTGACCTCACGCTCTCGTGCCGATTAGCGGGATTAAGTGACAGCTGCCAAAATGGCAGGGGACGAGATGGACTGGGAGCGGGGAAGGGGATGCAAAGACCGCGACACCTGCCCCCCTGAGAGTGTCAGCACAACGTCTCACTCACTGACTTCCTCCACTCCACCCAAATTCAACTCCCTGCAACACCCACCACCCACCGCCCCCACTCCCCCGTGTGAAATGAATGCTGGCAGGAGTGGTCGTTTTCAGAGGCGTTACTTTTGTGTGTCTGGCCCGCTTTATCATGCTTTAGGCAGAGGGGCTGATAACGGCATTTATTTATAAACAGCAGGCTGGGAAAATCATGGCAGACAGCTCTCCAGGAGGGGTGTGTGTGTGTGTGTGTGTGTGTGTGTGTCAAGGGGGATACATCCAAGCTGCCAGAGATCCCATCATGACCCTGCATGACCCCCCCACAAACCCATACCACCATGGCCGCACCACCCAGCCTCAGAACATGCCGCTACAGCATGGGGGGTATGGGGGAATGGGGAAGGGGAGTCTGAGGTAGGACCTGCATCCCCAGTAACCAGGGCGAGGGCTTGGTGACAGTGGACGGCCCTGTCCAGCTTCGGCGATGTCACTTCCTGTCCGCTAATGAGTCTACTAACTGAGGGCAAGTCATATGACCACCTGACCAAACAACTCCCACAGAGGAGCGGGGAGGCAGTTAGAATTCAGAGTGCCTCAGGGAGGCAGACGAAGGTGCTGGTTCCCACGGTGGCGAGGCGGGGGGAGGCTGGAGTGGATGTGGGTGTGGGCGTGAGAAAGGGATTGCAGAGTTTTGCTCAGATGAAAGGGACCACGGCAACTGGGGTCACTAATTGCCCCAAGAGACCTCTAATCGGCCCAATACTCTGCAACACCCTTTGTATCTATGACAGAATTGTGCCGGAAACTCATTTTGGTACAGAGCAGACTCACAGGAGATGGCCCTCTTTCCAGTTGGGTTTAGCAAGCTCTTAGACAGTTTTGAAGGGAGAGAATTACAGATACATCATTACAGATTGCATCGCACATTGCAAATCAGTTTATTTTGGGCATTTGGGATTGTAAAGAGGAAGTGGGGAAACCAGTTCCCTCTGTAGGGTAAATCTGATGATTGTGAGGAAAAATCTGCTCCTCTTCCAAGATGTCTGTCTCTCTCTCTCCTCATCTTTCTTCCTCCAGACCCGATCTCCGGTGCGACCCTGTGATCCCAGCAGTATCGAATGGCTCACCTTCTTCCTGGCAGAGCCGCAGACGGGAAGGGGACGCTATTAATGTGGCCGCCGCTCCTTCACCTTTGACTCCGCCCCCGCCCAAATAGGGACTGAGAGGGCTGGGGTCACGACCCTGTCAGCGGACTTCTCACCGCCACGTTCAGCAAAAGACCTGTGCCTTGATGCAATCAGAGCAAAGTGCCCCGAGGCCTTGGAGCCGACAGCCATGACCCCCCCAACCCGTTAACGACCGGTGTCTTGTCTGTGCCCCCTATCATCACAACCTCTAAAAGAGAGCCATTTGCACCAGGAAGACAGAGAGAGGGACAACAAGACAGAGAGAGAGGGAGAGGAAGGGGACACAGTTGACACCACCACAGCCAGCTTACCCCGTTCGCCCCAGGACAGCGCTGTCAGATGTCCTTAGATGTCCTCCTTCAACATGAAGACCCCTGACAACCCCTTCTTCCCCAAAGCCTCAACACACAACCCAGGGTCTGATCAGACCTTCTGATTGCATCAGACAGAAGAGAAAACGTCTAAAGACTCTCGAAAACATTCCGAATGGCCAGTGCAGCAGTTACTTCAATCCACTGGCTTAGCGCACTCTGGCTACAGGTCCTCTGGCTCTCCCTAGGCAGAGTCCTATCGTCCCCAACTCCCAACCCCTAGACTCCACGTACCCCCTCCACCACAACCACCCCCCACTCAGAGCCCCCTGTACACTCAAGTGGCAGACAGTGATTTATTGCCCTCTGATGGACATGAGGGTTCCCATTTGTCGCGTGGGGAGTAATCGCTGTGTGTGATCGTCATTAATGTTAAATGTCACGTCAATCCCAGCTGTCAGACTTAAACGCGGTCACCGCATTCGCAGGCGAGGGGTGTCAGAACGTCCTCAGAGGAGAGTCACGTGACCAAGCGAGTGAACAAGGCCATCCCAGCAAAAGCCCTTCGCAGACGGCAACATTTAATTAAGCCCAAATACTGGACACAATCCGCCAAATTACAGGAGACGAGGGTTTTCTGTGCCATTTCAAGACAAAAGCCCTGTCTAGTTTTTTAAACTGTAGTTTAAACTGTGTCCATTAAAATTTGTTTAAGTCTGTTCCAAATCACATGTAGGGACCAAATTTTTTTGAATATAATAAACTTAAATTATTGATTTCCTGCCTTTATGTGTCAAAACACAGCAGCTTGTCACCTTCAGTCAGACTCAAACAAATTAAAACAAACCCAAGTTCCTGCTCCCTTGGGTCAGAGTGCAGTTGATTAACACGTTAGCAGAACGATCATCTCTTTCCAGGGGCATTATGCATCCCATTGGTCAAGATTTATGCACTTTAACGCAAAAGTTTATCAATCAGCCTGTCTCGGGTAGGGGATGGGTGGTTTTAGAGAAAGGGGCTCGGCTACTTGGCTCTCACAAGGGAAAATAATCATCTGTGTGTGTGTGTGTGTGTGTGTGTGTGTGTACACGTTTGTGAGTGTGCACGTGTCCCTGTACGTTGGTTGTGTTTCTGCATGCATGAACATGTACGCGCATGTGTGAGTGCGTGCGTGTGTGTGCATGGGTGCATGTTCGCCTATATTCACATGCATGAGTGTGTTTGTGTGTGCACGAGTGAGTGAGTGTGTGTGAGCATGTATGCGTGTGTACATCTGTTTTGTCCACAGTGGTTTTCCCCAGACATGAGGAACAGCACCCAATACCAGCACCCCACCATCAACTGTACTCTTGTTCAAGCCAGTCAGACCACAGTCTAGACTTAGACTCAGATCAACTAGCACAAATTGGGGGTTGCTCCTATGAGCCCCCTAATATGCCCCCTTCACCCTGCAATCAATCATCGACCCGTGAGGGAACTTTTCCTCACACTGTGCCAGGGGGTCATGAAGGTCCTTACTACGGTGTCATGGGGTCTTCCCACATCCATCTTTTCCACATTGGCCCCCATGCACTCTCCCCCTCTGCGCACTAAGGACACACTCATTCACTCTCTCTATACCCTTTGATCATTCACATTCTCTCTCATTACACCATTACGACACACTCTCTCTCTCCCTTTACATTCTTGGATCAGATACACTCTCTCTCTCTCTCCCCTCTCACTCGATCCCCATCCTATATTCTCTCTGTCTCCCTCTCATTCCCTTTCTCTCCATCCTAAGGACACTCTCTCTCTTTCTACACCCTTAGGACACTCACTGACACTCTCAGAATGCTGATAGAGTAGATTAGATTAGATTACAGTTGCTTAGCAGAGGCTCTTATCCAGAGCGACTTACACAGCTTACAATTTTTGTACGTGTTATCCATTTATACAGCTGGATAGTTACTGAGGCAATTTGGGTTAAGTGCCTCACCCAAGGGTACAACAGCAGTGGCCCACCTGTGAGTTGAACAGGCTTTCTTTTTTGGGTTTACAAGGACTGCTAAACCAGAAGCTTCCCTATTGCCAGTGGGAAAGCCAGGTATACACAAGCCATCTGAATTCTGGTCTCCTCAGGGAGAAGTGGATTTAGCAAGCGAACACCGTAGCAAAGGCTCTTTGAACAGGAAGTCCGAGCTGCCTGCAGCACTGTTACTGGTGAGATACTTCTGTTATCCTCTGCAAAATCCTTTGCAGAGGAGGGCATAGCTACTTTGGCTGTGAATCCTCTGTTTAAGGGTCTTCAGCAGGCCTGTTTTTTCAGCAAAGCCAACAATCTGCTTTGAGTGAGTGTGGTGCATTCCCCCCAGATTCGGTTAGCGTAGGGGTACAGGAGAACTCCCTCTCTAAACAGCCCAGCCAATTGATTTCCCTCACCTGGCTCCTCCTCTGACCCCACCCACATATCTACCCCCTCCAGAGCCACAACAAAACAGACATGCCCCCAACCCCCCCCAGGTCAGCTCCACTCAACCCTCTGTGGGATGTTGCCATGGAGGCCAACAGCAGCACATTATTCACTATCAGATATTCAGCATAGCCCTCAATGTACAACAACATCCTGCAGTTTAAGCTCCAAGCACATGTTACCCCTAAGCTCTGATCTGGAATCAGATGTATAAACCCCATACTAGCTAGTGCTGGGCGGTATACTAGTTCATCCGGTATACCGGTTTTAATTTCCCATACGGTATGAATTTTTCATATACAGCCATACCGTAGCATAGCTGAAAAACAGCTGTAACGCTTCAATAGGCAGCAAATTATATAATATTGTTCGCCACTAGAAGCACTACGGAGCGCTGTGCAGATTGTATTGAGAGGGGACCCCTATTAACTGTGCGTACCCTTCTTACTAACGGTTATAACTTCATAACACAACAATTAATTACCCTCAACTTACTCTCTTTAACAGGGCAAAACACCATGGCACACAACAATTTGTGACACATAAACAATTTGTATCTTCAGTGGCGGCTGGTGAGCTGGAAATAGGGGAAGCGGAAACACTACCTCTAAATCTATCATTACTTTCAGCCTGTTGCCCTTTATCCTCCTTGATTAACAATAAAACAAATAATTCACAGAATAATCAACACTAATTGCGTAAATAGAGTAAATGATTCTGCTCCTGAAACAGCACAGATTGTCTGTAGTTTGTGTGCTTGCTAAAGCTACAACGTGAGATTGTTCAATTAACAAGGATGGCATTTATGGATTTAAATTACGTTAAATGCTCATAACACATCACAGCGTTTGTGAGGTCTGTGTTCTAAACGTTTTTGTTCATTGCACTCAACCTAACCTAAAAGTTTATTCTCAGTACTTTAAATGGATTTAACTAAATTTAGCTCCATTTTGTAATTTGAATTTTGTCACACAAGAAAGCTACAATGTGCTTTGGGCTTACTTCCCACTTCAAATTCCTTGTTAACTAAACAATCTCACGCTGTAGCTTTCGCAATAGCACACATATTTCAGACAATCTGCGGTATTTCGCCAGCATAATCATTTATTCTTATTACGCAATTGGTGTTGATTATTCTGTGAATTACTTGTTTTATTGTTAATCAAGGAGGATAATGGGGAACAGTTTGAAAGTAATGGTAGATTTAAAGGCAGTGTTTCCGCTTCCCCTGTTTCCAGCTCACCAGTCGCCACTGTGTAACACTAATAATTGTATGATTACAAAATTACACTGCCAAACGGCATACTGGGTACAGCTCGCTAGCTAGCCAGGTAGCATAACAGTCTGTTAACAGCTGGGAGAGGCTCCATCGCTACAGTAGATTAAACTAAAGAACAGAAAACAGAGATGGAGGATGAAAAAAGTGAGACTGGAGATGCACCAGAAGAAATTGTGCCTGAGAGAGGAGCTGTGTCTGCAGTTGTAGTTTATAGAATTATGTTGAAATATTTTGTCTTGAAAAGAAAGCAATGTTAAAGTTGTTGGCTTATCTGTTTTTTTAATTTCTGTTTTTACTATGTTGCAGTTTGCACAAGAAAAATTGTTTACATTCTGCAACTGTTTCATGCATACTGATTCCTTCATATATTGTGTCATTGTGTGGGGTCAAGCAAACCCTATAGTAATCAAAGCCTTCATTATATACATGATGAAATTAAAATGTTTTTATATTCTGTGTACTCCTGACAGTAGAATGAGCCACAAACCTATATAAAGGCCCAGGCATGCAAAAAAATAAATAAATACCGTAATATAACGTGAAACTGCCAGAATCTTTAAAAATACCGTGATACAAATTTTTGGTCATACTGCCCAGCACTAACACTAGCCTTAGAAATTATAAGCTAAATGGGAAAAACCGGTTTACCCTTAAATCAGCACTTCTGGGCGATTTCTGCCTGGAGTCCATCCGGATGGGTTGATCATGATTAGCACCTTTACTACTCTCAAGTCAAAGCCGGCTGGCAACAGTCAACTTCCAACAGAGAATGGCGTGACCATATCTGAACTGGGGAAGGAAAGCCATTCCAGGGCAAGCCCATTAGTTGCGTGAAGATGCAGACAAACAGACCAATCAACAAGCCATGTGACAGACATGCAACCATGCCTTGCAAATAGTATTCTGACCAAACTCATCCATTGCCACAGCAGCCCTGTCACATTGACCCATTCCCACATTATCTTCAATATTACCAACATCTTGACTAAAGCAATACCCCCCAATGAAGCAGACAATAGCTTTTTAACCCTTTTGCACGTGCGGTCAAACTGGTGTGATTAGAACACGAGATTGGAAAAATTCCAGCCAATGTTAGCTTTGAGGAAACAGCAATTTAACATTACAAAGTATAGCAAATGCGGCAGTGAAAACTAAGAAAAGCTTAATAACGCTAATTGAAAACATAAACCATGTAACGAAACACACGCTACATAGCATAAAATAAGTCACATACAAAAGGGTTAAAGAACATTGCAGGCCTGTTATAAAAGCCTTTAATGAGACAACAGAACACATTAACAGAGAGGCCTTTTGTTTGTGTAGGACCTCAAGATGAATTACATAGAGGAGTCAAACACAAGACCAGAAAGGTGGGCCTTGAGCCATCATTTAAACATCTACAGACTCTGAGCCTCTGACTGACCTTGGACTTTCATAGGAGTTCCACAGGAAAGATGTCAAGTAACTAAATGCTCACTTACCATACCAACTATGAACATTAAATGGAAGTAGTAGCTACAGGTATTTACTTATTTGCTGGTTGGGTCACTTAAAGATATCACATTGAAATACATTAACTAGGGAGGCATCAAGATCTTTGGAACAGATCAGCTAGCGACAGCAAATTAAGAGTTGCTAAAACATGAGCCTACAACAGTAATAGCTTCAGCACATATAGTCAGTTCCTAACAGTTCTCCTTAAGAGCAACATCCATGAACTACAGTACATCAAGCCACCATCTAGACAGATAGAGTCCAATAATAATATATGAGGCACTATTAATACCCAGTAAGAGTGTTTGTGGGTGACAGGACTTCCTGCAGGGCTACTGTAAATGCAGCAAGCAGCCTGTGTGTGAATAAACACCAAACTCCTTCACCACACTGGCTGTGCCATCTGTACACACAAACGTGCGCACAAACACACAGGCACACACCTATATGCATGCACGTGTACTTATGTGACCAACCTGCTCACACATAGCTTCTCTTTCTCCTGCTTTCTTGTTGCTTTTACAGTGCTGTTCTGCATCTAAGGTGATATGCGACAGTGTCAGGAGTACATGCGGACATCCTTAAACGCACGGCTTGGAGGAAACATCAAATGCCACAGTGGCATTTCTGTGGCGTGACAGAAAAGGGGGAGGATGGAGGCAAAGGGACAACGTCTGTGACAGACTGCTGGCCCACTGACAGCTGGACTCCAGGCCATTTGCTAATGCAGCTGGCCTGGCCCTACAGCCACCGGAGCCCCTATGTTTGAGCAGGGCCACGCACACAGAGCATGACACGGTTCCTCAACCAATGCCCACCAGCAACAATGCAGTGGCAGCCCAGAACCGAGAACTGGGGGCTACACCCCCTCATTCACCTACAGAGACAGTCAGGTATCCAGAACATTCCAGAAGGCTCATCGGAACTGAAATCAGACACTCAAGCCTCCTGTAGAGGTGAATGAAAACCCCCAGGTGGCATTCTGGCAACCTACACTGGAACACGAAGCATCAGACAATACAATCTCCCCCCAACTGCTGCTCCTGCAACAAGCGTTGCTTTTAGTCTTATTAGAGTGGCCCCAGCGGGGCGCACCTGAGCCCCCCCACTACCACCCGGTCCCTTTCCATGACGGCCGACTAAGTCGTATGATAAGAGCGAGGGCAAATGGTAAGCATCCAATACTATTAGGCTCAGCCCATCACATCGCATTGCCCAGGCCCAGTGCATTTAACCTAATGGATCCAGATCTGCAGTAAGTGCACACAGTGCCTGTTCATCAGCTTTACCTCCATGGACCGAGCACATCAGTGCCCCTCTCAGACAGTTGGTGGTTGCCCCCCCAAAGCGCAGATGGAGAGGGATCACATACCACACCGTTAACCACCGTGGTAGAAATGCCATGCAAAGGAAGATTCTCAAGGAGAAGTAGTGACGAACATGACCATCTTAATTGACTGAAACCACTAATATCCATTAATCCCTTCTTTAGTAGATGTTTTCCTAAATTCTTGCCATAAAACAAATGTAGGATTGGTCTCTGAATTCAAGGGAGATGAGCACTTTGAGAGAATGAGGGCCAAAAAACCTTTTTTCTTTTTTTTTCCCCTTTCATTCTGAGCGCATCTGAATGAGCATCCATTATTACATCACAATGTTCTCATTCATAAGGGAGGATGGGAGTTTTCAGTGTGTCACTCTCAGCAATGCAGGGTCAGGATATTCTGACCACACCCATTCACAGAGCAGCCCACTGTTCAGCTCTGGGACAGAACTATGTATGCCAGCTTTAAGTAGGGTGCTGTGGCCAAAATGTTTTTATGACGCCTCCGCTGAAGAGCTCACCACTCGCCAAATCCAGGAGGGTGTCAGGTGGGTAATAGAATCTGAAACCATCTCACGGACTTCCAGCGCCAAGGGAAAGGTCCTAAAATATATCTTCTGGGGGAAGAAGAATGAGGGCTATCCTGAACATCCATTTTATGGACTCATCCTTTTGAATGTCATTTCCTAATGGGCTGGATAAGAGCTTGAGCCTAAAAATATCCCCCAGTGATTGGTGCATTCAGTAAGGACCTCGGAGCATCTTCCTGCCCGTTCCTTGCCCAGATAGGGAAAAAGAAAATGTTTACTGAGCTTGGACACAAAAGCCATTTTTGTTCCTGACTGAAGCATGAGCGACAGAAATTCCCTCCTGGCCTCAGACTTCCTGCCAATAAGGGCATGACAGAGAATGAATCAAGAGATACTTTTTTATTTCCAACCGTCACTTTACAGCACCAACATGTTTGTGAAAATCCAAACAGCAGGGGGTAAATGTTGAAAACATTTATCTGGCTGGATATAACTTTCCAGAGAAGGATCCTTCATTACACCCGAGCTGAGGTGGTGCTGAGTGGTCACTTGAGCTCTAAAGTGGATGCCAGTGGTCTCACACTGTGTGGCACCTACTGTTAGAGACTAATTACAACAGCAGTGATGTAATTGGGCAGGATCTGTTTGGGACTCCCTGAGAATCACGCCCTCTTCCCAGGTGAGATCAACAGATGGGGCTGCCGGGGCCAGGGACAGGGGGTGGCTGAAGGATGCAAGGTAATTGGGTACTGATGGACTACTAAACGGACTCCTAGCAATGCCTAACAAGCCTCCAATCAAGTCTGACCAAGGCTGTCACTCAGCCTTGGAATGTAGAATGTGGCACCCCTTCCCTTCAAATTGGATTTTTCAGTCGCCAGTTCTGCCATCAACAGATGGTCCTTTTCTCTGAGGAGATGTAGACCATTCATGTGGGATTGCTACCCCTATGTTATAATGACAAATAGGAGGAGGAGGTAACATCCTCTCTGAGCTTCAACATCACTTACAACGCGGTCTGTCGAGATGCTTCCATTGTTTCAACGTCCTCCACTGAAATGGGGAAATGTGCAGGGTGCAAATTCACACCATCTACTCTCTCTCTCCCATGAATAAGAACTTTGAATTATGAAACAGTTAAAGTAAGGACTAGTATGACAAACCTACCCACTTTCTTTGACTATTTGTATGTCAACAGAAAACTCATTCCAGTTTGATATTTTGCAGATAGTTACCCCTCCATGTGGATGTGTACTGCTGTAAAAGAAAGCCAAATGATCCATTTATACTCAGATTTCAAGAACAAAAAGTAACAACAACTCCAAGAACAACAATACCAACAACAGCACCACCAACAACAACAATGACAACACCAACACAAACATCAACAACACCACCATTACCAACTACCAACAGCAATGACAAGACCAATACATCCCTCAACAATGTCACGTTCACCAACAGTAACAACACCAAAACAAACATCAACATCACCACCAACACCAGTAGCAATAACACCAACAACACCACAAGTACCACCACCAACAACAAAGACAACAACACCAACACCACTAACATAGTAGCAGCTTTATTCCTGCTGCTAAAAGGCTACCTGAAAAATAAATGCTTCAACCCTGGAACAAACTGTAGTGTGAGGGCTTCTCTGTTAAGCCAAACCCCTTCCCAAAACACCACCTCTACTCCTCAAGCACTGCTGCCCAATAGGCCTGATGATATTCCAGTCTGAAGACATCCCCCCACCCCTCAGCTTGTTTTGAGTAGCCCCAACACAGATAGGTCTTTCTATGTCCAACACAGCCTGGCAGTAACTGGTCCGCTCGGTGGGTCCAGTTACAACACCATTTTCAGCTGACACCTGACTGTCAAGCCGGACAAACCAAGCTCACTACACTGTTCAGAGTGGAAGTTACTGGGCACAACCCCCTTCTTTTGGAGAGTACATCCAATAGCCACATTTGGTCACTTCCTGGTGATGCTTCCAAATGGCATACATCATCAAGATATCACAGCAGCAGTGGCGGAGCGGCAGTCCTGCATTACATTTTTGTCATTTAGCAGACGCTCTTCTCCAGAGCAACTTACATGGCTTACAATTTTTACATGTAATCCATTTACACAGCTGGACATTTACTGAGGCAATTCTGGGTTAGTTAGCTTGCCCACAGGTACAGAAGCAGTGCCCCAGCAGGGAATCAAACCAGCAACCTTTCAGTTACCACTGTGCTACACTACCACCCTTCTCAGTGTTTTAGTTAGGAGCAACAACCGTCTCAGACCAAACGGTGCGCAAGGTATTTTTAGAGAAATATCTGGAATGGCTCATTTTTAAGATATCAGAAAACTGATAAATCGACATTCAGAAATGTCGCGGAATCCACTGATTTCAAACCTCACGGAGCCAGGAGATGGCAGCATGAACTGTGACCCTTGTAAAGGACTAACCACAACACAGGATAGTAACTGTACCAACCAACCTACAGCAACTACAACACAATTCCTTGCAAGCGAGCTGGAAAACCAAGTTAAAAGTAAACATTAACAATGAAATATATGCATTAGCTGTCTAGAAGCATTACCACAAGAGGTGGGATTTTAAGAGTTCAGACAGCTATATGCAATACAGCAATAAGCACAAAATATATAACAAACCGTCACTTTTCTGTGACTAGAGCTACCGACATGCATTTTCTAAATTTTTTGCTCTCTCCAGACTAATAACAAATTCACAAAGTTCATATTTTATTAATGTATTACTATATAAAAAATGAACCACTTACCATCCAAACCCAGATAGATAATCAGGAAGCACTGTGGATAAGTGTCATATGATGGCGTGGCACACCAATACTGTACTTCACTGGAGTGACAATTGATGCCTGTTCAGATGCCGTGGGAATATATTTTTGTGTTAAATAGTCATTGAAATCCAGTATACTTCTTTTTGCAACAGGCCACAAGACTGAACGTCCAAATGAATCTATGTCAGCACCAATGCTACACTCCGATGCTCTTTAGTGTATTCTAAAACTATTTTTTTAATTTCTGCCAATCGTACCCAGTATAAAATGCAGCGGACAGATGTTATCAGCGATCTGGAATCACAGGGCGTTTGATTCTGGAGCGAATCAATATGAGGCATTAATACACATTACACGCATACGCACAGAGGAATTGGATCTCATACGCCATGGTCTCGACTGTCCGATCTGCCAAAACTAGCATTCACGGTGGGGTATCAGACGACTTGGGGAATACACCTCACAAGCAAAACAGAAAATGAATTAAGCTTGTCCGACAGGTGGCGGCCCCCCGGTCTGTAAGAGGTGCTAGCTATCTCTTTACAATACAGTGGAGATAGAGTTACAGTGAGCACGTATCTAACGGATGTCGTTGCAGCAAGAAAACATTCCACCAGCAATTTCATTAGCTTCCAAGGAACAGTTCGAGCCGTGAAAACAGCACAGCAACTTGGAGAAACTAGATCAAGCGACCCTCGCCACGTAAACCACACATGTTTCCGCAAAGGTTAGTACTGCAGTGTCCCCACTACTTTAATACAGATGATGTGCCTCTGACGCACAGAAATCTCCCGTCTTAGTGATGGGGTAAAAAACACTACTGTGTAACACATTAAGTTTTAGCAAACCCAAGGATGAGCGTTCGTCGGTTGTATATGAGTCGAGTGCTGAGCAATGGCAAAAACCCAGGAACCCGACAGGGATTCGGTTACCAATAACAGAGTAGTTCCACTCACTGTCGACAGACGCTCGGATGACAGGCTCCATGCAAGTGCTCAACGCTTTGCTGGGCACGCGTCCAAGGCTGAAAGCGAATACCCGCTATCTTTTGTGGCGCTTCTTCTGCGGCACCTTCGTCTTTGCCTGCTCCCTGAACAAAGATCTGCAGCTTATCTCTTACCTGACACGGGCTTTTGCCAGCAATGTCAGTTACAAGGGCATTAACCTCCGGAATTGCTCTCGTAGATTTTAGTATTGGATTGCGTTGTTTTTTTTTTTAATTTATCCCCGCGAGCAAGTCTCATCTAGTTAAATGCTGTCTGAAGTAAATCATCGTCAGTTTCACTTTTCCTTCCCCCCAGATAGTATTTTTCCATTGGCTTTAAAATATGCCTTGAAACCGCGTGCAATCATTCGACAAATAGTATAAACTTATACCGACGTCGTAGTAATTTATTATGCGAAATGGACAGCACAAATGCAAATGTACATTCAAATCCATAATACAATACCTTAATATTCACAATCATTTGTAATGAATTATATTTTAAAGGCAACCTTTAAACGGAGTTTGCTTAGTTTTCCTGGTATAAGTAATGCTCCTGAGTAATTTGGGCATGGCCGAGCACACACCCCATCCGCAGGGTCAGTCGCGCGCACTTCACGCGCCATCATGCCCGCCGGGCTGCCTGGCACGGGCAGCAAACCGACGAATTCTCCTGCTGGACGACAGTCACCTCGTTTGCACTGCGCTACTTGATGCGGGCAAGGCGGTAGTTGTTTTGAATGACGAAAAGCTCGACTTTTCCATCACAGACATAGCTACAAAAACAAAAATACCCAAGTAGCAGTACTTAAAAACAAAATGTAGAATAAAGATTAAAGCAGTGCGTGGTAACAGGAGGGTAATGGTTTGGTTTTCCACGCAGGTTGAGGGTAATTTCACGCGTGAAGCCAACAATCGCTAGACTGTAAATGGATAAATCATTGGTCTTTATATCCTCCACCGACACAGTATGCTGACTATTGCTTAAATTTGCCGTAGCATTCGGAACATTTTACACCTCATTATACGAGCCATAAGCCCTTTGTATCAGAGATCAATGCCTCACCTCCTAATATGATGGAGCCAATGACGCTCAAACCGGACCACTGTCTATCCCAAAGAATGGTATCGAGGGTCCAGCTAGCGAAACTATTACACCTGTCAACGTCGTGATAGCGAACCGGCAGCCACAGTTCTCGTTTGCCACACTTCCAGGAAACCTGTCGCAGCATATAGCATCAATGGCAACCACAATAACTAATTAAAAAATCACTTACCGGCCAAGCGAACTGGAAAGGAATCACGATCTTGCCAGCATCGCTGATTTTATTGGATTGGTCTTTGGTATTCTTTAAAGAAAAAGTATTTCCACCAAGAACGTCAGTAGATCCAGATCCGTAGGTGCACGCGCCCGTGGTCGTGACCTCGGTTTGGTACTCCTTCAAACAGGCTTTAAAGTAAGTGTCGCACTCGTCCCGGGTACAGCGGAGATCCAGTGCGTTTCTGCTGCCATCGCAGCACTCCCCGTCCGACAACTCGCCGTTTACATTCAGTACGGTAATCAGCTGCAGCTCAAAATAGCCGGAGGACAGGGACACCTAAAAATAACATTAAAACGGGAAATTATCGAAACTAAACGGCGTGCTTCCAGGAGCATAACACGTAAACAGCAGCAGAGCACACTGAATATCAAAGTCAAACATCTGTTTGGTTATTTCAAACTGATGTAGCATTGGGGCGTTCTCCACAACGTGCGTTTATTGCATCGCATATCGCGAGTTGCTGGGTTTCAAATTGATAACATTTAGATAGTTCTTGCAGTGAATCAGTTGGACACTAGAGCTAAAAACTCTGAGAAAATTAGCCAACGGCTGTTCATAATTACACCACAAAGTATTAGCGTAAAACAGAATTACCACAACAACAACACATGAATTGAGATGTGCATGACAGAGAACTATAAATTCAATTTAAAGTTATCTTTCATATTGACAGACGGAAATGCGAGATCACATGCTTTAAATGCAATACGGCTGCGTAACTCAATTGGATATCCGACCAAAATGCCGTATTCCTGAATTAATGATCTAGTCATTCAGTGTACACCTTCAAACTTTTGACTCGATTACCTGGGCACTAATTTAACCGATTTTGAATAATATTTGAAAACAGCTGTCCTTTTACCTTTGTCCATGACGTCAACAGCAGGCACACTATTGAAAAGCAATTGGTAATCCTATTACCGTTCCACATGCCTCCTATCAATTAGTGTTATCATGAGTGAAAAAATAAGGAGAAAAAATGAAAAACAGCCGTTGACCGGCGACGGGATCCTCCTTTCCTGGCATGCAAAATTCAGCAGCGTTCTTTATTCCAACAGTTTTTCCAAATGAAAGATTGCATTAGATGCGTGTTGGGGAAACAGCCGACGCCGCACACCGATGGTCCAACCTCGAGTCTCTCCCTCCGTCAAATCACTCTACGGCAACTGATATGTTTCACAGCTAAAACCAAGCCTGAAGATGTTCTCGTGATTGACAGCAAAAATGGCCACTCACGAAACGGCGTCCTGGCACTTAGCGAAGGGCTGCTATAAGCCAACCAACAGAAGAGGGGCGGGATAATACCAGAAACTTGCTTTGCATGTGTTGATTAGGAGAGAGGACGTGAGTTCGCTTTTGCTTTTATACATGCAACGCGCATGTATAAAAACTACATTATTACGCTTTTAACACGGGGCAGAGAATATGTGGGGACTGATATGCATTTATCCTCGCAAGCGTTCGTTCCCGCTATGAATCTATCGCAGACCCTCGCTGAAGCCCAATACGCATGTGAAGTTTCCAGCTAATTACAATTGTCGGTCCGCGCGCTCATCTGCATATCAATCTCCACACATTTCACTGCAAGGAATTAGTTTTTAATCAAATCTTACCAAAATTAAATGGTGTCATGTGGGGAAGTTGTTTTCGTTTTTATACACTGAATGCACTGCTAATTTGTCGTTATTATACTATGCGTTTTAGGTGAAAGTGTCACGGTGCCAAGAGTGTCTTCGCCTGTATTGCTTTTCAAAAGGAAAACAGTAGACCGCACACAATTTCCTGCGTACATTCCTTATAACGATGACGTCTTCTTGTATCACCAGCCTACATAAACATAAATCTTTTATAAAAGACTAAAATCACGATAGCAAGACACCTCGCAATATCTGAAGAACTGTACGACAGTACTATAAACAGAGCAAGCAAGAGATAAACATAGCCGCAGTAGCTTGCTCTCCCGCCTCTCTCTGCTTAGAAATGACCCTGGCCGTCAGTGCCCTCTAGAGTACATTTGCGTAGCACCAGCGACATGGCGGCGGCAGTTGGCCAATACGGGTGCCACCATGTATTGATTAGCACTACTCACTCATTGGAGGATGCGGTTTTAAACTGCCCATATAATTTATGAAGTTCAAACAGTGATATGTGCTGAAAAACAGTGCAGAAAATAATAATTAAAAAACAGTCGTAAGGAAGTCAGCACAGCACCAGATTTACTCTTTTGCTTTACTGTTTTGCATAGGGTTTCCTGTAGAGGAGAAAAGAAGAGCATGTGTTCTACAGAGAAAGGGTGAAAGGAAGTGGAAGGCTGTTATGCAGTTATAACTCCGCTTTCAAGGAGACACCTTTCAATCATAGAGAGCCAACTATACACCAGATCAGCGATGGCAAGACAAAACTAGAAGTTGTTACAGAGGCAGATATTTTATCGTGAGTTTTTCTTAATCATTAGGGACGCTGCCATAGATGGCAGTGCTTTATGCACAAGATATTGCGTATAAATATCCAGTCTCATACTCTACACTGTCTCCCAAGTATGGAGGAAAAATAATGGAGCAAATCCAACCACACATGAGCAAAGATGACATTTAGCTTCAGGTGGTCTGGACCGTGTTCTGTGTAGGCTTTGTGGTTCTGGGTAGTCATCATGTAGAAAGGTGCAAGTTGTTGTGATTGATAAAAAGGGCCACTCTAGGGCAATGAATAAGGACCAACAAAACACCAAAGAAAAAAACAAGATATTCCAACATAGTTGAACAAATCAAATGAGTTTGGGGTTATCTCATTTTCTGGGGAAATATGGCACAGTAGTGTGATGTATTGGTAAGGAGCAGGGCCAGTAACCAAAAGTAAACTGGTTCAATTTCCTGCTGGGGCATTGCTGTTGTGCCCTTGGTCAAGGTACTTGCCTCAGTAAATATCCAGCTGTATATATGGATAAAATTGTAACCTACGTAAGTTGCTCTGAATGAGAGTATCTGATAGATGAAAGTAATGTCATGTACTGTAAAACAGGATGGAAAAACATGCTGCATCAGTCTGTAATAATTAGGATTTAAAAATAGAGCGTGAGTCCATTGCTTGACCTTGGCAAAGAGTAGCATCGGAGTGGTGGAGAGTCCTGGGGAAAGACAACAGGCTAGCATCCTTCTGTACAGCAGAAATTAGTTAGGAACAGTGTCAGAGTGAGATTAAACAAATCCGATGGGTCATGAAAGTGAATTAATGTAGTTTAGTTTAGCAATCACAAATCTCTACGATTATCTCCAAATCAAACAGTGGTGAGAGTCTTCTTTGCATTTAAGTGGTGTAATTGGAACCTGATTTATTGTTTTGCCCTTGTAAGGGCAGCTAGAGGTGTGGTTACATACAACAGGTCAAGAATCAGTCACTTCTCAATTATTCAGTCCTTCCTAATCTCTTGAGCTCGTTTGGAGCAAAAGCCCCAATATACTATGTGACTCCTGAACTGTGAATCATTGCACTAAACCCATTATGTCAAAGTGCCATTACAATGGCTGTCACTGCTGTTTCTTCTAACCATGTGATGGACTTTTAATGCCATTTTAACCTCCCAAAATGGCCTAGTTATCAAGCAGTTGAGAAAATGAGCGTTTTGGCCAACCCCTGCTCTTTCCCTTTGATCCTGAGGACAAAGAATGAAGAAACGGCATTCCACACTGGCAGTCTTCGTGTTGGAGCTTGGACACACAGTTGTGACTCACAGCATTGGATTGGTAAATCACTCTATGACCGGCGCTGAGATGCCCAACCTGCCGTCACTGTCAGGAGCGATCGATCGCCGCAGCGATGAAGTGCACTCCCACAGCACACAGCAACCAGCCAGTCCCGATTCTTGAGCTGGTCGCGTTCCGCACTCCCTCATGGTCATGGTCACGGTCGGGTTTCAGTAATGGATTGCTTCCCATACTTTCAGATGCTGGAATTCCCCACCCCCACCCCGAGGGATCTGAAATCACATATGCGTGCATATGGGAGCATATGTGTGCCACAGTCGCTCAGGGCAACACGCAAAAGGCAGGTGCTGACAGCCCAGGATTACACATTTATAAGTAGGTAATTATTATTACTGCATGAGTTGTTCCAGTGTCAGTGATCACCTCCACATGTAAAGTGCAACCTCTCTGCATACAATAATTGAAGCACTTTATAAACACTTGAATCAAAGAAATACCTTGGAATATTGTTTATGACTGAGCGAGATTCCACTCTCTGCTTTCCTTCCCGTCCTGGTGAAGTAGTTCCAGTCACAGTTCATGTTACAGAAATTCCACCCCATCCAAATTTCACAGAGGCAGGTTCTAAACTATGGGAGGGACAGGTCAAACTGCTAATGAATGTTTACAGGTGCTTGCCTTCACTGGAACTCTTCAGGTTCAACAATGTAGAGACAGACTTTTCATTGTGAAAAATGGTGATGTATGTCCCTTCTCAGGTGCTGTAACTCCACTAGCAGAGTTGTGGGCAGAGTTGGTGGGCTGTGTAATTATGGTGTTTCCTTAAGGGTCTGATCTTACAAAGCAGGTGTTATATGGAGAGAGGAGAAAGGGCTATCCTCAGCTATGGGCAGCTAGTAATGTTGAAGTGGCTGTCTTGACTTGGGCAGATGCCACCGAACACTGTGTGATGTCAGGTTCTACATCTCTGGTAGAGGGTAATGGCATTGCAAAGCAATGTGTGTTGAGGGGGCCTGGTTTGAGCTGATCACTGCAACATGCGTATCAGAGTCACTAACTGCAGTGGAAAAGTGAGACTGCAGTGGTGTGCTGAGACTGCAGTGGAACACTGATATTGCAGAGTGTTTTCTAGGACACTGAGACTGCAATAGAACACTGATATTGCAGAGTGTTTTCTAGGACACTGAGACTGTTTTATGTTTCAAATTTGCATGCAAATGCCAATGCGTACACAGACGTGGCAGCACCTGCTGTCAGCTGAGGACCCTTTATACTTACTGCATTTTCACAGGGCAATATGTGGTTGTATGTATCAATCAAAAACTAGTTAGCACTGAGCCATTGTGCCCACTGGACACTGGACAGACTCAGTTCTGCGCGCAGGTATCATCAAAAGGTCACCTTTTATTAACTGCTGAGCAGTGAATAAGTGCAGATGTTCTCAGTTTCTGCGCGCTCCGGTTTCCTCCCACCATCAAAAGACACATGTAAGGGTCAATACTCCTCAGTGCCCTTTGGAGGTGGTCCCTGGGCGCTGCACTGTGGCTGCCCACTGCTCCTGGCTCCTGGTGTGTGTGGGCTTCTTCTGAGCTCAGTTGATGGGTCAAATGCAGAGGATGAAATGAGGGATAATGATTATTATGCCAAAATCCAAGACTGAAACCCAATGACTCGGGTCAAAATTCCAAGAATGTATTTAAGGCAGAGACCACAAGAAGTTTTTTGGTCTAAAAACAGAAGGGGGATTAGCTCATCGAGGAAATCCTACGACCGACCCCAAACGATAATGCAAGTGAACCTACCCCTCCAGCACTCTTTTTGCTGGCCGGGGAGTTTTTTTTGGCTCGATGAAGCAAGTGAACAGACACTGCTATAACACAGCAAACACCCCCAGCAACAACACACATACATACAACACACCCACACACCTCCTCTGTGCCAGGAAGAAACCGGAAGCCCCATTTCCTCCTGGCCTGTCCTCTGTCTGTGTTTGACCCAAATCTTCAAAGTCTGAACCCCCCCATGGTGCCAACACCTGCAGATGCTGATGTACTGCATCGCCCCCTACCCACATCCACCCCAACCTCCAATCCCCAAGACCTTGGATGTCCTGAACAGTCCCTGGCATTCCACCCATCCACTTACATTTGGCGCACACACACTCTTACCCAGAGCAACTTCCAGACGAAGGGAGCTTTATCAAGGGTAACATGTATAGCTTTCATTCTCATATATTTTACATTTTACATATAAAAGACTGGCTACTTGGGCAATTTGGGGTAAGCAGGTACCATAAAAAAGTACCCTTCCAGTATTTGTCCTGGAAGCCTTAGGGTCATGGGCTCAGCTTCCATCACCACTAGGCCCCACTGGCCATGATGGGTTGGTTCATCCTAGGAGAATGTGAGTAATGGCCTTATTGGATGCAACACCTAACAGATACAAAAGGCAAGGAAACAGTCACATGGACCACCCCCTCCCCTGCCTCTAAACTGGAGTCAGGTAAACCCCCACCCCCGAACCCCATTCCCACCTCAGCGATACGTTGGAGGATCAGCCGTTTCTTTCAGCTGCCAAGACAGAAAGAGAAAAAAAAACAAGCACATATCTGTGCAGACAGACTGCAAAGCTTCACCTTCTCATATCTGCGCAGACAGACTGCAAAGCTTTGCCCTCTCATGTCTGCGCAGACTGCAAAATGTCATAGACTCAGGTCTGTGCAGACAGACTGCAAAACCCAGTGTCTGTAGCAGCGTTTCCTAAACCTCTCCTGGAGGACCCCTTGTCCTGAATTTTTTATTATTAACCTTTATTTAATCAGGTGAATCTCATTGAGATAGAGATCTCATTTTCAAGAGATACCTGATGTACATAACATAAAAATTAAAGCAAAATAAAAACATTCATGAACAAATAATCTTAAAGGTGTTTACAGTACAAATTAGTTAATAAATGACAATAGAGAAATACAATATTGTAATAAAATAACACATAAAAGAAATTTAAAATGCATAAAATGCCTAATTAAAAGCATCAGCCATTTATCTAAAGAAAATAAGAACATAAGCTTCATCAATTAAAACAATTTAAAAGCAATTGCATTCTGTTTTGGGAAGGTTTAAAATCTTGCTTCTAAACTGTCGATAACTTATGAGACTATCCATTTTTAAAGTGCTCTGTAGCTTATTCCATGTGTATGGAGCATAAAATCTAAATGCGGTCTTTCCAAGTTCAGAATTCACTTTAGGTACATGGAGTGTGAGCCAATCATGTGCCTGAGTTTGGTAAGTCCCTACTGATCTGTCCAGAAGAGATGTAATATAAGACGGTAATTTGCCAATAAGGGCTTTGTAAATAAATTAAAAAATACCAGTGCCTATCACGTCTCTCCAAAAGAGAGGACCAACCAACCTTCTCATACAGAATGCAATGATGGGTGCCATAAACATCACCGGTAATAAAGCAGAAGGCAGAATGATAAACTGAATTCAGAGGTTTGAGGATAGAAGAAGCTGCATGTCTATAAATCACACCCCCATAATCTAAAACTGTCATGAACACTGCTTCAATAATCCTTTTTCTACAAAACAGAGGGAAGTTGGCTCTATTTCTATGCAGGAACCCAATCTTCTGTTGTAGTTTAGTCACAAGATTGTCTAGATGATATTTAAATGTAAGCTTTTCATCTAGCCAGATGCCAAGATGTTTATATTCTGTGACTCTCTCAATTTTGAAACCATCTACAGTGCAAATATGTAGGTTACCGTTGTCTATTTTACTGGCTCTAGAAAACAACATAAACTTTGTTTTATGTGCTTTCAAAACTAATTTTAGATCCGTAAGCACATCTTGCAGAGCATTAAAGGAAATTTGCAGGTTCGCAACAGCTGCTTGAAAAGAGTCTGCAAAACAATACAATACAATAGTATCATCCGCATAAAGGTGGACATGACAGCCAGTTAAGGATGCGGTAATATCATTAATATAGATAGAAAATAAAACTGGACCCAATACGGAGCCTTGTGGCACACCTTTTGTTATCGGCAAAAACTCCAATTGGACATTCCCCATTTTTACACATTGATGTCTCCCAGATAAGTAATTCTGAAACCATCCACAAGCTTTAGAGTCAAAACCAATACTATGTAGTCTTTGTAATAATAGTGAGTGATCGACTGTATCAAATGCTTTCGAGAGATCAAATAAAAGAGCAGCACAGTGTTTTCTCCTGTCTATGCCAGACACAATATCATTCACAACCAGAGTAGTAGCTGTGATGGTGCTATGCTCAGCCCTGAAGCCAGATTGGTACGGGTTTAGGACTGAGTGCCTAAAAAGAAATTCCTTTAATTGATTATTTACCAAAGATTCTAGGATTTTGGCCAGACAACTCAGTTTGGAGATAGAAGTAATGTCAACAACTATCGACCTATCTTCTCCCTTATACAATGGAAAAACATGAGCAGATTTCCATACACTAGGAACTATACCAGTAAAAACAGAAAGGTTGGCCGTGTCACTAGCCGACAGTGACCGGGAGCTCACAGGCGGAGCACATTGGCTTCGTTCCGCTGGGGATAGGGGTGGGTACGTCAGCAGGGGCTTCGGTCCCATTAGCAACAGTGACCCCTGCTGGTCGATCGGGCGCCTGTGGTCCACGTGCCAAAAGCTGCATATGAAATGTCTTCCTCCGACTCATCTCTGTGCTAGCTTGGCTTGTGGACCGCAGAGCGAAAAGAAGCAGCAGCTAACATCACGTGTCTCGGAGGAGGGCACGTGCTTGTCCACGCTCTCCTGGATTGACAGTGGGGGTTGTGCAATGGGACCGAACATCGATGACTAATTGGGCATTCCAAATTCGGGAAATTGGCAATTCCAAATTGGGGAGAAAAATGGAAAAATGACAAAAAAAAAAAAAAACAAAAACAGAAAGGTTAAAAATAGATGTTATTTGCTCTGTGATTAATGGAGAGGACAGTCGAAAAAAGAAAGGATCTAATTTATTCTCTCCAGTTGATTTCCTGTGATCAATTGTTTGGAGTGCATCAGAAACTACACCAGAAGAAAAGAGATGTAGGGTAAACTGAGGAGCGTGAAACTCAGAATGCATACGGTTATCATTAATATGAGAGGGCCCTGTATGCTCATTCTCGAAAAGATGGCCAGCTGCAGCAAAATGTTTATTGAAAGCTGAGCAAATCTCCTTAATTTCAGATAGCAAACAGTCATCTGATTTAATATGCGTAGGTAGGGAAGTAGTATTTTTGTTTATAGCAATATTCACTGCTTTCCAAAGTTTAGCTGGGTTTGTGTAAGAACTAGAAATTAAACAAATAATAATCAGATTTAGCTTTCCTCACTGAGGAAGGTCACTTATTTCTAAGTTGCTTATAATTAAGCCAGTGAGATGGGTCCCTAGTACGTCTAGCTAGAGCCCAGGCTTTGTTTTTTGATTTAAAAATATGTGATAGATCAGATGTAAACCACGGACTGGATCTTTTACTCTAAACTTCTTGAACGGAGGAGCATGTTTATTAACAACTGAGAGGAATGAATTTGTGAAATGCTCCAATGCCAGCTCTACATCTAATATTTTAGATGTATCATGAATATCACTATGATATAGATCATTTAAAAAAGCTTGTTCATTAAAATTTCTAAAATTTCTTTTAACGACAACTCGAGATTGGGTTCTTTTCAGATGCGTATCTCTAATACAGGCTATGGGAGAATGGTCACTTATTCCAAGATCAAAAACACCAGAAGCCATTATGAACCCGGTGTGTTAAATTACACAGGAAAGCATTTCTGCACTCTCTCTCACTCTCTCCTGTGTCTGTGTGGTGGCCCATGGCATACAGTGATGTTTTCAGCAGTGCAATTTCGTCGTCAGCAAACACCAGTTTCGCCATCCGCCACCCGCATAGTATGACACCTGTTGCAGCTCCAGTGTCTAACAGGTCACCTGACACACTGTGACAAGGATGAGCTTTCTGCTGTTGGGCCCACCCGCCCATCGTGATTGGTGAATGAGTTCAGATACTTGAGAGATTGACAGGTGACATTCAATGGCACACACATTACATGAAATGACATTCGCATAAGAGACGCAGATCAAGCAACAAACAACGCAGCCATCTCACACTAACAACACATCTCACATAAATTACACGTGCTCAGATATTGCATGCACAAATAGAATTCAGTTGCACTGAAGTGCCTCTCCAAGTGTAATTAAAAAACTCTCCTCAAAATAAATTGACTGAAAAACATATTCATTATATGAGGTTATGTTAAAACTAGAAGTGTACTGATGAGAGCATTTAGTGTGGAGGGCCTCTTGTAGTAATATTAGAAATGCTTAATTCTAGATTAAATTCTATAGGGGGAGCAGCTGACGAATCAATGAAATGGTAATTGAAAATAATTTGAATATAATTCAGTGCACTTTGACATTTAATCACATCAACAGCATTACGATCCCACCTAATTTCAATTGCTTCCAAAACTAGGGGTGTTTCAAATTAATGAGTGTTTTGTGTACAACATCACCGTGTGGATGTTGTGTGGCGTGTTGCCGTCTTGTTGCCAGCATGTAATTCACTAATGAAACTTTAGAATCCTGTAAAGGAAGTTGAAGAGGAGAAGAGGAAACTGAAGAGGAAGAGCACATTATTCATCCTCTTTGGGAGCGGAACTCACAGCTGTGCACATATTACGAAGCTGGCAGTGACTTCTGAGGGTATCCTACCTACAGACGGGCAAAGGACTATGTGCACACACGCACCATACAATTAGTGGGAAGCAGTGTGAGTCAAAGACTGGTGTCGCCAGCATCCCATTTGACTGGAACAGACCAGATGCCACTCACATCCTGGCTCCTGCAAGGGGTGCATTTCAGCCAGTGTCTTGCCAGGAGCTGTTCTTTTCGCAACTCACAGGAAAAGAGTTTACGGATTTGGCTGGGATGAGCGGGTAATGACGACACTGTACTTTTCATGACTCACGGGAAAAACATTTACGGTTTTGACTGGGGGATAATGACGAAGGATCCACACTCACCCATCCTGTCACACCTGTCCTTGCAGAGCTGAAGCAAAATAAAATTTGTGCCCTGGGAGACTGACTTATTACATAAACTGACTCAACATATTTCTTCCTTTAACCATGTACGGTTACAACATGAGGGAGGGCTGTTGGAAGACAATGTCATGTTAACCCTTACGACGGAAAATACAACCATGCAAAGTATGTCTTCTGAGCACTGATAAACAGTATCTTCATGTGTTTATGTCCATGTCTGGTAGTCACTGTATGTGATTGCCTAAATGTACATGTTCCCCTTGGGTCTCTCTTGTGTCTGTGCCAGCAGTTAGTGGGTGGTAGGATGAGGGTGAATATCACAGGCATCAGGGGACACAAATGTACCTTCCCCTCTGTAGATTAATTTCTGTGTTGTGTTATAATGAAGTTGTCCCCCATAGAGGGGGTGGGTATTGGCAGGTCAATAAAAAATGCACTAATCACTGCCAACATTTATCTTCAGATAATGTATTGACTTTCAGATGTTGGAGGATGACATAAAACACATCTCTTGTATTGACAGAGAGATCTGGTACTTGCAATGAATGTGTGAATGAATGAATACTGAAGGGGGTGACCGAATCTCACCCTTCGCTGTTAAGTGATGTCAGTCCACCTGAAAGATTTCACCCAGTGTTCCTTTTTTGTAGGTGGGGGTCTTACAGGCTGTTGACAGACCCACATAAGACTTATGGGAGAGGGCACCCTCTTGCCTTCTTTTATGTCGAAAACCACAAAGGTGGTGTCATGTGACAGACGCCTGACACATGCAGGAAACCCTACCTCAGCAATCATGACCTGCCCTCATTCCCTCATGGCTTCACAAAGACACTACATCACACAGGTGATGATGACAATGGCAGCAATTCTGGAGACTCACAATAAGGGTACAAAGACAAAGGGAATCACGCAAGTCCAGAAACAGGGGTTCCTTTGAACAGAAACCCATTTACACTGTAATGTGACAACCTGTACCAATGGCACTAGCATTTTTCCAAATGTGTGTTTATATTTTAACTTTCCTGTCCATTTTATCCCTGCTAACCACCACAGAGAATGGCACTGCACTGTTTAAGATAAAGGTTACAACACAACAGTGACTCCAGCCTAGAGTATTGTATAACCATAGATGGGCAAGGTATGGAAAATTTTACCAACACAGGAATTCGTTTTCAGTTTTGCAACTCGCACACCTGGCTTCAGTCAAATAGAGGCTCAGCACATGTTTGGCAGTCATTTCAACCTCCTTGCCTTAACGGGCTAAAAAAAAAATCAAACAGGCTGGCACAAATGATGATTACAAATGAGTAACGAAGATACAGTATGTGTCTTCAGACAGTTTAAGAGATTCTCAATCTAAGTACATTTCAACTCATGTTTAATACACTAAATATTTTCACAGCATTTCAGGTTAAAACACCTTGCCCAAGGGTGCAACAGCTGAGCCTCACCCAAAATTCCAGGCCGCAATGTTTTGGCCAACCGACCAGTTCCCTACCCACTACACCACACTGTTGCTGATACATACTTGGATGCTGATACATTATGTAGGTACTTGTTTTGTAGACATAGTAAAAAGGGCACTTTCACATGTTTAAAAATATATTGGAGAGCTCGAACACCATAAGATTAATTTTATGCCACCACATGTCACTGTATTGCTTAAACTGTTTTTCATTGTTGTTCTGACATTTTCTAAACTATTTCATTCACAGTAGAGTGGGGTGGCAGTGTAGCACAGTGGTTAAGGAACAGAACTTGTAACCGAAAGGTTGTTGGTCCAAATCCCTATGGGGGTACTGCTGCTGTAATCTTGGGCAAGGTACTTAACCCATAATTATCTCAAGTAAATATCTAGCTGTATAAATGGATGACATTGTAAAAAAAAAAAAAAACTCTACTCTTTGGGAATGGATTCACACAGATGAAATACCAGTTCAGGTACTGTGATGAAATTTGTCCTGCTACCTTAAGCAGAGAGATATGTTCGTTGGGTATTTATGGGTAAGTTGCAGGAGCAAATCTGATATTACATGGGACAGTGTGCTGGAATCCCTTCATTGAGCACAACTTGAAAACATGGGTGTCCAGTCATATTACAAATTGCACTCTTTGAAGTTGTTAAGGGAACCATCTCTGTATTGATGTTCCTATACCATGTGACTGACAGCTTCAACTCTGATACTCACTATGCCACCTTTAATGCAATCAAAGGAGCCTACACTAATTTTCTTTATTTTCTTCAGATCAAACAGGACAGGCACTCACTGCTTTTACAGGCGAGCAGTCTAGAATGAAACATAACTTCGAACTCATTTGTTGCTTTGTGTTTATATACCCTGGTGGCATGGAGGCACTGGGACGTCTGATCTGTCCAGAGGCTGTCGCACCCAAACAGATACTGGCACAGCACAGCAATGGCACTACACAGCATAATTTTTCAGATTACTGTCACGCTTGCATTGTATTCTTTATAACTGTTTGCTCTGCAGTTCTTCATTAAAGGATGTTTGTGTAGCTGGTCAGGGTATATTTTGTTTTGCTTAAAGTACTGAAGCAAAACAGTAGTGATGTCTGTCCTGGTACCACTAATGGGAAACCTGGATTGAAGTCCATTATACTGAGTCCATCCTTACCCGCATTTGCTTTTGTGTGAAGTGTCTGAATGAATAAAGTGTCCATTGGCCGTCAATGCCCTTGTCCCAGTCCATCTTCCCTTAGGCCTAGCTACAGAAAACAATTACTATCATTTTAAGTTGTTGGTGTATCTGTTAGAATCTTCATGGTTTTCAAGTACCAACACAGACAGACAAACCACAAGGCTGTTTGACTGTTTTCATTGCTGAAAGGTGTCACTTTCAACACAGGTCTTTGCTCAGGCATGAGTATTTGAGTAACTCTGTGCCATGAGCCCACCATCCATCTGCCAAAACTTGGGCTTTGGCAAATTTACAGCAGATGCCAAAACATGTCTCCAATTTGCCTTTTTATTCTCATTACATTATTGGCATTTAGCATTAGATCAAAGAGTAAATTTCATTTCAAATGGAATATTCAAATGGAATGTTTTTTTTTTAAATAATTCCTTGTGCTCTGCTAGACACATGCATGTGGACACGTGTATGTCCCTCGCTGCACAATGACACCTTTTTTGCACAACTCTAGTCCCTCTTCATCTGCCCATACCCCCGACCAAAAATAACACCATCCAAACACTGTTATGGTGAAATTAAAAAATTATTTGACTTTCGGAGCTACATTGTGTCATCAATCATTGACCTATGTTGACCAATCAAAAGACTGTGCTCTCACAAAACACTTGCAATTTTTCAAATGAGTCACCAATAGCTCATAACCTTAACCTCCCATGACTTGACAGCAATGCGGAAACTTTAGATGAACTATGGCTCTTGAGAACCAGTAACATGAATCTCTGCTATGTGCCATCATTTGTAATTGAAAACATAGAACCCGAGCATGAATGTTAAACTGAAACCAATGAGTCTGGGTCATGGAGAAATGTGTCTGGGTGGTAGATAATATGGAGGACAAAAAATGACATAAGCATGCATAAATAAATAAATGCAGAAATAAATAAATAAATTAATTAAAAATGAATACATTTTTGTAATGAAAAAGGCTATTTCTACATTTATTTATTTCCACATTTCCACATTTATTTATTATTTCTGTATTTCTACATTTATTTATTTATTTCTGTATTTCCACATTTATTTATTTATTGTAGAAATTTATTTATACAATAAATAAATTATTTATAAATGTAGAAATGCGGAATAAATAAATAAATGTAGAAATGCGGAAATAAATAAATACAGAAATGTAGAAACACAGAAATAGCCTTTTTCATTACCAAAATGTATTCATTTTTCATTTATTTATTTCTGCATTTATTTATTTATTTATTTATGCATGCTTATGTCATTTTTTGTCCTCCATATATCTATGGAGGACAAAAAATGACATAAGCATGCATAAATAATGCATGCAGCCTTGCCTCCATACTGAAATGACAATTCTGAGGCTTTTGGGGTACTATATCTATACACAAGCTGGGGGCTGCTGCATTTGGTTAAGCTTTTATTTGTGCCCACACCCCTACTTCCCATTTCCCAGTCTATGCTCTTCCCAAAGAGGAAAACACAGACATCACTATAGCAACCCTGCTGGTCCAATCCCATGTCATAGGGCTTTTTTCATTTGCATCATGTTGTGTGGATCCTGTACTTATGCGCTGAGCTTAACGGCATGTGAATCAGCTGTTAGGCTGAACTCAGTGAATGGGATGGGCCAACCAGAGGGTTTAAAGATCTGTGAATCTGTGAAATCTTCATGCATGGAAACACCAGCCCTTAAGCTTGAAGGAACGGCTGAGAAACCAGCACTGGCCTGCATTCATGTGCGACTGTACACAATCTAGTATGTTGAGTGGCTGCGACATGAGAGGGGCAGTTGTGTATGTGACACAAAGCCCTGCTTAAGCCCTATTTAAGCCCCGCTTAAGCCCTGCTTAAGTGTGTTCAACCGAGTCTGAGGCTAACTGTGCTGCCTCCAAAAACTGGTTGCCAAATTCCATAAATAAACATTCTGAAAATGAACACAAGAACACATATACTTATGTATGTAGGTACAGCGTGGTGTACTGGTAACGAGCAGGGCTTGTAACCGAAAGGTTGCTAGTTCGATTCTCCACTGGAGCACTGCTGTTGTGGCCTTGGGCAAGGTACTTAACTCACAATTGCCTCAATAAATATCCAGCTATAAATGGACAAAATTTTAAGTCGCTCTGGACAAGAGCATCTGCTAAATGACAATAATGTAAATATAATATTTACAGTAAGTTGTGTGTATGGCTGATAGTAGCAAGTGCAGGTAGGCAGCATATGGGATACTGTTTGGTGGTTTTGACTGGAACCACAATGCTAGGTAATTAGAAGGGCTGGGGAAGTAATCAGCATAACATAAATAGTAATTGCAAAGTTTGAACAAGCTACCTATTCACAGCTAGCTACTGCTTACAGTAGTCAACATTAGTGACAGTCATCCATACAACACTGTTGTTGTATGGATAAAAGTGTAACTTCAAAGAGTAATTTCTTAGCTGCCCTGGAGCTCTACGAAGAACCATAAGTAACTGTGAGGGTGCATTTGTGCAGTCCAAAAACATGTAGAACAGAAAACATTCTCAAGCAAGAGAAAAACAGCTTCAATACTAAACATTTATGAAGTTGAACACATAGCTGATGAGAAAGGTTTGAACATTTGCAAACATTTGTGCATTCAAAACACATATCTAACAGAAAAACAGCTTGTGCGCCACAAGCATTTGTGCATTAGAACACAAAGCTAACAGAAAATTAGATTAAATTTTTACATGCCTTTGCGCGGTCAAACACAGTCTTGATTAGTGCTCCACTGGTCCAACAGTGTTGCCGGTGCTCTCACTGAGGCTGAGCGTGACTGTAAGTCAGTACCCACCTGTAGTGTGGTTCTGCCCCATGACAGACCCAGATCATCTCACATCAGGCATGACCATCCAGTTCGGGTACAGGAGGGTCAGCAGCCATGTCTGCCAGATCTTGCAGGCTTGAGGCCATGTCTCTCAAAGCGTCAAAGAAGTCCTGCCCACAGTCAAACCTGACTGGCTCAGATCTTAGCAGAGAAAAGGAAGAAAGTTCCCCTGACCTGGTTTGAGAGACTGTTCTACATAAAGGGAAGATGAGAATCAGGCGGTCTGTAAACTCGCACAGCAAGACTACGGGAGCTAGACCCTTTTATTTACAATTCAGCCTAACTGCAACTCAACCAAACAGTACAGAACACATGCAATACCTCATTTACAATGCAAAGTATCTTAAGATGAAAAAAATGTGATATGTTAGAAAAAAACAACCATAACAGATTAAACATACAAAATCAAGGCAACACAAACAGAAGTATTACATAAATATCACTTACAAATTCACTTTGAATCAAGCATACACAGATCTCAAGATACTCAAAAAACACTGGCATATCACAAACTTGAATGAGAAGCTCATTTCAACACTGTTTCTCATGAACCTGATTAAATAAATAAAAAAAAAATCAGTGCAAGCTACATAAAAACAACCTTTAAATAAAAGATCCGCAATAAGACATTGATGTGGTTTGGAACATTAGCGACGGTGTGTCTCCGTGTCCATTCCTCTGTCCCTTGGTCCTCCTTTTCAGCTGGATGCTAGCCAATTTTCTCCAATGGCTTTATCATTTCCAAACACCTTTCAAATTGTGGTAAGACTTTCCATCTTTCCTGTGTGCTTACAAATAGTAAATGTGCATTTACAGTCAAGCATTATTGAAAATGCTCATATGACCAGTGAGGAAAACAAACATGGCAGCTATTAATACAATTAAAAAGACAGACAGACAAAATTAATTTCAACGTAATGGACACATCAATTATAAATCAATAAGATCCAAGTGCAGTCCCTGCAGCTCCAGGCAAGTGGTGTGGAGAAAGGTTGAATAATTATAGGCCAAAAAATGAGGTAAAACAAGATATCCATGAAGTGGGGAAAGCCTGAATCTGAAATTAGGTTTAATCATGCTGTGCCATTATGTGGTCATTTGAGGTTTTAAAGCACCTGTGAGAACAACCACACCAAGCCCTGCTCTCTCAAACTATGAGAGGGATAGTTCCTGGTGAGGTGACAACCAAAAATAATGCTGAGAATACTAAATGATAAAAGGGATTCACAACTGTGGGAAAAATTCATACATGTTTGATTGAAGATGAAAAAAAGATGGATTCGGGTGTCATTTGTCTCTTGGGCCTCTGGTCTGTGTTTGACTGCCATACAAGTGTGTACAAAGGTGAGCAGTGTTTTAGAAAAAAGCAGACTAGAGCCACTGGACCTCCTCCTTTTCAGTCATATACAGTCAAATATGGTATCAAAAATATAAGGGACATAACAATACAACCAATTTATATGTTGATGTGTACAGCATACATTTAAAAATATACATATTATTGCAATTTTTATTCATGCAATATATATGTACATATTGCAGAATTAATTTTCACAATATTTTCTTTTACAGTGCTGTATATAATGTTCAAAAATGTGTACATGAAAGACAGCAATAACAGATATATTTTTAAATATGCACAGTATGTGTGGACATATGAATCCCTTATATTTTGGATTGTTATATTTTCACATGTATTTTTTAAGCTTTTAGGAACTTGATTAGGCCCATGTGACCTTCATTTGTGAGATATCTGGCTCTGTAAGAGAGAAGCCATTCTTTCCCCAGAAGCAACAGACACAGCCCATACTTTCACTTCTAGACTGACACCTGCAAAGCACTCCAGCATGATACAGGATGGTGGTAATTCCCCTGTCTTTGCATTAAGTCTCATGATAAGAAAGAAAAATGAGAGGAGGACAAAAAGAAGAAAAGTGAACTTGTCAGGCGCCAATTCTTTTCATACAGTGTGCGCGCTAATGTACTCACTATTGTGTTAAAACGTAGGACTTGCCAGGATGTAAAGAGTTAATCTACCGTTTTCGGCAACAACGTCTTAACCTTAGCCGCTATTCGAACGGATCAACGCATCTGATTTAATTATTGTACAGTACTGCTGGACCAAAGGGAAAAAATTGGATGACGGATGGGGGAATTGAGGATTGCGTTTATACAGCATCTTTCAAGGATATGAATGTGCTTTAAAGTGAAGGAGGGGTTACAAACCTCTACTACCATTGATTAAGTTGTTCTGCACCAGAGTGCTCACCACACATCAGCCGAACCGCCCAGGGGGGGCTGATTCAAGTCCCGCAGCAGCTCCGCGAAGTGTGAATACAAAAACGGTGTGCGTATGCCACTGATACGCGCCATCCCTGAATGTCCCCTGCCTCCGTCAAAGCTTCACGACCTGAGATGTTAGATGTTTCTTAGTGTTTGATCGTTTACGAACTCCAAAATCCTGCGTTCCGTTTTGAAATCTGACAATGAAACCGGATAGCTGCCTGCACGCTTTGGAGCAGTACTACTCTGAAGTGATTTAGACTCAGAATCATTGATTCAGTAGAGCATCCTTTGACACAAAACACGGGTACGTTTCGTTTCTCCCCTCCCCTCATTGGAATTACTCCGGGTCCATTTTAAAAAGACACTAAATTGCAAACGTCCCCTCCCACAAACTGGCGGTATTCTTGTTAACATGATTTTCCAGCATTGGGTTAAACGCCATAACAGAGTCTTTCAGTATCCTATCTCATCTGGACAGATTTCACGTTAGCATTTCAATAGTTACGAAGTAGTACCTACAAGCCAATATATGGTAAAATCTGAAATACAAAATTCAAGGATTTATTTATTGCACATCCAAACATAGAAAACGTATTACAAATACCTTAATTACTGCCACTTTTATATAAGCATACGAAATTTTACTAATGTTTTGAAAATTTTATATTGTGATGTAATTTTTTTTTTACAAAATATTTTGCTATATATTCATAAAATTCTATATGGAAGAGGTCACTGTAAATTTCTTTTGAAATATATGAATTCAGTGTTTTGACAATCTTTTAATTATGCATTTCATATTTTAATATATGTTATTATTACACATTACCGCCGGGGAAGAAGATATGGCTGACCTGCACTTCATTTCGCACTCTACAAAGCGCGATACGAAGAACTGCTTCGGTGGGACTTTCAGATATCGAAGAATACTCGCCGTTTGCGGTCATTAATATGGTTTATGTACGGAAATCGCATCACAGTTCAATATGTCAGTTGGATTGGAGCGTCTCACAATATTACAGTACACGGAACTTTCCTGAGCGGAGATTTGAAACAATTCCTTAATTTGAAAGTAAAATCAAGGTTTTTTTCCCCGCAGAACAATGTTGTTTCATTGATTCAGAGTACACCTGATAAAACTACGCAAATTTCTAAAAAATGGTAACATTAGTTTTTGGACAGGAATCTCAATAATGATAAAAAAAAATAAGTGCAGTTATTAGCATTGTCTTATTTCACTCATTATTCCAGAGACTTGCAGTACATTTGAAATCACAACGTGGAGTTAAAAAGTAAGAACAGACGGTTAAATGTTTCTCTTAAGTCACTTAGAGAGGGAACAAAATTTATCATGACAAACCGGGAGCATTTGCTGTTGTGGACCAATCGCACGGAGCAGGCCTACCTGGAGCTAACGAGGTCACAGTTCTCATTAGCAACCTACGCTCACTCAGCCAAAGTTGCTGCCGGTACTGACCTTGGTGAAACAGCACCCAGGACATACACTAAAAATAAAGAGACAGAAAATAGAACAGAACAACAGCTTTCTGTGTAAGAAAAAAAGTCAGAGGATTGCTGACCACATTAAAAAAACCACACATGGAAATAAACTGGGTATTGGAGAGAGCTGTGTCATGAGTCGCACGGGCTTGGCAGGGGTGGTCACTACACGTTGGTGGAGATCTTATACTTGGGCGACATGTTGCTGTGGAACCAGATGAAGCTGAAGATGACCCCGATGGTTTTAGGGATGCTCTCATCGTAGGCGAATGTCATGGCCTCCTGCAGGGGCACCTTGACCACCTCCACGGCCTCGCCCTCCCGCGGCTCGCCCTCCACTGGGCCCACGTGGTTCTCCTCCGACACCTCTGCATAGAACAGGGTCTGCTTGGCGCCCGTCACACCCACGCCCGACCTGCCAGAGGTGTCAGAGGGGTCAGAGGTCACTTGGGCTACTGCTTATGAGGCAGGCATACCAAAGACACAGTGGGTAGCTCTGGACCTGTTACCTGACAGCAAGCCAGCCCAATCAATCATAGGGAAGTCTTCCCTCAGGCTACCATGACACAACTGCAAGCCAACCTAACTTATGAGCATTTCAGGCTGAGGGGCTGATATGGGCATGGCTCCCCTCAACCCCCAACCAGTGACTGGCCACACAGATCAAACTGAGGAGGGGCTGGCATAGGAGGATCCACCTACCCTAACTGCCTCTCAGAGTGCCAGGGTGTGGCAGCTCAGACATGACAGGAGGCATCATCATGGCAACATCATCATGGAGACCTCCGTGGTGAGGACCCCCCAAGTGGAGGCCATTGGCGTTCGCACAGTCGGAATCTTTCAGCATGCCCTGCCATAAGCTTCTTTAGATACTCGTCCTGGAGCTTAAATTCAGATACACTGGGAGATACAGTGGCTGAGAGCCCCCACTGGCCCCCGTATCCACTGCACCGCTAAACATGAACAGTGCCAGAGCAAGGCATGCTCGGTAGGATCCGGAGACATAAAGCATATTTTTACACTTCTGTTACACTTCTGGCACCAGCCCAGACTCCTACCAAGGCAAAATTATAAGGTAGTTTTTTGTGTTGTGTAACCAAATTAAAATGTTTTTAATGCTTTGATAACCCTGATTTATCAAACGTATGCGACAGCTTCGATTCAATGTATTTCAGAACAAACCTATTACATATTCTTCCTCCATTTGCTCATGTCACCTCCTATGATAGGACATGAATTAAAACCAAGGGGCATATAAAAGAGCTGCTTTCCCCCAAATCCAAATACACGGCATTCCATTTCGTGTTCAGACATAATCCAAACAAGACAACCACTGCCAGAGACACACTACCATAAACACCCACACACGAACGCACACTAACACACACCCACACACATGCGTGTGTACACACAAACACATGCACATACATAAAGGAATATACACACACATGCCCACACGAACATACACATGTGCACACATGCGCACACACACTTCTCTGAACTGGGTGAGCACTATTTTGGTCCTAACTCCTCTCAGTGGAGGGAAACCCAATATCTGTTGACAGGCATGAAGCAGGGCAGCCCCAGGCCAGGGCCTGAAGAACACGCCATCACACGGATCAGGCTTGCACTTGCCTACAGAGGAAGTGCTCCTTTTCCTTCATGCTAAGTGCAGGCACAGCCTCATAGGGGCATAGAGGTTACCATGACTCCCACTCACACCAACAAAATACAAGGGAAAAATAAAAAAAACAGACAGCAAAATGCTCAAACAGGCAAGACCTGCAGCCACAGCTCCTTACAGAGTATTATGTTTGTAGAAGTAGTAATTGTTCAAGTATTAATATTTTGGCTTAGAAGATGCCCGCTCCATGTACAACTTATATAGCTTACATTTTATGAATCCTGTAGACTACCTGTGATGTCTAAAGGGCAAAGAACTGTCCCTTGCATGACTTGTCATTTAGGTACACTTTAAACTGGGAGAATCCTCATCAGGAAGTCCACTGAAGCCCATTGGTGGGGACCCCGTGGGAACAGTTTACCCCAGATACAGCATGCCTGTGGGACTCCTCCCCCTTCTCCACATTTTATAGGGACATTTAGTACACCATTACACTACAGGCACATTACTTTAGGCAGAAGTGAATGTGTTTGTATGTTGGTGTGTTTGTATGGAGATGTGCATGAATCTCAGGTGTGTTTGTACAGAGAGGTGTATGAATCTCAGGTGTGTGTGCACAGAAAGGTGTGTGAATCTCAGGTGTGTGTGTGCACAGACAGGTGTGCATGTGATCACCTGTAGGAGGTGATCCTGCGCAGTTTGGTGACGGGCACGTCGTAGCCACACTCCTGCAGGACCCCCTGCCGGGCGATCTCCTCCAGGGAGACATCGGGCTTGTCCACCAGGCCTGCGCACAGCTCATACGTCACGCCCGCCGACACTGGCGGCAGGTCCGGGGCGGCTCCCGTCTCTCCCTGCTCCTCTCCCTCCTCTGGTGCTGGCCCCGCTTCCGGCTCTGCCTCCCCCTCCTTCTGCTCCGCCCGGCTGGGCTTGCTCCTCTCCCACTCACACACATACACAGCTGTGGGGTGAGACTGCTTGTGAGTACCGCCCAGACGCACCGCGCCCCCTCCCCAAATTAATCTACATGTCAACTAAAGTGTGGAGTAGTGACTGGGTTTTTATCCAGTAGGTTTTGGGCATGAGTCCCAGGTGAAGCACTGCTGTTGTGCCCTGGAGCAGGTTAAATGCTCTATCCAGCCATTAAATTGATAAACATTATATGGATAACATGTATAATTCATAAAACATGTGTTCATGTGTTGCAACCTTCAAACTTGGTTAAGGTTCTTTGATGCTCACTCTACTTCTGAAGATGAAACTTCAAGTCGCCATGATTATTATCACATGTAATATCTGAATATTTATAACGCATACATTTTCCATTGAGTTTTAACTATATACTGGCATGTACTCTACAGGGGTAGACATGACCAGATGTAGCCTCACAAGGCCCTGAGGCAGTGTCTGAACATCATTCCTTAACACAGAAGCTGCCTTTTCTCTGTTGTTTGTTGGATCACATGGACTTCCCTCCACACTGATTGCTGGAATCTGGGTAACACAGACAGGAACCATGACTGAGTGGAGACGTGCTGGGGGAGCAACAGAAGAACACAGGAATATTTGATCCACTGAGCCGGCAAAGACACTGAGAAAACGCAGTGGATATCAAGGACATGTGGTTGGTTGTGGGACACCACGCTCTCCAAAATCACACACCATGTTGAAGAATGAAATCCCTCTCCCACAGCATACAGGTCTCCCTTTAAGCGAACACTTTCTATTAAGTTCACAGCTGAAATCCCGTATTTGTGGCATGTGGCTATAATATGCTTTTTAAACGTCACTCTCGTGTCTTCATGTTTGTTCCTTTGGATGCTTATTCATGAATAAGGCTACATAACAAGCTGTGCAAGTCAGCTTCTGAAGGGGGCAGAGCTTTATACTACAGACAGAAAAGGGGAGGGTAGTCTGTCTCACTTGATTCTCTCAGCAACAAAAGTCAGATCATGGAGCGCAAGCGGGAGAATGTAGCTGAGGCATCTGAGAGCTTATCAATTCCTGCTGGCAATCAATCCTCTATGCTCCAAACACGGTGCCTTTTAGCACAGTATGTAAGTTAAATATCAGGGACCAGACCAGATCTGCCTCACCGCCTTTATAACAGATTCACAATCCACACATGTTCCTTACATGTTCTTTTCATGTGTTTTGCTGTTTACATGTAGCATTCTTCACCTGTACAGAATCATTTAGGAAGCCATTTACGAACTATGTTCATTTTTTTGATTAGCTGTGCACCGGAAGGAGGCAGAGAGTTACCTGGGCGGAACTGCTTGACCAGGATGAAGCAGTGTGAGGTGGTGTTGAAGATCAGGACTGAGACGCTGGAGAGGGAGAGAGAGAGGGAGAGGGAGATGAGGCGGGAGAGAGGAGAAAAAGGACAGAGTCAGCACACACGTAGTTCTGCACCCCCTCAATCAATTCTTCCAACTCCAATTTTTTTGTTCAGAAGCATTTCCTTCAGTGAGTGTCCTATTACAGGAAAACAGGAGGTTGGAAAGCATCAGACTCTGAGCTGAAATGTTCAGGCCCAGGTGAAGGCCCAGAAAGGGCCCTGTGAGTCATGTGACTAGGAGGGCTGACATCACTTCCTCTGTGTAGGTAAACATGCATTGAGTTACTCTTAGTTTTTAGTTCATGCTTCAATCCTCTTACAATGACTCATTTAAATGCATCAAACTATGCACTAATTTCCCTTTTTTCAACACACTATTGATAGTTAAGCTACAATGTCGTCATTTGTTTGATGTCCTGTCTTGGTCATGTTTTAACTGTATTGTTGTTTTTGAATGTCTTTCTTGTGTCTGTCCAATTGTCTTTTAAAAGGAGGAGTTCTCAAATCACACATGTGGTCAAATGAAAGTGTGACTACTAGGATGACCATGACAACAATGGTGACGATGGGGAAGGAGTGGGGGAAGGTGCATGCTGGCGTGAGGACACCAACGGCCTCAGTGCAGAGTGGAGTGCGGTTGAGTTCTCATGAAGTCAAGCACTGACACCACCATGACAATGGAGTTGAAAGGCTGCTTCACCAATGTCCACCACCTGATCACCTTTACCGGCAGATTGATGATGTTGGGGAATTCTAGTCATCAAACTGAATGATGGACTTGAAAGAGCAGAATTTAACTCTACCAAGATGGCTTCCCTTCTTTCACAACAAAAGCTTGTCCCAACCAAGGGACTGGGCTGTAGAAACATGCCGTCCAGTGTGTGACAGCTTTATGCCTGGGACAGCATCTAGGTGCCACCAGTGCTGCTCTTCAGGAGCTTGAATTCAGAACACAGAATCTGGAACTCAGAATTTTCAATGTTACTCACATGTGGCCAAAGACGATCAGATACTCCTAATATCTGTGGTCCAACCATTCAGGTCACTCTATTTGATTGTTTAAACAACAAGAACATAACCACCAGCCCCTCCCACCAAGGACAACAGACAGAATTAGCTGGCAGGTCAGCAGCAGCAGTGCCATCAGTGGCTTTGGATCTAGCTGGAAAGGTAAAGATTATCACCTAATTGATACCCAGGCCTGCTTTGTAGCGCATCTTTACGATGCCCTTTGGTAACTCTTAAAGAGACTTTTGAAGTTTTCCTCTCATGGTAGATTTTTTCTTTAAAGACAGCATGGCTTAGGGCTATTGAAAATCATTGGCTGGGGTGTGACTGCTGGCCACGACCTTGCTCTGTCGCATTAGTGCAGGATTAGCGCCTCACCCTCCGTTTCCTGGCTGCGCATTAACACAGCACTCCTGGCTAATTTCGCAAAGAGAAAAGAAAAAGCCCTGGCCTTAAGACGCTCTGTATAATGAGATTTCTCAAAGGGATAAGGCGACACCCCTGACGGTCCTCCAGCCTGCTGGCCCAACGCAGGCTTTGGCTAACTCCGCCCCCAAGTTTACTCCCCGCCCACAGCATTCGCATCTTCTCAACAGCACCTTTTTAGGAGCTTAAAACCATTGACATGTTTACTATGCCTACAAAATGCCTGCCTTTTTAATATTCTGTGACCATCTCCCATGTAATAAACATATACTGTGCCTTAGTATGTGCAAAAGTATTGACCCTTGACCAATTCTCACATTTTGCTGAATTACAGATGTAAGTTACATTACATGACATTACATTCATTGAGCAGACACTCTTATCCAGAGCGACTTTGAGCACAAAAGAACAGAAGTCTATCCATTCAAGTTGAATGAGCAACAGTGTCAGACCACGCTCGCAACACTCCCAGACCAGTGAGTGTGAGTATAACACTATTCAAACCCTACCACAAGTTAACTTGTGCAACTTAAATAGACAAGGGAAAAGTTCCAACATCAATGATGACAAACCACCATGTTCAGCTGCAAAGCGATACAAATTATGATCTTTTACTTATTCTGAATGGAAACCAAGAACAGCTTAGATGATGGGTGGTACACTCTATTGAGAGGTGTCCTTATCTTAATGTGGCAGGGACTTCCACTAGCATGGCCCAAGTTCCCTATTCACTGCCCCATACAGGTGATACATTAAAATTTTGCTCTGTGTGATATTTTACTTAAATCTCAAACTCAAAATTAATTATTTTAAGGTGACATTGGTTTTATGTCAAAAATATTTTTACGAAAAATAAAAACCTGGAATGCTGTTTGAATAGGTATTCGCCCTGACACATCAATATCTGGTAGAGCCACCTTTTGCTGTAATGACAGCTTTAAGTTTTGTGGCAAAAGTATCTACCAGCTTTGCACACTGTTTGGGAGTGATGTTTGCCCATTCTTCTTGGCAGATTTCCAGCAGGTTGTTCAGGTTGGTTGGATGACACTTGTGGATCGCAATTTTCAAACAGTGACACGGATCCCCAATGGGATTGAGATCAAAATTTGGGGCCGCTATAGGACATTAAGCTTTTTGTTCCTGAGCCACTCCAGCGTTGCTTCGGCCTTGTGCTTGGGATCACTGTCCTGCTGAAAGGTCAACTTTCTCCCAAGTGTCAGTTCTCTAGCATACTGCAGCAGGTTCTCTTGCAGCATTTCCTTGCACTTTGCTCCATCCATTCTTCCTTGTTTTAACAAGATGCCCAGTCCCTGCTGATGAAAAGCAACCCCACAGCATCACGCTGCCACCACCATACTTTACTGTAGGGATGTTGTTTTTTTCCTGAGGTGTGGGCAGTGTTAACTTTGTGCCACTCACAGTGCTTTGAATTTTGGTCTCAATGCTTGGTGTCATCTGATCACAAAACATTTTCCCAAATCTTCGCTGGGTCACTGTCATGATTTCTGGTCAACTCCAAACGTGCTTTGAGATGGTTCTTTTTTTTGGCTTCTTTCTTGCCAGCTTCCCATACAGGCGAGTTTTATGCAGACCTTTTGATACTATTGACTAGTGCACCTTTACTTTCTCAGCCAATGAACTCTGTAGCTCCTTCAAAGTTTTTGTTGGCCTCTCCGTGCTTCCCCTCATTTCTCTCACAAGTCTTGCCTGGACGCTGAGTTTTGAGGAACTGCACTTCCTGGGTGGTGTGATGCAGCTTATGGATCCAACGGTGCTCACTGGGATGTCCAAACACTTGCATATTATTTTGTACCCTTTTCCTAATTTATACATTTGTATTACTTTATTCTCTAAATTCCTTATAATGTTATTTAGTCTTCATTTTCACACGTTTCCTTCACAGCCTAACCAATGATCCTTATACAGAGTGTGATTTTTATCCAGAAAATGTGACCCTTACTTCAATGGTTCACAGGAAGAAGCCAATGGTAAGGCAATTGTGCCCTCTGAAATTTCTTCATCTGTGTAAACTGGGAGCTTCCAGAACACAAGGGGTGAATACTTCTGCAAACAGCATATTTCAGTTTTTTATTATTCTTAAAAGTATTTTCTAATATAAAACCAATATTACATGTTTATATATACATATATAAGCATTTAAAGAACACCTAGAGCTGTTACTTAAAATAATTGTTCCCCTGAGGATTATCTTTATAATCTTTGAATATAAATCTAATTAGATACTGAAATTCACTGTATGGCTAAAGATTGCTTCCTTAAAAATAAGCCCCAGGGAAAGCGTTTAGCCAGATGCAGTGAGCACCATTCACCAGCCGAATTACTCCCACAAGACTGCTGTATAAACAGCTGGTATGTCAAACCAAACACTTTCCCTGTGTTTAACTTTCCCATAATGCAACCCAACTGATATTGAAACAAATGTTTATGCTGAATATCTGTCATACTAATGTGCTAATGGAATAAGAGGACCTAAGACACGTGTGTGAAATGCATAGTGAGAATCCGTATGTGCATTTCAGGATGGAGATGGAGCAGCTGTTGTGTGTGTGTGTGTGTGTGTGTGTGTGTGGTTGAATCGGAAGGGTCTGAGGATGCAGGAAGCCCTGCCCAACTCTCCAGCCCTGCGGTTCCCATGGTGAGCGCCCCTTGGCGACAAATGTGTCCATTACTGGTTACTTTGGGAACACAAAGGAAGAAAACGCACTGTATTATAAAGATCCGGGAGGGAAGCCCTTTATCAGGAGCCTCGGCCACCCTGATAACAGCAGCCCAGCTCGCTATGCAGCTCTATCAGGGCTAAAGGATCTCTGCTGCCTCTGGCCCCCACACCCACACTAAAGCACATACAGCAGGAAGAGGTCAGTTTCAGGCTGTTCACTCCTACACTGTTTAGGACTGATAAACAGCCCCTACAGACAGAACCAGGGCAGGTCAGCTGGTCCCAATCTGTCTGGACCAGAACACCTCTGCAAGTCTCCACTGCGGTCCACATCACCTCTCTGTTTCGCAGAGTCTCGTAACGTTTAAATTGTAGGTGAATACACACCTGGGGAAACACACAAGGTGGTCTGATGGGTGGTTGAGCCACAGTTCTTTCCGCGGGACTTGCAGGCTGCAGATGAAACTGTAGACGCCTGAAGGAGGCAAGAGTCCTCGGTCCATACCAGTCACAACCTGCTGTTTACCACCTGACCACACCACACAGGACCACACCCCATTCTGCCTACCTACATCCCGCCCTCAGGCTCCTGTCATAAAAGCTGACTGCACTCTCTCTCCCCTTGTCTTCTCTCCTGCTATAAGAGCATCCTCCATGATTGATCATAGGCCCTACATCACAACGTGCAGGATGATGGTAATGAGTTGATGAGATGCTAGCCTTAGTGGCTTTACCTTTAAGCCAGGCCCACCATTCCCGCAGTGACAACCCCGACAGGCTTAAGACCATTAACACCCCCTACACACTCACACACTCTCATACACTATACTCCCTCACACACACACACACACACACACACACACACACACACACACACACACACACACACACACACAAATGCAAGCATACACACTTGCAGATACATGCATACATACACACACACAACCACACACACAGGTCTTTATTGGTCCCAATATGATTATGGAGAGTACAGCAGGAGAGTAACCTGTCTGTTCCAGATTAATCAGTTCCCTGGTGAGCTGTGAGCAGAGGAGTTACAGGGACACAGAGACCCCATATCTGGGAACTATGGGGAGACACACAGGCCCTCAGAGACTACTCCAGTCCTGCAGGCCCCTAATGGGTGCTGTATAACTACACTGTCCAATCACTGGGAGCAGGAGGCCGTGCATTTGAAAACGATGACTAACTGCAGAAGGTGGGAGTGGCATCCAGAGAATTTGATTCTCCGCTTCCTGAAGCTCATGCCAAGCTTCATTCTACCTCAAGCCTTATTCAAAGCTGAATTGCCTCAGTTGCAATGGTGATTAGTGGAATTGGGGGGATCCCAATACTAACACAAGAGGGCCTTCAGGATCAGCCTTAACAAACAGCATGTCTACAATGAGAAGGTCAGTTTGGTCTAGAGCCACACCCCCTCCACTGGGCTTTAGGGTGAAAGCTCTCACAACAGGAAGTCCTGATTGACCTTTTGCAGAAGGCAGTGATGTACTTTGCATATTTCACTCAGCAGAAATAGATTCTCTGCCTGCTTACCCCTGGCTCCTGTCAAAATGGATTCTGTCTGTGGGAGCTGTTTATTCAGCTTCTGTGGTGCAATTCCTGACCTTTGACCTCTGCTTGGCTGCCTAGGGGGTGGTTATGAATACAGGGAAGGTACTCTAGATAGAGGACACTCCTTTTGATCTTCGAGTTCCTAACAAAGTGTTTGGTGCAGAGAGCGTGACGGTGGACCGACTGCAACACTTAGCCCTGCTTTCCCAGGCAGATTCTCAGACATACCTGGTGTAATGATGTAAGGTGCAGAGCTTGTACCCAAGAGGTTGCTGGTTCGATTCCCTGCCAGCCTACTGTTGTTGCACCCTTGGGTAAGGTACTTAACCCATAACTGCCTCAGTAAATATCTAGCTGTATAAATGGATAAAACTCTAACCCATGTAAGTTGCTCCAGATAAGAGTGTCTGGTAAATGACTTGTGCCTTTTACATTTGTGTGAAGGCTTTTTTTTAATCGTTGCTTTGGCCATAATATTTTGTCATTGATCAAGCCAGTAAAGAAAATTGGAATGAATCAAATTAAATCAGTGTTGTAGGTTTGTGTTGTTGCGGGGATGGAAGACGGATGAACAGTGACTGGCTCACCTCTCATGGGTCCGCATGAAGTCCCACGACTTCTTCGCACCGTTCTATGAACAAAACAAGAAAACAAAATGAGAACCAGACTGGACCCAGGACCCTCAGACGACTGGTTTCTGTGACAGCGCCCGGATTTGTGCCAGTATCACCACCTGAGTGCCCTTAGACAGTAATGGTGAGGAGTCATGAGGGTGGATCCAGCCTGTGACCTCAAGTGGACATCTGTTTGCCCTCTAGTAGTTAGAAACAATTTAGGAGAGACATCCTACCTCGTGCAGATTAGAAGTGCATAATATTACAGATGTACATCTGGATTTCTATTCAGAACAACCTGTGAAGAAGCTGGCAACTAGGAAACAGAGAAGAACATGATTCAATACCTACAGAAACAACAACTACCCTTGTACCCTTAGTCTCAATCTAGCTACAACTGACTTCAAACTCTTCTCTAAAATCAGGTCTTGGTCATGCACGGGAGTTTAAGTCAGTTATGATGATGGGATCAGGGCAGGAAACGTGTATGGGAGGACTGCAGTCACACATTCCAAAACGAGGATCAAAGCTGGAACATCTTGGATATAAATGTTTTGAAACCAGATTATGTTTGAACATTAGCACATGGAGAGTTACATTTTTGGGGGACTATCATGGGGGGGCCTTTTAAATCCACCCTTGAGTATCAACCATGAGCGCACAGTACCTAAGCAACACTCTGCTGGGGTTCAACACTGATATGATGCTGCTGTTGTGATCCATGGCTTTTCTTGCAGCAAGATTGCTTCTTCCATCCTTCATCCACCTTCCAGGAGTCCCAGCACATTACCCAACAGCTCAGACATGGCACTAAACCTCACAGCCTTCTGGAATTCCCCTCCCCACCTCCTTACCCCTGCCCCCCACGTCCCTCTCTGTCCCCTTGCAGCCCAATCCCAAAATTCGCCCACCAACCTGACATTCCAGCTCATGTTCTACAGAGGAAATTAAACCAATGTGTTTTTTTTTTTCTTTGTTTTGTAAGGCTTCGGGTTATGACACAAACAATGGTCCTGGAGAATTTGCATAGTGCGGAGCAATCTCTGAAGTTACGTGATTTCAGAATGAGGAAAATGTTTTCATTTCCCCCGCCCCCTTTTCACAAAAGACTGAAATACCAAACGCCCACGTGTGTCTTTTAATGAAAGAACAGAGGAACGCTCTTCTGTTTAATTACAGGGTGAGTCTGACATGCCATGGTTCTAGAGCCTTACAGCACTGGGACTTAAATAAGGCTTAAGACCCCCCGGGGTTACCAAGCCTGGCCAATCAGGTCGGCTCAGCCATACCTGCCCCCGCCCTCTGGTCTGGACTGTGTCTGTTCACAACCAACACGCATGCTGGACTGAGCGTGTACTGCAGGCCAACCGTGTGCTCACCTACAGTCACCCAAACTGATACTGGACCTTAGCCTTGAAATGCTATCAACAGGAAACACTACAGAGCCACAGCAAAAAGTCAGAGGACACATACAAAGCTCTAAAATGCTTTCTGTATGCCATTCCTAGCAAGAAAATGCAGCCTATGCCCTATCAATGGGAAACACTATGGACCAGAACATTAAGTCTAAACCCTATTGGCCCCTCCAGTAAAGCTTAGGTACGCCAGACCATTCTGTTCCTGTGAGGAATTCTGGGAGATGCATTGCGCGGCAGGGGCCACAAATATGGGGGCACCTCCTCCCCTGTTGAGCAGAGGGTTGAAGCGCACAAGATTTATCATCTGTGGGGGTGGCAATGACTGCACGGATATGAAAACATATACTGCATTACACCGCCCCCCTCCCCATGAGCCGCAGTTCCACAGAAATCACACTGAAGGAGCTTGCTGCTGGTTCCTCATGAAGCGCCTGCTGCCTTTGCTAAAAGAAAATCGATACTGGTTTACACTATGGCTGAGACCATAAAGCTCACAGCACCGAGGGCAATTTGTAATAGAACTGTAACTAGCCTCCCAGTGGCTCCCATATTAACCAGCCTCCCAGTGGCCCCCCATACTAACCAGCAGAGAGAGTGTGTGTACTTGTGTGCATTTGTGTGGGTGTGGGTGTGTGTTGGGGTGGTGGTGGGGGGTATACAAAGAAGAATAGCCACACTGTGCACCTCTGCTGTAATGCTCTCAACACTCAAGACAACATGCTGAACAGAGTCAAAACATGGCTGTTTTGTGGGTCCATTTATTTCAGTTTTGATTCCTTTGTAGCTGTACCTAACACCTGTGAAACCACCTGGACAATCACATGATTCACTGCCTATCTAACGCCAGGGTCACCATGGACTTGGATCACTTGCAGGACTGCAATGAACCCAAGATCTGGTGAATGGAAGCAGCCATCAGAACGGGAGGGAAAAACACCATGGCGTCTCACAAGCTGCAGCCTCTTGCACCCTCAGCTCAGAGCATGTGCTTAAAGCGCAGCGCGAGACTTAACAAACCCCCACAAGGGGTGGATCTGCCAGGCATCGTCAATCGCCGACTCCTACCAACCAATGAAAAAGACTGTGACCCACGGTGCAGAGCTGCAATGGGTTCAAGCCAGTGAGGCCTTGATGGTGAACGGGAGCTCCGCCCACCACAAGGTTCGTGAAGCTCTACCCTCCTGCCTCCGGTCAATGAACACTGCCACCTGGACGGGGAACACCTGGTGGCTGTTGCCATGACTCTTACGAACCTGCATGGGCGTGAAACACAAATACGCTCTCCTTTAAGGGCAGGGTTGGCCGCCAAAGACACAGCTCTCTGACAAGTGCGTACTTGTGCGTATAGCTGTGGAGATGGGCATGTTTGGCTAGCTGATCAGGAGCCAGGAGTGGGGGCGTGGAGGAGCTTTTTTAGAATTATGTAGACCCACAGTATGGCCACAAGATGGCTCCTTACTGATTCCAAAAGGTCACGCCTCCATTTTGGCAAAACTTCAACAAGAGGCGCTCCCTTAGTGCCACGAGTCGACACACATTTTCAAGCGCACTCACTAGCCTTGGTGCTGTCCACATGCCTGCTAAACCAAAAAACACTTTTCATCAAAAAAGAGAACCAGCTTTTCTGGGTTAATTCCTTTCAGTGGTCCCTCGATGCAACAATCGCTCAAAACAACCAAGCCAGTCATTTACAGACAAGTTATAGCCTTCACTGATGTGGCCTTTCATCAAAGAAGTACATTAGAAACTGTGAGGAAAAGAATACAGACATGTTGCTGCTCAAACTGCCTCAGGTCACAGCTCGCTACACAACAGACCTCACACATACAGGTGGCAACAATTAAAACTACACACATGGGGTGTTCCTGCCGCCAAATGGCCCAGAGACATGAACCCGAATCCCTTTGCAGAGACGCTACACTGATAAGTGCTAAAGGTCAGAGCAGCTGATCTCTTCTCCTGGTGTGTGACTGTATGGGGAGGCTTTCGTTCTAGGCACGACCTGTTTAAGAATCTATCTCAGGCTAACTGGTTGTGGTCTAAGAGGTTGCTTTGATTGAGAGGATTCAGTGCCTCCCCTGTGTTCCTGGGATGGCAGGGTACAGAGCACTGTGGAAAGCGCAGCCACCTGGCTGGGGCTCTGGGAATCACCGTCATGTTGCTAACGACACAACCAGAGGAGCAGCATGGGACAGATTCCCATACACACAGCACACCCTGACTGAACACACAGTGCACCCTGAGTGATGCATGCTATGAAACCCTTCTTTCTGTGCTCAACACCATTTCAACTATAGCAACTACTCAATGGGATTCCATCAGGCTACAAAAACAGTTCCCTTTAAGACTGCTTTTGCTGGGATCCTGAGTAGTTATCTTGTGTTGCTAGCTTGCTAGTTAATTAGCATATATAACTACCGCACACAAGCAGTTTGTCATTTCTTGTGAACTCTCTTTTTTAAGAAGTAATGTTTCTCTAAAGTTTCAAAGCTAACGGACACCACAACGATGGGTCCACGTTTTGAAACGTCAGCTAACAGACAATACCAATCAGCCTGAGATTTCTGGGAAGGGGGCGTGGCTTCTAGCCCTACTTGAAGGTGATTGGCTTTGGGCAGGCAAAATTTTCACTCGAGTTGAACATTTTTTAACTCAAGTGAACGCTCATTTCGCCCATTTTGTGTTGCTCGCAGTTTTGCCGCGATTAACTCCGCCCATTCGCCTCCTGCCGCTGACTTTTCATGCATTCACATCGCGCGAAAATTTCACGTCGCGTTCGGTTAAAACACACCTTTAGTGTATTAGAGGGTTGCAGTCACCCAGGTTTCCTGTGTGATTGTCCAGGGCTGTCGTGGGGGATTAATCTAGCAAGCAATCAACGATTCAAAACTAAGATGTAAAACAGGAGTAAAACATATCAAGTAAAAGCTTAAAAAATTCAGTAGAGTTCTACTGTAACCGTAACACTGTACTGTAATCTGGGGAAGTTTGCTGTATATGTATTGAATACTGCATTCTCTTAAGACAGCCTGGAAGTTTTGACTGCAGGGGTCCTTAGGGCTTATGATAAGATTGTTCCTTTCAGGGTCATGACTTGGTGTCCTTCCACAGTCAGCAGAGGTGAGAGATGACATCTTTGTCCATGTGGGGAGTCCACCCCTGTGCTGCTTTCTGTACTGTAAAATGACCCCAAAATCTTCCCCCAGTCTGGGTACTTCACCATATTCTGGAAAGTTCAAGGAGGACAACATAAATCAGAATGCAAGTGTGTGACTCATGCGAGTGTGTGTGTGTGTGTGTGTCTGCATGCATGATATTCTATACACAAATGTTTTTGTATGTCTACGTGTGCACATGTGTACAAGTGAGCATCTGTGCGCATGTGCATATACATGTGTATCTCTGTCCGCCTCTGACTGTACACAACTGTATGTGCCACCTTTACACCCCTCCACCCTTCATGATTGCATCCAGACTCCCTCTTCCTCCTCCTCTCCCTCAGTATCCTTCACAGGTGTGTGGCCCCAAACAACTCTCCTCCTCCACTCCACCTCCTGGTGCTCTCTGCCAGGGGACCCTTGGACAACTCAAGACCCCCCTTCCACAACCTGTCCCACATTTCCGTGACAACTGAGACGACCCCTGTATGCTCCATCATCCAAGGAAACAGCCGCTCGATTTCAGCAGTCGATAAGGCCAGAAAAAGCTAGCCATAGTCAATGTGTGCTGCAGCAAACAAAAACTCCTAAAGTTAGCCACTGGAGATTAAAGAAGCTCCAGAAATAGTCCGGCAAGACCAAGCATGTCAAGCTCTCCAACAGAATTTGAAGGATAAAATGCTCTAAAACACACATCCAATTCCTTTCCCAGCTTTTTTGATTTGTAATAAAATTGAGAGAGAAATGTCCTTGGACTTGGTTTTGTTTTTGAGTTGTTTTGTCAAAGTTTTTGTCCCCTGAACCAAAAACACAGTGTCCCCTGTGCTCCACACTCCCAACACTGTGCAAGATTTATGGGCCTTTTCCAAGAAGAACTGGGTCATTGTTCCCCTGAACAATTCACAATCTCGCACAGGACGCACGCACACAATGCCCAGAGCCGACGGCTCGCCCTGGCGGCAGAACAGCGGCTCCAGCAACGGTGGGAAAGGCTGCCCTGCCTGCCACACCCCCCCAGCCCTCTAAAAGCCCAAAGTCTCAAACCAACAAAACTGGAGAGTGGCGAAAGGGGTGGGTGTTTGTTGTGGATAAACAGCGCTACACAGCCTTGAGAATCAGTCAGCTTTCCTTTCTTTAACCAGAGGGTGTGGCTCTCTGAGCCTGGACAGGATGCAGCAGTGCACTCTGGGATGGCGGCCTGCACGTACACATGGGGGTGGAGGGGGTAGAGACTGCAGTGTCAAAAGAGAGAAAGAGCAGGCGGATTCAGGCAGTCGTGATTGCTCTGAAGACTACATTGATGACCAAGATGCAAAAAAAAGTGGTCCTCTCTCAGTAACAGGACTCAACACATAAGCGGGCAGTGTGGGCACATAAGCCAGTCAGAGGCAGATCAGGGGTAACCACAGCCCACTCGGAGGCCATGACTCCTCCTGGCTCCGTACCCTGGATTTCCCATGATTCCATTCTGGGCTACCGTGGAGGACACTTGAAAGAGGCGGGGTTAAGCTTCACAGTCTTTAAGGGCCTCCCTGTAGCAGGTCTCAAAAACAGGGCTTTCCCTGCTACCCAGGAAGGGGATGGGAAGACGACTGCATGGTGCCCATCTTGCCAATTCAGCCCTAATGCATTCATGACCACCCATCACATCTGCCCCAGGAAATCCCATTTCCTGCGCACACTGACCATCCTAAAATTAAATCGGAGGAATATAAATGTTCACACGTGCACACATACACACGGACACACACACACACACACACACACACACACACACACACAATTGTTCCAGCATTTCAGATTGAGTGGTTGGCCATATCATCCGGCTGCTGGACTGCTAGCCCCTCACACCCCTGACCCTGGGGGGTAGAAGCTGTGGGATCTGAACCCTGCCTGGAGGTGTAGCACAAAGAATCAACTAATTAATGGGATCCTGAGCCACTAAACTCTGCTGGTTAGCCAGGTTGCTTGTGTGTGTGTGTGTGTGTGTGCATGTGTATGTGGGCATGAGCATGTGTTTGTATGCACGCATGAACATTCATATTCCTCCAACTTATTTAAAAGATGGCTTCCATGTCCGTGTGCAATTCTAATTTCCACTAACTTGTCGAACCCAGAGCCTTTATTCTGTCCTCAGGGGCCCGCAGGTGTCTTCTACAGGGACCAGGACCAGGACTGGGAATAGGAATGGAACCTTACTCAGAGCTTTTGCGGAATAAAGTTTGACTGACAGAATTATTTCTTGCTGAAATTCTTTCCTCTTCAAATAAAGAATCAGTGACTACAGCCTAACAGTGCACTGTTCGCTGAAAGAAAAAAGCAAACCTTCGACATAAGCCTCACAACAAAAGAATGTCTAATGTCACTCCTACACACATTTATTTCTTTATTACCATCATTGTAGTATTTAGCCTGGAGAAGAACTTTAATACTTTGTGCTGCACAACAGTCTATTCATGCTGTCACAATTCAACTGAAAGGCTTACCCCAGTATCTAAGCAGGTCAATTTAACCATCACCAAATAAGAAAATGCTCCATTACAGCAATGTCTTTCAGTAAAGCCACCAAGGACCTGCACTGAGAGCAGCCAAGCTGGCTCTGAAATCATATTGGCCTGGGAATTTTCTATGCAAAGGATTGATCTGACATCCATGTCTCTCCTTCTCTTATGTGAAGGCTATTCACATCAACATCATACAGAATAAAACACTTGGTAAACAACTTTTTGTTAGGACAAATAAGAGGACAGGATCCCAAATTCCTGTAAGCAGGGAAGAAAGGGGTGACAAATCACAGCACGGACCACCGCTGCAGAGCTAGATATAGCTTCTTGAGGGTGGGCACTAACAAGGCTAATGCTCCTACACCAAGCGTTCCTTTGGAAGGAATCAGTAAGGAGGCAGCATGCAGAGCAAGTTTGTCACCCTGGACGGGGGTGCTGCTGAGGCGCATGCTGCGACACATTTGCAAAACACCTGGCACGCCGTTTCTCAGTGCCACACTACGGAGTGAACAGAGTGCCGGGGGGGGGTTCTGGGGGTGTCGCTTTCCACGAAAGAGCCAGAGTGCTTTCTCGGAAGGCGTCGGCAGTGACACACGTGGCACAGCACGCCGTGACTCAATCCTGCAGCTCCGGTGCCAGGCGGTAACCAAGGAGGAAACCATGCATGTGCTGAGACAGTTCCACACCGTCACACTCACAGCAATAACCAAAATACCAAACCTCTCCATCGATCATTTACAGGCACAACAGAGAAACATTTGTCTGTATCGACACAGATGTCACTTGATTTCCTTCAAGTGTGCCAGCCTGTGACTGTAATCTTTGCCATTTGTTAAAATTTCCTTTCAATGCATGTTATTAGAGCGCTACGTCCAACGCAAACAAGAATGATCCCAGGAAAGATTATCAACAAGACTGGTTTTATTCATTGCCATTCTGGTGGGGGATGCAGTCTCTCCTTGCTTTGACAGTGTAGCATATTGGTAACAGTGTGCTGCTGTGGTAAGAAGGATGACTTGTTACACAAGGGTCGCTGGTTAATTTCCAAGGTTGGACAATACCAGGGCAAGGCACTCCAATAAAGCAAGCTAGGTAACCTGATTAAATCTGTCTGTTAAGTAAATAAAATACGTGATATGGTATAACACTCTGTCAGCTGCAAAGTGGTTGAAAGTCTTTCCATTCACACTTGAGAATGGAAAGGAGATTAGGGGTCAGGAGGAGATAATGGAGTCTGAAGCTGGAAATGGAATGCACATTTCCTCCAGTGCCCCCTGGTGGTGTAAGAGTTTGATGACCATATTACAAACTGCTGGACCGTTTTAAGCACAGGCACAAGCCTAGCCACCCTCCCATTTCTGTTCTGTTCAAAGCAGATAACAGCTTCAGAAATGCGAGGGTCAAAAGCGCCAACAGAGCCAAAAGGAAAGCACACCAAAGCTGTCCAACAACATGCGGCAGTGTTCACCCGCACCTCTGGAACACCTGGTCGGAATGCATCGGGAAATTCCAACCATGCCCCAGCCCCTCTGGCCACAATGACTCACAAAAGCGGAGGGCCCGGGGGAGGTGGGGGTTTGAGTTTCAATACAAGGAAACGTTAGCGAGCTGCAAGAACGCCAAGATCACCAGGCATGCGTTTCCTGGAAACAACCCCAACACAAACACAAACAGGTGTCTCTTGGCCCCACCCACCCCCAAGACGTCAACAAACCACTTAACATCCTGCAAGCAGCCAAAGAAATGCCATTGCTTCACAAAGGTTCTGCTACTTTAATGAATTGGCTACTGCATGCTGTCAGTGGCCTGCAAGATGCTATGCAAGATACACTTAGTAATGGTTCCATTTGAAGAAAAAGAAACCACAAACTGATCTCCATGGGTAATGTTGCCAGATCCCTCACACTGAGGTGGGAGTGGACTCACAATTTACATTGGCAATTTATGACATATACAGCATATGAAGTATGCCAACCTCCTATATCTGACCTATAATCTCCTATATCCTATACATCTATTGGCAAAATGTATGTGATGTTGATAATGATGCATTTATTATCATTTTGAAGAGTGTGCAGAGAAACTGTTCTGTGAGAGGGGAAAAAAGATTAGTTTTCATGCATGAAGTCAGATTTTACTCTAAAAATATTGAAAAAGCACTGTACATAATATATGTATATAGTGTATATAACATTACATATTCTACATTCTTCCTTCGGTTAGATATTTATTATAGAAATATAGTTGAGGCTGAAGTTCCGCGGTGGCAGAAAGGCACCAGTCTCAGCCTCTTTTTATAGGGGTATTAATCCAGTATTTCAAAGAACGGAAACAAGCAGCACTTCAGCGTAACCCTCTGTCTTGCGGGCACATACCGTACCGTTGAAATAATCTACATGAAGACTGCGCAAACAGCTTTCTTGCTTGGCAACCCACGTTTCCTCCGAGGGAAGTGACTGGCCATACTTGCGTTTTTCCCGTTGGGTCGCATTTTCAGCGAATCGCCCAGAAATTATGAATAGTTATATCTGAAGGATGCTGCCCAGTGAAGCCCACGCACGCAGTGGCGCACACGCGATGCAAGGACACAGCCGATGTCAGAATGACCTCTGCACGTCTATGAGGATCGATTCAAGTGCAAAGCTCTCAGACCTTGGAGTTGGTCAGTTTGACAGATGCGCACTCGCGTGTAGGAGAGCCATTGAAAGCACTTTATTGATTAAAACGAGCACAGAAAGCCTTACAACAGAAATGCCTTGGGGATGTTATTTGATGAAATATTTAGGGAGACAGCGATTTTTTTCCGCTTAGGAAACAAGATGACCCATTCATAACCACTGATTACGGCCACCACGCAGGGTCCCGGATGTAAAAAGAAATCAATATCGAATGGTTTGTAACGCTTTCAGGGATATGACCTTATTTGCTACGAAAAGCAATGGTACTAAACGTTTATGTTCCGTAACCACTTAATTGTACCTTGATTGCTAGCTATCTCGGTTAGCTTGTTACCAGAGTTCAACTAGCTGGTTAACGAATCCAGCGATTTATGACGCTTGGTAATATGGCACGCTAATTACTGCATAAACTACTGAGAACCGCAAATATCTAACTGGCTAAGTAGCGACACCGAAGGCGTCATGCCACCAGTTTCTTGCTAACCACAACTAATACAGAGGATGTGTTTCGCTAGACACAAAACAGTAAAGCTAGCTGCCACCAGAAAGTCGGTATTAAATCTACAATTCTACTTATTACGATTTTAACAATAATCATTATCACTGTCATAATTAACATGCACTGCAATGACTGGGCGGCTAGCAATAGTTGTATTCTATTGTTTATAGCTGTCTAACGTTAGCTGCACTATCTAATAGCTGCATTGGCTAATAATATTACAGTAGCTAGCTACCTAGATATAATTGCACTGGCTTTGGTAGCGAGCAAGCTATGAATGGGGGTTGGGCTGCTCACAACTAGCCAGCTTCATAAATGGAATCGGCATCTCTCACAGACAACCTACGAGCAGGCTACATCGACTCACCTGGCTGTAGTGCACCCTGAACGGTTTCAGGTGGTTGGAGCTGGTGCACGGAACGACGTGGATATTATTAATCTGATCCATGCTTCACACAGATTGCTAGCTAGCTAGCTGCCCACTCGGTCTTTCAATCTCTCCAAGACTGCACAACCGCAGCACAGGGTAACGGGAAGAAAAACGCCTACGGGTACCCACAAAGGACAGACCAGAAACGTAACGTTAAAGCCTATTGTAACCATCTATTTGAACCCTACTGAAATGTTTATATTTAATAAAACATGATAATATGCTTGCGATATGATCATTTAAAATGTATTAATAGGCAATAGTTCAGATGCCATTGTGTATGTAGGCTATTGGTATTTCGGATAACAGGCAGTTTGTGTGTGTGTGTGTGAGATATATATATATATGTATGATATATATATATATATATATAATTGGCAAATTATTACATTGTCAGGGCAAGAAACAATCTTCAAACTCATGTGCAGTGCTGGTGTGAACGAAGCTAAAATAGGCTGTGGAATCTGTAGAGATGAAAAATAAGAAACAGGGGACGAACTACCACTACCGTTTCTCTCCTCGCTAGTTCTGCCGTCACAGAAGCAGAGGGACTCGGACATCCCAATTGCTCACAGATGAGCAGGCGTGAGCGGACGCAATTTCACACAGGGGAAGGATCACGTTTTACATCACATCCGTATTTTGTTAGTAGCCTATGTAGATACGTTTTCAGAAAGGCCAGAGATTGAAATTCTTTTGCGTCAAAGACGCTCGAACTATGCTGCCCGCAGCTCTTCCCGCCTGACCCTCCAGGTAACCGTTTCCCCGCCGGTTACACCTCTGCATCAATTTGTGATAGGCTACCACCAATCATATCAGATATCGATAAATTAAACACTAAAATTGATTCGAACGCCAAACCTTGATGTCGGTAGGCTGTGCGTCATTACTGGGGAGTGGCACACCTGGCGGCTCACGCTGTGATGCATGCGCTGCGTGAATTCACCATGTCCTTAATATTTCATGGCTCGGACTTGTGCAGGCAGGCCACAGGGATGAGCGCAGTGAATTAAATCGACTCTCCTACATGTGTGGCTTTTGCTTTTGTTGCAAGACAAATGAATACCGTTGTAGCAGCCTACCTCCTGTAGCAGCCCTCCAGCAAATATTAATAGCAATTAGGGCAGGCATGTGTGTCATAGTCGTGATTAGGTCTGAACACTGGCCTACTTGATTCTCTGACTCACATACGCGTCTATACCCCTGTTTTCCATTTCTTTCGACATTAGTAGCAGCCGGAAGTATGGTGGTTTAGAAACTGGGCTTGTAGCCCAGGTGTGGTAGATTTAATTCTCAGATGGGGCAATGCACCCGTGTGTACCATTGAACAAAGGTGCTTAACCTGAATTGCTTCATAAGGCTCTATAAATGGATAGCGTGTAATGATACAAGATATGTAAATTGTGGCAAGTCTCTGGAGTGTGATGGGAATGGTCAACATGGTAGGCGAATGTCTGGAATCTGGGTGAACAACAAGCAGCATGGGAAGCAAAAGGATCATAACGGCAGATTTTGCTATGATTTGAACAAGCCATTTTGATCCAATTTGTCGTGTATATGCGTAACCACAAGCCCTGTTCTGACCCAGGCTGCGGAAAATGTTGGGGGCTTTTTCTGGAAACGATAAGGGAAGCGCGATGGCGGGATTTACAGATAATCTGTACAGGGATTTACACGGAGTTTTAAGAGGTTTCGCTTCAAAAGACAGATAACAACGCTGAACGAGGTTTCTAAAAGGATTACTTCTGGGCAAAAACGAGCTGCTTCATATAAAGATGTTATCCTCAACTCTTAATTAAAACGGTGAAATATGCCCAGCTTTGAAAATGCTGGCCGCCTGCGTTTCAAGATCATCCGCTTCAAATCCCCGTCGTTCGTTCTCTTCCCATATAGCCGACGGAATGCACGCACTTCTCTGACTGTGTCGTTAGCCTGCGCATAATGGATAGCTGTTAAGTGCAAAACATGTGGTTAAAGAGCAGCTTTAAGGAAGGAATCCATTTAGCTTTGCGTCTTATCTGTCGTTCTTTAAGAAGGGAAAGCAGCGCGTGCAGCTGTGACTCACGTTTCCTTATCTCTACATAGTGCGCAGATTTCGGCTCATCCAAACCATCTGGGCCGTCTTAGATGGTACCCACCCTCTGTCTGATCATTCCTTCGCTGTCTCCCTTTCTCGATGATAAATGACTTGGCATGTCCTTTGATGTACCCACGGGTCACAGAAAGGAAATACGATTTTTTTTTCTTTGTGACATGAAAGTCAACGTTAAATCCGAACATACATTCTATGTAGGCTAACTTTAACGCAGAATATGCTGCTACACATAAATAAAAAGAAAAACAAATAACAAAAAGACCTGAACTCTTAATGTGAGAAAACTCCAACACGTATAAGAGAAGCTAGACTTTTCTGTCGCAGAGATTTTATACTACAGCGACAGCTTGCATAAAAATTCAACATTATCCAAATTCTCACTCGAGTCATTTAGATTCTGTCGTTGACACTACCCTTCAGTCTGTCTCGAGAGGTTGGCTACATCGTCAAAGCACATTTTGTTTTGTGACCCGCACAGTGTCAAGGTCTTTGTAATTGATATGTAGTTTACCTGATCATATATGAATACTATTACCGCAACGCAATTCTTGAAGTGAAACTTTAGAAGTAATAGCTCTCCTGCTGCGCCGTACAAAAGGTATCAGTGTCCTAGGCGCTACTTGAGCCAGTTGGGACATTTCTCGCTCAGTTGAGATAAATTCCTTTCAGACGGAAGAGGAAACGGAGCGAGAGCAGATCACTCAGTGAGGACGACGCTAAGGGACACTTTGCTCCTATCTCGAGGTCGGCACAGAAATGGGGCTATATATTATCCAGGCGAAGAGAGCGGAAATCCGAACACTACTGCAGCAGATGGAACCCACTTAGGGCAAAGTAACAATAAAGGGCAAAATATAAAATGCAAGATATTTGGCTTGCATATTTTAATAAATGTAGAAGCACACGGCATATATTGCAAGGCAGTTGGCCTAATTATTGACAATTTATTTGTTTATTGCTTGGAAGACAACTTTATTTAAGGCTCCATATATGGTTTACCTGTTACATGCTACTTGTTTATACAGATGTATATTCACTGATGTAATTATGTTAAATATCTTTTTAAAGGGCCCAACAGCACTGGAATTAAATCTCCACACCTTTGTTTACAAGCCTTAACTATAGTGCCTGTGTCCCATAGCAATAAAGACTACATTCAAATGACAGTGGCACCAACTGATGTATTTTCAATAAGTAGTTTGACATACATTTTGGATGTAATCCTTAGTTTTTGTTTTTAATTTACAAATTAGCATATACTATGGTTTTTCAACAGCAGTCCTGTGTCTGGCTCATTACCTAGAGTGCTTTGCATCAGGGCTTGGTGCCCCTCTTGCTGCACACATCCAAACTGAACTTCTCTCCCAAGAGCCATGGCTCAGGCAGGTCATCACAGACTTTACAAAAATACCCTTATGATAGGTCTTTTCCCAAAGAACCCTGACATTCATTTGATGGCCACAATGTGTTTCAAATACATTTTATTGGAGAGCACAGAGTACACATAGATTTGTTAGGATGCTCCATTTCTTTTTTATCAGAAGACAACCATTAGAAAGGCAAAACAATAGACAACAAAGACAAAAACAAATGCAAATACCAACACCCCCAGCATGTCAGTAACCCTACCATCCTACACCCTAGGCTACTCTGTCTCAACAGTGAAGCATGTTGTACCTGTATATCAGTCTGTCACTTCCTTGAGGTAATCAATGAGGGGTGGCCAATCTCTATCAAACTCTGCCAGCACATCCTTCAGAATAAAGCTAATTCTCTCTATGTGCAAAGCACTGGTTAGTTCATTCACAACTTTAGTGAAGGAACTTTGGTTCCCGAAACATCAGAAGCCACTTCATAGCAGTAATGAGGCTGATGGCTATATTGTGAACCTTTTTGGACAGTCACATTGCTTTAGATGTGACACAGCCTGGACGAAGGCCATTGTTGCTAAAGTCATATTTTGTAAGGCTGGCACTGAATGGACTCTGGATCTGAGAGAGCTTCTCCTTGTGACCAGCATGGCTCAGTATTTTCAATGATACTAATATAATAATAATCAGCACAGCAAAAACACTGTAGAATGGGACCTGTCAGAATGCAGGCAGGGGTGTGGCGCTCCGGGCACGGGCTCAGGGGGTGATGTCACCCTCCGCGGGTGAGGCCATCCCCCACACCCACGTCCCAATCTCCATGAGCCAGCTTTCTGCCCTGGCCCTGACCCCATGCGCCGCACACAGGCCGGAAGCGGTACTTTCGCAGCTGAACTGGGAGCGGGTAAACACTGGCAGACTAAACAATGTGCTCCTGACAGCCAGTGCGTGCCCTGCCCCTCCACCCGCCACGGGACAGGGGGAGAGCAGCCCGGCTGCCCTGCCTGATAAGCACCAATAAATCCCCAGTGCGTGCCTGCAAGCATGCCAGGGTGAGCGAGTGTATGCGTGTGTGTGTGTGTGTGTGTGTGTGTGTGTGTGTGTGTGTGTGTGTGGGCATGTAAGAGTGTATGTAAGAGTTTGCATGTACTTGCATGCACGTAAATGTGTGAGTAAGCACGTACGTGTGTAAGTGTGTAGGTGTGTGTGTGTGAAAGTGTCTGTGTTTGTGTGTGTGTGTGTGTGTGTGAGTGTGAGAGTGTATTTGTTTTGAGTGCAGACAGAGGATGACTGGGGAAGCCATTAACCTGTTGGCAGTGAGGGGTGTAAAACTGCTAAAAGAAGAGGGTGGATGAATGAGCATGATATTCACCCTTTTAACAGCAGGGGGACCAGTGACTGGCCTGCCCTGCAGCCCAGTGTGACACCCCCTCCCCCTGTTCAACTTGCCTGATCTGCTCCTCGTTTAAGTCAGGAGGGTCCTGATGATGTGTTAATACCAGACCTCTGCGTGCCCCCCTGGATTGGGACCGCTCCCCATGTTGTGACACAAGCCCCCTTCCCAGTGCCCAGCCCGGTGAAGGAACAGCTCTGTCACTCCCAATTACAGCCCATCCCTCCCTGACACAGGCCAGGCCACCAGGGGGGCTCAGCCGCATGCCACAGCACGCGATCACAGTCTCTCTCTCTCTCCCCAAAACTGGCCATTTCATGGTGGGCTTATCTCCTGGGGTCAGGCACGTATCTCTGCCTGAGGTGTCCTGGCCTGGAGGAATGCACTTAGGGGGGTGCCTGCAGTCTCTCTGGGGCTCCCCTTGCCAACTGAATCTGACAGTCAGGGTCCTTGGTCAGCGATATCATCCTGGTGACCCTTGACCCCAATGGCGAACTATGTAGTTTTTGTGTTTCCACAGTAAAGCATTCCTGTAGGCCTCTCAGACACTTTCAGGTCATTGTAGGGCCTTAGTACAGATAACATTTACATCATGGGCAGTTTTCCAGGTTGATGCTCATGTTCTGTGTTAGCACTATATTTACTGTATTAACATTGCATGTGTTCTTATTCTTGTTGTTCTTGGGAAAGGCACTTAATATCTTGCCATTAAGGCCCTGTAGTTTGCCTGGGTGAGGTCATCCTCCAGATAAACAATGTTGTTCCTGCCAATTGGTGAAAGATGGGGAGGTTGTGGTCTCAGGTCATAGCACCCCCTGGAGTCTGAAGAGGAGAACTGCAGGGGCTGGGGAGGTAATGTCATCATGTGGAAGCAAGTCCATAATGGCAGTAGAGGTGCACAATCAAGTAAAATCTCTCACACCAGGATGGTTTACCTCTCAGAACATGGACACCCCAACGGCACTGTGGGAAGGACATGGACAGAGTGAATGATTTCCTCACTGGGTCCCTGCCAACCTGGGACTTTGACAGAAAAAAAATGTCTGTGACTTGACACATGTTTTAGCCCTTGGTGCCCTTACAAGAATATTTGAGTGAATGAGACAATTAAGCTTTAGTGCCATGGACGTCTTTGTTTTAGTCTCTTTAGCTGGACAGAAGCCCTTGAGAAACTCAGGCATGATCGGACAGTCCTCTGTCAGGTCAAAAAATGACACACATCTGATGTGCAATCAACGTTGATATTTTCTCGTCCATCATTTCTTAGCCACCCTTTTCCGGAGGTGAGAAAAAATTTTTCCAATTTGTCGACAAATGGTTTACTTATTTATTGAAGTTCCAAACAAAGATTCAGGAGAATGTTCAAACAATCTCTCCTCAATTCCTTCAAACCTAGACAAACCAATCCTGTCCACAGCTATAAAAATCTCACTTACCACTTCCTTTCCACGGCAGCTGTTCATGGCATCCCTCCTCCACCCCATCTCTCCCCTTTCCTTTCCCTGTTTATGATGTCCACAGAAGGGGTCAACAACATTGGGCCCATGGCCAGCTGCAATCCCAGGTCAAACTGTAACTGCATCAGTCACAACCCTAATGCTTTCATTGTATTGAAATTCATATCTACAGAAATATTATTATTATTATTATTATTATTATTATTATTATTATTATTAGTAGTAGTAGTAGTAGTATTTCCTTTGGAAATGTATAGGTTGTTGAGTACTTTGTGAGAAATGCTGTGTGATTCTGATACTAGTACTAGTATTCTGATAATAGTACATCAGTTGCAGCCGCCTCTAATGCTGGGGGAAATTTCGTACCATTTAAAGTAATCATGGACCTCATCTCTTATATTAAAGGAGTCTGAAAGCATGCTAAATACACCTGTCACATACTGTTACAAACATGCCCTTGGCTCCAAGTCTCAGGATGCATTATTAAGAACAACAGGCACCGAAGGGTTGATGAACGACCGCAAGCCAATCACAGAGCCACTCACGCAAGCACAGCTACGCAAAGAGCACAACGCATCAAATCGGAGGCAAGCCGCTGCAGGAGGAAACGAGGTCGCAAAACGACAGAGCTAATCAGGTATTCGCTCAGAAGAGACGCGTTGGGTTAAAAAAGACAAATTACACTGTTCATGACACTGTTCACTTACGCTCATTACCTGAACAGCGCGGTGTTATGTTATAAATGAGGTGCTCGAGTGGAGAGCATGCAGAGCGGGCTGCGGATGTTGACTCACTGTCCAGTTGAATAATGGGGAGATTAAACTGAATCGAACGCAGGAAACAGTTGGATGCCGGAGTTAGCGATGGGAGTTCCCCTGTGCTTTCCGAAACCACATCAAGGACAAAATACAGAATGCAGAAAATGTTTTTTTTTCTTTTTTCGTTTCTAAGGGTGTTTGTTTGCTCTCTGGTCTTTTTCTGGACCAATGACACAATCACTGCAGCGCTCATCTCTCAGACCTGGACGCAGACCGCACACCAGCTCGGCTTCCTGTCTGTCGGCGCCAAGCGAACGAAACAACGTTAGAGCTATAGAAGAGCTTTTAACTTTGCCTTGCACGCTTCATCAGATCTGCCGAGCTTTTTCATGCAGTCAGATCTGTACCTTTGCTTCATGGACTGTTGTTTTGTTCATTTTTGTTATGATTACAAGATGGGTTTCTGAAGTCCACTCAAAAAAGTGAGGAGAGAAATGAAATTAGAAATAGAAGTAAATGTGCCGTTGCTACCTTTACCAGGAGAGGCACAAACCTTAACGAATATAATAATATATATAATTCCAGAGCGGAATGAATATACTTCCCAATTTATGTAAAAACATAGAATATATTTAAATATATTTTAATATTTAAAATGTATGTATATGTCACATTCATGTATGTAATTTAATGGTTTAAAGTATGGTTTACAATACAGTGTGACCCACATAATACCCCCTCTGCTGAGCAGAGCAAATATGTGATATTAGGGGGGTGTGATTTTAACAAGGTGTCAGTATTATCCACTGATGCTGCAATACAGAAGATCAAAGAATAATGCTTTAACCATGCTTACACATGCATTTAATACTGAAAGTAAGAAAACGTTTTATAACCATACTGTACTACTATTACAGTAATGCATGGAACATTATAGTCAATGCTAAGGTCATTGCAAAGTTAAAGAGAAACGAGCCACCTTTGTTGAAAATGGCAGAGGCACTAGTTTGGCCACCCTAGATGTGATTTAAAAAGGTGGAAACCAAAAAGAGCAACACCAACAAGTTGCAAATTTGCAGTTCACCTCCACCTTCATAGTTAGTGAGTATGCTAAGCTAATGTTTGAAAGACAGCTGAAACGCACAGGGAGGCAAAAAATACACATTCAATACAAATCTTGACTTCTCTTTGGGGGAGGAATTTTGGCAGATGAAGCTTTCAAGTTAAATGAAAACTACACCTGTTTTTATTGAGTTTGTTGCAATTATACCCCTTCAACTCTTAACACTTGACTCCAGAATCACCAGCAGTGATACAGTGATACAGCCAGCAATTGTAACCTAAGTGAGCTAGGACCATTAGCAATAGCATAACAAAGCTGATTGCAGCTGAGGCAGCTGATCCTGCCTGAGATGTTCTGGCTGGCTTCAGAATCAAAAATGAACATTAGTTGAAATTTTACTTGTCTGCTAAATGACAATGCACAAATGTATATGTAATGTATACAGATGGAAAATCCATGAAGCAATCCAGATTGAACATCTTGTTCAAGGGTGCCACAGTGCACAGGGATTAAAACTGGCAATCTTCAGGTCTTTCAGTGACAGAAACTCTGAGTTCCCTGGGGGGTTGAGCACTGAGTTGGGTGTGCTGCCCTCTGCTGGCTGGTATGGGTAGTGCCACTGGGGCTGGACAAGGATGGCTACCAACTGTCACTTCAAAGGAGTTGGGCTCCTCCCCTTTCCAGGTACACTGTAAATAAAGGGAACTTGATACATGGGGAACTTTGTTATGTGCACTTTTCCGAGGGGTGGTCCTCCTGCTTATGACAGCCTCGGTAATGGAAACCTCCACATTTATTTGGTCCCTTTTATTTTTAGGAAAGGCTATTATTGTCTTCGTATCCACTACTGTGTTGCCTGGGCAAGGGTGCTCTTTTTTTCTTTGATCACTAAGACCACACCTCATTCCTAACCTTTCATACAGTTAGGAATAGAATACAGTCTGAAGACTTTAGACCCTTTCAAAGCCATACATAGCTAAATAAAGAAAGTCATTTATTACAACTCTCATATAAACAATTATATGCCAATATTGCCAGACAATATTTCCTACAACACAACATATTAAAACTGTATGGAGATGTATGAAATTGCATATATATATATATATATATATTCCTACAGTGTTTGCCAATATACTATATATATATATATATAGGCAAACACTGTAGGAGTATGCTGTTATGTTGTTGTTTGGACTTCAGCACACTATTCTGTATATTGACGTACATGACTGTTGACAGTGCCCCAGAGATAACAGAACATGCTTTTATTGGTTCTCAGGCTTAGCTGTACTCAGTGTGTGTGTGTTTCTATGCGTGTTGAGGGGGTGCAGCTATTTCGGTGCTAAGGCCGGAAGTATTACACACAAGACAGCAGGTGGGTGTATTTTTGAGGACCTTTTCTGATTGAGGTGGAATGTATGCACGGTATTATTCACCTGCCCCCCCCCCCCCATCCAGCCCATCCACCCCATCCACCCCACTCCACCGTCCACTGTTGCCCGCCTGCATGAAGGAGTGGTGGTCCAGATACTCTTGGGGGAAATGTCACTCAAGCTGCAGTGTTTGGTCACACCCACCTGAGGCGGGGCTGGCAGATCTGGGAAAACATTAATGTATGGACCCCTAAGAAGAAGGGCCGTTCAGCAGAGCATATGCTCTACTCACACATATACTCACACACACATACACACACGCATACACACACATACACAAGCTTGTATACATATGCACACACACACACACACACACATATCACAGTGTAACACACCAGGAGCCCATTGACAGGGGTGTTGTCTCCCACTCATGTAACTCCGCACCCATCTTTCCCTCCCAGAGCCCAGCGCGCCTAGTCCCTCAATTAGGAGGACAGGAATAGAATCCTTCATATTCGAGCCGAGGGAGCCAGGGGTGAGGTAGTCAGGTGATGGCTCTCTTCATCCAATGGCAGACAGGCCCCGCTGCAGCTGGGGTCTTTAACTGCTGATGTGGGGAAATAATGAGCAGGTTTTGCGGCACTGTGCCGTTTTTAATGATACGCTGCGTCATGCTCTTCCGATCAGCAGAGAACACAGTGCGCGAGGGATCAAACCAAGGAGCTGCACAAGATGTGAGCTGCTGTCATGGGAGGGGTCAATCAGCTGTCAGTCAGCAGGGAAGCGGCCATGGGGTTAACCTTCAGACAGCCTGATGCCAAAAACAGCCAAGTCACAAGGGTTACCAATTTACCTCCGAGCTTGGAACTCAGGATGAAAGAGATGGATTGTGGGTAATGGCCCTGTGATAGATAGATGTCCTGATCAGGGGGTGTGTTTATGCAAATAAAGCTGCTTCACAACACAGAAATCCAGATAGCCCTGTAGACTATCAGCTGCTTACTAATACAGAGTTTACTTGCATATGTTTTACATTATCATATTGTTGGAAGAAGTTGTCACAGAAATATAAGCAGCAGGGTACTTATTGCATAAGACTTGGGGAGGAGGGGAAAACATCTCAAGCAGTAACTTAAGTAATCAACCTCCCTCCTATCATTTACATGAAAATATCATTTACATGAAAAATGCAAGTGTGGTATCACTGGTTATAAATTTTCAAAATAACCAATCCTCTTTACAAAGGTATCCCTGTATCTTTGGATTAAAAGGTGTTTTTTCCTGTTCTGACTTCCCGGTCTCCCTTTAAGATTATCGGCTAAGCTCCCGCTAAGCTTAGTCATGGAGCTTTTACAGTAAACCTTCGGTTTTGTCAGAAGCAGGATTTGACTCACTGTTTGCTGCCTCCACTAACCACATCATTACCACATTCATCTCATCTCAAGAGGAGCGTGTTTTCCCCTCAGAGCAGGCGCCTCACCGGACTCTGTCATGAAAGCATTCTCTTTGATGCACAGAGGCGGCAACTATCTGTCAGGGGCAGAATATATAGGCAATCAGATCAGATTTAGCTCTGCTGGTCAGGTTTTGTTTTAGAGGGAAATTGGTAGCGATGAAGAGGGAATGACGTGACTGAAAATAAAGAGCCTCTGCTGTTGCCCTATGTATAGCCCCGCACTTTTACGCAGGTGGAACAGACACCACTGCACATGGATAATATTACCTGCCCTGTTAATCTGTGGTGTTAATGAATGTGGAGATAATGAGCCCACCCAGCAGTCAGCCATGGTCACATGGAACAGTGGGAAGGGGAGGAGTTTGGGGGCAATTTGCAATGGACACAAAGTTCTCTGGTCCCCTATTAAAAATACAGAGGAGGTCTCTTGTGTAACCCGACCTGGTCACAACACAAAGCCGTTGGACCAGTTTTCTGCCCTCTTTCACCCAGGGATACCTTTCTACTGCTTAGGACATTCCGTCGGAAGCTCCTGTGTCAGGCCATGTTCACAGTCAAAGAACCATTGATCAAAATGGATGGAATTACAGATAAATTCAGCCAACAAGAAGGGGAAATTTTAAACACAGGCTACAGGGCACATAATGCCAAAGAATATGAAAGAATGCCTTCACAGGCCTAAATGTCAGCACTACATTGAAGGATACACTCCTCTGGCAGCCAGATCCTTGTATCTGTAAGCCAGCTATTTTATTTTATCTTTTTTGTTATTGTTATTGTCTGTTTTCTTGCATAGTGTGAGTCCTGTTTTAACCATCAAAGATTTGACTTGATTCCTATTTTGTGCATGTCCTGGTTAGGTGCACAATGAAAGAACAGTCCAAAGCAGGTACAGTTGTAAGGAGTGGGGTGGAGAGAGCTCATCTGGACAAGGGAACTCAACCGCCCTCCCCTCCTGAGTGAGGTGGACAGGTGTACAGTTGAGTTTGGCTCTTTCAAGTGGAAACAGACCATCTGTATGGGTGTTACATTCCATGTATAACTGCGCAACATCTTGAGGTCATCTCTGTTGTTATCCCCAGTGCCAGCCCCCATTGTCTGTCCTGCCTTTTTGGTTACCCCAGTCCTTCATTGGCTGCCAGGAGCTCATCAATTGGCCAGAGCAGAAAAGTTCTGAACCATAAGGCCTTCAGAAAATGGCTCTAATGTTAACATGTCTGATGTAACTGTGTTATGATTGGGTGAAGCTGTTATTTTCTCATGGGTGTTGCTGTCACAGATGGGTCTGTTTGTGTACAGTTCAGCTTGGAAAACTCCCTGGAGCTTTTGGGGGTGGGTGGGGGGTCCCAGGGGGGTGACATCCCTCCACTTGGAAGCAAAGAGTGGGTCCATTTTGGCACTGGCATACCTTCACCGAACCTGCACCTCTGCCGAAGGTGTGTCCAGCACTGACTTTATTCCCCTCCAACCGGAGTGGTCTTCAGTGTCCCAGATGGAACAGTCGAGAGAACCGATAACTGTCTGTTTGTTGAACAAACCATGCTACAAAGAGAGGGAGCAGTCAGGGACAGTCCTGGTGGTTCAGAGAAATTTCAAACGCTGAGTGGTTTTTCCGAATAGAGCCTCCAGTGGTTACCAGCACAAGAGATCTTTGTTATTTGTTTATATTGCCTCAGCAAAGATGCCTTTCATTGCTTTCATCATGTTCTCCACATTACTGTGTTGGGGAAACAAAAACACAGAGAGCATTAAGCTAATTGGTAACTGCTCCGGATGTTCCTGAGTGGAACAGCAACTTGCTGTTTTACCTCAGTAGTAGGGTAAATGCTTGTGCATGAAGACACACCAAGGTCTTACCTGTCTACTAACACCTCCATGCATTCTTTACCTGTGAGCTGACACACCACAGTGTGTTCCATTTGTACAGTTGCAGATCATCTTACAAGTTGTTCTAATGCCCCTTTTCCACAAAGCAGGGTACCCAGGCAATTTCGCGGTAGACATGAATTGGAAAAGCCTGTTCAACCATATGTGCATCTCCACCATAGGATCCAGGACCTGGGTGGAGTTACTATTCAGGAAAATTAGGACAGAAACACTTATCTACTACAGTAGCTTCACCAGAAAGCCAGCAACATTCTGCAGAGAGTACTGAAAATACAGAGTTCCATGGGAAACAGGAAATTCATCTCATAATGCATTCACATTGGCTGTATATCTACAGTAGATCAACATGATATAATAACAGTTTGATTGATGTCTTAGGCTTGGCTTAAAGAAGGAGCAGCAGATCTCTCCATCGTAAAGAAGACTGTCCCAGTGGAAATACAGTCTGTTCATTAATATGAGAGTCTGTTTTTTCATGAACACTAGCAGCGGGGCTGACCGATGGGGGGTTTAATCTGAGACGCAGAATTTCGGGCTGGATTTTGAGCTCCTGCCCTGCACAATCCAAAGGAAGTGGGAACACTTCTGAAAAAGCAATCCTCTCTTCTCAGCAAGGCGGCTGTACTGTTTTTCCTCTGAGTAACAGCTTCCTCTGACCTCTCTAATTTAATTTAGCATCTCAAATGCATGCCTTTGAGAATTAAGGTGGCCTGGCTGAGAGAGTCATCTATTCGATCAAGGCTACGTGGTCCATTAACTACACCCACTGGAGCCTCATTGCTACAGTAGGTATGCTACTGCAGATAAACCCTTGAGCAAGGTGCTCAACCTGTATAAATAGTTAAGGTGAAATGTGAGCTCTGTAACTTGCTCTGCATAAGGGCATAAGAGTCTGCACTGCAGCATGTTTCCACCTGAGGGGCGGTTTTGCCCACAGGTGGTGCAGAGGGGCAGAAGATTGTGGGATTGGGGGAGGGTCTCCACGCCACAAGGAGCATGTGGGCAGCATGGAAAATGTTCACCCCCTTTCAGCAGTTTGTTTTTGTAAAATCAGAATCCGCAGGTAATTACAGGAGGTGGAAAGTCTGATCCTGTGTTGTGACTGGAGGGCTTATCAGGTACATTGAGCCCAAAATCCTACTGTTCCTCACCCTCAAGGGCTCACAACAGCTCATTTAATTACCTAGCCTATCAGTCTATCATCTATTGGCTAACAGGTGACATTACTAAAGACATCAGCATCCCACCACCGTAGTTCTCCTGGTCTGTCTCTTTTGATCCCAGTGTCAGTGGGAGGAATGGTCTCTTCACCGTGGCAACAGGTTGTGTTTTGGTTCAGTCTCCCATCCCGCCCAATCAGAGGACAAAACTAGGTTTGAAAGCTGATTGGCTGAATCCTGCAGAACAGGAGACTGTCTCCATATTGAAGCGGATCAGGAATGTGGGGCAGTGGGCAGGGAACAGAGCTAATTAGGGAACTAGGGAACACTGGTTCCAGATTGAAAGCCAATTAGAAACTGTCATTTCTGCTACATCACTGACTCTCAATGGTGCACTCATGAAAAAGTTAAAGTGAATAGCCCAGCAGGGGCCGTTATGCTCTAAAGATGGCCTCTTAACCGCACTGTTTTCTGATCACTGCAGAGACATACAGAGCCCATGGATGCTGTCTGGTTTTGTGCACCAGGTCTTGAATGGTTTTGGTGACACTGTCCCATTAAAGTGTGGGAGAGGGTGCTGTTCTGATTTTGGTATCGAGGACACCCTCAGAAACCATGCCCTGATGTCCCACACGACGCTGATAGGGTTGCACTGATTCCACAATGCAAACGACTCCTTGAATGGCATTCATCAACAGGAAGGAGTCAGCAGAGCTCATGCTGAAAAAAGGCTGTGCAATTAGCCCACATTCCTGTGTTAACATTGTGGCCTCCCCTTCCATGAAGGTGTCACAGGTTTCATCACTTAAACAAGAACGTCACAAAAGGCAGCTAATTACAGGGTAAGTTCCCGCAGGCAGGACCTCCCTCCCAGTGCTTAAGTCACTCAGCTCCTCGTCACTCAGCACCTAGTCATCCTCCCATGCCAAATGGAATTGGCATGGGAGGATGACTAGGCATGCAACCACCCAGTTCTGTGCTGGAGACAGAAACAAAACAGAGAGATCAATGATAGGGGGAGAGATATTGACTTTTGTAATGTACATATGTATATCAATCACAATAATAAATAATTAATGCATTTATAACCTCCTTTTACATGCAATCCATTGGTTGACTAACTAACCTGTATGTGTGTATGTTTTCTTTTACTTTTATGTAGTTGTATTTGACCGTTTTCTTTATCATTTACATTATTACTGTGGCAATGCAGCATTTGTTTATCCTGCCAATAAAGAACCAATGGATTTAGTGTAATTGAGGTGAATTGAGAAAGAGAGGGGGATAGAAGGGGCAAGAGGGAGAGAGAGTGGGAGAGAAAGAAAAAGAAAGAAAGAGAAGGGAACAAGGACAGACCGAGAGAGAGAGAAAGGCAGAGAGAGGCAGAGAGAGAGAGGGAGAGTAGAAAGCAGTTGAGTTAACGGGTAATAATGAATTAAGTTTTTATCATTTTATGTTTTATCATTTTAATTTATATATATTGTGTATGAATGACTGTTTTGCTTTAGCAGCACACAGGTATATTTATGATGCCAATAAAGCTTTTTGAATTGTACTGAAAGAGAGAGAGAGAGAGAGAGAGAGAGAGAGAGAGAGAGAGAGAGAGAGAGATGGCACAATGGCAGTGCAGACCACCCTCTCTAGCTATAAATACCCCGCAGTAAATATGACAACTCATCCTGGAAGTTCAAGCAATAAGAGGAAGTGCAGAGGTTCACTGCAAGTGAAGTCTAACGTCTTAGTGTTAAGATTGACGATGCACAGGGACAGAGGGTTAAGTGATGGTGAGTGAGGCAGTGGATGCTGCATCATGGTCTGACTCCAGACCCTCTTGCCAATCAGCTTTAAGTACCTCACTTTGGTCTCCTCTGGCCCCACCTTCCATGTCATGGGAAAACCAACCAGACTCCTGCTTTTCGGACTGCATGGAAAGAGGCTGCTGCATGCAGATCGGGTTTCGCCCGAGCGGCAGTGGGGGGTGAGCTGGGTGGGTGTCAATGTGTGTGCTGATTGGACAATTTGACCTGCCTAAGAGTGGCACCACCCGTCTGTGCCCGTCCATCTTTCCGAGAGTGTCCTGAACTTTTTCAGCTTGGCAACAGCACCTCCCAGTGATACTCCACCAATTGGCAGTACCCATTTCTGCAAATGCACGGTAGCCATTTTTCATCAAACTACAGTTCAGTTGAGGTGAACAGGGAGGGACTTAAGGGAGAGGGACTGGATGGCACTCCAGAGAAAAAGCTTGACCCTGCCCCAAGGGACTGATGTAACTTGATGTAACTTAATGAATTTGGCTTTGCCAACAGAGGGCAGCAGGTTAGAGTCCAGGTCAGCCCGCTGCTGTTCCCTTGCACTGATAAAACACATCCCGTGTAAATTGCTCATGACAGAAGTATCTGCCAAGCAAATAAACACAGTGACAGTACAGTATGCTGTGGTTAACACTGTAATCTGACATATATATCAGATATTTTACACAGATTAGCTCCTGCATAAAATCTGCCTTCACTGGAACAGATGTTGTAAGTAAAACAATTCTGTAACCACACAAAGCACTTGCAGGCTTATGGATACAATTTAGGTGGCACTTGGAGGGTATAAAAACACAGAAACTTTAGAACAGCGATCTGTTACCAACAAGTTAATTAAAGGTGAGAAAGACTCCTTGCTGCTTTGACCTGTGTGGGTCCCATACAGACATCTTTCAGATCACTGATAAAGACAGCTTGTTGACAGTAAAAAGCAGTATTGTGCAGATTTCCCACAATTCCTGTCAGGAAGTTGCAGAGACGGGTGTGTTGGCCAGCATGTGATTCTGATCTGCTAATGAAGTTTCCTCTCGCATCTGACAGAGCCAGTGTGAATTCCGTGGTACAGGGTACAGCTGGGACCCCCTCCGTCCCCCATGTCTTGCTCCCCTGTCCCGTCTGAAGCCAGGGGCTCCCCCTTAACTCGAAGTGAGTGCTTGTCCATGCAAACAGCAAACAGTTCCGCTACCTCCATAGCACTAGATTGAATTATTCTTAAATCTGGTTGCCCTTCTGAGGAGATGAGGGGTCTCGGCGGGGTCCCCTGTCTTGGAAGCTGCGCGGTCCAGACCTTGTCAGGATCATGAGATCACCTCGGTCAATGAGAGAGCACTGATGTCACCAACCTGTGCCCCACTCAGCCAATCAGGCTTTAGTGTTGCGGGGATGTTATGGTAGTGTTGATCTCGCACCAGCTTTGACAGAGGCCATTTAGACTGGGCTTTCCTCTGCTGACTGTTCCCGTTTCTGTTGGACACATGTCAACGTGGTTTGGGTTTTTCCCTGCTCACTGGTCCCCACTGGTCCCAGGTCTGTGACCAGTGACCACTGACCAACCTCATCTCCAGGTCAGATATACCTGAGGTGTTTCCACTAAACAACTTCAGCTCCAGGTGGCACATGCACATCAAACATTTTCCTATTGGTCAGTAGATTTTTATCATATCAATTATAAATCCCCAAAAATCAGCACAGTGAAACAGTTTACAGGCTCAGAAGCATAGAATCCTTCCCCAAAACCAAATTAAAATGCAGCATGGGTCTACATATACTACTGGGTAAAGTAGTGAGGTTGCAGGTAACAATGATATATAATACAAAAAAAATGCTAAAATAGAGATAGGTTATTGTATAATATGTGAAAAGGATTATATATTATGCCATTCTCCCTTTGTGGAGAGAGTCAAATAAATAGATTCAAATAAATAGAGTCAAATTCCGGCTATGACCAGGATCAGTTGCTGACAGCAAACAGTTCCTTCATCAACTAGCTAATTATCAGAGATAATGACCTGGTAGTCCTTTTCTGTTGGATTTGCAGATTCTGTGCTCTGAATGTGACTTGAGAGAGTCAATGCTAAAAGAAAAAAAGCTCTTTTTGGTCTGACCATCAAAATACAATCTTTGTCTGTTTGAAATATACATCGGGCATTGGCAATTTTTCATAATAATACCATACTTAAAAATATCTATGTAAGATAAAGAAATAAGGTAATATGACTATCAATTATTCCTCATTCTCCACTAGGTGGCAGCATCATCATAATTATGATAGAGCTCTGTCACGATATGAAAAACAGCATGTCCGTTACATGGCCGTAAACATACTTCAGCTGTCATTTTGGTCATTGTGAATTACCATAATGATTTCTGTGCCGGCACAGGGCAGTTGTGGAATTTCCATAATGTTCCGTAATTTTTCAAGTTACGCGCTTGTGTCTGCCAACATCTTGGTAATAGCCCTGGGTTAATGACAAAATAAACATAAAACGAGTCAATCCAGATCGTAAACATTCGATTACACCGGGGCTGCTTCCTCTAAATCATGTATAATCTGTTTAATACTCTATTTACTGCATTTCTCTAAGGTCAATGAAACACGAGTACACAAACACATAGAAAACAAACAAGGAAAAACAAGAAATGATCTCATTATGAAAATTACATTCGACTTCATCTAAAATTTTGAAAAGTAGTGCAAGTACAAAATCGGGTTATACAAACGCTGTAGTGCAAAACAAAATGACAACCATTATTATTATTATTGTTGTTGTTATTGTTATTATTATTATTATAAATCACATATTTCATTGTCATCAATCGTATGGTTCACTGTTTAATCTACAAGGCTTAGTAAATTCTAACTCCATAATTAGCAAACATCGGTTGCTCATTTCATCAATTGTTCATTTCTTTTCATGGAGAGATCTAGTTCCTGCCCTTAGACCCACCTTCGTGTTCGTTTGTGGCTAGTTGCTATCAACAACAGCGAAGCACCCGAGAGACCGATATGAATCTCAGCCGTTTCATAACCAGTCCGGTAGGGTTGGCAACCCGAAGTGTCATCTCTGCTTTTACTCTAACAGTAGGTTTTAGTAAATACGATATTTTCAGTTACTGTTGGCTACAATTATGGCTGCTTGTGGGAGCTTTCAGTCTACTGGTAGCCGCGCATAAGCCGTGGAGTAAGGACCTTCCCCACACAACGTAAAATGTATTTAAATGAAAGGGAGGTGTACAGAACATCTCCAGGGGTATTTTAAGAGTTGTATAAGCAGGACCGGTTTAGTTACTGTACTACAGCGTGATGCATTGAAACGAGTTTGGATGTAGCCTGTATGTACCGCTGTTTTTGTGACATCATTAGATGCACCTTTGCACATACACTTTAAGTCTCTATGGACGAGAACGTCTGCTAAATAAGTAAATGTAAATTATCATGACATATCATCATGTTTTGTAGGATCGAGCAGTGGTCACTACATCGGAGTTCCTAATGACTGCGTAGATTGTGTCTTGTGTGCGGGTCGTTCGTTGTGATTTTGAGGTTATCTAATTAAATCACATCTTTCGTCTTTTTCATGATATTATGACATCACCCTTCCTATCCCTGGAAATGTCTGCACATTATCCACAATTCAGCACCAGCTCTGGAGTCAGATAATGAAATGTTGTACTTGATTAAACAACTGGATTAATCGAATGGGAGTCGCGGTGACGAGGCTTCCAAGCATCTGTCAATCACAGTAATTGCTCTCAGCCCAGTTTGAGTGGTGTCATAAACTGGATGGTGTGTGTGTGTGTGTGTGTGTGTGTGTGCGTGTGTGTGTGTGTGGATGTGTGTGCGTGTGTGTGTGTGATTGGGAAAGCTAGTGTGTCAGGTTCGATGGTGCTGGAGTGGGCAGGCTGTTTGAGTATGTTTTCCTCCTGGCTCTGGAGAAAAGGGAGGCGGTGGCCACCTGCTTGCCTTCTGTTCGCCTGTCATTTCGGGTGAAACGTGTGACCCACATGGGCGAAGATATCATCCCCATGAGCCCTCTCTCTCTCACCATCTGAATGCCATGAACCCCCCTCCTGAATGCCATGAACCCCCCTCATGAAGCACCCATCTCCTCTCTGCTGTGCCGTGAATCTGAGCCGAGTTGAACTCCACTGCCTTGTAATTAGCAATGCCATTTGCCAGGGTCATCAATAAGAAATGAGCCAGCCTCGGGTCGCGTGGTCATGTGATTCCACCACACCACCCCCACAAAGAAGAGGATGAAAAATTAATATCCCTTTATTCATAATGCAGGAGCACGTGCTGCCCCTACACCCCAAAGAGCCGGGCTCTGTAATCTATGAGGTGGTCACCCCCCCAACACACACATACACACATCCACTTCTTTTGGACAGGACACTGTGCTCTCTGGTCTTCAAGGAGGATGAGGCATCTCTAGGATGATCCCCTCCCAGATGTGTTTTAGCAGATTCAGAGATCACCTACGAGGCACCCCAACCACCCCCAATAGGTCAAGCACAGAGGATCAACCGGAAATGATCGGGTTGGAAACACAAAAGGGGCGAGGCAACAGTGCTGATGAGCCTCTTTGGTTGGTCGGGGGTCAGGTGGGCATGGTGAGGGTTTGCTCATTGATGATGTGGTGGTAAAACCCCGTGAGGCCCGCCCTGCCTGCACAGTTCCCTGAGACAGGCGTGCAGAGATGAGGGCCAAGTCTTCCGTCTCTTCCCCTGGGTGTGTGTGTCTCTCTGGATGGTTCACGAGTATAAAATGTCCAAAAAAACCTAACAAAAAGTGCAGTTCAGATCCATGGTCTATTTTGGCGTTCTTTTGGCGTTCTTGGAACATACAGCATTCTTAGTACCGAGATGCCTGTTAAACACTTGTGGCATATTCATTCCTGTAAAGTGCTTTTGTACATTTTTAGTTACAGTTTTTTTTAGCATCCCCCTTGTTTAATTTTTTTATTTGATCCTGTTCTTAGATTTACTTTCTATTCTAATGTTGGATAAAACTGGATTCTCAAAAATGTTTACATGTGTTTTATACAGCCTCAAGCTCTCATTAATCACTGTAATAGTGTGTGAGAGCATGTGTGTCTTTTGTTGCTGGTGTGTTTGTTCTCTCTTTTGTTTAGGCCACTCATGTCTATGAGCATGAACTAATCAAAGCCCTGTTTACAGAGCAAGCTACAGACTGTGGGTGTGCCCCCCATGAAGAGCTCCTCCCCCCTCTCCCGTTGCCAATGACAATGCCCGCTGAAATGAGCCCATACTGTAGTGGAATATCTCACTTTATTTTTTCATCACTTATTTAACCAGGAGATAGTCTTACTGAGATTTAAAATGTCTTCCCCAGAGAGACTCATCCATGCTGCTGAGGACACTGCAGGAATAGTTCTTAAGCACATGATTCCCAACAGCACTGAACAACCAGTGGAAATTAACAAGGGGAAACAAAGCTCAACAGTCACCAGCCAGATGGCACAGTCTGGCACAGTCTAGCACAGTATGAGGTACAAACAGCCTGCTGTCAAACTGTGACCCTTTTCTTGCCTGATAGTCACAGCCCAAAAAGCTCACTGCCTAGAGGGGTCACTTGTGCGGTACCTTATTGCCCCCTGTCCCCAACGTACGCAAGGAGGGCTGATCAACCCAAGCATGCTGCTTTCTCCCTTACAAACCAGACTAACCAATTAAAGTTTGCCCCCACCTCCCTCATGGGACAGACTAGTCAATCTAAGACCTGCATGACTGCTGGTAATGTTTTACATCCTCCTTCAGTTGTGGCTACCGAAACGATTTCAACAGGCAGAAGCCATTTTCCCAGGAGAGAAGTGCACAGAGAAATCATGTGCCCATAAATGCTATGCTTATGGTGTGCTGGTCGTGTGGTATACCACTCCCTCAGGGTGTAAGGCCAGTGGCATGGTGTACTGCTCAGACCTACCCTTCATATAGCTGTCTCTAGATTCAGCTGTGTTCACTTGTCAACCATTTAACCATAAAGAGCCAAAATCTCTCACAAAGTCTCTCACAAACTAGTGTGGCATGAAGCAGCTACCGCTAATTTAGACATATGGAGAGGACACCAGTCAATCACATGGCCATTACCCACAATACATCTTTTTCATCACCAAACAGAGAAGCGATGGGTACCAATTTCAACATCAGCAGTCCTTGGTAGGGCGAATGCTCCGACCAGCAGACCTGCAGAGTGAATAACTGCCTCTGTGTAATGTTTCACTGACCCAGTGGTCATGAGCCCATGCCAACAGGTTGCAAGTTCAACCATTTGCAGCATCTTGCTTTACTGGGGAGTCATGGTTGGCTCCTCTGGCAATGGTGTGTTGACTGGGAAGACCACTTTCCTGACGGCTGGTAGAGAAGAGCGGTTAATGAGTGCTTACCCAATGAAAGAGTTCAGAGATGCCAACACCTCTTCTTCAAGAGATGTCTCCTGTGCCATGCCGGGACACAGAGTCCCTCAATCAGTTGGAGAGGAAGGGGATCAAAGGCACTGAAAACAGCAGGAGATTAATTACCACTCTCCTTCCTGCTAATCCTGCCAATGTTAAAAAAGCAGACACCAACAACAGCTGACAATTAACATTGGATGGTCAGGAAGACATTTTAGGAAGAGGACACAGCAACAGAAGTGCTGAGGTTAGCACAGCCCTTGACAAATTAGGTAAGAGATTGGTGTGGGTGGTATATATAATGGAGCTGTAACGGTCAGGGTGACCCTAGACCTAAGGGTCATGGCCCTGAGGTCAGACTCTTAATTGAGTTACTAAATAATTCAGCTGTATAAAGCGCTTACAGGTTATGGGTAGATAAACAAAGCAGAATGAGCCCTGTGCTCACAGCATGGTGTCAGAACTTTTACAGTACCAGTCTGGGTGGGGAGGGGATATACTGTGGGCAGGGGGTGGAGTTCACTGGAGGAGGGGTCTACATTGTGGGCAGGAGGTGGAGCTTGCTGGAGGAGGGGCCTACACTGTGGGCAGGGGGTGGAGCTCACTGGAGGAGGGGCTTGCACTGTGGGTGGGAGGTGGAGCTCAATGAAGGAGTTTCTCCATCAGATGTGCACATCAAAGTAGGGGGATGGTAGGAAATGGAGAGGAAAGGGCCATTAGAGTGGATCTGAAGATAATTATTCTCAGAGGGGGGGAGGTGTAGGGACGTCAGGTGAGAGGAAGTACAGAAGTTCCCTAACCTGCGGGTTAAGAGTTCCATGTTATATCACATGATGAACCACCGGCTCTGTGTGTGCGGGTGTTTGTTGGAGAGTGCGTGTGAAAATGTATGTATCCATGTAAGAATGTGTGTGTGCATGCATGCTTGTGCGTCCGCACGTGTTTGTGTGTGTCCTGTCCCCCCTACCCCTCTCTCCTGTTTAAGGGGGGAATCTGGACACACTCTTTTCCCAGCATGTCTTCATGCCAAGCTGAGTCCAGAGTCCCTGCTCCTACCTACTGACATACACTCCTGCTCAATGAGGAACTCACCAACACACACACAAACACATACACACTCACACAAACAAACACACACACACATGCATGAATGTACGCACATCATGGTTAGCGACCCATACATACACAAAACAAGTGTGGACCTGATTAGTTCTTTCCTTCAATTTTTTAGCTCAACATGCCAGCCCATAGCTGCTTTCCAATGCTGCCCACTCTTTGCTTAAATTTGCTAATACCCAACATCAGCTTGCCAAGATCTTTAGGCACATGAGCTGCCGCCAAAAGAAGGCTCAGCACGTTCAACTGCCACGGTGAAACCTGCACTGGCTCTGCCTGTGTAATGCAGTCGGGGGAAAATGAGTAGGCAGATAATAGGATTTACACAACACACATACACCTGAAAAGGGCAAGAGCATTACACACTATGCTCGCGTAATTAATCCAATGGGGTGCTCTTCTGCAGCTGCTCTTGCGTGCTCAGGCGTTCTCAGGGTTGTGTGAAATATTCCGATGTTATGATTCCCCTCACATGCCGGGCCTGAGTGAGTCTGAGAGCGGGGGTGTGCTTCCCAGCAGCCCCTGCTGCCATGGGAACAGAGAGACGGCAGGAGTCACCGGCCGCAGGTGGGAGGATGAGGTCATGGTTAGTGTTAAGGTTACGATCATGATCTATGCATATTTTTGTGGATCTTGACCTGTAAGGAGTTCCTATAATCAGAGTGCCAAGTTACTCACAGGTGCACTCATATGTTTGCCAAATAGCAAGGCCATGCAAAGTACTGATGGTGATAACAGGTCCACTTCCAAACTAGCAAATTTGCCCAAATTATGTCACCCATGCTAAAGACCAGCAGTGTGGTGTTGTGGTAAGGAACAGGGCTCACAACTGAAAGGTTGCCAGTATGATAGGGTGCTGCTGTTGTACCCTTGGGTAAAGTACCTTACCCACAATTAACCCTCAGTAAATATCCAGCTGTATAAATGGATAAAAGTGTAACCTATGTAAGTTGCTCTGGATAAGAGTGTCTACTAAATGATAATAATGTAATGTAAAGAAGCAACATTTCCTTTAGTTTTTCCAGTAAGTTGGCCCTGTGCACAAGTAGCACAGAATATCTGCCGCCCCGATCTGGTGTATGCATCTGCCTGCAGTGTGAGCTCTGACCACATGCTTCACATGCACCCTGTCAGCCACGACCATCTCTGCAGCCCAGCAGGGACTCCCTCTGGGTCGGGCTCTAGGCGGGTGACTGAGCCGCCCCCCACAGACGTGACTCGCCCTCCAGCATGTGTAGGCAAGCGAAGACATTCTGCCGAACGGGGCTGGTATGTAAACATTTGCAGACAGATGCGTCTGTGGGCCTGTTGCATCTGTGCATTCAGCATGGCTGATGTCCTGCAGAAAAAAAAAACAGAGCTTAAAGAAAACAAGGGGCACGGTGGGAACCCAGGGAGGTCAGGGAGAGAGGCTAATTAAATGGAAATGGAGGAAATGTGAGCTCTGTACGTATTTGCTTAGCAGACAGCCTCATCCAGAGCAAATTACACAGCATACACATCATCCATTTCACTCAAGGGTACAAGAGCAGTGGCCAAATTGAGAGTTAAACCTGTAACCTTTTGGTTACGAGCCCTGTTTCTTTACCCATTACACCACACTGTTAAACTGAGAAGTAAACTGAGAGCTGAGGGCTTTTAAAAGCAGAAATGAACATATAAAAATTCAGGAAAACAGACACAAACTTGGTCACATGCTGGATATGTGTGTGACAATATAGTTTTCAGGAAAACCTACTGTTTCCTAACAACTGTGTACTTAAAGGCTTCCTATAGTTTTCTAGGCTGTCTAGTTTCAAATTAGCACTTGTGCTAGTGTTTGAATGGTGTTATGCATGCACTCGCTGGTCTGGGAGTGTTGTTAACCAGGTCATGCACTACTGCACTAATTTGAATGGATACACTTCTGTTGTCTTGTACTGGAAGTTTTGCTGGATAAGAGCATCTGCTAAATGAATATAATGTAATGTGATGTAACATTTCAGCAATGGGCGGAAAGGACACACATTTAATAACAAGCTCAGTCGGTATACCCAAGCATACCTGGCACTAGGCTCCGCCCATGTGAAATGCAGAGTGTGTGGAGGGACAGTGGTGATATCATGGAGCTGGCCTTTTGATTAGCTGTTAAAACAAAGGGTGCTCATGAGGCTAATACACAGAGCGGTAAGAGGCAAGATTTCTCCGGTCGCTCTCCATGTAGTGGGTGTTGAGAGATACCGCCATTGGCAAACCATGGCCCCAATACCTGCAGGGAGCGTGGGTGGGGGGGTGCCGACCGATTAGCTGTGGGCGGGCAACGGAACCCAATAAATCCTGGCTTTTTGAAGAGAACCACCCCTCCACACACCACCACACAGTGACCTGTGCCTCTTCCCTCAGCAGAACAGTGATTCTGAGCACACATCATGCTCTCAAGTGTATGCAAATGGATGCTTAAAGCATACTTGAATGCATGCTTAAAGTATACTTAAATGCATGCTTAAAGTATACTTAAGTGCGTGCTTAAAGTAAACTTAATCCAAGTTTAACGCATGCTTAACACACTCGATCCAGGCCCATTACAGTTCAATCTGACACCATTACCCATCTCAGCCTTGGCTGGATAACAAAGATATCCACCCGTCAAGAGCCTCAACCTATGGTATGCATCTCAGGCAAAAGGCTGATATGAAATTCTCTCCATAGTGCTCATATGAGTGACAGATGTTGCTGTGGAAAGTTGCTATGCCCCCCACCGTCACTCAGTTGAGCCCCGGTCAGCTGAGCTTTGTTCTCTCTTGATTGCTCTTCTGGAGGTTTTCTGTGTGCGCCTGTATTTGGGTTGCACAGTCTGACAGAGAGATAGCTTTGTGTCTGTATTTCAGTATGTAGGGCACTGTTAAGGGAAGCCCAGTTCATTTCTGCTTTCCCAACTTCCTGTGAAAAGGAAACCACTGAAGCTTATATGTTTGGAATGGGGATTCAGCCAGTAATCTCCACAGCTGTACAGCACAGCTACAGAGAATCCACATCCCTGACACATTCATAGCCCACAGATACACGCACACACAAGAGGCATACACATGCATGCACAAACAAGCTGATAACAGTTACTCACAATTACATCACTCTAGTCTTATCTAACCCTAAGCTCAGTTTCCACTAATCTCCTATAAGACGTCTGTATGCTGTTCTGACTCAACCACTGGCCACTTGCTTTTCAACTGATATTCATTTGCTGCTGACTACAGATCAGCTGTAGAGTGGACCTGCAAACCTGTAGCTGTATCTGCAGGGGATTAGAAACATACTGCCAGAGCTGGGATTTCATGGCCATGAAGGTGCTAGTGAATAAGGGCTACACTCCCTGTGTTTCTTTTGCAAGGGGGAAAAAGGTTTTTTTATCAGTTCACAGCAAGGCCCTTTTCCACACAAAGCCTTTCATTTCTGAGGCTCTTATTGGCTTATTTCTCAGACAGAGCATGCTGTCACACTGCTGTAAGGCAGGACCTCAATCCTCACTTTCATGTTATCACGTCCCCGTCCAGGGTCAGAGAAGTAACAAAAAAAAAAAGAAACAACGTGACAACAAAATAGTGGCTACTCTTAACTTAAGAAAAAGAAAACAAACAAACAAAAAAAAACAATAGCCAAGAAAACAACTATGGCTCTCTCTCTCTTCGATGGCTCTTACGGCTCCCATACAGCTCTGAAAAAACAGTCTCCGGTACCGCCCTCCAAACACTCAGAAACGGGGTCTTTAAATGTTGGCGCCAAAAAGGGGACCAATCACCTCGGAGGAGACGGAGCGATTAGCCGAATGGGGGAATGGGCAGGCCTGCAGGATTGACACCCGCACAAACACACAGAGAAAAACAGCATCCAAAACCCACGGGACGTAACAATGTACAGACAGCCCTGCGTACTGCCTGAGTGAACGGGGCACACGGAGACCTCGCTGGCCAACAGAAAGCCTCGTAGTTTGATAGCCACGCAGGGTGGGGGTGGGGGGTGAGAGTAGCATTGCTTTGGGTTACCTTTGTGGCACCGCCCCGCTGTCTGCAGTGTTCTGCAGTGCTCAGAACTGCGGAACGTCCGTCGGTGCCCTGGGAGCTTATGTCACAGCGCTCGAGGAAGGCTGCCGTGAGGCAGCGCTCTTTCTCCTGCCGGTTTGCGCAGAATGCTCTCCGAGTGCGTAAAAGAGAGGCTGACACAGGCCGCTGCTACCTTCGACAGCCTGGCGTGGGGCGCGTGAGCAGGTGGAACGCCCCCCCCTCAGGCGGTGACCTTGTCTCCCACTGATGGATGTGCAGGCGCAAGGGAGGGGGTCGGGTCCATGTGGGTGGCCTCGGTGATCGCTGCTGTGGGTGTCTTTAATCTGCCTGTGATCGGTCTGCTGTATGGGAGGCACTGATAGGGCATGGGGCTGTCCCTCAGGGAGGCTCACTGCACAGGTGTGCATGCATGTGTGTGTGTGTGTGTGTGTGTGTGTAAGAGGCCCGACTTCAGTGATCATGCTGTCTCTCTTTCTTCCTTTCTTTCTCTCTCTCTCTCTCTCTCTCACACACACACACACACACACACACAGGCACAGGCACATTGCATGAAGATAAAAAAAACGCACACACCCACACTCAATATACAACACAGAGTAAAAGACACCCACATGTACACGCAGACAAAGAATCCAACAACCTTCCGCCTAATTTGTTTGGTTTCCAGCCTTACATAACATGCAGAGGTTATTGCTTTGGCAGGGAAAGATGTTATGAGGGTTTTGTTAGTGGAGAAGCAGACTTCTTCTCTATCTCTCCAAGCCCGTATTTTTAGCCTCGGCGCTGTAGTATTGAACGTGAAGACAAAATAAAGATCAAAGCGTTCCATTCTTCCAACAGAAACATGCGGACTTTTAAAGTCACTCTGAAGGAGCTAGCAGCAGTGAGGTAACCGCATGTTGTGTTCATTAGGCCTAAGCACAGATAGTAGGCAATAAAAAAAATTCACTAACACTGACAGAAATCAAATTCATAATTAACCAGGTATAAAAAAACAACTGTCAAGCTGAGATGTGGATTCAATCAACATTTGTCTTTACCTGTGACTACTAAAGAACTGTCTTTCTTTCAGTTAAAACACAATGTATCCAACTAATTATGGTAATTGCTGAACTTGCCAAAGTGTGCTTTGGAAGAATAAAATGAAACCTTGGCTTTAACTGTGTAAGTTAAGAAATTAAAAAGTATCTAAAAAGGAATTAATGTACGTTGTCTGATCCTATGCACTTTTTGCAAGTCACTCTGGATAAGAGTACCTGCTAAATGAACAGATGTAAATGTAAATGCAATTAAGGTTGCTTGAATCCTTCCCAAGATCTTAGGGAAACAAATTTCATTTGGATTCAAGCAGAACCTCCACAGGGCAGCACTGGTTCTGAATACGTGGCTATTTCAGCTTGACTCGCCTGCTCATTCTTACTGATTGACAGATGAGGCTTCACAAACGCCACAGTGCAGCCACCATGTGCTGCCAATCACTTACTCATACTCTCCATCACAGCTCTCTACAACCCCTTCAAATCTCTGAGATATTGACAGCGGGTAGTAGCTCCACCCATTTTGGTGTTCATGAAGTTACATTTTCATTCTTATCCAGAGCAATGGGACAGTGAGTGCAATAAGAACGGTGACACAGGTGTAAAAAATGTTCATAACACAATTGAAAGAATGCTATTATATAACACGGTGCTATAACCAACATACTGTTAAGCACAAGGGACATGGGGGGTGGCACTGCTGTGGATGTGCAACCGTGTCAAATTTACAGGCACACCAATGTCACCTTTCCCCCTGTCCTCATATAAGATCAAAGAAGAACTAAGGGGTTGTGGGTAAATTTGTGTTGTCTGGGTGATAAGAGGCATGGAAATTGTAACAACCATTATGTCAATTACATCACATTACAAGGCACACTGGGAAATTTATCAGGATTAGTGGCAAAGCACCATTTTGCACAGTTTTAGCTTATTTAAAACGACTGATACATCAATGGATTTGAGGAGCTTAAAGGATATAAAGTTATTACCTTCATCATGATTGTAGTGTAACTGTTCATTAAAAACATTATATATTTATGTCAATTTCATATCCTCAATAGAAAAACTGTGTTTGAAAGACGCAGACAGGGAGAGAGAGAGTGTGTGCATGTGTGTATGTGTGATATTGTGTGTGTGTGTGTGTATGTGTGTGTGTGTGAGGAAGCTCAGAGCAGGAGAGACTGGCATTCTGCAGTGTGGTCTCATATAGTGTGATCCCCTCTCTGCTGAAATGTCATTTGAATGCTTTCCTCAGCCATTCCAGAATGCCCCGCTGCAGCAAATGTCATAAAAGCCAGCAAATGTCATAAAGCACCCACCTGCAACCACCCATCTCCAGCTGAGGTAGAGAGATTTCCAGTGATGTGAGAAGATTTAACATTGCATTTACATTTTTGTCACTTTACAGATACTCTTATCCTGCATACAAGATGTGAGTACATGTAATGCTACATTCACATTTTTTATATCCAGTAGACACTTGTATCCACAGTGACTTACAAGATGTTTGTACATTTAATGTTACATTTACATTTTGAGCATATTCAGTCAGTACATGAGTAGACTAGAGGGATCTTTGTAGATGTAGCATTGCTCAGAAGTGAATGTGAGTCCGCTACAAAAAATGACCTCAACCCCTGGAGTTGGCATACAAGTATACATTTGGTTCCCTGAAATGGGGACCTGGGTCTTTAGCCCAGCAAGCCAATCATGTCTCATGCAGGAAGTTGTGCTGTATGGTTGCAACTGCCACCAAACCACTAAATGCCCAAAGCATTATGGGTGTGTTTGCTGTGTTACTGAAGATCACTGCAAAAGCTCCTCCCATCCCACCTGCCTCACACACATACACAGGCACCGCCCACTTTAATCGATGCATGACTGACAGGATAATGACTGACAGGCCCAGAATGAATCTCACACAAATGCCGAGTCATGATCCAGGAAACTCAGCGGGAATGAAATTGCACAGCTTTGACACCCCAGCCTGAAATCGGGGTGACGTGCTGGGCCGTCCTGATGGGCCCTTTAAAGCCCTTCAAAAGCATGGGGAGAACGTGTCAGTTGCCGCACAGAATCTCATCCGTCAAGCTCACTTGCAGTCAGAGAGGAGAGCGAAGAGGTCCTCGCACTGATGATTAAGCAGGAAGCGACCGGGGAAATTTAATTAGCATTGCATGAAGCGTGAACACTCAACCAGAGAAGGGGAGAATATTATGAAGTCTCAGGCATCCAGAATTTGAGTGACAGCTGCTCTAATTGAACATAAAGTGATTGGTAACCTCAAACCAGTCATATGGACAAGGCACAGGTAACATGACTATTACCACTCTGAGTATCACCTTGGGTAAACGTAAGAGCTCAACCAATAGTGACAGCTGAAGTTCCTGCCTTCATGAACTCACTAACATTGTGAAAGGCAATAAGTTACAAAGTTAAAAAATTACAGGTGCTTAGCAGACTCTCATACTTAGTGATTAACATAGCTTCCCCAACATAGATTATATAGCATAGCATAGCTTTTGCATAGCTGTTGTTTTGCATGTATTTATACAGTTGGATATTTATGTGCTCTGCTGGGGAACTGAACATTTACATTTACATTTATTCATTTGGCCGACGCTTTCATCCAAAGCGACTTACATAGATTACCATTCCTTACAATGTTATCCATTTATACAGCTGGATATTTACTGATTCAATTGTGGGTTAAGTACCTTGCCCAAGGGTACAGCAACAGGGTACAACAGTGGGGATTGAACCGGTAACCTGTTGGTTACGGGTCCTTCTCCTTAACCACTATGCTACACTGCCGCCCTGAGCAAACCTGAGCAACCTTGCTCCTTACCATCAAACCACACTCTTACACCATGACAGAGGTTATTTAAGGGAAAGTTATGACCATTCTTTTAAATTATTACTGACTTATTAAATTAATACTTCTTGTGACTGTGTGTCCATTTTTAAATTGAGTATTCAGAAACGGTCCAGTCACTGCTGAGTCACTATTATTGAACCATCCCACCATGTGGATCCATACCTCATCCCTTTTCAGCCTTACACTCATCAGAGAAGGAGAGGGGGACTCATAATGCAGACAAGGCAACGTTACTGAAACAGCAGGCAGTGAATGTAACAGTACATCAGAAAAAAGAGAAGAGAGGCAGTAATTATATTAGCGCTGGCAGCTCTAAATCAGAAGCTAAAAGGTAGCTCTCCGGCCTGGCAGACTCACAGATCTCTTTTAACACTCCATATTATTTCGAGATTCTAAAGCAGAGACAGAGAGAGAAAGGGAGGGAGGGAGAAAGAACTGGATAGCAGCAGAATTGAATTAGGTAGACATCAAATTCTCATCCAGACACAGAACTGGGCACCACATTTAATAGAATGTCTAAAAATAAGTCAGACTCTGGCAGTACAGGGCTGTTGGAATCCAGGAGCTCGGCTCAGAAAAGTTTGCCACAGTCGGTTGGTCCTGAATGCCACCACACAAAAACACGGTGAAACTGACACAAACCAGCTTCAGGTCAGCTTGGCTTCAAATGAATTAACCAAATTAACTAACAAAAACAAACTATGAAACTATCAAAAAACCTATCTGGAATATTGGAAAGAAAAAAAGTGAATCCTAAAATACATTTACTCCCAGGACCTAAACAGGGAACACACCCTGGTAGAATGTCTCTCCACCAATCTCTGTCTCAGCAGCCACACCCTGGCTACGGAAAAAGGCAAACATAAAAAGCCATGGCTACCCTAAAAACAATCATGTATGCTATGTCCCTGAGACAGGAGAGGGAGACAGAAATGCACTGCTTCCTACACTGTGAAAAATGTTCCAAAAATGTGCAAATCACATGTTGATAAATGCAGATTCAACAGTCTGATGGATGTGTCTAACATATAGAAAGACACGCCTGCTCAGATTAGAAAACAGAGTCAGACATTAAATGTTGTGTTTGAACATCAACACAGATTGTGACCTTGCTGTGGAATATTCACATCAAATGTTTTCATTCAAGAAACTGTCTTATCAAAATAATGGATGTACATTTGCTATCAGACATTTAATTAAATCAAATGTCATGCTGTCTCCATCAAGATCGTCATGGGGATGTTGGATCTGCCTTATCTCACATCTGCTTGGAGAATCAGTACTATGGTACTGGTTAAATGCAACATTGTAAAATTCATATTTCACACTAGATTTGACCTGAAAGAGACTGTAGAGCCTCACTGTGCCAAGTTCTCTTTCACCAACCAAAAATGTCTAAAATGAAGCATGTTAACCATTGGAAGCTCCTGCTAAATGGACACACCATTCACTTGTGCATCACCTGTGATGATTTACAGAGATTTTGTTTTATTTGTTTGGGAGACACAGAGAGAGAGCTGATTGGCTCATTAATAATAACTGCACTTAATTCACATTTGCCTGCAATGTCAGTGACAGGGTGCGAGAGAAACAGGGTAAAACGTAGCTGGGGTCACTGCACAGTCATGGGTTTTATTCTTTGCCCTGAAAGCTCCCAGGGATGGGGGTGGGGGAGGAGATGGGGAGGGGGCAGGGAGGAGGTGGGGTTACAGGCAGGGGGGTGTTCTGTTACAGTTTCGCTTTCAGCCAAACTGCAGTGTCTCTCAGTTGCCACGTAAATTGCACCCTTTAAATCTGAGGCATCCTTCTGCGCCCCGCCCCAGTTGGTGATCGTCCTATTATTTTGACAATGTCAGGGCAAGTGGTGCTGTGTGTTTGCTCCCTCTGTGAGCCGGGCTGACTGCCGTGTGATAGGGATGCATTAATATTTCATATCAACAGCTCTGCAAGCGAGCATGTGTCATCGCCCTGTCCCCTTGAGGTCTGTCCATCTCTCTCCCTCCCTTGCTCGCTCCTTTCCCTGTCTCCCTCCTTTCCCTCTCTCTCAGTCATGCTGTCCCTAATGCTGCCAGAGTAGCTACACAGTGGTGCTCCATACACACTTAGAACTATGATATGAATCAATACTTAATGGAATATCTTCTTTTTCTTCTTCTTCCTCTTATTATTATTCATTACTTGTGATTCTTATTTCTCATCCTGGTTAAAATTACTGTACAGTGCATGAACTAATTACGATGAAGACAATCTGAAAAATAAGGGACTGAAATGCTCAAGGTGAAAACAGTCAGAACATATATCACATATACATACTGAAGGATCTGTCATGACAAACAGTATGGAAGGGGTGTGATCTAAAACAAAACATCCTCCCGTTAACAGATGGAACCTCAGAGAACATGGAGGTATGAGGGACAGAAAGAACACAGGGCTGAATACCTGGTCCTTAAATAGCATATCTGTGACAATCCAGCTCCCAGCACAGTCATGGGGAAGAGATGGAGAAAAATTCTGAGAAGCAGAATGAGGTAATTATCCCATAAGCTTTCCTTCTCAAAAAGGATAACATGGTGACACTGTTCTCTTTTTTGGATTTTATCCCCTCTTTCATCCAAATATTTTTGTGGTTACCAATTATTTTATTATTATTACTACTTTATTTTTGTGGTTGCTGCACTACTTCTGGCTTGTGTCCCAACAACAACCTCCGATATACAAGAGTTTTTCACACTACAAGTCCCACAAAGCACTTGGGTGAAGCGGGCAGCTACTGAAGTACACGCGCTACTCAGCTGATGTCATCCAGGCAACCCACAGGTACTGGATGAAGAGTAGTGTGCCTGTGTGCAGTGAAATGAGGCAGCCATTGTGAAAGAAGCAGAATGAAGAAGAAAGCAGAAAGAAGCCAGTGTGGTCCACCACTGTGGGCTTCCAGTGTCTGTACATGACACGACCAGTTTTGAACCTGCACTGTAGGGCTCAGCCTGCACTCCAGAGGAGCACCATTCCAGCTGAACCACTCAGCAGCCCAGCCTGCCGTGCTGTGACGTGAGCTCTGTGTATCTGGGGGCAGGGGAGTTCATCGAAAGTAGATTTCGGATGACAACCGTGTGCCGCACTCCAGCAGCAGGGACGGACGGTGAGAGAATATTAAACACACGCTCGGGAGAGCGGGGCGTAATTAGGCAGCCGAGAGCCGACACGGCTAACGGAGCAGGGTGCAGATGAGGTCCTGATATGGCAAAGCTGGCTCCATCAGTTAGAATTTAAAATATCCATACCATCAATTTCCTTAACTATTCCATTCATTTCATCAAAACAGTGAAAAAAGGCTGAGATATTAATTTCGCTTCATACGTCAATCTGAACAGAGGTCAAAGAAATTTTCTATGTCCTTCATGGAGGACTGGCCCATCTGACACGCTGTTGCATCCATGCTCTGTCCCACAGGGTTAGAGGGGTGTTTCCATGAATCACAGGAGCTGAAAATAACTACTTGTAGATTAGCAAGGGGAGAGAGGTTAATGAAGTCCATAATGGGTGGAGTACACCATATGCTGTCAATCACTGACTTGTATGAGACAGTCGTAAGAGTGACAATGAAACGTGATTGGTTCGAGTGAGTCACCATGCTGATGGAGGGGTGAATCATCACAATGATAACAAGAAGGCTGTGAAATGAGCTCTAATTAGACCTGCCAAACGCAACACTCAGAATCAGGTGGCAGTGTAGCACAGTGGTTAAGGAGCAGGACTCATGACCGAAAGGTTGCTGGTTCGATTCCCTGCTTGGGCACTGCTGCTGTACCCTTGGGCAAGGTACTTAACCCACAATTGCCTCACTAAAATATCCAGCTGTATAAATGGATAACATTGTAAGTCACTCTGGATAAGAGCGTCTGCTAAATGCTAATAATGTAATGTTAAGCGACCTGGCTGTGACCTAAATAATAAAAAAATAATGTGTGAATAAAATCTGCTGTAATCTGTTTTGAAAATAAGAAGGGGTTGCACCCTCTGCCTCTTGGTTGAGAAATGCTTAGCGGCTGAATGAGATGAGAAGTAACATCTTCTGAGACCTCCTAGACCTGACAGAACCTCTTTGCACCTCTTTGATCAGTGGGTGGGCTGTGCAAAAGATGACATCACAGTGGGAACGGAAATTCTTTGGCTCAGCAGGAGCTCTGCCTCTCCCTTTAAGGGCACAACCCACTTGTCTTGAATTTCATCCTCCCACCGCCCCTGCCCCAAGAAACAAGCTTGAACATTTTTTCTTTCTCTCCTGTTTTATTTATGCTTTCTTTTTCAGTATTTTGCCTTTGAAACAAAGTCAGTGGTGTGAAAGCCAAAAGCGTCTGTCATTTTTGATCTCAGTCTTGGCCATTTGCAGTGCTCCAAGCCTACGGATGGGAGCTCGCTTTGGCCACACCCCTTTGTGCTTACTTGGCTTGGAGACATAAAAGGTGCCGTGAAATATGCCTTGCAGAACACAACTCGCTGCCTGCGCTGATAAAGTCAGCGGTGGGCTGGTTGTTCCCATCAGTGGTGCTGGAGAGTGGCAGGCCGTCGTAGGGTGGGCTCCTGGGAGCAGATGGAATTTATAAAAAGCAGCTCCCGTAGTGTGGGCATATTGTCTATGTCCCCCAAACTCATTTCCTCCATGTGTCTTCTCTGTTTCGGGGGGGAGCTTAGAGCCCCCCATGAAGTCGGCTGTGCACACACACGCACACACACAGACACTCGTGCATGCAGCCACTTTAAGCGTGCCAGGGGGTAGGGATGCCTTTGGCTCCCCTGTCACTTTCAGTCAGTGCTCCTCCAGGCGCTGGTGTGTGTTACAGGTGACACATCTCCCCTCAGAGACTGCACTTCCCCCTCAGCAGATGAGATATGTTTCTGTCTCCCTCTCCTTCTCTCTCTCCATCTCCCTCTCTTTTTCTCTCTAAGACTCGGGGTGGGGGCTAGCAGGCCTATGGCTTATGTCAGTCACAGGGACACAATTTGTGTTTCATTTTTTAACAGGATAAATGATGCAGTGAGGACCCTTGCATTTGTAAGGGGGTTGTACAGTATTTTCTTCTGTGTTAAAAAATACAGCTGGAGCAGTGTTGTCCTCTGAGAGCCCACATTTGGGCAATATGTTTGCTTTTTTGAGATTTTTTTATTGGCTGAACTCATCTTTGCATATGGAAGGAGCTCCCTCTTCCTCCCCATCCAAAGCTAGACTGCTGAAACACCTACAGTTTGGCTCCTCTGGTATCAGCTTGCTGGCCTGGCAGGTTGTGATAGGAGAAAGTTTCATGAAGCCCACAACCGGCAAAACGTTTATCAGTGACTTAACAATCTGAGCCAATCAGAGTTTTTTTTTGCCATGGAGAACCAGTCCACTGGTTGGCTCATGCGTGGCAGTATTTGGTGGATACGGTAGCGCCACTCATTTTGGGGTTGATGGAGTCTTTCTCCCATGGCTGCTGTGAAGCGGTGGGAAGGAGATTGAGGGTGCCACTTTTGTAGGAAGAATACGGTTTTCTTTGACTTTGTGTTCAGCAGGAGGCCCCATCACTCACCGCACCCCTTGGAGTGAACAGACATCAAGGGGCGCACGCTGCGCTTTCTGGGATAATGTTCCGCTTTGGCTGTTGCTTATGCGTCTGCAACCATGACTGCAGGGCTGTTTGTTATTGAAATTCAGACAGGAGCTAATTAGGATGACTCACCCCTAACTTAAACCGAGGGCCCCAGCCCTGTCCCTGGGGAAGGGTTCTGTGATAAAGAATGAGGAAAACAGAGCAACTGAACAACAGCAAAGGGTTTTCATTGAGGAGATGAGGCGTGGATATTGCGTCACAGGTGCAGTGATTTGTCCAGTCCCAGCATTCTCAAGCAAGGCCCCAGAGGATGAGGAGGAGTCGTAGGACAACCAGAAGAGGTCAGAGGTCAGATGATTGGGTCTGGACACAACAGGGGGGTGACATCAAAAAATGCCTCCTGTCACACTAAAAGGCCTTATTTGACTGCATCTCTCCACCTCCCTCTCTTTCGTTCTTCCTATTCCTCTTTTTTCTCCTTCTCGACCCCATCTCTTTCTCTCACATCACAGCAACAGTGTTCATCGTGGCCTTGTTACATGTTAATTGCCTGCACGTTTCCACATTTCCCCGTGGACATGAATTAATACTTGAATATATGCTTGAACAGTTTTCAACAACAGGTCAGTTTACGGCTTTGTCAGTTGTTTGCAGCAGAGAGCAAGAGGAATGTTTATGACTAACATAGCATAAATAATGCACCAGAGCCTTTTTCAGGTTAGAAAACAGACACGAAATTTAAATGTCCTCCATGACCTTGGGGCGAGGGGAAGGCATCTCATTCTCAATGATGCAGAAATAGGAGCTTCCACAGCTCCACCCACACAGCAGCCAGCTCTCCCAGTGTCAGTATTGAAAATGGTTCAAACAATAATAACCACAAAATATGAAAGTATATGGGCAACTCTCCACTGAAGCAGTATGGACTGATCCTGACTGCAGGGGGGAGTAGGAGAGACTAATAGCAAGGCCTGCATCTTTGAGAGCCTAATCAGTTCCAATTGAATCCACACTGTGAGTCTGACTGTATACTCAGTCAAGCTGAGGTCCTTTGCTCTGCTCCCCAACCCACTCCCATACACACATTTGCGCACACACACACACACACACACACACACACACACACACACACACACACACACGTGTTGGGAGCTGCCAACATTGGCCCCCACTACCCCAGCACAGGTTCCCCCAATGGATCCGCCCGCCACAGTTTTGCACCTCTACTTCCAGTGTCCTGGTTGTCCATTTTTAAAATTCGTCACAATTCATGGGTGGACAGCTCACGCCCTGCAGACCTCCCCTCCTAACCTTCCTTCCCCCCTCTTCACTACGGCGGCCCTTCCCTCATCTCGTCCTCTCACCACGAGAGCCTGGTCGCCAGGAGTGAGACCCCCCCCACACACACAGGACCACAAGCCTAGGCACACTACAAAAATTTATCCCCGTGCTCACACACACCACACAGTGACCACTGACTCTTCTCCTGCGCTGGTCCTCGCAACAGAGGCGAGACCCCTCTCAGCCACCCAAGGGTGGGTACCCACACCAGGGAGGAAGAGGTCCACTCATGCACGCACACACACACGCAGAAAGGAAAAAAAAAAAAAAAGGGTGGGACGCAACTCGGCCCGTGCCTCTATGCCAGGCCTTGCTTGTGCCCCAAAATAAAATCCAAACAAGGGATGGAGTGCTGCTGTTCTTGATCCAGACCGCTGCCTCCAGACGCTGGTGTTGGCTGCTCGTCCTCCTCGCGTAGCTCCAGAGCAGGAACTTCAACCGCACTGGGAGGGAACACACGGGGACAGATCACCCTCTCTGCTAGGCTGGGCAGCCTTAAAAAGGGCATGCACACACACCATGGTATCACCACCCTTACTGCGCGGGGGCACTGCCCCGATCCGCCTCCTGCCCAGCCTGGGGCTCTGCTGCTTCGCCACTCTCACGCCTCTCTTCCCTTCTGCTTCCCCAGCCGGCCTCCATTATATCACCTGTGCCGTGTGCCACTCCAGGAAGGCAGCCCAGATCTGCAGCACTCCGCCGTTACTCGCTCCACACACACACACACACACACACACACACACACACACACAAAATAAAAGGAAAATCCTTCCCGGGAATTGCCTCCCAAATTATACCAAAATGAAACACAAACCAAACGGAACTTAAAAATATTCAAAAAGGAAAAAGGAACCCGACCGAAAACATGAAACAAACCAAAACCAAAAGTGACCAAAGAGCACCAAAAAAATAACCAAATGAAACAAAAGTAATTCCCCGTAAAACCAATGAGCAGAGCCTTCCTTCCCCCGAGCCATCCGTTCCCTGACTGTCTGACTCGTAGCCCTTTCATACCTGTACCCCCCATAATGACAATTCAGAACAGCCGCAAGCTCCACCAGCTCGGCGGCGGCAACCTCCAATAACCCCAGCTCAACAACGCACCCGCGGTTCTCAATTAATATCCCCAAAAGAGAGGCTCAACACATCGGCAACTGTCAGCTTACCTCCTGACCCATGCATGCACATTTGATACCCCTGTAAAGGAGAGGTGTGCCAGTTTATCTGGTTCCCTCCAACATCCCCACAGTTACTCATGGTTACTCCTGTCACTGGGTGGCCTCAGTGTGTTTGTATGTGTCTGTGAACAGTGTGTGCATTTGTGTTTGTGGATGTGTGTTTGTGCATGTGTCAGGAGTTTCTCCTGACGGCGGTAATTGGTCGCGCTGTACTCCCTGGGCGGGCGAGGGGGCTCAGGCGTGCAGCAGGACTAATTTAATTATTGAATTATTGGTCTTTTGACGGGGTTCGCTGCCTGGTGCGTGCTCCACACCTGCTGCCTATCTGATTTAGGGGACGCCAGGGCTATTTAGGCAGGTGAGTGGGAACAGCACGGCAGAGACGCTGATGGAGGGTGAGTAAATGGGGATTTTAAAGTGGGAATTACGGTTTGATTTATTTTTTGATGAACGTGCCAGCATGGCTGGATTTAAGTTGGTTATTTTTAATTTTTTTCTTTTGGTTTGAGCGCTGGGATTAGCAACCCGGGGTGAAGTGTGGAGTTTGTTTAGTTTAGTTAATTTTTTTCCTTTTTTCTTTGGAGTGCATGGATGTGAGAGCAACTGTGTGTCTGTGTGTTTTAGGCGGCTCCAGGAAAAGCGGTGACCAGAAGAGCTTATGTGGCGAGTCCCTGAGGGAGGAGGGAAACGATCAACATCTCTAGGATGCAGCCGGGAACGAGGAGAGCCCCCACCCGGTGAAGGTGTGCGCCGGGGAGGTGGAGGCCCCAGTTGTGAGGGAAGTGACACCGTGAACCAGCAACTATGCATGAGTCCCCGGCACGGGGTGGAAAGGAAAGAGGGCTGACCGGCTGCTTAACTGTCTCCCTCAGAGTGATCCCGCAGAGCCGGTGCAGGCTCCTAGCAGGGAGAAGATGTGGGAGAAGACGGGAGCGATGCAGAGGGCTTCGTCTTTATTTTTTTTATTTTGGGACGTAGGCGAGGCCCGGCATGGTGGCAAGGGCCGAGCTACGTCCCCCCTTATTTGTTTTTGTTCTGTGTGTGTCTGCGTGGTGTGCACGTGGAATCCCCCGCGGCAGAGGGATTCCCCCTGGCGGAGAAAGGAGTGGTCCTCTCTCCCTGCGCCCAGGCAGCGGGAGCACCAGATCAGGGAGTGTTTTGCAGTGGGGCACGAGTGCAGAAGGATATTGTGTGGTGTGTGGGATTGCGTACCTGCTCATCTGGGTCCGGAGAGGGGAGGACGGGAGTGGGTAGCAGGCCAGGGGTAGGAGATTAGCTGCAGGTAGGAAATGTAACAGCGTCCCTATATTTTTGTGAAATTGTGTACTTTTTGTAAAAGAGTGTGTTCCTACTCGCCTTGTCCTGGTGTCCTTGTGGCGGGTGGATCCCTAGGAGGGAACGAACCAGTTGGGGTGGGGCTGGTCATTCTGTCCACTCTCGACACATGTATGCATGCAGGTATCTGTTTAGGGATGGTGTGTATTCATGGGGGAAATTCTGGGATTTGGGTGAGAGTCTGATTTGGGATTTGCTTTTGATAATGTAACATGAAATAATCCATCCACAGTGCTCCTACAGGCTGTTCACTGCAATGGGCCTACACAGACAGCGCTAAGTGACAGAGCAGTCTTAAGAACTATATATACTTTGGGTATCCCAGCATTCTTTGTCATAAACACCACAGTTGAGGATGAGGGTTATGTATCTGAGGTCAGTTGGACGGCTCAGTGGATCTGTGTTTCTCAGCTGTTGGGCTGAGTTTGATAGTTCTCAGAACTCACCCAGGAACAGATGGTCAGTTTGTCACCAGTACTGCTGCTTCACTGTCCCTTGTCACATCTCTATAATTCTTGGGGAAGTGGACAGGAAGTCTATCTGCCAATCAATATTTAGACGCCGTTGGTTGCATCTGCCCAAAGATGCGCCCCTGTGCGTGTGTGCCTCGGCATATAGAGGCGCTTCATGTATTCTCCATCAAATCACCTTACCGCCATTCTTCCAGGCAATTAAACACGGGCTCTGACAAGAGACCTGAGCTGATAATGGATCACAAACGCTCCCGGCTGTCACCCACGAGGGGGTGTGACATTAGAGGGGGGTTTGGCACTCTGCCGTGGGAGAAACACAAAAGCCGAGCTCCTTTCACTCAGAGGGGAGAGAGCAGTGTTTGGGTGCGGGACAGGGGCTCCACTAGCAGGCAGACGCTCGTTAAATGGCAGTTCCTTTTGAAATTCATGGCTTCAGAGAATATAAAAAAGGTCATTTTTTGTCACTGCCTTGACACTTGACTGCATAAAGTGCATTCATCTGCTTGTTAAGGTGGTGGTGGATGGGGATGGTACTGCTTTGGAGTGTAAGTGTGTGTGTGTGTGTGTGTGTGCATATGTATGTGAGTGTGTGTGTGTGTGAGTGTTTTTGATACTGGTCTGTCTCTGCCACCTGACTCGGTCAGTACATAAATATTTAATCTGGCCACTGAAGTAACGCCCGTCAATAACTCATCAGCTTTCACTTGCATGATGCCACTCACATGTTTTCAGAAGATGTCAGAGAAGATCTCCAAATGCCCAAAAGGCTTAAACAAAGATTCTGTATTCCAGCTCCTCTCCTTCAGTGATTTCTTTGTGAATGCACAAAGAACCCTGAGAGCACTACAGCATCCCTATAACAGCCTTTAAGGAGGCTGCTGTGTCTATACTGTACTCGTTGTGGCCAATAATGAGCACCTGAGTCTGTCTGAATTTGTGGGCTTGGGCTTTGATCTCAGGTCACGCTAGATGGGCCTGCATCTCACACAGAATGTCACTGACCAGAGACCAGCTGACAGGCTAGGAGCCAATGAGAGACACGCTAACAGTCACAATGCCACTGACCAGAGACCAGCTGACAGGGAGAGAGATTTACTCTCAGAAAGTGGCAACATATCTGTAGTCTCTGTGTATGTGGGTGCGTTGGACATGTCTATGTTTCTGTGTGTGCGTGTGGGGAAGGGGGACCTTTTGGCATTCCAGGAGCAGATTGGAACAGTAGGGCCTATGGGAACTTCATTTTCAGCTCTGGTGCCCACACACACACAAACACACACACATACACAGCTCTGTCTCTTTCACTTTGTTGCCTTGTCCTTAGGCACCATCCTCTTTTCAGCTGTCAATCATTCTGGCTCCTCTGCCACCTGAACCCGCTGTGACACCATCAGCTGTAACACACATACCATTCTGCACCTCCACCCACTGGGGTCAGGGGTCAAGGGCCCACGAGTGCCCCCAAACATTACCACTACCTGGCAAGTGTGCCCACAAGCACCCCAAAACATTACCACTGCCTGGCAAGCATGCCCACGAGCACCCCAAAACATTACCACTACCTGGCAAGCGTGTCCACGAGCACCCCAAAACATTACCACTACCTGGCAAGCGTGTCCACGAGCACCCCAAAACATTACCACTGCCTGGCAAAACTCAGAAAGAGCTGACAATAATTCCAAATTGGTCTCTAGAAAAAATCAGGTTGAAATAGACCTTTTATTTTCACCCTCTTCCCAATCAAATTCTATTTGATACACTGTTGCTCTCTTACTGAAGAAAGGAACCATCACTTTGTGTGATGTTTCTAATGTAACTCAATGCAACTGCAGTGGACATAACAAAAAAGGAAGAATTACATTGCTTTGGCAACAGAAAAGAGCTCATTTGAAGTGTCAGTGATGGAGGTAATGTCATTAATGTCATTAAACAGTGTCTGATCTAACGCAGATGTCCTAATGAAATGCCATTCATATACACTACAGTATGGGATTAACAACTATCTTCCTCGAATGTACATGGTTGTTCAATCCAAGCTCTTACAAAACTGGATCTCTTATTATGCTAAATGAATGCAGGTGATTCAGTGTGAGAGGCGAAACGCTAAGTACCTCATGATCATTAATTTAGTGGGATAATTATTCCAATTATGTAATCAAGTGCTGCGATGAAACAAAAACACATCCCTGATTTTCCCTGAACAGGCTTGTCTACCCCTGTGTGAGCAGCTTGCTTACACCCTCAATTACCTGGAACAGGAGGGTGTGACGGGATGGCGAGCGGCAAACAGGTGGCGACAACAGAGATTGGGGTGAACGAAGACAAGATGTTTAATAGTGCTATACACAATTACAAACAAAACAAAGAAATAACTATTTACAATAACAAATCACCAACACAGAGCAATTGTTCCCCAAGTGTCTCCTTCTCTCACTGGCTTACGGAATCAATCCTCTCCTGCAGCCTCTCCTCAAATGAAGGAACCCGACGCTTAAATGGTGTTAGCCCCGCCCTGGACCAACCCATTGACCTTGGTGAAAATATTAAAATCAATTACCAAAATAAAGCACAGAATTATAACAGTAATAAATCTGCTGATGCAATAAATGCATTTCATCCACAACCCCACACGTTTCCTTTAAAATAAACACACTGCATTGGCATCACAAACTCCCCTTTTCACGTTTCAACAGTAGCGAACCATGCCTATCAGAACTGGGCCTTCTGTACCTCCCCAAAAAAAAGAAATCACTAACAAAAAATACGGGGTGTCCTTGGCCATTTTTCTGCTTTAGGCAAAATATGATTTTACTGCTCCACCTTCAAAAATTGCATTGTTCTAGTTACACGCGCACACACACACGCACACACACACTATCAGACGTCACGGAGGCAGTCACTTTATGTGTGATCTGATTTAGGCAACGTTGCCAAGATTGTCGTATTTCCAAGTTCACCACTAGTTGGCACAGCACACTGTCCATGTAGTAAAGTAACAGCACAACACAGCACCACCACACACAGGCTACTGATGCATTCACAGAGGTAGCTCGCTACATCGTTACACACAATAATTACTCCACTCAGCTACAAAAATGATGTTACATAGACAAATGGCTGCCACAGGACCACAGCTTTGTAACAATTACCAATGCAAAGAAAGACCAAGTCAAGACTCACAAATTAAATGCACAACAACCAATGCTTAACAAATTCAAGACAGACGTTCAACAATCATTAAACAAGTGTGTGGAAACAAAATGCAGCCAGTTCAATGAGATGCAACACTGTAGCAAAACCAGCACTAAAAATTCAGTTTCACTCACCAATGACGTTCACTTGAAGACAAAATCCACCCTCCTATCGGATGAATTTTTTAACCTGGTGTCGCAAAGGGAGAGAGCAGTCACCCCACCTGGTCTCGAACCCAGGTTGACAGGGTACAAACTGCAGCTTTGACTGCAACGCCAAAGAGCCAGGCTCGTTGGTATGGTAGTCAGAGCGATACTCAACCGTAGTGACGGCACTCCGTCACACTGCCCTCCCCTTCGGGAAGCGCTTCACGCACAGAGGCGCGCCTCACACCGTACTCACCGTACTTCTCCCATCCCAGGGTGCCCCACTCACTAGCGGTTAACCAATCTCTGGGGTCCCTCACACCATGCTTCACCCATCTCTGGGGTCCCTCACACCGGGGTCAACCTAACCTGGGGGTCCCTCATACGGCTCACATACTGGGCACGCCTCTGATGGCCTCACAGCAAGCCATCCCACTCTGATACCATATGTAGTGAAGGGAGAGAGCAGTCACCCCACCCGGCCTCGAACCCAGGTTTAGGGGGTGCCAAACCTGCAGCTTGACCACAACGCCAAAGATCCAGGCTCTTTGGCGTTGCAGTCAAGCTGCAGCTTTGGTACCCCGTAGACCCAGGTTCAATACCACCAGTTGTTTTTTCAACTGGATCCAGACCAATACATTCCAGTAGAAACCAGTTAGACACCAGTAGAATGTGTTCCAATTTCCCTATAAAAACCCATAAGAACCAGTTAAAATTTCTATTGGTTTTTAAATGGTTTTCTACTGGTGTTCTACTGGATGTCTACTGGGATTTTCTACTGGATTTGAACTGGAAATTCCACATGGGACGCCAGTGCTCTGCACAGTCGCGTCATATATTTGATCAAAAGGTTCCCTCTCCCCATGGGCGTCAGTTTGTTTTGAAAAGTGCTGGGGACAACGAAGGGTTTGACGTCTTCGGCTTTCAATAAGTGGTGGGGATGAAATGGGCCACGACAAAATGTGGTCCCCAGCGTCCCCAGCGTAAATTACGCCTATGCCTCTGCCCCTCAATGCAAATACAAAACTCATCCACCATGGCCATACAAAACTGCATATCAAATGACTTATTCTATAAAATGTTGAAGAGCACATCTGCATATGCAAACATTTTATTAAAAGCTGAAAGTAAAAAGCAAAATTCAAAGTTTCCCAGGTTTGATATGTAGCCATCCGCACTGTGTATGGCAGCATCTTCAAATTCATCACGGTGGTCAATTAGGTAATCAAACAGATCCTTAAGAGCATCCTTCTTTTCAAATACAGTGCACGCTAATCTTGATGCAAAATTCCACCTGGTTGGTGCCACTCGTGGCAGTTGCTCACGACATATTTCATCAAGCAGCTGCATTTGTTTTGGTGATCTAGAAAAGAACGTAGCCAGGCCAGAAAGGTGTGAGAAGAAAATTTTGCATTCTCTAATGTTTGCTACACCTTGAGATAAAACCAAATTAAGGGCATGTGCATAAAAATATATGAAACGCGCCTGTGGGATCTTTTCCTTCACCCCGGCTTGGACTCCATTCAGCCCTGAGGCCATAACGGCAGCACCATTATAGCACTGGGCTACAAGTTTGTCCATGCATCCATATTTCTCCAACAACCCAAGGCCCAGGGCTGCTAGGTCCTCTGCCCGTTTCTTCCCTGCCACATCCTCAATTTGATGAACCTCTCTTTTACGCCACTGTCTGTTACAAAACGAAGAACAAACGATTGCTGACATCTGATGTTTCATCCAGTATTTCTTCTTTGATAGTCTCACCCACCACATTGGCAACAGCACTTATCAAGTCGTTCTGTATTTGACTTGAGGTTCCAATAAACACTTTGGAAGTGGACAGATGGTAGTGCAAGTCTGGATCATATTCCCCTAAAAATGATAGTAGCTCCAGGTAATTATCACAATCCGCTGATTCTCTGCCCTTGTCACGGCCCCTGAAAGGTAACTCGTGTTTCCCAATGAAAATCACAGTCGATCAGACGTTTCAAAATCTTCCAATTTTTTTCACCTTTTCGTTGTGCATTGTCATTTCTCTCCATCTCTGTTTGTCCAGCTGTAGATCAATCCTTGTGTCTCAAAAAGTTTTCATGGTAATCGTTGCCTTAAGATGACCTGTTGTGTTTTGGTGTTTTTGTGCAGCCTTCGTTAAACAGCTAAGATTCTCGTAGCCGTTCCATTTCCACGTACCGTTGTCAGTCCCAAACAACAAGCACTCCCAGCAGTAGAGCCTCTTGTATCAAACTGAGCCTGTAAGCCAAGTGTATCATCCCCAGTTGCAAGCCTGAAAATGGCGAACATAGCCTGCTTTTGCAGGTTGACTGAGCTCGAGATGTTCGGGCGTTGGGCGGCCTTTTTTAACAATGTCCATCTTTTCTTTGAACGGTCGTCTTGAAAAGGGCACTGATAATAAATCTGCAACAATATCATCTCCACCTGCGACAATATCATCTCCACCTCCTGCGTAAATATCATCTCCACCTGTTGCCACTTTCGACGTCGGCTATCAATCACTAGTTAGCACTAAGCTAGGTCTCATCTCTGAGCGAGTGAGCGGGTCTTCTAGAATACCCTGGAGCCGTGGGAAAATCTGAAAGAATACGCCCATTGGCTACAAATCCAAATATGATTGGTTGATCAAATTGTCAATCCAAACGTACGCTCTCATTCTGTTTAATGGTCAGGACATTCTATCAAGGATATAGAATACCTTGGATGGACGATATTCTCCCCAGAGACTCCATAGAAAAATATCTGATTGGTTGCATTTTTTCCAACACAAAACCACTCAAATGCACAGTGCATGGACAGAAAACAACAGAAACAACTCGGTGTAACACTGTAATATTACAGATAAGCAACACAGAGACAATTTTTATTTGTTTTATTAATTAATTTCATTTAAATTTTATTTTATTTTATTTATAGAATTAATCAGATACGTTTTTTTTTTCATCTGAGGATTCTAGGGCCTTCTCTGAATACCTTGAAGATCCTGACAGTTCGCCACTGCGTTTCCACAAATGGAAACTATGTTTCCCATAGTCCTATATAACTCCCATGACTAGGGTACGCACTCCTTTTGCCTGTTTGTTCTCGGCAGCAGCTTTAACCCACAGGTGAGTTGTTTAGACTTTTAATTACAATTATCACATTTTGTCTTAAAGTGAAAATCCTAATCAGTTGATTGTTATATTGGCTAACACGATTGCTTGTTTTCGTGTGCACCCGAAAACAAAATGTTTTTTTCCCCACTCCCCCACGCCCTACACCCCACGCCACCATAAAAATGCATTCAGTCAATTCAGTCAAAAATGCATTCGGTCAAGAAAGTGATTTTTGTGCATAGATTGAGAAAATACTTGCGCAGTTGACCTATATTGGGCTCCACAACAAGATAATTACATGGCAAAAAACGTGGTTCTAAAATGACACTATGCTTCCTTAAGTTAACTCACTAACTGGCTCGCAATGTGAAGCTTAGCTAACATATCTACTCTACTACACATTAGCTAGCTAACTTAACCATCAAGATGTCTTATATGCAAGCACAATTTTCTACATTATCTTATCAGGCATCTTTCTTCAAAGGGTTTATTATAAAAATATATATTACTATATTACTATATAATACTATTTGTATTTTGTACCCAGATGTCAACTAAATACGTAACAAATGAATCACTAGTTAACTTTAAATATGTTTTGTTAGCTAGCTAAACTCAGTGAGCTAGCTGGATAGTTAGCTAGTGATAGCTAGCCAGCTATCGATACCATATGTAAAAGTTTGCTAGTAGGTTGCGTATCACTCAGATGCCGTTAAAACCTAAATTAAATTGTGACTTGCTTTTTCATAGCCTATATCTGTGTGTCATTTTTGCAAATAGCAAATAACACTTGTCAACTGATTAGAAAATAAGTGTTTTAAGAGATTTTGCCAGTTGCCACAAGCTCTGACTCATCAGAACAGTAATGCTTAATGAGATGAACTGACATGGTACCTACCTAGCTAATGTTAGCACATTTGCCTGCACAGACAGTATAAAGTAAAATCAATCCAATCATGGTGTATTTATTTATCATAATTATATCCACTTACTACTGTCCTGTTGTCATTTTTCCTCCTCTTCTCGTTTTTTCTTTTGTTTCTGGTGACCAGAAAGGTATGCTCGTTTCTTTGTGCTGACAGTTACACCTAACGTTTTATGTATGACAGCTGACTGTCCTAACTAATGGTATCCAGCTGTCATACGGTATTAAGAAGGGGCCCCACTTAGGGGGTTTTTGGGGCAGCGGCGGTGCACTGTATAGTGCCTTTATGGGAGGTTTAAGGGGGTTTATAGTTTTCATTGCAAAATGTGCCAATATGAGTGGCCATCAGGGGCCCCTTTCCCCAAATTTTTTTGGGGGGCCCCAAACATTTGCCTGGTTTGCCTCTCCTGCCCCTGCACAACACAGCTAGCCAGGATGAATTGCAACAAGAAACTAGAGAATGTAATTCCAGGGAATTTACGAGTGCATGAAAATGCAAACAGTCTAATTTTACATAGATAAAAGTATATAGGCCTACATCAAACAGATGTAGGTGGTCAGAACAGCTGCCACAAGATTCTGATTGCTTAATGGCTCTATTGTGATGTCATAAAGGCCAATGTTAAGTCTATGGGGAAAATTTTGATAGTTTTTAATTAATAGTTTAAAAAGTATAAATGTTACGAAAATAAAAAATACATAGCATAAGTGTCCTTTGTAAGACCTACACAACACAGTTTGAATGAAGTTTCTACGTTAAACGGTTGAAGCTGTATTAAACGCACAAAATTGGTTAGAAGAATGAGAAAAATTCGGATAACAATAGAGTGCATTTTCATGCACTCTAATAAACAGATACAGTTGAAAACTGAGTCTGTGTATTATTTTACAACTGCGCAAATAAATCTATTGCCGCACTCCCCCTGCTTCCTCATAGTGAGGTGGATGCACACGTTTGTGCGGAGAATTCTTTCTCCGTCACAGAAGGGTTAAATCTGCTTTTTTTTAGCTTTTGGAATATGGTGGGGGAACTGTGCACAGTGTGTATAAGTCCAGCGCGTGAGTTAGGCTGTTTTTCAGACAATTTCCACAGAGTGGCTCATTCTGCTGCTAAATACGTTTTTATGTACTGGCCTCCCCCTGCCTGGTGATGTGGGCGTGTGGAGGGAATACAAGCATCATGGCTTATAGACCTGGTGGCGTTACATTGGTGAAGAGCCTCCAAAACCCTACGGCTCTGTGCAGGTAACACTGCACTCTCCTTTCTCCCTCAGGGCAGGGTATGGCCTGGGGAAATGGGAGTTGGTTTCACATGCCGCTGAGCTGGAGTCAGTTGTCTTTTATGGTGGTTGACTTGAGAGTCAATGCAGGGGACGTGTCAAGCGCTGACCTGAGGTCAGCGAGCCAGCTGCCACAGCATACTGCTCTGTTGGTGACAAGGCGTTGAGCCATTTGGGCTGTAGGGGAGAGCTAATCAAACCACAAACACTCACACATATGCACACACACACACACACACACACACACACACGCTGAAGCTTTCTGAGGTTTTGTACTTAGCCTGGGACACCTTCCTAGATATTCACTGGGTTCAGAACTGGTCCACCATCTCTGAGCCACCCAATGGCTAAAAAAAAGAAACTCACAGCTATGGGCGGCGACAGAAAGGGCTCTCTCTACAGTGACATCACTTCCTGTGGCAGGAAACATCTGAGGTTAGGTTGGCATCAAACCCCTCTGACCTCTCCCTGTGGCCTGGGACCGGCGCTGCCTTGCTGGCCGAGTGCTCGCTGGCCGTGTGCTTGCTGGCACATGTCGAGTCGCGGCAGATGGTCTCGCGTGACCGCATCTCTGAGCCCGCCACCTCCTCCGGAAAAGGGACAGATGTCTCCATCTCCGCCGGAGGGATAAATAACGGCATGGCACCTTGCAGACGCGTGGACGGGGACAAGGGGGAGCGACTGCCTGTCTCTCCTGCCACCCTGCCTAAAAATCGTCCAGGATCGGCTCCTCTGCTGACAGACAGCTGCACCCTTTATCTCATTACATTACATTGCACTGTCATTTAGACAATTCAGATGCTCTTATCCAGGGCCACTTCCTTGGGTTACAATTTCATCCATTTATACAGATATATATATTTTTTTACTGAGGCAATTGTGGGTTAAGTACTTTACCCAAGGGTATAACAGCAGTGCCCCAGTGGGGAAGTGAACCAGCAACCTTTGGGTTATGAACCACCCCCCCCACAGCACACCAGGATGTTCACACCCCACAAAACCTCACAACTGTACCCAGCTGGTTTCCCTCTCACCATCTGACTAACCAACCTGACAATTCCTGTAACCTTCACGTGTCTCTGACACCCCTTCTCCCCCCCAAACCCCAAAAAGAAAACACCTACCTGGCTTAGGAGATCTGACATGAGCGTCTAAAAGGGGGTGGGGAGAGAGGAGGTCGCTTTGGATAAAAGTGTCTGCCAAATGAATAAATGTAACTGTAAACGTAAATCTCATCTGGGTCTTTAGTGCTGATTGGAGCAGAGGCCCAGCATGCGCTTGGGTCCCTCTGGTTCAGCCTGAATGGTGGCAGGAGAGCCCAATTTCCTGTTAACCTCACGGGCAGCAGATCTGAGATCAGTCCGCCCCACCCTCTAACCCCAACCCCAACTACTGCAGAATTCTACTTTGATGCTGACCCAGGATCAGCTGCAAAACAGCAGCTCCCCCTTCCCTGTGGTGTGCGGGGAGGGGAATGCTCTTGCTTCGCCAAGCAGGGAAGCCATCTGGCGTCTGCCGAGCCGCCATTTCTCTCACCTCCTCACGAGCGCCAGGGGAATGGCAGTAATAGCCTCTATCTTTCAGTTTGGGCAGACAAGCGACAGTCCAGCCCATCAAGCATGCAATGACCCAGAAACAAGAAAACATTCTGTGAGGACATCATTCAGAATCCACAACCTGCATGCATAGTACTGTAATACCGAATATCACCGAAATAATATTATATGATCTATAATATACTTCTAATTATACATTATCATTACCACTGGTAATATTGTTACCGTCTGTCATTATTGTCATTGTTGCTGTAGTAATATCAATGACATACGGCACAGTGGTGGCCGCTGATCTACCGTCATGAGACACAGAGAACTTCCCTTCATTTGATAATCACAGTTGGTGAACATGTTTTTCATCCTTTTGCAGGATTAGCAAGTACGTAAATTTAAATACAAGTCTCCCATTTGCAGCTGATTCATATTTATGTGATCGTATCTTGTAAAAGGGCGACATCCTTTTGTCCATCCCTTTGTTTGCCACTGTTTGTGTACAGCACCCCCACCTCTCACAGACCCTTTGTTTACAAACCAGCTGAAACCTGCCCAAACCCCTCCTGCTGTTCCCCTTATCAGCAGCACCCCCACAGGTAACCCAAGGCACAGGCACACCCTCAAGGACAGCCCCCAGGTCACCATTTGCCCTCTGACCTGTCCTGGTGACCTGCACCAGTTCACCAGTGCACCAGTTCCTGTGGGGTGAAGAAGTGGGGACACCAGACACAGATTGTTGTGTGCGTCTGTGCCAACGTAAGTGTCTTGCCATCTGTAAAACTGGTTATGTTGCAGTTGTCTGTAGAGAAAAGAGGTTGAAGTGCATCCTTAAATTAAATGTTAAATGTATGTTATGTGTGCACTGTAATTACAATCACGTTCGCCTGCTATTTATACCGAAACGAAGTGGTTTTTTTTTTTTGTTTGTTTGTTTTCCTTTCTTTTTTTTGCAGAAGACAACGCGTTAACATCGCGCATTGTCTTTAAAGTAGACTACACTGTTGCGGAGCAAATACACGAAACGATTATTCTACCATCAGCCCAGCTAACTAGCGCCATCGGTTCCTCTGCATGCGATGCGGTGCAGTGTACTGAACACGGTACACACACAGGACCTCAAGCGGTCGCGGCCAGAGCCGCATCCCATTGTCTTCCTCTTAAGGTGGCGGCTCCTTAAAGCAAGCTAGCCGCTATTAGCTCACAGCTGGATCATGTGTACCGCGGCTGTGAGAAAAGCGCTGCGCTGCGCACCAAAGAGTAGTGTACCAGCTGCATGCAGAGGGAATGTGAGAACGTATAGCAGAACAAAGGCTGTAGTTTTTGTTGAGTCGTGTTCAGTGCAATGTACTATGCAATAACACTTGCATGCCTAGTTGTACCTATTGTATATAGATGATAATTATGGAGGTTGATAATTATGTTTTATAAATACTATAAATTAGCATTATCGTTCGGCACATTCAGTATATGATCCATATGTTCTAATTTATTGTTCCTCCGGCATCTCTCCAGGAAACCACACACACACTGCCAAACACACGTAACCCCATCCCTTCAATAAAGCTCTGAACTGGAAACCTGACTCCTGTTTTCTGACCGACTCACCACTGCGACAGCAATATTCTCCTGAACCTATAGTGTGTAGCTGACGCTGATAAGACCAGTATATACGTGTTGCCATGACAACACCGGAAATCAATATGAGCGATTTTTTTATGATTGCCAAGTAGTTTTTTATGCAATTATAATACATCTTGTTTACTGTAATTTCGGGTACTTTGTGAGTTAAACTCATTATTATGTTGCCTTTGTTCAACTCATGATGATGAACAAGTTTTTTTTTATTGTAAGTCACATGACCATATGACCCGGAAGCTTGAGCGAAGTTCAGAAAGGCGAGAGAAATAGCGGGCGAAAATAGACAACTTTTATGCTCCCGCCTGTTATTCCAGTGTTTCTCAACCCTACTCCTGCCGGCACCCTGTCCTGCATATCTTCTATCTATCCTTGCTGCTTGATTAAATCAGATGTACTCAGCTAATAAAATGTGTCACTGATGAGTTCAGTCAGGTAAGTAGAGCCAGGAGTAGGGTTGAGAAACACTGTGTTATTCTCCTGCTGGTCTACCAGGTGAACACGGTAATAATTAATTGTTACCCTATTAAGTACTGTTATACTTGGTTTTATAAGGAAATGAGACACACAGAGTATTTGTTTCTTTGTTGTTTTTGAGCTTTGTGCTTGAAACGGTTTTGTTTGTCTTCTAGTTTTCACGGTGTTCCATGATACTTCAGGGAAGAATAAATGTGAATGTGGACATCAGTAAGAAGCGTGGACTCTTTTATGACCAGTGCAGTTACAGTGAAAACGTGGCCTAATTTCATTCTACCGAGGTGCATCATCTCCTGCAGTGGACTACGGTTTCAGCATGCAGTTCTGCTTCATTTCCTGCAGTGGACTACAGGTTTCACCATGCAACTCTGCTTCATTTCCTGCTGTAGACTACAGGTTTCACTGTGCAACTCTGCTTCATTTCCTGCTGCAGACCACAGGTTTCAGCGTGCAGCTCTGCTTCATCTCCTGCAGTGGACTGCAGGTTGCAGTGTGCAGCTCTGCTTCATCCCCTGCAGTGGACTGCAGGTTGCAGCGTGCGGCTTCAGGTCAGACTGTGCAATACTAGAATTCTACCTCTGGTAATCGATGGATAGTTCTACAACAAAGTTATGAAGAAACTTATCATTGCAAAATAAGAAGATAAAGGTGCTCAGGACTGTAGAGAACAGAGTGATAAAAAATTTAATTGTCCTGATAGTAACTGCCATTCTTAATTAAACAATTGCTATAAAGCTAATGACATTTGTGAACTACAACGTGCTGGCACAATTAGAGCTTTATTTTTGTCATTCAAATAAATTTCAGAGTGGCAAGGGTATTGGCTATAAGTTAGAGATGTATTGTATATTAACCTAAGCAAAGTGCTTCAATGTCAATTACTGCAATTCATGTGCTTGTAAGTTACTTTGTCTTTCTTAAAGTGTTAATTCCCGAAAGGTTACAAAATGTAACTTCAGAGTAAATTGTTGTCTCAGTGTGGTGAGTTAGCTGGGCAGAGTGATTCCCTGTCAGAAGTGCAAGGAGTCTTAAACTCTGAGACTGATGCAGCAGAGAAAGAGAAGATTGAGAGTGTCGTAAAGGATCACCATGCTAAAACTGAGAAATCTGAAGCAATCAATCATGAAGAGTCAGAGAGTTAGTGGACTTAGAGTCAGAGGGTTCTCCTCAGATAGCTTTATCAACTTGCCTCCTGCCTATACAAGGGATTTCATTCCGCTTGAACGTGCACAGATTCCCACCTGTGAAACAGCCAATAAGTGGAAACACCTTGCAGTCATAGCTCACGAAATGCCCTCGTTAATGGATTGTGGGGTAGGACTTCTGATTGGTTATGACTGCTCCAGAGCACTGGCACCATGAAAGGTCATCACTGGAGGTGACTATGAGCCTTATGCCATTAAGGCTGACCTAGGTTGGACCATCGTAGGAAGTGCACCACAGCGTGTGAACTCTAAGGATGTGACTGGTCTGTGTCATCATATATCTGTCAGGGAGCTTCCACCTGTGACACCAGCTGCTGTTATTAGAGTGCTTGAGTATGATTTTGCGGACACCAGACCAGGAGAAAAGAGCATATCTCAAGATGATATTCAGTTCCTGAAGGTCTTAAAGGAAAGAATTCAGTAGAATGAGTGTGGCCATCTTGAGATGCCCCTTCCCTTCAAAGCACATCCTCACCTCCCACACAATAAGAAGCTCACCTTAGTCTGGCAGAAGCACCTTAGAAAGAAAAAAACTGGACAGAGATCCTAAATTCAACAATGATTATCTGAGATTTATGGAAGGTGTCTTCAAAGATGGTGATGCAGAGAGAGCAGACAAGCAACCAGAATCAGGAAATGCATGGTACATTCCACACCAAGGGGTTTATCACTCTAGGAAACCAGATAAGATCACGGTAGTTTTTTGACTGCTCTGCAAAGTATGAAGGCACTGCCTTGAATGACCATCTGTTAACAGGACCTGATCTTACAAATGGGCTGACTGGAGTGCTCTGCCGATTCCGTAAACATCCCATTGCAGTCATATGTGATGTGGAAAAAATGTTCCACAGGTTCCACGTTAGCAAAGAAGACAGATTATCTGAGAGATTATCGTATGAAGGTTCACCTCTTCGGAGCATCATCATCTCCAGGCTGCGCCAATTATGGCATGAAGCATCTTGCCAGCCAAAATGAGAAAGAGTACCCTTCAGCAGCTAGCTTCATCAGAAAGCATTTCTATGTAGATGATGGCCTCATAAGCCTGGAATCTGTTGATGTGGCAACTGAGCTGGTGAAAGAAGCCCAAGCTGTGTGCTAAAGGAAAGTGACACCTTCACAAATTCATTTCCGACAATCGAGAGGTACTGGAGTCTATCTGTGTCACTGAACATGCTGTTGAGGTAAAGAATGTGGATCTCAACTAGGGGTCGACTGATTATCGGCCTGGCCGATTATCGGGGCCAATATTCAGCATCTTTATGATTATCGGAATCGTAATTTTTTTTAGCCGATAACCGATAAAATAAATTAATTTAAAAATGCACTACTTTGGCTCTGATGCAGCCGCCTCTCTCTGTCTGTAGTCACCACTCTGTGGTCTCGAGCAATGTCCCGCCCACAGCACTATCTGATTGGTTACACGTCACGAGTAATAGCCTATCAACACTGAAGGCTACTGTGCCACAGACGGGCAAAGAGGAACGCATTTGCCGACTGGAGCAGCTCCGGTGAGCGAGCGGAGCTATGTTTCGAAGGTAAGGCAGCAGATATTGCCGAAGCTGCAATAAACATCACAATCCTCCAGGGGTGTACTGGGAAAAAATTCAGCCCTGGGCTTATCCGCTAGGACCGGCCCGGGGGGGAGGGGGTGCTCGGGAATTAAAGTATATTTGGCTACGATTCTCAAGTTCTGTCTACAACTGAGACTACCTCTTAATTAGTTAATGTGCATGGACTTTACAAACGATTATATTCTTCTGAATATACGTCACATAGCAAGTTTTATATCATTGCGTTTAATGCAGCTAGCTAGCTAGCTAGGTACAACTTGGACATCAGTGGTCCTGAAGTTCCCTTTAACCCGCTAGGTAGCCAGCTAGCTAGCTAGCTTGCCTACCTTGATAACGGCACACAGCTAACATTGAAAACTTGTCTCATTTTATTTAGCGTTAATTAAAAAAACAGCGGTGACAATGCAATATTTTACTTAGGTTAGATGAGCGCGTTGTTGGTAAGCTTACGCAACTAAGCTCTGTTTGAACTAATCGTGACGTGACTTTGTCAGTGTCAAAGTAAAGGATTACATACGAATGTGTGTCATTGAAAACTGCTGTGCAACATGCCTTAGCAGTGAAAGAATTCATGAAATTATGATTTTCATTTTTACTGCAAATGTATATCGGTTCCAAATATTGGTTATCGGTCTCCTTGGTTACTAATAATCGGTATCGGCCCTGAAAAAACCATATCGGTCGACCCCTAATCTCAACTATGAAGATCTTCCAGTACAGAGAGTGCTAGGAGTGAGGCAGAATGTAGAAAGTGACGCCTTCTCCTTCAAGGTCTTGCTTGATGAGAAATCAGCTACAAGATGTGGAATTCTTTCAATCGTAGCTTCTGTGTATGATCCATTAGGATTCTTGGCCCCATTCATCCTACCAGGAAAAAGGGTGCTACAAGAGATGTGTCAGAAGGGCATCAGTTTGGATGAACCACTACCCAGCAAGTTGAAGCCAAGGTGGGAGAGTTGGGTGAATGATTCAGGAAACCTTGGAAAGATTCAGATCCCAAGATGCTTCACACCTGAAAACTTCAGAAAGGTCCTTGAGCTGCATCACTTTTCAGATGCTAGCAGTCAAGGCTATGGTAAGTGCTCATACATCAGATTGCTGAGTGAAGATAAGGTGCACTGCACCTTGATAATAGGCAAAGCCAGAGTTGCGCCTACAAAAACAGTCACCATACCACAACTAGAGTTAACTGCAGCAGTGATCACTGCTGCTGTGAGCAATATGCTTAAGGAGGAGCTAGGGCTTAGAGTTGACAGAGAGTATTTTTGGACAGATTCACAAGTAGTCCTAGGTTATATCAATAACGAAGCTCGAAGGTTTTATGTCTTCGTCGCAAACCATGTCCAGAGAATTCGGGAAACCACTGACCCAGGACAGTGGTACTACATCGACCCTGCTGATCATGCCTCAAGGGGCCTCAAGGTAGCAGAGCTGATCAACTCAAACTAGCTCATAGGACCCAAGTTCCTATGGCAGAGAAAAGTAGTTACAAACCAAGGAACTTCAGAGCTGCTGGTGGGAGACCTTGAGGTCAAAGCAACCCAAGTGCTGAAAACTGAGGCTGCAAGGAAAGTTGATTTTCAAGAGCGACTGTCACGGTTCTCAAAAGGGACCACAGCGGTGAACATCATTGCTCGGATTCAATGATTAGCTAAGAGGATTAAAAAGACATAACCCTTAAATGTGGAGGAAAGAAGGAGGGTCTCACTCTCATCAAGCTTGCACAGCAAGATGTCTTCAAAGAGGAGTTGCACATACTCAGGTAGAAATCTGGAAAGCTGCCTTGTAACCACCAACTGTACCAGCTTGACCCACTTCTCCAAGATGATATAATGAGAGTGGAAGGACGACTGAGGAGGGCATCTGCACCTCTTGATCTGAGACACCCAATAATCCTTCCAACAAATGGTGTTGTCACATGCCTCATCCTTGCACACCCTCATGAAAAAACACAACACCAAGGCAGAGGACAAACCCTGAATGAACTGAGGGCCAATGATTACTGGATTATTGGCAGCAGTAAGGCAGTAGCCCAGTACATAAGGCAGTGTATCCCCTGTAGGAGAGCTTGTGGGCCACCAGAGGAACAACGGATGGCAGATCTACCAAGCGACTGCGTTGATCCCTCACCACCGTTCACCTACTGCAGTATGGACTGTTTTGGTCTGTTCCATACCAAGCAAGGTCGCAAGAAACACAAACGGTATGGTCTTCTTTTCACGTGCCTGTGTTCCAGAGCAGTTGACATAGAGATGTTGGAAAACATGATGACTGATGCATTCATCAATGCCTTACGATGCTGCATGGTGATCTGTGGAGCTGTTAGACATATCAGATCAGATCAGGGATCCAACTTTATTGGAGCAAGAAATGAAATGGAAAGAGCCCTAAAGGAATTGAACAAAGAAAGAGTGGCTGCATATCTGGCAAATAAGCAGTGTGACTTCTGCATGAATGCCCCAGGCTCAAGTCATGTTGGAGGCATATGGGAGCGGTAGATCAGGACAGTGAGTGTACTAGACTCAGTCCTTGCACACAGTGCCGGAAGATTGGACGATGCTTCTTTAAGGACATTCTTCTACGAAGCCATGTCCATTGTAAATAACCGCCCACTTACTGTTGACAGTATCAGTGATCCCACAAGTCTGGAGCCACTAACACCCAACCATCTGCTCACCATGAAATCCTCTGTTCCGCTGCCCCCACCGGGTAAATTTGTTAAGGAAGACTTGTATGCCAAAAAGCGGTGGAGACGAGTGCAATATCTGTCTGAACAATTTTGGAACAGATGGAACAGTTACATAGTGCACGGTGAAACTGCCCCCTCAGTTTCACATACTGCACTGTAGTGTAGTTACACTGCAAGGTAAGAAAGAAAGAAAAACAGAAAGAAAGAGCTATTTGTTACGAACAAAATTATGAAATGTAATGCAATTCCATCATAATTCGCAAGATGATTGATGACGAGCAGGGCCGTGACTATTATATGTACAAAGGTGTTCCCTGACCCTTTATTCTGAGCTCAACAGCTGCCACTGATAGAGTAAATGGTATTACTGGAAGAGAAGAGTTTACAAATTATGCCTTGAAATAATGCTAAAAGGGCAATATTTACTGTCAGTGGAGACTCGTTTTCATGGGAAACGATAACGACCCTCAGCGGGGATGCAGTAAGAGATGGCCTGTGCAGGGTGGCAATTTGAAGGAATTAGAGCTTGTGTCAATGCGACTTTTCCATGTGTACACACCTCCCTGTGACTCCCCGTCGACAGTAATGAGCTGCATCGACTGACGGGACCGTCACTCATCTTAAATACCCAAAATGCCTTTGACTCATCATAAATTCATATCCAGACTCAACTATGCTGCATATCTGCGACTGTTTGCGCAAAGCGCAGGGTACTGCCACAGTAAGCATGGCCACTGATGTATGGAAGTCAAATTAAAAAGGTGCAATTAGTGCTGAAACATTCAGAAGATGTCCACTTGATAAAAGACAAAAAAATTCAAATATGTCAAATTAACTTGAAGTGTACATTCCAGTATTTCAAATATGGAGGAGCGCATGTATTTTGCGTACATTGCACATTGTGTTATGTAACAACAATGTATTGCACAATCTATTATTGGTCATCTGCATAATATCTAAGCTTCCGCTAATGCTTTGTGTGATGCCTGCCACTGAGAAGCCCATGTAACTTACAGATTTCTGTGGTTCTCAGAAATACTATAGTACCTTAATGAGTTCATTTTGAGCAGCACTGCTCCTCTGAGGTACAGAAAACCAGTCCTTTGAAAGAAGTATTGTATGATGCTTCATATTAATACCACTGAGCAGCTACTGCACTGTTGGTCGCAAAGATTTTTGCCAGCAGACATAGCTGGCAACTCCATTTGACACCATAAAGACTGTCAGGTCATATCATGTCAATCGCTTGTCTGTCGACATATTAGATCTGTAGTGTAGCGCATTTTGAATTCCTGGCTTTTACACTGAGTGTTCTCTTCGTTAAGACAGATAGATGGCCGCTGGAACAATTTGTCTTTTTAAAAAATTTTAATTAATTATTTGATTAATTAATTGGAAGCTCGCCTGACAGAGGTGGAGGATTTAATTCTACATGCTTCTCAAAATCGTAGTACTTTCCAAAGCGTCCCCCCTTCTTTCTTCTACAGGGTCCTGCTTACAGACCCCACCAACAAACACAATCAGAAGCTCAGACGCACACACGTGTGCACACTGCTTGGTGCTGTATGGGTTGTCATGAGAGATCCTGAGGTGATGGAAATAGCGTCGTTCAAAACGGTTAACTGTGTCCTACATTAAACCTGCCCAGTACACCAAAATGGAGCTTTGGGGTTCATCAGGCCCAGCACTATGGGGGTGCCTAGGGGTGCCCCAGACAGACCTCAGTGCACCCCCAGCTGTCTCCCTATATCCCGATGTCCACATAGTATTTATTACGTTTTTTACAATATGACGTTCTGTGATCCCCGTGGATTGCAAATACACCCCTTTGTATTTTCTCCTGGCACCAAGCCTGGTTCAGATCCACAGAGCTTCCCGCACAACACCACCACCACACCGCAGATTTTTATTCTTTTATTTTTAATTTTTTATGAAAGGTACATGGAGGCACTCTGGAAACTGAGTGTGTTACAGACGGCGGCGATTTAATGTAATCTGAAATGTGTGAGTCATGAATGCAAATTTAGGTTACAGAGCAGATATGTGCAGCATTTCCTCCTGCACATCTGCTTCATGAGGCAGTCTGCTCACCTCAGTTATGGCGGGAAACGGCAACACGGAGGAAAAGTCAGTCATCTGCTGCGGCTGTTGGGACATCGGATGATTCGCCGGCAAGCAGCTCCCTCGAGCTTGAAAGAGAAAGTGGGTATTCACCGGAGCGATCGGCAGGAGCCGTGCACGCGAGCACGTGAGAGCGACTGGAATGCGGGGGGATTCAGGGCCAATATCAAACGCGTGGACCCACAAAGGCACGTTCTTCTGCATGTCTGAGCGCCAGAGATTGTGCGTGGGAATGTCTTTTCTTGAGGAAAGAAAGCAATAGTGACTTTGTCATGAGTGGGAGTGAAAAAATAACACATAAAAGGCACACAATTCTTCCACCGTTCCTGCAACTATCCTTTTTTTCCGGGTAGCTGAGGTGAACCTTTGCTCAAAGAAGCAATAGCTCTGTCTCACATGAGGTTTGAACCTACGTCCCACCAGCATACCACTGCAACCACTCATCTCACGCAGTCAGTAGACTTGCCTTAAAATATATACTGATTTCCCCCACTGCCCAGCACTGTCCCCTGTGGTTCCACAATACTCTTGTAATACCCTTTCTATCCCTTACGTAATGCTGTATGTATATCTTAAATGGCGGGATTCTCTTCTGCAACACTGAATCAGCTCCCCATCAACAACAAATGAACCGCGGAGACTAGAGCGGCTCTCTATTCATTAAAAGCAAATCTTACATAAATCTGGCAGCTATACTGGAAATGATCCCAGTCTTTGTTTGAAGTTTTTCTTTTTTTATCTCTGAAAGAAAGCTTAACTCAACTGTCGGGTAACCGCTGCCAGTGTGTACAAATAATTAGGACACCAGGTCGGAAAGGATATTATCCTTACTAAATGCATCAGACATAATTGACCAGTTGCATGATACTGTATCTGTGTTTCCATCCTTGCTCATCCAGTTAGGCTGCAAGAGTTTTAACGCTAATTTGCGAGTCCCAGCCGAACCTCAGAAAAATCACTGGATATTTTACGAGCTGAAACTTGCAATGTATTGTTAATAACTGAACTCTGAAAAGCTGAATATTCAGACGCCTCAGGTGTGAGCGAACATTACATTGTTGCCAAAATTAAACCTGGCGATAACCATAGCCATTAATGTACGCAAATAAATACACATTACAGGTGAAAATAGAATAGTTCCTTCTCTGGGAGTACCAAACGGCCACACACCAACGGTATCTGGACGTTAGATGCATAATGAATAAGGCACGAGGTGCGATAAGGCACCACTGTTGGGAATTTCCCCAAATCCCATTCGGAAATGCCTGGTGGTACACATGGATCACAAATAAATAATGCTGTGTGACAAAACTGCTTCATCTGAATACGGCGCCAAACTGTTGGAACTGGATGTTGGAGCTGGAACTGAAACTAAAAGCCGGGCCGTGGTTTGATCACAGCTGTCTGTGACCACTACCTGCTAATCTCCCCATCTGTAACCATGAAAGGCGATGTGTGTGCAGCGAATCGCAACGGCAGCTAAACAGAAGCAGCAGAAAATGATACGAAGCAGAGAGAGCTGTGTGTGTGTGTGTGTGTGTGTGTGTGTGTGTGTGTGTGTGTGTGTGTGTGTGTGTGTGTGTGTGTGTGTGTGTGTGTGTGTGTGTGTGTGTGTGTGTGTGCTGCCATTTTGTTAAAATTGAAAATAGATAAATGAAAAGTCAAGCTGAAGTGATTTCCCATTGAGAGCTGGGTCCAGGGGGACAGAGAGCCTGTAATTCATCCCCGAGGTGCAGAAAAGGATTAATCACATTCACATGCGCGCTGACAAGGAAAAATAACACCGTTTGGGCCAGTGGAAGAAGTGCCAGTGCCGGCAATCAATCACAATTAGGGCACGGCCCACGTGCATGTGCTCGTGTGTGTGCATGTGAGTACGTCTGTTTGTGTTTAGCCATTTCTCTCTGTGTGTGTGTCTGTGGGTTTCTTAATGTATCTGTGTCTGTCCCACCCAGCAAAAACTCGTTGAAAAGTTGTTGAAAAGACATCTTTGCCACACGTCCCAACAACATTGACATTTGGTTGAAAAGTGAAAGGTGAAAAGCCATTTTTTTCAGGTTGTTGAAAAGACGTCTATAAAAAGACGCCCCTCTACGTCTACATTTGGTTGCTTTTTCAGGCTGTTTCAACGATTTGAATTCGACCTAATTTCAACCATGAATTCATGATTATATATTATATTCATTATATTATTATATCATCATATTATATTCATAATTACTCTCAAAATAAGACCATTGACAAAAAGTACCAATAAAACATTTATTGACACGTCAGATACATCCGCCAGACCGTCCAGGGGCATGTTACTGTATGTACAATAAAAAAAACACTTCAAAATTTTCTGTGAGCACGTCTTGAGTAGTAAAAGCCAGATAACATCAACAGACTTACACACCACTACTAGAATGTATCCCTCCACCACAGATCTGCGAGGAACTTCAGTCTGTGGAAACAAAAAGAGGGAATTTCATACTAAACAGGCTGTAACTTTGGAATATAACAACTCAATTTAACTGAGACTCAAATCAAATCAAATTAACATCAGCTGAACTCTGGAATGCATTTTACAAAGAACAAGGGCTGTGGATTTTGGCCCCCATTTCTTACAACTGCTGTAAGCTTTTTTTTTCCATAAACGCGTTGCGCTGGTTGCTTTCTGTCTCACTCTGCATTCTACTGTCTTGTGAGTCAGGCAGGCTGCATGCTTTTTTCTTTCTTTTTTTTTGTGAGGGGCATATGAAAAAAATCCAATGTAATCCCTTCAGTAATCTAAATATTTTTAAAATGCAACTGTAATTTGATTACCATGAATTTAAATGATAACTGTAACGGATTACAGTTACTCACATTTTGTATTTTAAATGCGTAATGCTGTTACATGTATTCCGTTACTCCCCAACCATGATGCCTGTACATGTGGGGACACTGAACTCAATCCACCAAGCGTGTGGGAACTTCAGACAAAACAACCAAAAACACTCCACAGCACCCCCCTCCACCATGCGTTTGTGTGTACGGATGGGGCATGGTCAGGGAGGCACCCATGGGAAGCCCAGATTAGATTAATCCTAATTATTTCACAGCTGCTAGTCCAGCTGAGCTTCAGTCATACCTCATCTGAGGGCAGCTAATTTTCCCATACATCAGCAGTCTTCATGCTTCCTCTCTGGGGCCTTACCATCACTAATGCCACTTTGCCAATGCTGATAAACTGACAAAGGGACAAAGGTCACTGAAGGTAATATGAAGACAGACAGGCAGGTGATACTACATTAAGTCCTTGATACAGGGTTTTAACAGTGATGCATGTGCATTTAGAAATAAATACAGGGATCAGTAAAGTGCTGTACATAATACATAATGGCAGCTTTGCATTGTGGGGATACATTGTGGAGTAACTTAAGTCCAGGCTTGTGAACTAAAGATTACACATTTATTACCCCAGTGGTGTGCTGCTATTGTGCTGTTCAGAAACATATATTCAACTTGAATTATTGGTTACAAGATATAAATGGATATGAAAAATGCTAGCTAGGACAAGCATGTCTACCAAGAATGGAAATATTAACACTTCTCACGTTGTACTGTGGACGGGAACAGGGTGTTCCTACAAGCACGACTGCTCAGATCGGTGAATAGCAAGCGATTACTGCACACCTTTATGGATGATGTGAGGCAGTGGCTGGGACATTGAAGTGCTATAAAAGCTGGTACAGTGCGCCCACGCGGTGTACAAGGGCTGGTGTGTGATCTCCAAACACAGCCCACGGTGAAGCAGGCTCAGGATTACCAGCCGCCTTGGAGGGTTCGGAGCGAAGAGCGTTTTAGCGGTACAGCCAAGTCCTGCTAGCGTGACAGCCGCAGGCCTGTTTTGACATCTGCAATTTGCCTCTGTTGTGAGGCCCTTTGTAGTGCGTATTGCATGCGAGTGGCGCCCTTGTTAGTGGCTCCACCCACCACTGTGCTTTCCCCCAGCCGAGTGCATTGCGGGGAAATGAAAGACGTGGGCTACACCCCTAAAAAAAAACGCACAGATGAATTCTGTGCGTGGTGACTTAGAAATTTCGAACAGGAGCACACCAGCAGATTCAGAGAAAGAGCCGGGCAGCTGTCTGTATTTGCTGCATTTTTTCCCTGTGCTTTGCTTCCAATATAATAGAAGCGACTGTTGACAGTGAAGGCTGATGCTCAATCATGCTGTTCTCTTGGTTTTGGCAGGGACATCTGGGAGCTTGAACCCCATTTTAGTTTATTTCTTCCCTCTTGTGCTTCATTTCATAGGCCCCTAACGAAGAAAGGGAGCATAAACAGTGCTGTTGTGTTGCAGCAGCCAGTCTCTCTCTTACTCCATAAGGGTGTGGAAGGGAGACAGCATTACAAAGCACTGGGTGCCCAGATTACTGTGTAAATCTGTGTGTTCTCCTCTTTGTATGGATCACCTCACACAAACACTCCAGGGAGGAAGCTGTTTATTAGGTACGGCCTCTCATTTGGAGCTCCAGGGACCATTTGGGGACATGGTCTTTATGTCCATGCTCACGTGTACCTGTTAGCCCTAAACAGCTTTTGCGATTCATCCAAATCAAAAATGGCACTGCATTCCAGAGCACACTGAATGCTTTTATGTGAGCAGCCCTGGGGGTAAAGTGGCTGGTGTTGCAAACTCCGCCTCTGACTCCACCCCCACCAGCTGCTGTGAACAGATAAAGCTGCGGCAAGCCTCCGCAGCCCTGCGCCGAGAGCCGAGTCTGACACACCTGCAGCACTGGGGTTGGGAGGCCCCTGACCTATGATCTCTCACACTGCAGAGGAGGGTGGTACCTCTGCCTTGGATCCTCCCACCCTCTGAATCAATTGTGGTTGCCACCAAGGGGGGGGGGATCAGTTGTTATTCTATTATATTGTGTGAACAGCTGCTATAAATGGTTTGGTTTGATTATTCTTCTATTCAAACTGCGTAACCAGGTCTGCCAACACAAATCACCTAGCAATGAATCTATGATCCTGAATCAGACTCTGAAACACAAGATGAGGTCCTCTGGGCCACATTAACTAGTTGCATGATGGGTAGTCTGTAATGAGAGTTCTTTATTTAAATTACGGCATGTTCTAAAACATTTTCTAAAACACAATCAATTAAAAAGATAAAGATGGATATATTTTGAAATTTGGCATATATGTGAGAAGCTGATCCTTTATATCTGTGATTTCATATTTTACTGTATAGTAATATATTCACTTTTGCAGCAGGCAGCTGTGGACAAGACTCTACTGTTAACACATGGGGAGCAGCGGTTACAGTAGTCACAGCCAACAGGGAGCTACAGTAACCAAAGGCTGGGATGTCACGTTGCTTGAACTATTTCTGGCAGTGTCTAAGTGCTTCGATAAAACACCTCAGACTGTATTACTCTCCTGAGACTCCGGCCTGCCTCCTCTGGACAGGCAATGGATCTCTCTCTCAACTCGTCCCCTGGTGGCAATTATGTAACCATTACAGGAGAACTTGTTTGTGAAGGCTTGGTGTCAGAGACCTCTTTCAGCAGTGTGCTGGAGCATGTAAGAGCACCACACTGGTGCCTTGGAAAGCTCAAGGCTTTGTACTGAGCAAGCCTCATCGTTAAAGAGTGATGACACATTCTGTGTTTTGTGGTTCATCCATGGCGTTATTTTTTTCATGAGGGGGAGTACTGAAAGGGGAGGCACTTCTGTGCAGGTTTTCGTGTGTTTATATTCAGGATCACTACTGGTCAGAAATTCAACAGCGCACACCACTATTTTATTCATTTATTTAGGACTGTTGAGAGCAGCCTTCAAGGTTCATTAAAATGGCCTTTCAAAATGAATCATTAAAACGAGTCTTCAGAATGAGTCATTAAAACAGGTCTTCAAAATGAATCATTAAAATGAGCCTTCAAAATGAATCATTTAAACAAGTCTTCAAAATGAATCACTAAAACGGACCTGGACCCAATCATGAACAGATCTGAGCCTGTGTATATGTGCGTGTTTAACCACACCTGATCTGGGTCACCTGAGTGGAGGCCATCTGTACGAACAGCCTCAGGCTAATATCAACATGGGTGATGCAGCGACAGCCAGGGGGCACTGTTTCCACCCATCGGTCCCTCCTGGCTCAGAGGAGGCCTTGCCTGCTCCACTGTCTGCAGGGCTGGAACCAGTGGAAGTCAGTGATGGATTTTTTTTGCTCACTGTGGAACAGAAAGAGAGAAAACTAGCTGCAACTTTCTGTACCTGTCGAACAGATGGTGTGGTTGCTTGAAATTCTAGGGTCAGCTACTATACGTACTCTGAATCCAGCCTTTCCAATAAACTTACAGATACAGAGCTGTGTTGTGTGAAGTTCTGAAGTTAAAGGCTGCCATTAACAACAAGGCAAACTGCAAAGACCCAGAAACAGCTGGAGTGTACTAACAACTCAAGAACAGGAAAAGGAAACAAGAAAGACTGTCTTCATGAGGCCCACAGTGCTGAAATAAATTTTCTGCTAAAACAGAAAAACAGAGAGAACATATAATGACACTATTCCTGAAAAGAGTACCAGAAAATTAGTGAGTGTAATAAACATGGTTTATACTGAGGTCAAGTGGTAGCACTCTACGAAGTTGTTCTGTGTCTACTGTCTCAAACACAAATACAAAACAAATGACAAAAAAAAAACATCTGAGAGTTTGCTGGTGAAATGGAGCTTTACTGGAACGGTATTGGAGGGTTTCACTGACAGCAGGCCATGCACAGGTCACAGCACTGCAGTAATGGAATGCGAGCTCACAAAAGAGATCAACAACATATGTACAACCAGAATTCAATTACAGACAACATCTACAAATTAAGCCAGCTTATTTCTGCTGAAAAATAGAGGATCAGGTACTTCCTTTCAAATAAAATAATAAAAAAATCTCCTGGAATGTATTGGAAAGCACTAAACACACAGGAAACAAGCACACGGTACAGCCATAGATATTAACATGTGTTACACAAGTATTTACACCTTTTACAGAAACCTTTTTGTATTCCTTCAGTATGTACAAAAATGAGACGCATAGGAAACTGCCTTATTACAAAACATTTTCAAAATCGTTCAGCAGTAATATGTCAGTACTGCAGTTAACATAAATGGAGGAGCACCATCAGGTAAGAGCTGTGTATGTACAGTCTGACAAGGATCAAATAGAGGCACTGGCCGAGTTGCAGTGGGTGGGTTTCAGAGCACTTGTTTGTGCTTCATGTGGACAGTAGGATTTAACAGCTACTCTCCTGCTGCTGGCATTGTAATGCATTGTAATGCTTCTCTCAAGGAGTTTAAAATCTAAAGCTCTGTTACCCCCAATTCAAAACACAAATCCACTGGAATCCATTGCCCTGCTGTTACTGTTGTGCACGTTTTGAGTCTCACCTGTAAGGAACATAGTTATACATAAACATACAGCACCAATGAGGGAGCAGTAGAGCATTGAAACCAAAAAGGGGTGTATCCTTGCTGGTAGGGTGTGCAATCAGACCACGCCCACTCTTAGTTTTGCTCCACCCACTTTAGAGCTTTCTTCATGAGGTGTGACAAATGAGGTATTTTGTCAGCACAGGTCAATGAGAGAGGACGGTAGCTTTTTCCCAAAACTCCTCTTCCCTCCCTGTTTGTGCGCACCGCGGGGCGAGCCCCCAGAGAAGAACTGTTTCTGCCCTTGCTAAGGAGGCCACAGCAACATTTCCACAGTGGTATGTTATTTGTGGTCTTTGCGTCTCCTGCAAAGAGCACGACTTGCACAATTCAAACTGCTGTGTTTGGGTTTTTAGTCTCTTGCTGTCGCTCCTACTCGTCTGTAGGGCTGGCGCTAAAATAGCGCGACCACGCCTCCATTCCCACCCCCCATAGTGTTCAGTCCCACTCCCCTCCCAGGTCCCTCCTCCTCCCACTCCTGTGTTTCCAGTGCAGGCGGGGCTATACTCCACAGCCCCTGATGAGTGCATGCTAGTTCTTCTCCAGCCCTGAAGCACACAGCTTTCCTACAAGACATCCTGCGCACAGAGCACCCCGTCAACCCCCCCAACCCTCCACTATCTGCCCGCCAGAGTCAGAGAGGGGGGGGCAGCCGGTGCATCGAGGGGCAGGGGGCGGAGTTTATAGCCCATCGTCATCCTCTTCTGCTTCACGCCCGTAATCTGCAGGCAGGGAAAAAACAAGACATCAGCATACATGGAGGGGAGGAGCCAACTGACACACGGCCACAGACCGCCCTGGGACAAAGCTGCTGCCTGGGGGTGTGTCTTTTGCCTCTTCAACTAGCTTATATCAGGCAAATGGAGGGACGACATCATGGAATGGCCAAGAGTTGGGCAGACTCCATCTTGCTGTGGCCTCTGAGGCACTAAGTAATGTGAGAAAAGAGCTCTCCTTTGTTATTCTGCCATGGCCCCCTTTCCCTCTTTATAAAAACACAAATTTCTCTCTTCACCGCTGAGCTAACCTTACCTAGCCACAGATCCTTTCTAAGGCAGTGTAACCAGGTGGGATTCCTGAGTGTTCCATATTAAATGTTCGCAGCATGGGAACCTGACTTTGCTCACTGAACACTGAACAAACCCCAGAGCTCAGATAACTCACAGCATCAAACATAACTCACAGCATCTCACAGCATAACTCACAGCATCAAACAAACCCAGTCCAAATCCACCACATGAATTCTGTGTGTGTGTGAGCATATGTGTGTATTATGTGTTTGTGCAGATGAGCATTTTAATGCGTATTTCCCCTTTATTGAACCCTGTTTTGAAGTCGCCAATTGTACATTAGGCTTGTCTCACTATGACCTCCAATGGCACTTGTGCAGAAGTGCTGTAGTCAGTGTGATATTTTTCACACAGAGAGTTACACAGCCAGTCTCCACTGATGTCATGAGAGTGACTCATAGGCGCCTGTCAAGATCTAGGGTGAGACGAGGAGAGGCGAGAAGACCCTGCTGACACGCCCGCCCCCGTCTGGTGGAATGAAGCCAGTTTGTTCTGCCACTGTGGGCCCCTGGTCTCCATCAGCTGATGAGACAAGCACCATGCTGACTGACCCACTTGGAGGCCTGTGTACGTGCGGGTTTGTACATGTGTCTGTATGTGTGGGTGTGCGTTTATGTGTCTGTGTGTGTGTGCACATGTGCATGTATATGTGTGTTTATATATGTATGTGTATATATGTATGTGTTTGTGTGTGTGTGCATGTGTGCATATATACACTCACTGAGCACTTTATTAGGAACACTGTACTAATACTGGGTAGGGCCTCCCTTTGCTCTCAAAACAGCCTCAATTCATCATGGCATGGATTCCACAAGATGTTGGAAACATTCCTTTGAGATTCTTGTCCATGTTGACATGATTGCATCGTGCAATTTCTGCAGATTTGTCAGCTGCACATTCATGGTGCGAATCTCCCATTCTACCACGTGCCAAAGGTGTTCTATTGGATTCAGATCCGGTGACTGGGAAGGCCACTGAAGAACATTGAACTCATTGTCATGTTCATGAAACCAGTTTGAGACAACTTTTGCTTTGTGACATGGTGCATTATCATGCTGGAAGTAGCCATTAGAAGATGGGTAAATTGTGGCCATGAAGGGATGCACATGGTCAGCAACAATATTCAAATAGGCTGTGGCATTCAAGCGATGATTGATTGGTATTGAGCCCAAAGTGTGCCAAGAAAACATTCCCCACACCATTACACCACCGCCACCAGCCTGGACTGTTGACACAAGGCAGATTGGGTCCATGGATTCATGCTGCTGGTGCCAAATTCTGACCCTACCATCTGTGTGCCTCAGCAGGAATTGAGATTCATCAGACCAGGCAACGTTTTTCCAGTCTTCAACCGTCCAGTTTTGGTGAGCCTGTGCCCACTGCAGCCTCAGCTTTCTGTTCATGGCTGACAGAAGTGGAACCCGACGTGGTCTTCTGCTGTTGTAGCCCATCCGCCTCAAGGTTCGACATGTTGTTCGCTGCTCACCACAGTTGTACAGAGTGGTTATCTGAGTTACTGTAGCCTTTCTGTCAGCTCGAACCAGTCTGGTCATTCTCCCATTCTCCGTTGACCTCTCTCACCAGCAAGGCGTTTCCGTCCGCAGAACTGCCGCTCACTGGATGTTTTTTGTTTTTGGCACCATTCTGAGTAAACTCTAAAGACTGTTGCGCGTGAAAATCCCAGGAGATCAGCAGTTACAGAAATACTCAAACCAGCCTGTCTGGCACCAACAATCATGCCACGGTCGAAATCACTGGGATCACATTTTTTCCCCATTCTGATGGTTGATGTGAACATTCACTGAAGCTCCTGACCCATATCTGCATGATTTTATGCATTGCACTGCTGCCACACGTTTGGCTGATTAGATAATTGCATGGATAATTAGGTGTACAGGTGTTCCTAATAAAGTGCTCAGTGAGTGTATGTGTCTGTATATATGTATGTGTGTGTGTTTGTGTGTGTGTGTGTGTGTGTGTGTGTGTGTGCTTGTGTGGTTTTCCCTCCCACTGACCGTCGCCTCCGATAAGCTTCATGGCACTAACACAGGGTTCTTCGGCTTCCTCTTCCTCCTCCTCCACCTCTTCCTCATACACCACTGGCCCGCTCTCCACCACAGCCACGGCAAGGGGGAGCGGGGAGGGTCCGGGGGGCCGGGCTTGGGGCGCTAGCGGGGGCGTGGCGAGGGGAGCCTGGCAGGGGCGACAAAGGCAGGTGTTTGAGAATGATGGCCCAACGCCATGCTTCACTCTTGAGATTTCACTCTCCGGCTGTGAGCTCACCCACGCATGCGTGCGTGCACACACACACACACACACACACACACACACACACACACACACACACACACACACACACACACACAGCAACAGCTCAGCAGCCTCCTAAATGCATCACTGGACCCTGCCTTCCTCTTTCAGTTTTCCTTATTGAAACCGTACTAATGCTCTACAGCCACACTGTTCCTGTGTAGCAGAACCAGAGCTGGTGGCATTTCCATTTTAACACAGCCACTCCAGGAAACAAACTGAAATTCAATTAATTTATTCAGAAATCATTAGAGAAAATGGTAGCCAATTTTCAGTTCATGGATTGAACTGCAATTAATTTCCTGAATTGACTGCATTAAAATGGAATTGACATCGATACACCTAAAACCCAACATCTTTAGCCAATAAGAGCAGACACAGAACAGGGCAGTGTGCTTTTAGCATGTGTGCAGTGGATTCCCTGAGCAGCAAAGAAAAAAAAACCACAAAAACATGATATCCAACACTGCCTGCTCTGATAATTTCTTTACAGGCATTCCATCTGATTAGAAAGGATGTTGATGTAGAACATACACATTCAGCTTCATCTTCAAATTTGGGATCAGTAATTTAAATCAACGTTTGTGTCCATGCTTCTACAGCGGATTTGAATCAATCACCCAGAAGTTACAGAATGAAACAGTAGCATTCATTTGAAATGCAAATGAAAATAATGTTGCACCAGGACTTTTGTTCCTCTTTTTTTCATAAAAGGTATCCAGGCAATAGTTCTAAGGTAAATGTAAAGGACACCTTATATTTTAATGGCATTTGTCCTTTCCCAGTAAGTAATTACTCTATATACAGAGCTCACCTGATCGACGGCAGGCTTCTTATTGGTCTGGGCAGATATCAGTGGACGGAGCCTGAAAAGAGTGGGAGGAGCAGTGAACATCAGAGAAGCGGAGAAGAGTTTTGCAACATATAGCCATGTATCTGCTTTGCACATGGAAATATCTGGGTGTACGATGAAACAGAATTTCCGCTCCGCTTCCTTCTTCTGATAGATTCAAAAAAATGTTTCATCCAAGACCATCATTTCTGGGGCTAAAGACACCCTGTGGTGTTAACAGCTTGACCTCCATCCGGAGCAAATCAACACTTCACATCAAACAGGATTTTTATCATATGGCCTGTTAAAAATCTAAATTGGTTTGGAGGGGGAAAGGAGGGGGAGTTCTGGAATGTAGAGAAATTGACCTTGATGACCTCCTCTGTTGTTGGCGTTTGAGCTGGGAGGGCCTACTGAAGGCAATTATGGCTGACTGCATTAGGTAGAGGTAGAGTGATGCTTAATGAAGCCTGTGATTGGTGGAGATACCATGTGCTGTCAATCACTGACTTCTTCTTAAAAATCAAAAGACCGTTCTCCAAAGGCCAAACACCAGGACTGGTTTGAATATGTGAGAAACCTGCCCACTCCAGGGTTCATGTTCAGTCTGCCATCGCTAGTCAGCACTGCAGATTCTGGCCAACATGGGACTGGTGTACATTAAAAGCTTACAACAAGCCAAAGACAGAGCTGTGTGTAACACACACATACACACACACAAATACACACACTCATAAGCGCACAAACACATGCACGCAAGCACACACACATGCAAATACACACATACACATACACACACACACACAAACCCAAAGTCCACATATGTTTCTCTTTCTCTGTCTCTCTCTGCTTCCTTCCTAGGGGATGCATTGTACGAACTTCCTGCAAGAAGAGTAGAAATTGCCTGTAATTAATCTGCTTCAGAGGGCCGCCCCACACCACACCTCGCTGGTCTTTAGGCAGAGCCCCTCAGAGAGCGCGCCCCGGTGCTAACCATCTGCCGCAGCCCAAGACGGCCCTGCCACTCCAGCACCAAGCCACATCGCAGCCAGGCTTGCCACGCAAATTACTCCCCATGCGCCCACAATTATCGCCGCCACTGCCACGGGTGTTATGGATGATGAAATCATCTTGGGGGCGGCTCTTTATGAGACGGCTTTAGTCCGGCACAGACCTGCTGGGCTTGACTAATGCACACACTCCCTAAAGGCCTTGCCAGCGGGCCCGGGAACCCTCAGCACACTGAGTGTGTGCGGATACCCTTTTAAAGGACACTACTACGACACTACTGCCACCACCATAAAAACACACAAAAGATCTGAACATTGAGATGGATTTGAAACACACTATGTTTTACATTTAGAGGCAAACGAACGGCGAAATATCAATTTCCATTCCATTACATTACATTACAATTACATGTTTGCACAAAAAAGCAGAAGTGCCAATCAGCGCCACCAAACTGACCACTAAATGAATTTTGCACATCTGCTCTCATTGCAACAGATTAATGTGAAACACTTAAGATTACTCACTAGACCAATAAACATTCTGCTCATTGAGCAGAAGCCCCCTTATCCAGAATGATATCACTTACATATCATTCCTTTATATGGCCATTCTTTTACCAAAGTTAATCACCTTGCTCAAGGGCATAACAGCTTCATACCCCAATAACCCTGATTTTCTTGGGATTCAAACCAAAAACCTCCAGGTTATGAGGTTCCCTAACCTCCGTGGTATGCTGCCTTCGCTCAGAGCGAGTGGGCAGGGAAAGTCAGTAGCAGGGCAGGTAACAGCAGCTCCAGTGCCTCTGGTGTCACGCTGCAGGAGAGAGGCCGCATGTGAGGAGCAAGTGGCCGTTTACATGGTGTGAAGAGCGCAGACACACGGAGTTCGAGCCGCACGATTTCCCAGTGGCCCCCAGGCTCGGCAATCACACGCCCAAGCCGTGACGAGGAGCGACACACAATCTGCCGGGCCCTTGACATGCAACCCTTACTGCGGGAGAGCTGGGGGGGGGGTGACAACACCACTCCCCGTGTCGCCCCCTGCTGGCAAAACAGCACCCGAGACCTGTGGTGCCCTCCGCCCTGCGCGGTTCCAGACCTCCATAGCCGAGCTCAGATCAGCTGTGGGGCGGAACAGAGGCCAGTGCCAAGGAACCACGTGGCGTGACAGGAGATTCACACCAGCGCACATGGCATGGGGGAGGAGGAGGGGGAGCAGAGAGTTTTTACACCTCTCCCGAAATGCCAACCTGCCAGCTGCCTCCAGACCCTCGCCCCCTCCCATGGGCGGCTCCTTGGAGCAGGGTGATGGGTGATGAGGTTAAGCTGCAGGGGAAGCTGCTGTGGTTCATCTTCCACCAGAGAACGCACAGAAGCCATCCAGATCCAGCTCTCCCACAGAGCACCATCATTTAGACAATCTGTAACTCTCTGCACTTATAAGAAACATCAGCTTCATCTACTGTGTGACATTACATAGCAACAGGCTGCGTTTATGCACTTCTTTTATGCAAATACAACGAGGCAGCAGTGTGGTGTAGTGCTAAGGAGCAGGACTCATAACCAAAAGGTTGTTGGTTCAGGTTGCTGGTTCGATTCCCTGCTGGGGTGCTGCTGTTGTACCCTTGAGAAAGGTACTTAACCCACAATTGCCTGAGTAAATATCCAGCTGTATAAATGGATAAAACTGTGTCGTTCTGGATAAAAGCGTCTGCTAAATGACACTAATGTAATGTAATGTAAATCTGGGTCTTTCTCCACTGGCAGCACTAAATGCTACTGACACCAAAACACAGGAGGTCAAAGACATCACAGGAGTTTGTGAGAGGACCCCATCCTGATTTGTACTCGACAACTGATACCAAAACCTTTGAAGACACAGAACTCCTATGAACCAAACACTCTGGCCCTGGTCAACTTTCAAATGTTTCTTCCAAAAATGAATTGGCCACCACTCTTCCACATGTGTTACAAAATAAGTGAGAAGAAGCCGTGCTGTTGGAGATAAAGAGGAAGAGGCTGGTCATCACCCCAGTGCAGGTAGAGCAGGCTCTGGTGATGTCCCTAAGACCTGGAGGAAGTGGTAAGGGTGCAGCCCTTTATAAAAAGCAGGATCTTTCATGCAGGTTCTGCAGAGACTTCACCTGACTACCCTACTGTCAATGAATATGCCTGGTCAGCAAGCATTACCTTTGACATTTTTAGCTTGACCCAGAAACCTCTGACTGTGTGGATGGATGCACACGCATACATGCATACACAGACACAGGCGTATGCACACCCACAGACACGCAGACACGCATGCAAACTCATGCATTCATACGCACGGATGCATGCACACACACACACACACATTGTAGAGTTTTCTACAAAGAGCCAATGTTCTAAATTTGGCTGTGGTGAAGGGTGGAGTCCGACATGCCTCCAGGCCCACTTGCAGCAACTTCACGCCCCGCCCACTGGAGAAGTGAGCAAAGGGTTTGGGTGTGGCCACTTGCCAGTGAGAGAACTAGGTCTCAGGACTACAAGGCTTTCTCCACCTCTTGCTCCACCACCCTTTAAATTACCACCTGCTACTTCACCCCGGGATCCATATTCCACACTCTAAACTTCTGTGCTTTTCCTACCTTTCATGGAACCTCCCCCTGTTACCAAAGTATCCTTCCTACCACTTGACCCCCCAGGTTTACAAAGTGAGCGGGGGACCTGTTAGTAGCTCTTGGTACCCCAGCACTCTACTGTGAATAGCAGCACAGTGCGTTAATTCAATCAGACCTGTTCCTACCTCTTAGGTACCAAAGTAGCAGTACACACCTTATGTATTTACCTCTTGGCCCTCCAGGGCCTTATAGTAAGTAGCAGTACACAGTGTGTATATTTACCTCTTGGCTACGCTGCTAACATGAGCAGCCAGGCTGCGGTGATTGCTGGCCCGTTTCCGGCGGCCCGGTAGCCTCTTGGCCCCTGCTGTTTTTGTGACACCCTCGCCGGGCTTGCGGGCGGGCATCCTCTTTCCCCCCGCAGCCTTTGGGGGGGCTTCATCTGGCTTGCGGGCGGGGCTGCTGCTGCCGCTGCTGTTGAGGTCGCGCAGCACTTCGTAGTTGATCTTGCTGGAGATCTTCTTCTGCTCCAGCATCTTCTCAATGGCCTCGCCCGCTGTGCTGGCCTGGATCGGCTCCCGCCTCTTCGATGGCTTCTTGGGCTGTGAAAGGAGACGACAAGCGTTTACGTAACATGATGGCGAGTAAAGTTCGGTTGTAGCGTTCACCTCACATGTGACCCAGTGGACTGTGCCATCAAAGAGGACCACATTGGACCATATGGGCTGAGTAACCTGTGTGGTCAGAGTGGACTGCATTGGACTGTGTCCAGTAGGGATCGGTATCGAGAACTGGAACTAAACTGGTACCAGTTCCTGACTGGTCAGTACCGAAATATTGATAAGCTCCTGGACAAATGGTGCTGCTATCGGTATTTATGTAACATAGCTGGCATTTTCAAATGGTTGGTGGTAAATTGGATCAGCGGGAGGGACCGGAGGGACGCTCTGCTCCGTGTGACGAAAGCGTTCGCATGCCTCTGATTGGCTAACCCTAACCCTAACCCCACTCTAACCCTAACCTTAACCACTGCCAAGCGTCATTCTGTGCTCTCCAGTCATGGCTGACAGGGCAAAACGCTCAAAAGTGGGGGCTCACTTTACTAAATTTAATGAAAATGCAGCGAAACACAATATATGTGAAAAGGTAGTTGCGTGTAAAGGGGGTAACATCAGCAACCTCATGAAAAGTCATTCTAATAATGTGAAGCAGTGCGGTGTTTGACTGCTTTAGCAAAGCGGCTGCTGCACCTACCTCCTCAGTGCAGCCTCCCGGCTCCCATGCTGATGGGATCTGTCAAACTAAAAATGCGACTGTCTCGACCTCGTCAAGTCAAGGTAACACTCGTTATCGTTATAAAAATAAGTCTGTAGTTACTAACTCAGGACACAGTTAACAACGGTTTTAAGCGCTTCTAATTTATGTTCCTAAATAATCCCATAGACAACATCAGTCAAGCAGCAGCCACAGCTTCGTCAGTGGATAGCAGAAGTCAGACACCTAAGTCCAACTCATTCTCCTTCGCTAGATGAGGGAAAATGACACAGGAAAAAACAGCAGAATGTCACAGGGCTGTCGCCAAGTTTATTATGAAAGATTTACAGCCCTTCACTACAGTGGAGTCCAGTTGGTTTAGGTATGCTCGGTAGTCAATAGCTAGCATAGCATAAATCGCTAACTGGTAGGTAGCCTAAGTTTGAACTTAGTATGAGCTGTCCTGAGAATCAGAGATAACTAATTTTGTATTGCTTCACTAAATTGTTATGTTTACATATCTTTACTCTTTATAAACGTTGTTTTTAAGTTATTTTCTTTATCTGTTTCTGTTAGCCTCTGAGAAGCTCAAGGACTATAGCTCTTTGGTAATTTGTAATATTGTTTAAGTTTAGCTTCTGGTAGTGAAGCAGCATTAAGGCACATCACCACCAGACATTTGTAGCAATTGCTCCTCCCTCATTATATATACAGGAAACTCAGGAAACAATTTAACTTGTTTCTGCAAAAAAGTAATAATGAAATAACTGTTAAATCTTTTCACATCTTTTCATGTCATATCTTTATTTTTTGCACCAAATTACATTGAGTAGTATCAATAAGAGTATCAATAAGTATTGGTATCGATAAGCAGTATCAGTATCGCTATTGGTATCAATAAAATCCTAATGATACCCATCCCTAGTGTACAGAGAGTGAACCACATTGGACTGAGTACACAGAGTAGGCCACATTGGAGCAAGTTCACAGAGTGGGCCACATTGGAACGAGTACACAGGGTGGACCACATTGGACTGTGTAGACTGAATAAGCTGTGTGCTCACAGTGTACCACATTGGACTGTGTACAGAGAGAACCACATTGGACCGTGCACAGACAGAGAAGACCACATTGGACCCAGTACAGACATTGGTTTTCATGGAATGTCTGGGCTGAGTAACCTGGTCAGTCAGAGTGAACCATGTTGGATTGTAATGACGTAATGGATCGTGTACAGAGAGTGGACCATGTGGACATACTATACCATGTGGGCTGAGAAAACCATATGGTCAAAGTGGGCTGCATGGACCGTGCAGACAAAGTGGACCGTGCGGTCAGAGTGTGAACCCACTGACCTGGACACAGAGAACCCAGTAGTCAGAGAAAGCTGTAACATCACAGACTTGTGAATGAAGCTCTGTGTTGAGGTTGGAATGGGAACAGGAGTCTGTAACACCTACTTGAGTGACGGAATAGAAACCCTTCCCACGACCTCACTCTGTTAGCCGGGACAGAGAAACACCATCAATTGCAATGGGACTCTTTTACGACCGTAGTGCGCTGCGTCTGGCTTCTGCATCAAACCCTCCTCGCGTTAAATGCGCACTGAGAGCTGCTTAATCTATTTGGTTAAAACGACACGCAGATGACCGTCTAGACAGGTTAACAAAGGCTGCCATGGTTGCCAGGAGCCTGATGGGAAATGGCAGCGAACCCTCTAACCTGGAAAATATGCACGCGCCCAGATGCAGCTGCTCCGGACTGTGCGGAGGCCTGTATAAAGCCAGGGACGGTCCCCACTGTCTGCGTTTACCTTCTGCTCCTTGTAGATCCCCAGTTCCTTTTCTTTGGCTATCCTCTCTTCCTTCTCTGAGAGGGAGACACATACACACACACAGGTCACATAAACATAATGGGCCGCTTTAAAAAGGAGAGACTGCACTTAGTGGTGGAACAAGAAAAATACGATACAGATTTATGGATGTGCCATAAATGGACTGTTTGAGCTTGAAAACGGCATATGGTAGTATACAGAAATTCTAAAATCTGTGAATATACATATTTAATACGATATATGTATTCATGTAACATAATCCAGAACATATCCATCATCACGTTTTAACTGCCCAATATAATGCATGTTATATATAGAAATATTTGTAATGGTCTCTACAGCATGTAGCTAATACATATAAAAGTCAACTACATAATACATATGCGTATATACAAACAGTATGCTGTGACAGATATTACAAGTATCTGCCATATTCTGTGTTTTCCACACAGTGTAAAGAGCCCAGCAGAGGTTTAAGCCTCTGAGGCCTGGATAGGGTGTGTGTGTGTGTTTGCGTGTGTGCGTGTGTGCACGTGCATGCATGTGCATGTGTAGGCCTCTCCCCCCCATTCTCACCTTTCTGCTCTCTCAGATACTCCTCGTTCTGCTTCATCCACAGCTCCGTCTTAATCTTCACCTCTCTGTCGTTCAGAATATACTGTGGAAGGTGCACACCGGGTATGAGCTACCATCTAGCGCTGGGCTCTCTCTGAGCACATGCACAGCACTGTTAAGAGTCTCAGCCATGGGTGACCGTAGCTAAGACAGCAGCATGTCCAGATGGATCATGGGAAAACATATCATTTCACAATTAAAAAGCAATTCACAGTGCAAAGGCCCTGGTTCAGTCTACATGCCTTGTACTTCTTCCTGACTTCAACAGGGGAGATGAAGCAACTTCTATGTTTTCATTTTGCATGCATTTTTTTCTTATTCTCTCTGGAAAAACACCATTGTTTCAGTATGAAAAAATGTTCAGACTCTGTTTTACTGTTCAATGTTAAGGACAACCACATTGTGGTTAGATAGACTCTGTGACTGGCCAGAAACTGTATTTGACAGTACAGTGTATTTTATTGTGACATTAGCTTGTGGCTCAAATTTTGTCCAAACATACCCTCTCGATCTCTTCCTCATCGATGCCTTCCAGGTCCAGCTCTCCGTTCTCTGACCCTCCCTCTAGGAAGACAAAAAGAAGTTTTAGCATTTCAAAGGGGGTTTGTCCCAAGTCCCTCTGCCACCCTGCCAAAATCACCTCCAGTACAACAGGGACACCATCTCTGACACAACAGCAGGCAGGTAATTCAACAGAGAGTTCCCTTCAGTCTGAAGTGGAATATAATCTTTCCATTCTGCCTGGAGTCCAGGATATTTTAGGAACAGCATGATGCAATGCAAATTGCTTTGGTTTTCCCTTACTTTTCCACAAATACTCAATGCTCAAATACTCAGTGTTTGATTTTATTAGTCTCAGTTCCCATTTCAAGCTGAAGGGCTCAGATAAATACCACGGTAACAGATGCTTATATTTACAGAGCCTTAGAAATTAAACTTATGCTCTGTATTTCAATGTACAATCACCACATTTTTGATTTCATCATGCATTGTTACTGTGAAATATATGCACAGAATTGTTTGTGGAAGTGGACAGATTGCAAACTCCACAGCGATGCACTAGGAAGTGGAGTTTTTAACATAGCTTATGTTGCCATTAAACCGGTGAGCTGTGAAGCAGTTAAGTCTATTTCCAGCCCTGAAACTGATCGGACTGACTCTGTGAAGCTCTCTGAGCTACTGTGGGCTCAGAGGACAGACGTCACCCAGAGGTCATTGGGTAGCACTACTTCAAAGAGTGGACGGGGCATCAGTTGAAGTCCCGCTCTCGCATGTAACCTTCCAGCCAACAGTGGGCAGCGTAACGCAAACAGAGCTGCCTGAAACAAGTTGACACCCCACTGTCCAAGCAAAAGTTTCCCTGCCATTTTGCTGGAGGCTGAGCACTGAAGGAGCATGTGGATGTGCACTTGCTGGTTTAGGCAAAGCTCAATGAGATCAAGGCTTGACTGAACCAGCCTGGCTCCTAAACACTCAGCAAAATGAACTCTCAGTCCCACAGTTTGATATGCATGATGTATTAATTCAGCATGATGTAATAATTCATGTGAACCTGATGAACTCTGTCCTCATTCCAGTGAAGGCTTATGAACTTAAACAAACTGGGGGTGGGGTTAAGAGAGGAGAGGTGTGGTCAGAGATAAGAACACTGAGAGTATCTGCAACACTTAAATGCAGATAAGATCAGTAAGAGCAGGAGGCAACTGTGGAGCAAGAGCACACAGGTCCCCAACTGAAAGAGTCATTGCACCACATACATAAAAACACAATTATTAAACACAGCAAAATGCAATGCAAATCACAATGTAGTCAAATACCAAAGGTCTATATTAGTGACATTTCCTTCATACAGACAGAATCATCATTGTAAGCTCCCTTCACAACACAATATTTATGGTAGTGCAACCTGCTGTGGTCCTTAACCGCTATGCCATAAGGTCATGCCACAAGGTCATACCAAGAAATGACCCCCCCCCCGACCCCAAAGGTCATGATTACTGAGGCTGGCCGACGATCACCTGCTGCCTGACAGGCAGTGACAGAATGGAGTCCCTTTGCTCACAGCGGGGTGGGGGTACCTGACCTGAGAGCTGACCGGCTGAAGCAGAGTGAACTAAATCTCCCAGCAGGCTTTGGGTCTTGCCTAAGGAGGCGCCTCAACTACTCCGTCCTGAATATGGGACCGTTCAACACAGGGAAAACATGCTTTTGACTGTGGGCTGGCTTGGCCAGAGATAACTTCAGCCTGCTGCCGGCCTGCTGTGGTGATGATGTCCAATCAGACCATTTCCCCAAAAAGTGGGAGAATGAAGCTTTCCGAGCAAAACTGTGAAACCCTCCTCAGGCCGATACCTCAGTGCTCGGACAGCCCTCCTTTCTGAGCAAGACAGGTAAACCAGGGGCAGGTGGTTTTCAGCAGTGCCCATCTTTTTAAGAGCATGACCAACCTTGGCATACATTACCGCGGGAGTCATGTGACAGCTAAATGCGGCTGACGTTCTTCCACCCTGCGGCTCATGACGCCGAACACCAGCCAGGTAGGCTGACATCACCTGCCTCAATATGGACCATCCATAATTTATGAAGTATGAATAATTTACTCACCTTTATTTTGGACGGTGCATTTCAATCTGTGGAATGATGTATTTTAAACTCCAAGCCAAATCTGTCTGAGAAGAGTTGATTCTCAAACAAATAAGAGGCCCCCCATGGGGCCGCCCCAATTACCGAAGGACTTGCCTTGACCCCGTTTCACCCCCGCTGACTGAGACGGCCTGCCGCTTTGATCCTCAATCAGAGTCCCACTAATCTCACCCCCCCATTAAAGCGCCCTGTCGTTTCAGAATAAAAGCCTCCTCCTTGGTATCGTATCACAGTATGAGCCAGGAGGAGTCTTGTGGCTGGTGCAGGCAGTGTGATCTGTGATGAGAAGCCAAGGCCCCGTGGCTGCTTGCAACTGCAGAGAGCAAACTGAGTTCAGCTCTCTCTCTTAATCACCTCAAAAGCCACACAACGCTATCAAGATTATTAGAAAATGATGTACTGCAAAATTTCCCGGATTCCACAATGATAAGATATTTTCACGGCTGGTTTGTGGAAACTGATTATGTTTAAAAACAGAAATAAAAACACTGCAGAGTTTTCCTGTTTTCTGAGTTTGTGCTTGTTCCCATGGACCAGGATTGACAGGCTTTGGTTATGTAAGCGTGAACTACTTAAAACTTTTTCTGCCAAAAGATACACAGGTTTTTAGGCTAAGCTTGGGCTTTCTCTTGGAGAAGGATCTGCAGGCGGACACATCGGACTGATGCTGCAACCTCCTCCTGGGAAAAATGGTCAGTGCTGCGACAACAGGAAGTACAACTGGAAACCAACAGACTGGGGTGTCCTACAAGATGCTGCTCTGAGGGGTGTCTTTACACACTCCAGCCTGTCGATTACTCAGTCTCACACACATGCAAATCCTGCATATACACATATGCGCACACACACACACACACACACGTGCATGTGTGTACACACACACATGCACACGTGCACGGATACACAGACACAGACACAGACACACACACACACACACACACACACACACACACACACACACACACACACACACACACACACACACACACTCACACTCCTCAGTTCCAGGGAGACTGCAGAACAGATATCTGCATTTTCTGCATTATCTCCGCAGAGGATTACAAAATCAAATGAGGTTTACACACCAGAAGCAGGTCCACATGCTGCTGCGCCAGGCTTTATACAGGCTTCATGGAAGAGTAGCAAGGTGGAAACCACTGATCACCAAGAAAAACATCAAAGTGGATCAAGAAAAACATCAAAGCTTGTCTCACATTGCTAAAAAGCACATGGATGATCCCCAAAAGTTTTGGGATAATATTCTATGGACAGATGAGTCAAAAGTGGAACTTTTTGGAGGGTGCAAGTCTTCCTATGTCTAGTATAAAGCAAATACAGCATTCCACTGTAAGAATGTCATACCTACAGTGAAACATGGTGGTGGAAGTGTGATGGTATGGGGATGTTTTGCTGCCTTGGAACCTGAACGACTTGTTATCATTGAAGGAAGCATGAATTCTGCTATGTACCACACAATTCTTAAGGAGAATGTCCAACCATCTGAGCGTGAGCTGAAGCTAAAGGGTAATTGGGTGATGCAGCAGGACAATGATCCAAAAGCAAGTCTACATCTGAACAGCTAAAAAGAAGCAAAATTAAAGTTTCTGAGTGCCCTAGTCAAAGTCCTGACATAAATCCAATAGAGATGATGTGGCAGGACCTGAAAGGAGCAGTTTATGCTCAAAGACCTACCAATCTGTCAGCATTAAAGCAGGTCTGCAAAGAAGAGTGGGCCAAGATTCCTCCACAGAGATGTGCAAGGCTCATATCAAATTATAGGAAGTGTTTAGTTGCAGTTATTGCTGCTAAGGGTGGTCCAGATATTAGGTTTACTCTTTTACAGGTGTATATGGGTATATGTTAACTATTTTAACTGATGTAACAAAATAAACATTAAAATACTGTGTTTTGCGTTTAAACAGGTTCCCTTTGTGCAATATTACAAATACTTCTTCACGCCACTGTAGATATAAGGACGAAGATGGCAGAGCCAAATATCATCCTTATGATACAGACACCATCTCACAGAAACAGAAACACAATCTCACAGAAACACCACCATCATCTTACAGAAACATAAACACCGCCTCACAGAAACACAAACACCATCTCACAGAAACACAGACACCACCTCACAGAAATGGACTGTACTCACACACACTACTTTCTGAGGAACTATTTAGAGCGAGGTGCCTGGTATGCAAAAAAAAGATTGTGAGGGCCAGACACAGAGGCACTGGGGAATGGGGTCAGGCATGGCCAAAGGTCATGTCATGTCCTGCATTCATCATGACAGACCAGTCCCTGTGATCACTCATTTCTACCATTTTAGGTCTTTGGTATTTGAAAGGAAGAGCTTGAATAAACGATGAAAATTTCACCTTTGGTATTTCTTTCACGGGGCTCTACAATTAAAATTTAATTGTTTGTAAAATCATAGGAGCCTGAGATTATGTTTCAAGCTCTTTAGAACTGACTGGATATGCAAATAAGATGCTTACCCCATGGCCTTGACATGGCTGATTTATGTAAGCCTGGTACATCCAAACAAACACAACTTTTCCTCACAGAACCACTATTACATTATTCTTGTGCTTATCAGATGCTGGTTTCCAGGCATACAGCTTCATGGCTTAGCTTTTTGTCCATGTATACAGCTGGACATTTCCTGGAGCTGTTGGAATGACGTGGTATACCTCAAAGGGAGTCCGGATTCAAACCTGCAGTCTAGCCCACACAGCACCTGCTGTAGAGTTTCTACCCTCAGCTGGTAATGGTGTTAACAATGTTCAATTTCACCTTCCGTCAGCCTCAACTATTTAGAAGGCGTGAATGCATCACAAACACTGCACTGCAGCCAAAATTGACAAATAACTGCGGTCTCCCTTCTGTGAAGGGTCCAAACTGTCAAGACAAGACAAAGCCAAACACATCCAAACCTCACCCTGTTTTCACTGAAGAGCAGAAGAAAAAGGAAATCTCATCATTTTTTCTCGTCATTTCGACTCAGAAAGAAGGCCATGACAGTCACAAGGCTTGGTCGATCCTTGTGCCTGTTTCTCTGTGCTTGTTTATGACGCTCCAAGCAGCACACCTTGAAAATCGAGCAATGGGAGCCGTTTCACTCACTGCTTTTCCCTCTTCACATGCTGGCACCGCGCCCCTGGTGCCGCGCCATCCAAAGCCCTACCGATTCAGGACATTCTATCAAATAACAAATCTGGACAGGGGGTTAGGGGTCGTGTCAAACCCAGCATCAGACAGTGCAATTTAATCTGTAAAACCCAAGATCTGCCAAGCTGATTTGGCCCCGTTGGACAAAATGAAATGTATCAGAAGCACATAATTCTTACCATGCACGCTGTGTACAATGCAATTTGTGAGAAATGTTATTTCATAATACAGGTACACTGTCCAATCTGTGAGTACAAACATACATACATGTGGAAGTAGCAGTAATCAGTAACATTTTTTTCTGATTTGCAGTATATTTGGATGTGTATTTGAAATTTATCCCTCATATTTTGGATTTTTATATTAACATGCATCTGGCTACATGTGTCCTCTACTCTTTTTTCCAATGAGAAAAATACTACCTTGACTGAGAATAGATCTACCGTGGTGTGCGTGTTTGTATGTGTATGTACAGTTAGTATGTATGTACAGTATATGTGTAAGTATGTACATTATGTGTATATATGTATGTGTGTGTATGTATGCACATTATGTATGTATGTACATTATGCGCGTGTGTTTGTACAATGTGTGTGCTCACCGTCCTCCCTCTCCTCCTCAATGCATTCTCTGATGGACTCAGTGAGGCCAAGGCTGGCGGTCGTAGGCAGGGGGCCTAACAGGGACACCAGGGGGCGCTGTTTTTGTGGTGTGGTCTCCTCCGCTGACACCTGCCCCTGCTCCAGCACCGTCCCTTCCTCAACCACCCCCGGGGCCAACGTGCTGAGGAATTCACTGTTCAGGTGCTCAGCAGCGGCCACCAGCTCCTCATCCTCACCGTCCTGATTGCCAGAGAAACCGGATGCCAGGGAGACAGCATCGTCCTGAGGGTCTGGGACACAGAGGAAGGGGGGGGCCCAAGTCAGAGTGCCTTACGCCACTCCATGGTAACAGCAAAAACAGGCATTTTACATTTAACAAGCGTTAAGGTGTGCAACAATTCTGCGTCCACCTCACCCCCAGAAGCAAACCTCCATAAACACTCTGTACCTGAATCCCTGCATCCTAAAGTCTCCTTCCCCTAGTCACAACCTGACACATCAGACCTCCATCTGAACACACTCAACCTGTTCTCACAAGACACACACCTTTCCTGCGTTCTCGAATGTATCAAAGCCCTAGCCCTAGAGGGTTTTTACACTGCATAAGGAAATGGAGACTTTCATATTTTAGCCTCTATCCTTGTTTAGTGTTGTTCTAGCATATTCTGCCAGTCCTGATCTCGAGAGTAACCCTCATGCAGTTCATGGATGGACAACACCACCTGAGCCCTCTGCCACTTCAGGTGTTGATTCTCTGCTCATCTCCCTTGCCTTCCTCACGGACGCTATTAAGCATCACCCAGTCCAGGGTATTTCTCTGTGCTCGTTTAAGACGCTTCAAGCAGCACACCTCGAAAATCGAGCAACGGGAGCCATTTTAATCAATGCTTTTCCTTCTTCATGCAGTGAAACAGTGCTATAGTGATTTCCTCACTCATGTCATATATGTATGCATCCATGCACTGGAACTCCAGAACACTGTATGTCTAAGGCTCTGGCACAGCAGTGGGCCTCAGAGCGCTTGCATTCTGAGCAAAGTGTGTTCTTTTTCTTTTCTTCTTTTCTGCCTCTTGCAAAGTCGCAACCTGACCTCCTACCCCAAATGTTTGGGGAGAGGTGTTACGTAAATGTGTTTTACGGAATAATGTGCTTAATGTGTGAACATGCTCAAGTGTCTGCTCGTTTCAGAGAGGCTTCACTTTAATCTATTCAGCACGTTAACATGTTCATTAATTTCCCATGCTTGATATCTTGCTGTTTTCCAGGAGTATAAGCCAATAAAATGAGTCAGAAAATAATCTTGCAGTTGGATAAAATGTTTTTTTTTCTTAATTCCACCTTGAAGAAGTGAGGAGAGGCTGCTCAGTGACAATCTGATTACAAATAGCACTGCGGTAAATCAATCAATGGAATGACTGACTGCTTGACTGAGTGGTTGATTAATTGCTTTTTGATTGATTGATCCTTGTGAGTTGGGTTGAATATTACAGTGGAAAAGAGCAAACAGCACTCTAACCTGGTGTAACCTGGAGATTTTAATGACACCTAACAGCGGCTTAATTATACTGTTGCTGCTAGTGATTAAACACCTCATTAAAACTGTTCCAACAGTAAGTCAAGCCTTCATGCAGACAGAAACCAGGATGGACCTCCCCAATCAGAATAATACATGTATGTGGCAGAGGAGAATGTTCTATTTTTTTATTGTATAATACTGTCTGGAGATTGCTCTGAAAAGCAGAGTCTTCCTTATTTCCCTGTCATTTCACTTAGGATGAAACCCACACATAATATTCAAATACAGTCACCTATGAAGGATTTGAATAATCACCTAGAGAATCAGTCTTACTATTAGTCTTATTAGTCTAATTAATCCTGAGGTTGAATGTTCAAATAAACACATACATGATTTCCCTGACACACATACTCACAGACCCATGCGTGCAGGCGAGCACGCGCACACACACACGCGCACACACACACACACACACATGTTCAGACACGTGTACACACACATGTGCATATGCACGCACCCACACACACACACACGCACACACACACACATACACATACATGTACACACACACGCGCGCACACATATACACAAACACACACATTGTCCTGTACCGTCTCTTGTGTACGAGGCGTAGATTCCTCTGAGTTTGGGTCGGCTGTTCTCCAGCTCTGTCTCAATCTCATCCTGGTAGGAGCTGATCTCACCTGCGGCATCCAAACCATACTGTAGTACCCGTACCACCACAATGCAGTAGCACTCAGTCACTGTGCTCATACTATAACACTGCTATACCTACAAACTCAGTCATTGTGCTGATATCATAACTCTGCCCTAGCTGCACGCTCAGTCACTGTGTTAGGGATTGCACTAAGTAAATAAATAAAATAACCAATATTAAACTTAAACACAAAATCGCATTCTGCTCTGATATTTCTGTCCTTAACGCCAGTGTTAGTATTTTTCCTGAAAGATGATCTACGCTGTAATTGAACGTCTTCAGCATGTGTAGAGCTGGCAGAACTCTTGTTCTTGCATTAGTGACACCGTTTGATTCCGCTGTCTCGTTGGGTACACCTGTGACCCTGCAGCTAGCCTCCGTGGTGCTCTGCATGGCTGCACCTCATGATTATTTGGAGTGAATTGTTGTAAGCATTGCACAGCTGCAGATAAGGCCTAATTTTGATTGCCTTTGGTTAGGCTTATACACGGAGAACTTGAATTCTGTCAACGGTGTCTACATATAAGCCCAAAAGTAAAAGCAATGTTGATGGCAAATACATCCTCAAGGATGCAGTTTAATACCTATTTAAAAGTCACATGAATCTAGGCAGGTGTCACCTTGTAAGGGTAGGAGAAATGCAGGTAAACAGCATTTTTCAAGTCAGCTAGCATTAGATCATTTTGAATCAAGAAATTATTAGTTCAACATAGTCACATGACCAGATATCAGATGACCAAAAATACATGTTGAATCCTTAAAAGCGTGAAAGTTCTCTGGGGAAAAAAAAAACAAAATAAATACTTCACATGTTTAAACCCAGGGCAAGTGTTTGAATGAACATGCCAGCCGCACACAGAGAGGCCCTCACTAGTATGATGGTGCAACACTTAGTTCATCCAAACAAATATTCTGTAGTGTTAGTTTGACACGACAACTAACCTCTTTGTAATTTCGTGATTGCACACATACCAGATAAGGTTTGTTTTGCAAGGAAAAAAGTTACCTTGAACTTCATCAAGCTTCTTGGCCAATTCTTGCTCAAGCTTCAAAAGAAGAAAAAAGTGTTAATATGAATGAATTTATTTAGTTATTAGTTACTTATTAGTTAAGAATAGGGTGAGAGATACATATTGTTTTGTGGATACACAGCAGAAGCTATCAACCCCCATGATCCTCAGACACATTTAGGCAACAGACAGAAGGACAGAAATGTTCCATATTTGCTTTCAGTGTGCGGGTGCAGTTTTGAGTCTATAGCACAATGTTAGAGAAAGGTGTATGAGGAAGCCAGAACCAAATCACCCCAGGGTTTGTGCTATAGCCAAAACATGAGAAGAGGACTTAAACTTCTTTGGCCTCTGATTGGATGAAATCAGTGTGGTCCTTTAACGCTCTAATTGCCGTCACTCACCTGCTGAAGCCTCAGCTTCTTCTGGCCGGCGGTGAAAGCGGGCGGATCGCACTCCTGCTCCAGGTCCACCTTCATGAACTCGTCAATGGTCAGCTGACTAGTAGGCGTGTCCTCAAATTCCGTCAGCCTGCCCAAGAACCGCACAAAGGGGAGGGGTCAGGGGGTGGTCACTGTCTTCTGACAGATGGTGTACATAGTACATTGCTGTGTCAGACTTCATGAAACTTATATGTAAAATCACATATTTTTCTTAACTCTTAGTACCGCTGCATGCAGGTGGACACCAGCAATCGCACTGCCACATTCAAAGCAAGCAAGCAAGCAGTGGTTTCAGCTTATAGCATGTCACCTTTTCAGGAGATGCTGAGACAAAAGATGAGGGAGAGTAATCATTATCATACATCAGGAACGTGCAATGGCGATAGTGCCTGTAACTATTCATCTTCAGACCATACTGAGGCCAAACTACTTATGCTTCCCATGGGGACTGGTGAACTCTCAGATGGATCAGTGTAGGTACTGCGCTACATGTCAGGGGACAACAGGGAGGTATCAAAGCTTCATTTCAATCTGTACAGCAGGTGTCAGAAAAGGAAGTGCATTTGTCCTGAACTTCTCATTTATTGCAATGCTGCCCATTTGTCACCCTGAGGGGACGTCAACAGGTCAAAATATGATATGACCTAGGTACAATGCCTTCCTGTGTTGAACCCTTTGCCTCTGTGCAAATCATTTGCCTGCGGCGACGTGGTTGCTGGGGTGCAGTCTGCAGTGTGACACACCCAGCTGTGGTTCCCGGAAATGTCACTGAAGGGCACTTTCGCTCTTGCTGAGACAGGCGGCTGTGGGCGGCGCTCTGGCAACTGAGATGTGCTGAAACAAAACCCGCTGAATGGGGGGAGGGGGCATATCCCCAGAGTGGCACTGGTTTAACATCCACAGCACCTAGTGGTGCTGCTGATTATGAACCCACCGACATGCCCAACTGGCTGCCCCACAAGGTTATAATAGTTTTCCATTTTCAAATTTGTTTTTATTTTGATAATATGTTTGTATTCAATCTGAATTTCCATTTAGTTTTAGTTAGTTTCACCAGTGGTTTCATTAGTTTCAGTTTAGTTTTTATTTCATGGACCCATTTCTATTTCGTTTTAGTTTATTATAGTTTTAGTTTTAGTTTTAGCAATTTTAGTTAAGGACAAAAAATTGTCAAGGATTAGTGCAGCATGAAAAATAATCTGCTTATCATTGAAGATATCAACATTTCAAGACTAAACTTCACATATGCAAGTGTTGCGATGATGGCTAAGGTGACCCGTTCAATGGGTAAATTAACAGCTAGCTAACTAGACACTGTCAAATTGCATTGTACAAATTAGTCAGCTAGCTAACTTGACATTGTCACACTGCAAACAAAGCGTTAGCTACTTTGCAGCCTGCTAGCCACGTTTTCCGCTCATACCAGCTCCACGAAAATCCCCGGTTATACGATTTCCCCCCCGCTTTGTAGATACATGTTTGATGCTTAAATTTGGTCTGGGTGGTCCTAATTCTTTGGTTGCCAATTTATCCTGATTACTACAACGACTGAACGGTATTTCTCTTAATGACACGATTGAGTTGCTGGTTGGAGTTAAGGTAACATTAGCCATGTTGACCTTGAATGTGACAAGATCGCCGGCTGCCCCGGCAATCCCTATACCTGGGTACGTATGACGAAAGCACGTTAGTGGAAGCCCCCCTGGAACCCATACAGATTGCATTGCAGCGCCTGCAGTTCCAAAAAAATTGCCTTAACATGAGAGTCTATCAGAGTGATTTTCAACCAGACTGAAATCACCCGAAAGGGGCGGTACTCCACGGAACACGACTTGACGCTGATTGGACTATGCTATTCAGAGGCAGGACAAACTGTCTAGAACAGTCACAGCTATCGTAACACTGTGGTAGGATGTGATAGAAAAATTCCATCCCTTTAACCCTTTGGTGGTGCATCGCTCGATCGCCCTAAGGAACAAACCGCCCCTGAGTGTGACACCCGCCACCTTGAATGGATATGACGTCCGCCGTCTTGAAACAATAACGACAATTATTTTTTGTTTTTTCTTATTTTATTTTTATGAGTTTTTTAGCAATCATTATTGGTTTCGTTTAGTTTTAGTTTTACATTTTCTTTGGGTACATTATTTTATTTCAGTTTACGAAAATGTCTCAAAACCATTAGTTTTCGTCTTAGTTTTAATTTTAGTATACGATAATAACTCTGCTGCCCCAGCTGGTCAGAGGGCGTTCCCGCACTGGGGCAAACAGGCCAGACTGACATGCTGCAATTTACAGTGTCATGCTGCTCAGAATTCCTGACCGCTATAGAAAGTGGATGGGCTGAAGGCGGTACAATGAATGGGACTGGCCAGTCAGATGATTCTATGATCTGTCAAACTGCACAGAGCTCTGTGCAGCACGCTGCCCTGAAATTCACCTTCGCAGGCTGCCGTCAACTAACAGAGGTGATACTGATTAACGTTCTGACTTCACCCCGGTGTAAATTTCTTACATGACCAAAGTGGGTGGTGTAGAGAGTCATCTGGGTGGGCTGTGTGTTCAAGCCCCTCCCTCTACCCTGCCATCCTGTGGTACTCACCTCTTCCTCAGCGTGGCCTCGCATACCTTCACCACTCCGATGACATCCTTCACCGTGCGCCGGAAATCATGCATGCGGGCGGCCACCAGCAGGGCTGGAGGGGGGGACCAATCAGGAGAGAGCACTTCAGTGTGGGACAGTTCACAGTAACGACCACAAGCACCTCCTAATGCTACATCCAACAAATCTACCTTTTCAAAACTAGATGAGCACCAACATATCCTGGTTGTCTCTGTGGGTACAAAGCATTGCTTCTCATTGGAAGCTCCACCTTTAAAATGGGTTTGGTGTTAAAAACTGTGTAAGGTACAATATGAGTCAATTAGTAGCTAGTGATCATCTCCATACCCATATTACTGTTCAAGTGTTGAGTGAGACATTAATAATGCATAGAATATATAAGACATGAGCATTACTTTAGCTCGTACTTTGACTATAAAGTGAGACAAAGCCTTTGTCACACAACAAACTGAATGGAGTGCAAGCCTTATACTACATAAATATTATCAGGTAAACATTGTGGGGTTTGGCAGCAATCAACAGAATTATTGTCAAAATTTATGATTAATTGCTTGTTGCACATACCTGCACTTCACTATTGGCAGAACAGTTCATCTTCTTATGTACCTGCACTAGTTTCCTTCTCTGTCTCTTTACTATATTGAGACATTTAAAAAATGATCAGTAAGCTCCTAGGCAGCGTTATGCAACAGCCTGATCTCATGTCTGCACTATAAGTTGTCCCTGTTCTCTGGCCTGGCTCCTGAATGCCAGCACCTCTCCGGCAATGGATATGCCCCATCGCTGGATTTGGGTTTAGCGAGCCCCCGGGGTGGTGGGGTGGTTAGTTTATGACACACCCTTCCTGTGATTTTGACCCAAAATTTCCACTTCATAATTGAGCCACCTGGTGTAAATCTCCCCTCTTCCTCTATGAAGGTCTTTAAAAGATTAATCATGAATTATTAATTATTCAGATATTGCGGCGGTGGATATAACGGAAATCTGAGCCGGGGGGGTCGAGCCGCTTTCTCAGGAAGTCTGTCATTCTAATCCTGGTACAAGGGCGCCCTGCCAACCGCGCGATGGAGCAGCTCCGACTCCCCCCATCGTGCTCCAGCCGATAACCGCCCCCAAACCCTCCTCTAACTCAACCTACACACTCCAGAAATGAGCTTTGCTCAGCTACCAGAGATTCTAATGAAGCTCCACCTTCCACCTTGGCAAAATCGACTGAGAATGTTGTAACACTAACAGGCTTTTTAGGGTTTGTGAGCTGAGCTGCATCAATGCAGAAATGGCTGTAATGATTCTTCCTCCTCTACCCTGGAGCTGGGATATCTACACACAGCTCACGCCTCAACCCTGCCAATGTTACCAATGGCTGCTAAAGTGTGGGACAGAGGCAGGTCAATAAACGCCTCTCACTCCTAATCCATTACCAAATAGCTCATTTTAAGGCAATGTCCTCTGCTCGTCAAATTGAGTCCTTTCACAGCTCTGGGAAAACAGGTTGGTGATTAAGTTTGTTTGTCGGAGCGAGGACCCTGCCTCCGGATCCACCCCCCTGTCTCTGTGGCAACGTACCTGCCCCGCAGAGGCCAGAGGGTCGGCGGCCCGTGTGCATCCAGTCCCTCTTCATCCGCTGCAGCAGCCGCAGCGCCGTCATGGACACCTCGTGGTTCTTCTCCCCGAACTCCAGCATGTGTGCAAAGCGGGGGATGTAGAGACAGGGATCTGGGGGGGCGGGTGTGGGACAGGGTGTCAGCCAGGGCAAGGGGGACCAGGGGAACCGGAGGTGAGGCAGGGTCAATTACATTTCAATTACATTTCAATTCAGGCAACCAAATGAAATTCAGTTCATGAATTAAAAATCACCCAATATTTCCTATGAAGATTTTTCAATGGATGAAATGAATTTCAGTTCATTGAATTCAAGGCCACTTGCAGCCTAAACAGCACAGGGGATGGTAACGGAAAATGCAAAAGTGAAATGTTAATGCTCTGCATTGTGTGTGACTCCTCCAGTGACTCCTCCTTTCCTTAAAGAAAGGCTGATCATTTCTGTTAATATCATCATACATGCCCACCATAGGAAAATATGAGCAACCATGTGGCGTTACAACCTAAAAACATTTTCGGAGAATTAGCAAGTAACTATGGTTGTCGATGTCACGGGTCAGGCAGCCCACGTCTGTCTGTCAAACACGCTCCTGAACAGACTGTGATGAGAACTGGACCTTGTCGTTAAATTGAGAACCTGAAGACAACTGCTGAAGTTCAGAAAGGAGCGTGACCTGGGACTAGAGATAGTTTAAAGAGCCATACAATGTTCTGGCATCGGGTGCGCTTGAGGAGTGTTCTTTGGGTCTTTGGGGATGTCAAACCAGACTCCTAGAGGGCCATGTCAAAGCTGAACTCCCATTGTTATTACATATTAATTAAAAGCCAAATGATTTAATCTGATTTACATTTCTTTAAAATTTGAACCTTAGGACCATTTGTGCCTTTGCTCATGAAGCATTATATTGCTGAGTATTTCTGGAAATACATTAAGTCGATGAAGATGTATGGGCTACCCTCACTACATGCACCAACTGAGTCGTGGCATTGGGAGGAATTAAAACTGTCTTGCAGGCACTCAGTATCCTGGAATTTGAGTTTGACCATTCAGACTTTAAGTATATGTGTCTTACAATAACAAGGTAAACACACTGGTATGAAAGAAAAAGCTGTCAAAAAGCACCTTACTTGCATTAATTAAAATAGATGGTCTCAATGGAAACCCAGCATTGCCCATGGCTGTGGGCGCTGAGCAGACATCTTGGTAGAACTATATCTATCTGTTTTGCTGGTGCCCTTACTCTGGGTGTAACCCATGTTCACTTTCACACAAATTCTGTTTCTTGTTTGTTGAGATGGGTTAGTTTTTACTGGCCACTAGGTCAAAAGAATTAAACTGGCATTCACCCAGTTCTACTGGAAAGCAAGAGACAAAAATGATCCAGCAGAGGACTGCCTGACAGTACTCAATGCTGCTACTTCCAAATTGTTCATTTATGAAGCAAAATATCCAATTAGTGTGCCTAATTATGGTGTAAATAGCTCACCATATTGCGCTCTGGCTAACTACATTTACCACTGTACGTTGCATAGAGCCCTGCTTCAGATGCACGTGTCAGCCCTTCCTCAAAGGTTCAATGACACTCTTAAGTTCAAGATGATCTTGCGGCCTGCATTTCACATTTGCATTAGATGAAAAGAAAAAACATGGTAAATGAATTGCGAAAAGGGATCTGCTCGTTTCCGCTTTTCCCAGAGCTACCTTGGGTTTTACTATGAGGTGTCCTAAGCAGTGGTGTAGTCTACATGATACACAGGTCTACGCCATATACCCACTAAGAAAGCTCCAGGATTTCCATATACCCACTTACAAATGTGCAAGGATATGCATCAACATAGTTTTGTGACAGAATTTTCACATGAGCTAATTGTTTTCGCAAACACTGGATTGGGAGAAAGCAAACTGTGCAAACGTCGCCGAATATTAAAAAAAAAAAAACAACCTATCATATCGCCCAATCAGACAGCCCTCCCCCCATTCCCCCACCTCACTCACCCTGAGCACGAGTGATGGGAATTCCGGCTCTTTTTAGTGAGTCGGATCATTTGGCTCAGCTCAGCAATAAGAGCCGGCTCTTTCGGCTCCCAAACGGCTCTTCATTTAGTACCACTTCTGGCTTTTATAATTCAGCCAAATTTAGCAATTTTTTGATCTGTGATTGGTATGTGTGCACATATATCACTTAAATTATTCAATGTAACTACACTAAACCTTATAATTTCCAGAATACCATAATTTTACATTATGATTGGTATAAAAACATTAATGTAAAAACATCAAACACTATTACACATGTGTATTGAACGTTTTATTTATATTGAACGTTGTAAATTAGCGTTTCGCTACAAACACTAAACACAGTGCATCTGGTCCTCATGCATAAATGTGTAATGTGTTACAATTCTAACATTCAGTCAGTGCATGGAGTGCCTGTGGCCGAGCAGTGTGGCGAAAAGATCACCCTATTATTCTATCTTGTATTAATAAAAAAAACGTGGAGGTGGAGGCAATCAGGTAATCAGGTGGGTGGAGACAGGGCGGAGGGCTGGGCAGGGCTGGAACACAGGGAAAACGGTAAACAAGAGCACATTGACAGGGAAAACAAAAACAAAACCGGCTAAGATGCCGCAGTACTGACAAAGAGAGACTGCATGTAAAAAAGCTACAAAAAAATACAATAAAAAAACGACCCCCACGTAAAAAAACTTTACCAAACTATCCCTTTACCCTACTATATCTACCCCAATACAGAGCGGGCACCTTGGCAAGGTGGGGTAGCTTGAGTGTCTCAGTGATCATTTGGGCTGTCCCAGTCCCTGTGAGGTCCAACCATATCAGGAAGGCCAAAGGTGAGAGATTAGACTAAGACCAGCTCTTTTTTGTCTATTATTTATTTGAATTAGTGTATGTTTGGATTATATGGATGTTGGAAAGAGCAGTATCTCAAATATTTTGTAATCAATCTTGAAATCAACTTGTCTTGGTTGAAGCAAAAAAAAAAGAAAATTCCAATTCACACGCTTCCTTTGGGCAGTTTAGATGTATTCATGGTAATATTACAGATCCACAATCTCCTTGACCTAGTTTAAATATGTCTGTAGATAGCCTCATTGGCATTCATAAGTTTATAGCCTTATCTTCTCTCTCTTACAAAATTTGAACATTCAGATGTTATAGTCAGCTACTTCAAAGGGGGGCGCTATAGACTTAGACTTAGACTTAGACTTATAGAATAGAATCTATTACATTTTAAAAGGCTCAGAGTTGTATTTTTGGGGAATTTTATGACAATTTTACCTATATCCAAAACATTTTTCATGCTTTTGCAGTGCATGGGGCCTTTGGGGGGCGCTAGAGAGTTAATAAAACAGCTGATGTTGTTTATGACTGTTTGGTTGTATTCTACATTTATAGCTGTAACATTGTGCCAAATTTCACATTTGTATTCAAAGGTTTAGTTGAGTTATGAGATAAATTGGACCCTGGGTCATAGTGACCCAAAGGTAATAGGTGTTAGTATTTCTTAAGACAATAGGAGGGTTAAAGTAGCTACTAAGTATGATTGTTACCCACTATGTTTGATATAGCTATGATTTTTTTTAATTGTTAGGAGGCATTCAGTGCACAAGCCTTTGAACGTTAGTGGTCAGGTGGTTCCTCTGAAAATACATACCCAGTCCTTTGGAATGGCCTCAATTGTGTGTGAATGCATGTACAGTATGCGTTGGTAATTATGGTGGTGGTTATGGGGTTGTTGGGTGTTGCGCTGGGGTGTGCATGTGTGTGGAGGGAGGGGGTGGGGGGGAATCACAGTATACCCACTACTGCAAACTAGACAACACCACTGGTCCTCAGGATGTTTTTTTTTTGGGTGTCTGTTGTACAGATGCACTGATCTAATGGCATCTGGACTGGCTGACACAGTGAGCTCAGCAAACATTATTAATCAATGAGCCTGAATCAATGACCAATGAGCCTATATAATCACATAATCTCCTCAGAATCAACCATTTATGATCAGCAATGAAGATCATAATCTGTGACAAAAATATGGGATCAAGAACTTTTTGTGTGCTACTATTACAACCTGGGAACAAGCCAGAACATATAGCGATGGGGTGCCCTCATTGTCCATCCAGTCCGACTCTCAAACACACCTGCATCATTTCACCTAGATGTATGTACAGACTAAAGGAAAGTATCAGTGCGATGTTGTGCGATGTTGTGATTACATTAATGGCCACAGTTTGCACTTCCCTATCGCGGTTGTCCTCTCCGTATCCATACGCATTTGGTAGGATATTACTTAACTATTTGAAGTTTTTTCTGAACTTTAATCCTATGCGGCAGTGGTTTTAACTGATGGTCTTACTCAAATGGACGGGTCCAGTTTACGCGTAGCCTGCCACCACCACAGGATATCACCGTTACGGCTCCTGTCGCTAATATCGTGGAAATTAACGTTTAGCCAGATGCGTCGCTATAGTTAACATGACTGTCAGGGTGATAGTGCGTGGTAGCGAGAGATAGTAAAACACGTTTGACTGATTACGGGCGCAGTGACGTTGAACGGCTTGTCGCGGGTTGTCCACAGCCTCTACAGCGACGGAGCCCTCTATTGGAAAGCCGGGAGACCGGTCTGAAACAGGACACTTTAGCCCAACCCCCTCTCTCATTCCCTTCTCTGGATTTAATATGGCTTCTGGCTCCGATGACGCTAGGAGAGACCAAACTTGACGGCTTTTTTCAGTTTACTGGGCACCCCTACATTTAATAAGGTAACAATTTACGTAATCTGCCACCGTAGAGTTACCATCTACTTAGAATCACATTGAAAAAATCGGCATGATTGAAATTACTTCGACTGTACAGCTGCTTAGTAGCAAAGCAAGCGTATATCTAGCTATGCGGGATGTGATCAACTATTATGTGCTTCGTTCTCCTTTATGCACTAATTTGGCAAATAAATACAGGATTGTGTGAGTGTTTTAAAAACGTGGAGGTTCATACAAATGTATTTGCGACATTTAATGAACATATTTTTTCAACAGCTGTCTTAATAGTGCATATTTACGTCGTTGCTGTCTCCAAGAACCCAGCTTGCTAATTACAGTCGGCCTCCGCACGTCGAGGTAATTCGGCTATCCACTTACTAAACAGTAAAGTACACGGGGGAACGTATGTTTATATTAATTGAGGTGACTCGCAGATTGCTTAGTAAACCACTGTATTTAGATAATAACTCGTTTGCTTTATTCCGTGATTGTGTTTTGAATCCTAACTATCAATTGGAATAAACTTCTGGTCGTTGTTCTAAAAGCAAAACGAGTATGGTACGTTTTCGTGCAAGTGTTTGTGTGTTGTGTTTTTGTAGCCAACTGGACATCCCAAATCCCTGTCGTTGTGCAGGGATTAAGGGCAGTGGAAACAATGCTTTTAATTCTTTTTACCAGAGGCTGTAGACTCGTAGTGGTACAAGCCCTGCAAAGGTTTGTTGTGTTGCATTGAGATTTTGGCGAAGAGAAGGAGGGCCAAGCTAGGGGAGGCGCCTCCAGGTTGCTGACGCCAGCGACATGTGATTGGTTCACAGAGATGTGGGCGTGCTCTGTTGTTACACAAAAATACAGTACTAGCACAGATTCGTAGAGGAGAGTACACGTTGTTCACTGAATGAGCCGCATTCGCAGGATGGCACTTTTAATTTAGCATTATCCGCTAAAACCTGCAGCACAGTCACAGAACTAGTCAGGACGAATAAAAGGCCGTGTCATATGTCGTTTATGCTCCCTCGTTACGGCTTCGTCTACGTTTTTGAGAGACACCGGTTCTAGCATGGAAATTTTGCACGGAAATACACCTGCGTTGGCAAACGGAATGCGATGAAAAAGGAAAAAACTATCCGATTTGAGGCTGGAATAATTCCGCCAGACGAAGAACCTCGATGTTGCTGTTCAAATTCTTCCAGGGTTACTAGACGCATTCCCGCCGTGGGAAGCTGCTGCTGTTTGCTTATCAATGCGCACGAGATATTATATAACAGGAAGCGCAGTCGTTTCCAAACCTGGAGTTGCATTACCTGGGATTGTGATATTAAACGTGCCGTCAGCCCTAACGCTTCTCCTGTCTGCCAGCCTGGTCGTTTCATTTGCTGATGCCAGTAGCTGCAGATTGTCTGTATGGCCGGATCATGAGGTGTTTGACTTTTTTCCTTTTACTTCCAGAGAACTTGAAAAAGGCTAAAAAGAGTGGGAGACACCCAGGCAGGCTGCCAGTATGCTATGAGATCGTGACTTTGTCCTTGGAAAAGAACATGGCCGCAGAACTGTACCCTGCTAGCACACAGACCAATATCCCGCACAGCAACGGCATTGTAGTGACGGCCGCCAGCAAGAAGGGCATCGTCCACGTCACCCAGACGGTTACTGCTGCGACCGCTACCACCACCCAGCAGAATATTAACAACAACAACGTCGAGTCGACCAGCTGGCAGAATTCTCACCCGACACTGCGGGAGAGGTAAACGTTCATTGAGGAGACGGTGAAAAAGCAACTCGCTATCATTCACTCTGTTTTTTTTCTGTGCGCAATTCACGGGATGTTGTAGGATGCTTGCGCACCTTAATGCACCTTGATTCAGCCAACTTTACTAAGCATCGTAACCTGACTTGGTACCAGCAGAAAAGTAACTGTTGTAACTTGATTTGTTTCTAGGAATGCCTTAATGTTTAACAACGAACTCATGGCCGACGTTCACTTTATCGTGGGTCCTCCTGGCGAATCGCAGAGAGTGCCTGCGCATAAGGTGAGCTCTACTTTCTGCTTGCGTTTGAAGCCGTTGTTAATATGCTCAGCACTGGTGAGCTGACATAACTCCTCTTCTGCTTGCAGTATGTACTGGCGGTGGGAAGTTCAGTTTTTGCTGCCATGTTTTACGGCGATCTTGCAGAGGGAGAATCGGAGATTCATATCCCAGATGTGGAACCTGCTGCCTTCTTAATTCTGTTGAAGTAAGTCTTCTATCACGCTCTCTTGTCATGCTGCTGTGATCACTAAACAGTTACAATATTAAAGCTGAGCAGTAGTGCATCATGACCTCATGTGCTCGCTGTGTGAATCCTGTGGTAACAACGTTTGACCACTGGTGGGCATAAATGTCTCAAAGTAGTCTCAACCCATATGCATTCAGTTGTTTTTTTTTTCTTTAAAGCTCACTCTTTTGTCTCCCCTTGTTGCGTCTCAGGTACATGTACAGCGACGAGATCGAACTGGAAGCGGACACGGTGCTGGCCACTTTGTATGCCGCTAAGAAGTACATTGTGCCGGCCCTAGCCAAGGCGTGCGTTAACTTCCTGGAGACCAGCCTGGAGGCCAAGAATGCCTGCGTGCTGCTGTCCCAGAGCTGCCTGTTCGAGGAGCCTGAGCTGACGCAGCGCTGCTGGGAGGTCATCGACGCCCAGGCTGAGCTGGCGCTGCGCTCCGAGGGCTTCTGCGAGATCGACCGGCCCACGCTGGAGATCATCCTGGCGCGCGAGACGCTCAACGTCAAGGAGGCGGTGGTCTTCGAGGCCGTCCTGGCCTGGGCGGCGGCCGAGTGCAAGAGGCGGGGCCTGGGCCCCACAGCACACAACAAACGCAGTGTCCTGGGCAAGGCGCTCTACCTGGTGCGCATCCCTGCCATGACGCTGGAGGAGTTCGCCGACGGCGCGGCACAGTCGGACGTGCTGACACTGGAGGAGACGCGCGAGATCTTCCTGTGGTACACGGCGGCCAACAAGCCGCGGCTGGACTTCCCACTGGTGCGGCGGGTGGGCCTGGCGCCACAGCGCTGCCACCGCTTCCAGTCCTCAGCCTACCGCAGCAACCAGTGGCGCTACCGCGGCCGCTGCGACAGCATCCAGTTCGCTGTGGACCGCCGGGTGTTCATCGCCGGCCTCGGCCTGTACGGCTCCAGCGGGGGCAAGGCCGAGTACAGCGTGCGGATCGAGCTGAAGCGGCAGGGCACCACCCTGGCGCAGAACCTCACCAAGTTTGTGTCGGACGGCTCCAGCAGCACCTTCCCCGTGTGGTTCGAGCACCCGGTGCAGGTGGAGCAAGACGCCTTCTACACGGTCAGCGCCGTGCTGGACGGGAATGAGCTCAGCTACTTCGGCCAGGAGGGCATGACCGAGGTGCAGTGCGGAAAGGTCACCTTCCAGTTCCAGTGCTCCTCAGACAGCACCAACGGCACCGGGGTGCAGGGGGGGCAGATCCCTGAGCTGGTCTTCTATGCCTGAGCCCTATCGACAATCTCTGTCTTACCCCGCTGCTAGTAAGGACACATGGTAGAGTCCAGACGAAGATCTTGCTTTACTAATGAAGCAGCAGTGGGGAGGACTATGACAATGAGAATCTGCCAGGTTTTCTAAAAACTGTTCTTAGATAAATGACTCTTAGACTTAGACTCTCAGACTGTTCTCAGACTTAAAGGCAAAGGAATGTTCTGCAGTTTTATTTATTTAAGAAAACAAACAATCAAACAGATTAATTAATACTGACACTGCAGCATGTGGCTCTGTGTACTGAAAAGGTTGTATTGCACTTCCAGTGGGTGGCTCCCACGAGTGCTTTGTGTGTTTTGTACATAACTGACACCGGTTTGTTCACAGCTCTAAGCTGACTGACGAATGAGATGTCCTGTGTCGGAGCGCGGCTATAAAAGAGAAGATTTTATGTGACTCAACTCCCAGTTGTCCGCGCCTGTTATTCCCGTGGTCTCGGCCGCCAAAGCCGAGGGGGGATGAAACACACCAGCCCGTGCTCCGACAGTGTGGGAGGCGGACCATTCAGCGCTGATTGTAAGGCCCCGGCTCTGGGGCCCTGACAGCAGAGTAGTCGAGGCAATTACAGATCGGCGTTTGAACGTGGGGAGCCTCAGATCATTTATGCATCAAAAGAGTTGAGTGAGCGGAGCCGTTTAAGGGGTGGCAGCGGCAGCCGGCCGAACGAGGGCCCGATAGTAAACGGGGAGGGAGACACGCTTATCAGTTAGGTAGAGGCAGTCAATGAAGAAATTAAACAGGGCATCTGTCCCCACTGGTGCAGCCAGCTGACATTTACAAGGCCTTATCTTAAACCCACATGGTTAGAAACACAGCTGAGCCAATGTTTACCCTCTCCGGAGCAGAAAGAGCAGCTTATTCAGACAAGCTTAAAAAAGGTAAATAACAATTGTGTTGGAGCACCCTCTAGGTACACGTATGGGAACTGCACTTCAGCACAGATTAGTGCAATTTCATTTTCTCTGACTCCAAATTGTTTGCTTCTCTCAACACACTTGGTGTTCCTGTTTTTTCTCTTTCCTCCTTGGTTAGTGTTTCAGTGAGCTGAAGAAAATGTCATGTTACACCATTTGTCTCACCCCCTCTCAGTCAGTCTTGTCAGTGTAATTGTGAATGGTTGTAGTAGAAAACACACATGTGGCATGTGGGTGAGATTACCTATTGCTGGGGCATTGATGCACAGCTCTCTGGCCAGTAGGAGGAAAGTTCTGCCCAGAATGTAGACATTCACCTGTGGAGAGGAGAAAGAGGGAGTTTAAGTCTAGGGGAGGGGCCAGTATAGCTTGGTACTATGCTACATTCATGGCTAAGCAGTAATGGACTACTTGGGTTTGAATTGGTACTACAGGTGAGAAAAAAGGACCCGTTGCCATGGAGGCATGCAGTTCTGTGCAGCTCCACTATGAGCAAGGGTGCCCAGTGCTTCAGGACAGAGGTGTTATTTTTCAAATCAAGAGGGGGCTAGCTAGTCCTCTGTGCTGAGACCTGGTGTCACCCTAGGGTGGGGGTGGGCTTGGGGGGCTCTGACCCCAGCAGAGGGGTTTTGCCCAGGCCTGTGTCTCCATCTGCTGATTTGGGAGGCCCAGGTCGGGAATGAGGTCTTTGACCCGGGCTGGTTAGAGCATTTGAGCCAGCCACCCTGCCAGTGGTAGGGGATATTATGAATTCCCAGCTGTGTCAGGCCTGCCTTATTCAGACACCTCTACATGTATATGATGACACGTGTGCCCTCAGCTGAGATAAATGTGCGCACTTCTAATTGCAGCCGTTTTTGTGATCCACTTCTCCCTCATGTGGCTTACTGTATGCTAATTGGATGGGTGAAACACCTGCTGCCTCTGATTGCCCAACCTTTGTGTATATATCTCAGTTTGGAGTATGATTATCACAAGAGGCGTGGTCAGGTTTGTGGGAAATTAACAGCCTTGGCCAGTGTCCAAACCCTCACCAATGGATTGGGGCGGGGTGTGGCCTAAGGACAACTGGGAGTGCAAAAATAAGCCCTGCACCAGCTGTGCCTGTGAGAGGTGTTCCTGTGCCCAGTTATGCAGAATGAAAGTGCAGAAAAGTGCACGCCTAATTTTGTGTCCCCATAGCTGTCTTCACATTGGCACAGTATGAAGTGTAACAGTGGTTTTGAAAACTGAATGTGTATCAGACTGCATTTGTAATGTGTCAATGGTTTTGTCTTAAAAGTGGGGAAGCAACAAAGCAGCCATGCCTGAATCCTGTTCCAGTCACACAGTATATCAGACTACTGAACCATTGCAGGTGTTTTTCCACTTTTTATACCCATTAAGAGTTTGCACCATTTCTTTCATCACCCTAACAGATGAGAATAAAATTTGATCTTGCATTTTATTTGCCAAACCTTCAGGCAAATAAGCAAATAAAATACAAGAACATTCCTGGTGATGTTACTGGTGTATTAGTAGTGATGAGGTCATACATCTTGGCTACTGTGCCACCTGCATTGTTGAATCCTTGGTCACAGATAATGTCATCAGCAGTGATGTGATAGGCAGACCTCAGATCCACTTTGAGGGGTGTAGGAGGCAACATGGATTAGTGAAACATCATTCACAGCCCCCCTGAGAGAGGTTGATTTGTAATGTCCCTTTCAGTTAGGAAAGAGCAGGAAAATTCACACTTGACGCCCTTGCAAGTGCAGGAGGAAACACATTATGCTTTGAGCTGTTTGCCACGGCGACCCTCTGGCTTTGCAGAAGTGCTCCATTTAAAAATGGCAGATGACTGATCTGCTCTGACTCCACTCTGAATAATTGATGTGTTTTTCCTACATTATTTATTAGCTTAGCGGCCCGCGTTTTCACGTTGCCTATTTACACAGCTGGGTGTTTACTGGAGCTCGAGTGTGCATGACTGCAGTGCCCCACTCAGGAATCAAACCTGTGCCGTTAGTGTGGCGGTCCAAGCTCATTAACCTCTGTGCCAACTCACTGACTGGCAGTGACTTTGTTAGTAAGTCAGGAGGCAGGGCAATCCCGGTATGAGAGCATCTACCAGTTCTTCTAACTTAGCTTATTAATTGTTTAATTCATTAGATACATTTCATTTATTTCATTCATGTAAGTAAATGATGATTCATTTGAAGAACTGAATCTGATACATAAATGGGAAGTTGTCTCCCTGGTGTTGCAGGTTTATATGAGTTGTTGGCAGGTTGTCCATAATGTTGAGTTGAAAAAGTTCTCATGGTGTAAAAGGTCGGTTTCCTGTGTGAGTGGGTGCTGATTGGAGGAGAGATGCTATTCCACTGACGACATCGGAGCAACATGCAGGTGCCTAACAAATTACAGGGTACGTGAGAACAGTGAGACAAGAAAACCACACCCACACCTATCACTAAAGGAAACAAGCCAGTTCTGCTGCTCTGGGATCCTGGTCATTGTCGACAAATGCCACAGCTGGTTTCTACCACAGGCTGTAGGGCTCAGCCTGAGCTCAAAGTGAACACCTTGCCGACCCCAATCCTAAAATTTTTAATGAATGAAAAGGCCTGGTATTCACACTTTAGCTACATACCTTAACATCAAAACGGTTAACCTTGTACTGTATGGCCTATCTTAGCCTCATTTATCAGAAGTCTATGGGGCCTGCTATGATCAGCTAGCCCTACAGTACGTACGTTTGGTGACAACTATGGGCATATCTGAGATAAGAATGTGAAGGCCACAGGAAGGAGCATTGCCTGTTACCCACCTCTTCCTCTTGTAGTGAACCTCCTACCATGTGCTGCTTGAGCAGGTGAAATGCCTGCTACCTCTGCTCTGCCTTTCTGCATACGTTATCGGAATTCAGAGCACAGTTGTTACCTGATGTGTCGTAAGGCCTGCAAAGTGAGGCTGAGGATAACCTACCTGTAAGAGATCACTCAGGTCCAGCAGCATGTCTGTGGGATAGTTAGGGGCAAAAACAGCACCTGAAGGTAAGGACAGAGTACATGCCATTCTTTACACTGACAGCTCCCTAACACTGCATCACATAAGGGCACACTGTTTTATTGTATAGTATGTATCTGGTCCCACTTTAATCGCACTAGCATTGCTTACTCCTGTTATTTGTATAATCTGGTTAAGTGCACAACCTCACTGCAACTCCTGAGCACATGCAGTCTGTGGGAATCCACCCTATCCAGCATAACATAACAAGCACCCCCCACTTGTAGAGCCAGAATTAGACCTCTGTGTGCCATTTTCAAAAGGTAATACTTGCACAAGACAAAATATGAAATCTAAAATGTATGGATTACAATTGTATCACATATCAGAAGATATTAAAAAATTAACTATTATATCAATGACCATTTTCACATGCAGCATTACCCAATATTTCAAGATATTTTTTGCAGATTACAGCACTTCCTCAGCTTGCACATGCATGAACTGCATAAATAAGAGTGGCAGTAGCATATATTTTCTACTATGTGTCTCATGTTTTGAGATCTGCTTAAATATGTATTTCCAAGGTTTATTTTTTCCTCCATCAGGGTGGAGCTACTCACTGCTATGATTCAGGGGGAGGCTGGTATTTGTGTGCAGGGTTTTCTGAGGACCCCTGTAGGTTACCTTGGGTAACTGCGCAGTGGCTCGAGACCCACACACACACACATTGCTGCTTGCCTCTGCTGGACTCCATTAACAACCATCTCCATGGGAACAGCCTTGGGGGGCCCTTCGGGCCAATCGAAACAAGCAGAGGTGTTGATCACAAGCACTGCCTTTGCACATATTCCACTATCAGTGTCGGAGAGGAAATTGCTATACATGTCCTTACAGGAGGAGAAGCGTATTCTCCTGTAAGTGTTAACTGGCCTAGTGGTGACATAGCAGTAAATACCACACTGTGGCTCCTAAAACACTGCTCTGTGAACAGTTACTAAGGGTCCTGCTGTACTAGCAGCATGTTTGTACCTCTTTTAATTATGAACTGGAGACAAATGGTGCTTCTTTGGTCAAGAGTGGATGAGCACTTAAGTAAACTAGCACAGACCAGACAACATATACTTTGTTGGCTTTTTGCCTCTAGCGGTAATTTGTGGGGGCTGTTCACTCAGTCTGTCCATCAGGGAAACAGCCAAACAGTAAGGGCCACTCACTGTCTCTTCCTCCAGTCACAGCCAATAAGAACCCTGATGTTCTACCCCAGACTCAAGCTTGTATTATTACAGTAGTAGTATCTACTACAGAACTGCTGTGTGGCCAGTCGCCCTTTTCATCCCACCCTCTTCTGGAGCACAACCCATGTTGTCTGTCAGTCGTTATGGTGACAGAGCCCATCACCCAGTTTTGGTACTGTACCCCTTTTCAGCATTACACAAAGAGATTACCGCCACCTCCGAGGCGGAAGAGATAATCCCATGGTATCGGGAGGCTGCAGACAACGGTTATTACAAATACTATGAGAGACTATGAGAGGGCATTAGTGAGCCTGGGTTTGTCCTCAGAGAGCCGTTAGCCTTTATGGTGGCGGAGCTGCACTCTCCCTGTCTGCAGTGTTAGGTAAGGTGGCATGGGCCTGGTGTGGGAGACAAGAAAACACTGCCCCCAGGGCTGGATAATTCTGTTTCCTCTAGCTGCCTCAGAGATGGAGGCAGCAATATTATTGCTCATAATCACAGATTCTTTGCTTAGTGAAGACCCCCTCCTTCCATCCCTCCCACTCCTTCCCTTTCCCCTTCCCTCATTCTCTCCTTCTCCCACCTTGTTCTCCTCTCTCACGTTCTTTCCCTACCTCTAAATAGTATGAGAAAAGTCATTCTTTTAGACTTATGGATCAAAGTGATGATTCTGTATAAGAATGAATGATTCTGTGTAAGACTAAATGATTCTATATGAGACCAAATGATTCTGTCTGAGACTGAATCATACTGATTCTGTATGATTCTGTACATACCACCGCTGCACAGTTTCTTTCATATACTAAGAAGTTGTGAAAATTTCAAAATTATTACAATATCTAAATAATCTATTATGTAAGCTCTTCTACAAGGGAAACTTCTGAAAAGAGTATGCCATACACACATGGCTCGGCCTGGTGTCCGTGTTAGCTGCAGTGGGAGGAACTGGTGTCACTCCGCCAGCAGTGGGGGAAGGTGGAAGGATACGGGGGGTGCCCTCCGTCCGGCACACCAGGTACAGGCAGGCGGCAATCACGTGGGCCATCTTCCTGCCCCGCGTCAGGTGCTTGCTCACCGCCATCTTGAAGAAGTTGAAGGCAGTGTCCAGGCAGTGCTGGTTCAACTGCAGCTGGTTTCCCAGGTTGTGGATCTGCCGTTTCCCTGGTGACGCACACATACATACATGCACACCCGCACACAGACACACACACACGCACACACACAGATGACTTCACCCACAGGTGTCTGTGAGCCCCGCTCCCAGCAGTGGTGAGGACATGGGAACTTTTTGTGCTCTGACACAGTCGGAGAGGCCCATCAGACTGAGCCCTGATTGGCTGAAGGGACAGACAGCTGGTAGTCCCCCATGGGAACAGAAGTTCTGCGGCCTTCACATGGACAAACTCCACCCCACTCCTCTTGCCTCTCTGCTATAAATCACTGTATATATACATAAGAGGTTTAATGACAAGAACAGGCCTCTCAGCCCAGCTACTTTCAATTTTGTCTAATCCAGTTTAGTCTAGTTTTAGTCTTTAGTCTAGTGTATCCTAGTCTAATTTAGGTCTGTGTCATGCCTGGTCTTGAACACTTCCACTACAAGTCATGGCAAGCTACTCCATGCATTTATAACTGAAAAAATACAAATATCTGTGTGAAACTAACTTCCACCTATATCCTATTATTCTCCTGACAGAATGAGTCTGGAAATACCTTCTGTAGTCCACTATTTATCTCTTTTAAAAATGCAAAATCCTGTCAAATCTCCCCTCCTCTTTCTCTGTATATTTAACATCTCTGAATAAACAGCTGAAATTGCATATATACAGGCAGACATAAGAGAAATCAGGACGTGTGTGACATTGTGTTGCTTCAAATGTTAACATTTTGACACAGTTTGTTATTTTGGTGTTGTCATTAGCAGCTGGCTTTCAGGAAACCTCCATTCTCACTGCCAGAAAGCGGTCCCGGGTGTATAGTCTACTGAAAGCTCACTGCAACAGATGATAAACTCCTCAGATGAGCACGTAAGGGGTTGAGTGAGTTCAAGACGATCGGACTGTGCGCTGAGAGCAAGAGCCAGGGGCAACACAGAGCACGGAGGAGGGTCGAGCTAAAAACTGAGTCCGATCAGAGCGACTGGAGTATGGGGCCACTTAGCATTCAGTCACCCAACAGCAACGCTGTCTTAAATTGGTTGTTCAAAGTCGAGGCCAAAGCACAAGCGTGGTTAGACTGAAATTCCCTGTCCCAGTTCAGAGCTGGCCTGCAGAGAGGGGTCTGGCTGTGATGGCACAGCAACACCAAAAATACCCCACTCAAAAAAAAAAACTTTTGAGAGCATAATCCTCTGATTCTGGGACTGATAGTGCAGTATTTCATTATAAACCGAGGGACGTGGCTAATCCTGCCATGATTTTAGCAGTGCTGGTGGATTATCAGGCCGCCCAGATGTAACCGGGTTATGTAACCATACCATGGGGATTCATGGATGCTAACTTCTGGAGCTGCAAGGGAGAGCTCTGTGATTTTGAGCATATGTCCCACCTGGGCTCGGCAGCCCCAGCTGAACCGCTTTGCATCTTGATCTGGTGGTCTCTTTATTATGTAACTTCATTTGTGTTTTTTGTGCCATGTAGAAGTAGAAGAAAGGTATTGCCGTTGCCGTGGAGGAATGGGTGACTCAGTCAGCAAATGAGTGAAAACACTATTTCTGGGGGGTGCTTGGGGTTCTTTTCTGAGGCAGACATCCACTGTTTATAAAGGTACTCAGACTTAAAGTGTGGAAAAGTGGCATTGAAAGAGCTTGTTTATTTATAATATCTTGAGCATTTTCTGGGCTGTTGCTGTGTATTGCTCATGCATTCTGACCCTCGTTCACATGCCCACCCTGACCCCATGAGGCTATGGGTTCTATTCCCGGCCTGGCCCTCCTTGTGACCTCTCTGCACTCAACAGCATGGAGGTGTCTATGGGGTCACACCCCACCGATGGTCGGGAGACACTGAGCTGTCAGGGGAGGGTGTACTTCTAAATCCCGCTTCAGATTACAAGGATCTGCCCAGCCTCAGATAAGGCCTGCTGTGTGGTGCAGTGGTAAGGAGCAGGGCTCATACCTGAAACGTTGCTGGTTCAGTTCCCCACTGGGACACTTTTGTTGTATCCTTATGCATGGTACTTAAACCACAATTTCCCCAAAAGTAAATATCCAGCTGTATAAAGGGATAAAATTGCAACCTGTGTAAGTTGCTCTACTATATGACAATAATTTAATTTAATATCTGTAAAATACCTCCATTATTGGGCCCTTAGGGGAAAAATTGGGTAATGAAACACAGGTAAAGTGATTGGTTGGCCAAACCAAGCATATATCAGTCAGGCTTGTGAGGCTCTTTGTGCGTGCTTGGTGTATCTTTGTGTTTCCCTGAATTTCATTTTCCAACACCTGCTTCCTTCAGAAGCGTAGAAAATGACTCACAACCTGGAATAAGATGTATATGTTAAATGGTGAGGGGGGAGTGAGAGACTTCTCAGTTACAGGAGGAATATGCATTGTGCCCTTAAGGGGTAAAGACGGGGTGCTGCCCCGCCTCTCATGCGCACAGCTGAGAGACTGAGGCCCGTTGCCATGGTACCCCGTCTTGCTCCGTCATCCACCACGTTCCCAGGGATGGCTAGAGAGATCACCCCCCTCCTGCCGGCTTGGGCCGTCACACGTCCCATGCCAAGGGGGTGCCGATGCTCCCACCCCAGTGATTATGAGGTCACGCCACCTCACACCGTTTTGGACACACGTCCATGGGGCCCCAGCTACATGCAAGTGCCCCCCCCCCCACCCCCCTTTGGGGAGCGCGGGATAGTGGGTAATTGCCGGAGATAATCTGAGAGAATTCACCATATCTACATGAAAATATGTGTGACTCTCACTTATAAGCCACCCACTGAACTGAATTCTGCTTTCAGCCTGAGTGCATGTGCACACAGCGTAAGTTACGTGCTTACTTGTTGACCTTTGACCTTCCGAAATGTATCCTGAGGCTCTGCAGCAAACGCAATTGCCTGGCTGGACCCAGATATTACATTAAATTATTGTCATTTAGCAATGTTCTTATCCAAAGCCAGTTACATAGTGCATCTAATCAAGTGGCATGAAAAGCTGCACAAACAGGACACTACTAACCACCTATGGACAAGCGCCAGTGCTAAACATAATTCTGAGATCATAAATGTGTGCCTAGATTTACACGTAAGCACAAAGCAATATGAACAACTTACAGGCTATATCATGACAAATATATTGGTAACACATGCCACACGCATGCAAGTAAACCTCTGCATACCCAATTACATAACTGCAGACCCAGGCCGCAGTGGGAGCTCACCATTCTGCAGTGTCTGAGCACGCGACTCCTTTCCCAGGCTGGTGAGGAACCCGCTCCCCAGGACTGGGGCCTTCCCTGTACCTGGAGGAGCAGAGCAGAACAAAGGAAAGGGCATGAAGACCACAGTGCAGCCACATGACCCTGTTACTGACCTCACATTACATGTTATCCATGTGCATTATCCACTTACCAAAGCAACTCCCTCACAGATGGGAATCAAACCCTCAACCTTCTGGTAACAAGGCAAGTTCCCCACGTACAAATGCAGCCACACCACCTCACAGACACGGTTGGCTTACATAACTGGCACATCACAAAAATCATGATTCTTCCCCCCAGATTTCATCATCAATTCAAACTTGAAGGATAAGAAAAAGATTAGAGCAGAGTCGCCATGTGGACAGGAAAATAACAGCCCTGATGTATGACCGTGATGTCATTCAGGGATCTTTACAGAACACGTCACAGGCAAAAAACAAGTCAATATGCACTTCATGTTAACTCATTTAAGTAATCTGTGATTATGAGGCAATTCAGTTTTAGTAGATTTTATAAAGTTCTGTGCCTATTGATTTTCTTCATAGGATGCACATTTAAGGTGCATTTCAATGAAGCAATGCCTGAAGACTGAATAAGAATTGGGTCAATTTCAGTGAAATCATCACATCTCCTGGCATAACCATAACAGAATTAATTGAAATTAGCTGCATCTTTTTCCACTATGGAATGCTCACTTAAAGATGTATTCTCTTGGCATTAACATCATACAGGTTCTCTTTAAAATGGCCTGATATATACATAGCCAAGGTGACAGATTGTAGCACACTGTTTAATACAACTATTTGTAAAATAAACTGTGCAAATGCAAAATATTAATTGTGACATTAATATATAAATTCAATGGCTTTGTCATTTTACTTTTATATTAATCTTTCAAGACATTGCTGATTTTTTCCCTACACTCATGAGACACCGGCATCCCTCCCTAATCACATCAAATATCAGAAAGAAAATCAGGAAAATTGCGCCACCTGTTGATTGTAAAGGAAAAAATCCCATACTGTTCGCGTACTGGTACTTTAATGCAGTTTCTCAACCCTGCTCCTCATGGCACCCTGTCCTGCATATCTTGTATCTATCCTTGCTCTACCTACCTGACTGAACTCATCAGTGGCACATTTTATTTTCTGAGCACACCTGATTTAATCAAGCAGCAAGGATAGATAGAAGCTATGCGGGACAGGGTGCCGCGAGGAGCAGGGTTGAGAAACACTGCTTTAATGTATCAAAAAAATGAACTTTGATATTGGGCTGCCCTCTGCTGGTAACTCTGAACAGCAAGAGTAGAACGCAAATCATATGGTGAGAAAACATTTAACATCGTTTTAAACATGCTAGTATGTCATTTTGAAGATGTGTTTACATCACCGATACATAGGTTTTCATCACTGAGATTTACATGGGACTCTGAAAAGTAAGAGTCTTAATGTATGTACACAATACAGCTATTTTGTGTAAAATTCCTGTCCTGCTGGCTGGGGGCCTCTCATAGTTCAGTTTCTGCCTGCTCTTGCAGCTACCAGTTGATTGGCAACTGGGACAACAGGTGATCCAAGCTCTAATCCAATCCACGGCTCTAATTTAGTAATCAAACCACAGTTGGGATAAAGTTCAGAAATCTGAGAATCAAAAAATTTTATCACAAACTAAAATAAATATAATGAAATTTTTTATTCATTTCAGTCGAAACTACATACTATTTTATTAAGTATGAATGATTTAGACTGAGATTGAAGCTTATTTGTCAAAGTTTCCATGGCTGTCTGTGGTCTGTAATTAGTCCATTAAGACTGGGATTGGTTAACTGGCTACAGTTCTTTCAGTGCAGTGCAAAGAGGCGGTCACTGAACAGGTGTTTCTTGGCTTGCTGTCATTACTTGCTAGTTTTGTTCTGCTAGCAGGCCAAACTACTTTGTACAGCTAGTGGTCTGTGTCCCAATGATGCCTTTAGCATCATGTTTCTATTTAGGGTGAGTTCAATTTTACTTCCAGCTGTGTGGTTAAAGAAGGTTCCACAGTAAAGGCTGTGGGAGCTGTTTTCATATTGCATGTTTACCTGGTTTACTATTTTAGTGTATTTTGCACTGTCTACCAGGACTGAGATGCCAGCTGGAATTTCTTTTTTCTCTAAAAACCTTACCAAAAATATGCATTATGAAGCACAGCAGCAGGCTGGACTCTTCCCTGAACAGAAACAGGCATATTTCTTTCCTAAGTTACTGGTTTGTTGTAAAATGCCAGCTGGCAGTTTGGTCTTTTATGGCTGTATCTAAAGCCAGCGATTCTGTTGGGCTGGCTTCCATTTTGGCTGTGCAGTGCCATGGTTTCAGCTTCTCTGGCTGCCATCTGATGAGATCATGGTGGTTTGGGTGTTTTGAGATCAGACTGGCATTTCACAGAGCACTCCAACCAGTCAACTGTAAATCTGAGGGTGTTTTGATTTAACTCCTCTTTCTATCTGCAGAGTACCATTGCTTTGTTCAGTGTTATTGGCCAGTGTGCATTATGCTGATACGTGTAAAGGTATGTGTTTTTAAAGAATCATTTCTGAACTTGCATCTCATGGCTTCCGCATATTAGAATGGACCACCTGATGTTGAATGCAGTGGTGTACATCAGAGTTAACGTGTTAAAATGGGCCACTGAGTGATATACTTTCTGGTTCAGTAAATCAATGCAGCTTCAAAAGAGGCAAGAAGGCCCATTGGTTGGAGAGGTGAATTTGAAAGCTAAGATAATTGGGAGTACTCCAGAACCTGCTTCAAGCTGGGGGCCCCTGGCCATTCCTTCCTTCCTGTTCCCACAGCAGAAGGCATTGTGTCAGAGTGTCGGGATCGATACTTCTGGGTGTCCATGAACCAGGCCCTTCTAGGCCATGAGCACCGCATCGAGGCCATAGGTGAGCCGTGCGTTTTGGTAATTGCATGTGACACCCCATCCCTTAGTGGTGGTATATGATACAGGTCACGGTGTTATGCCTCTCAGAAACATGCTAGGCCAGATTCTCCACAGTGAATATCCACCAGTTTAAAGGGATGATGTCTAAGCCCTGAGAGAGGCCTCTTCTAAGCTAATAAACTGTATAGCCCAATCAGATCTGGAGTTTGACAGACTATGTGTGTCCACAAATCAAAACTGGCACCATGCTGTACCTCACTGTCCTCAGATTCCACTGGTGTGCACCCACTCGATGAGGAATATGCTTCGATGTGTGGGTACACGTACAGCCAGTTCTCCATGGATGGCTGCATAACCCTCCGTGCCTCCTACTACTCCTGCCACACTGAGAACCAGGTACGTTCACAGAGGGACAGGAGGACAACCTTCTCTCACAGGGGAGCCCAGATCGTTGAGATGAATAAATGCCTGACTCTGTATCTCTGCCCTCAGAACGACGAGCTCTTCATCTTCAGGTTTAACTTAATCCTGCTTGACCACCTGGGCAAAGAGACTGCCTATCATGTGGCCAAGAACTGCTCGCTTGCCCTGCCCTGGTCTGCCAGAGAGGTCATCTGTGAGGAGAACTACATGGAGGTACTGTGTGCGTACTTAGGGAGAGTCTCAAAAGTGCCAGCTTTCTGATAGTGTGACCTTGAGCAAGCTCAGAGATGGATAGAGTTTGATCATAATTAATGCTAGTCATTGACTGATATGCCCTGCTGAAATGCACCGAAGAACCAAGAAGCTGGCTTGTCCAAAAGATGTTGAGCTAACCTGCAGGGCATTAATAATCACACATACATGTGCACGTTTAATTGATACGTATCTCCTTTGAACAGAGCTGTTTTACAAAATATCCAACATGCCAGTGATCCAGTTCATTACTCGCTCTGGGCTTCATTCTGAGACACTCAGCTACTGCCCCCTCCCACCACTGCTGTGCCATGTCCCCCAGGTCACGGTGAACAGAGATGTGCCCTCCCCGCCAAGCGGACACACCTCCCAGGAGGTCTGGAGTGCAACCCTCTCTACTGTAAGCCACTCAACTTCACTACCACCTTTATACATGGATCAGATAGTCAACTCAGTGCACATCAAATTGAAACTAGTCTTTGCTATTGCCGAAACTTCACAAGGGTTCCGATTTGCTGTCCTGTTATGAATATTCTTGAATGGATGTGGTCAAAAAGGGAACAACCCTAGGAATGCCTGGGTAAGCAGACAACACTGAAATCTCCTGTTACCATGTTACGTAAATGGTGGAAGGAAACACAGGAGCTGAATATCTGGTCATAGTAGAATATCTGAGTGACACTGTTTCACATTCGTGGATGGTCTTGGGTTTCTCAGGACAGTTCTCTGTAGATAAGGCTCGGATCTTAATGAGATCCAGATAGCCCCTCTCTGTCACTGAACCTACTATACTGGTTGATCAACATTCTACATAGGGCAGTATATCTGTGTTACATCTGCATAGCACTGATCCAAAATAACAAACCCTCATATGCTAATATATAGTATTAGCCAGCACTTCTGGGAGACTAAGACAAATTTGGTCAAAGACCAGCTATGATCAGAGCTCCCGATGAAGAAAAATCCAAATCAAAGTGTACTATGCAAACAGCTCAGGATTTTAAATAAATCCTATAATGGCAAAGCATTGATATTTCTTTCTAAATTGTGAAAGAAAATGTGTGGAATTGAACACTTGTTGCATTCTCTAAATTGACCCTCTTTAGCCATTTCCAGCTTTGTCATTTTTGTGCAGTGTCACTTTGTGCTATATGCCATAGTTGGAACATAACATTCAGCCTCCTTTCATATTAGTTTAGCTAGGAGCTTTTCAGCTGCCATTCATCTTAAACCTCTTAAAGGATTTCGATTTGAACATTATTTCAGCACCAGAGTTGTTTCAATTTTATACAGTGGATGAGGCTGCGTTTATAGGCAGAGTGTTAAGGAAGGAGGATCACCATGTCCAAAAGTTACTGTCTGTACTTATAACTGTTCTATGGGTAACTTGGTTAATGTCCATGGTTGATGTAAAGTACTATGTTCAAGAGGGCTCTTTGGGCTGGACGGAAAGCTCTGCTCCACTGCCGAATGTTCTTTTCCTCTGCGTTTCTGCTCTGTCTCCAGGCCCACAGGTCTGCAAGCTCCGGATGGCAGGTCATATTCTACAGGGATGGGCTGGAGACAGACCCCATGTCCATCAGCAGTGCCCATGCGCTCGGCTATGGGATTGGCACCACCACCCAGAGAGTCACGTTCCGCTCCGGCTACCAACAGCCTCATGCTCACGTTGTGATGGCAAGTACAGCCAGTGTAATGGCAAGTGGCAGCAAAATGGCACCAAATTCAACATGCCATTTGGTAAGGCAAACTTAAAGGCAAAACCAAGAGGAATATTTGCTAGCTGTTTGCTAGCTGCTGTTGGTAAAGACACATACTTAGGCGAGCTAGCTACTGTAAGGAACATGGCTGCATACTTCAGTATGTTAACATCCATGATCAGTAACTTGCATAAAATAAGTTCACTTGAGGGCATATAAGTTAAAGTTTGGAACAACATTTATGAGCTAGGCAATGTGAAGTGTTTGACTGACTTCAGGCTGTCACTATCATATTTGGTTTGTAAATCTATTTGGAATCTCCTATTTGTACTTCTGAAGGAGTGAAAGCACCTGAAAAATAAACACCTACAGGGAGTGCTTATTTGGCTGTGCAAGGTAATACTAACTAGACTGATTTGTGAACTCATTTCCCAGGATACCCAGGATAAGTTGTCAAAGAACCACCATGTGTACTTTTGTGTGCAACCTTGTTCTCCTTCCTCAGGTTGACGGTATTGAGGTAGTGGTGATCCACACAACCATGTTCTTCAGACAGAAATGGGTGGTGGTGATGATGGATCTATCTGCGGCCTGCACCATGAGTAAGCACTCTTAAAATGGAGAACAAACGGAATGGGTCCCACTGTCAAATGGGTCTTGGCTTATCCAACTAGGCATCATGGAATGCCACAGCAGTTGCTGGTTTCTCCAAGCTGCTCACATGATCGAACATGGAATTGCAGTGTGGTGTAATCATTGAGGGAACTGGGCTTGCAAACTGAGGGCTGTGAGTGACATTCCTAGGTAGGGGAGCCACTGTTGAGCTGGGCACTGGACCTGAATTGCTTGGATAAATGTAAAGCTGTGTTGATGAAGAATCTGTATAATGTAAGCTCCCCAGATGAGCCAGAATAGCTAAAAACATGACTTCTGAGCTGTTCAGTTTTGCTACTTTTTGCAGACCCTGGTGCTTTTGATGGTGCGCGGCTCTCCTGGGATGTTCCCACGGTCATGACGCCATTGCTATATGACCGCTCTGAATGTGTGGGCAAGAGGATGAGGATGGGCGTGGAGGGTCAACTTCTTGATGAGCACACATTAGAAGCAAGGGGCTACACCCTGGGGATCAGCGAGGCCATGGTGCATATGAGCGTCCCCTTTGGTGCAGAAGGAGGGTACAGAAGGGTAAGCCCCCATGAACACCCAACCTTCATGCTTCTCACCACCACACATTGGTGGACTTTGCCTGGGAGTCTGTGTTATACAAGTAGTTATAAGTTAATACTTTCCAAACCTGAATGCAACCTGAGTCCAGAGTGTTCCAGAGACATTGGCTTCTCACAGAAAACTGCACTGCACTAAAGCTATTGTACACTGGTGAAACCAGCCTTTGGGTTTCTTTTCCCAGAGCTTTGTGCTGAACAACACCTACAATTACTTCTACATCATCTATCTCTACTACGAGCACCTGTTCATGGATGGGTCTGGCTTCGACACCAGGCATCGTATGTCACGGGTTGTGAAATCTCCACTAATGTGCCACAAACCCTTCACCATTGACCGTAAGTGATCCTTTCCATTATATTGCCTCATGATATAATGTTGGTCCAGTGTAAGCACATTTTGCTCACTGAGAGAGGACATTGCATTTTGACCTCAAAAATTCAATCCAACTTCAATGAGCTGATCAACAGGAGGACCAAGCTAGACCAAGCTAACATTATTCTGCACCACAGAGACTGTCCTGGAGGAATTTGTGTTCACGGTCTACCTTGGAAACTTTCCTCCGGAAGTGGATCTGGTTGCACTGAAGCTGAACGGGGAGAGCTTTTCTGCATCTGATGCATTTCAAAGCAGTTACCTCAATGGCAAGGTCTCTCACCCCAACGGAACCCATGGCTATGTGATCAAGGTTCCCTTCGAAGACCGAATTGTACCCAGGATGGTGAGTAGGATGGGTTAGAATGTTGTGGTGGTGTTGTGACTAAATTGGATGTGAACTACTTGCTTTCAAGATTGTTACTGAGGTTGTAATTTCCAATAGTACTTGGGAGAGGGACTGCTCCAGTACTCCTTGGACATAAACTACACCTTGAGCATCATGCCCCAGGAGGACTCCTACTACCACCTTGCATCTGTGGTGGCTCTGCTTAAGGATGCCTGTAAGACAATCTGTGACCTTGAAGTACTCTAACCACTGTGATAGTTGCAACTGATTCCAACTTCCACCTGACACCTGTCATTTGCTTTCTCCTCCTGAAGTCCCACCTGACTTCACAGGAGTCTGTACAGACAGGAGTATAATCTTCAAGATGGACCACCAAAAACTGGGGTACATGTGGGAGATCACCATTGGGCATTACCCCCTCACCCCTGAGTTAGCAGAAAGGCGTGGCTACATCCTGCAGAATAACAGCAAGAGCTTGACACTGGAGGTCCCTGTCTTTACAACTGGCTACACCTATGAGGTAAGGAATGCTTAGGAATAAGTCTAGTTGGCAAAGGCTTCCACTCTGTTAATATTAAAAGTAATTGGTTCATGTCTTAAAAAATCATAGGTTGATGTACTGAGGTAAAGCTGCCAATGCATGCTGATGCTAAATCTTCCTGTGTGTCTATCCAGGAAATTACCCTGAAGCAGTTTTTCGGCACTTTTGAAATTCTTACAAGGGATGGAAAAACCCTGGAGGTCCAGAAGTCGTCAGCAAAGCGCTGCCAGTTCAACACAGATGAACTCATAGGTAATGTTCTCCTGCCACATGCTCTGGGTTTAAGAATGCTCAGGCTGCACGGATTGGACTCCATACTCTTCTCGCCCTTCCAGTGTGCTCCTCTGATGGAGTGATGACGGTGGTGACCAGTCTCGCTACAACCTATCCACCCGTGGAACCAAGCAGAACTACTCTCCTCGACAGAACCTGCAAGCCTAGGGAGGCCGATGCCACCCGAGCTCTCTTTGCATTTGGGGTGAACACATGTGGCACCAGGGCCCTGGTAAGACTGTTAATCATCCTTCAAAAGGCAACTATAGCAAAGTTTTCCCTTTCTGGTTCTAGCAAAGATGGACCAAACTTTTGAATTCTCTTCTAGATCAGTGATCAGTACATGATCTACGAGAATGAAATCTTATATGACAGAGAGCTTACGCCAGCAGGAGCACCTGTGATCACCAGGGACTCTGGATTCAGGTAGAGCCAGTCTGATGCCGACATGCTGATTTGTGCTTCCTGATATTTGTGTGAATGTGGGCTGACTTTCCATTCATCTTTAGTTATTTAGCACTTAATTCTTGTCACAGAGCATCAAACTGAAATGTGTGCTGTCTTTTACTTAAAACTAAGACTGCCTGGACTGAAACCTGTGAATAAGTAGTTTTGTTTGTAAATGAAACCACATTCCCTCCTTGTGGTCCAGGCACCTACAAAGTTCATAGCTGACTGGAGAATAATTTAAATACATGTACACTTTGCATATCACACTATGTCATGAATTGTCATTTAGCGGATCTAGGTATGGAACTGAGGATACATGCAGAAAAGCTAAGGATTAAAGTAGGAGAGAGCACCATGATTATTCCTAGCCAGGTTCTTTTGTTAGGACAGCTTCTCCATGTTTGCAGTGTGTGATAGCTCATGTTTGATTGCTATGCTGTGTTCAGGTCTTCCATTCCAGACATTCGTCAGACCTCTTTGGTAGGGGTCGACCGATATGGTTTTTTTCAGGGCCGATACAATAATGATTATCTGTGACAAAAAGAGGACGATAACCAATATTTCGGGCCGATATTTGAATGCTCTTAACGTTTTTTCAGTGTGAAAAGAAATGTGCTGTGACAACATGGACTTAATTACAAACCCTCTTTACTTAGTCATGTTTTCAGGCATACACCACTCACCACTATGACATTTAAATAAAGAGCAAAAAGATCAAATGAATTCTTTCTCAAAGAAACTAAAAATTGCAATAACTAAAATGTGCATTGTAATATTGAGGTTGTGGGTAAATTTCTCTATGGTTCTTATATTGGCTACGCAACAGATGCCTATCGCTATTTTAAAAGCATTCAATTATCGGACGAACAATGCCAATTACTGCGTAAGAAATACAGCGAATTGATACATCATTTAGGTTGCATTTTCATCATAAAGTATGAAATATCAAACCTTAAAACTAGCCTGTGCGTCCACGCTTTTTGTGAAGCTGCGGGGAGATTCTAGGAGCCCATTTGCTCATAAGTCATTTATGTGAAAAATGGACAGCTCATACAAAAGTAGGGTACCGTGTGGAAAGACTGATAAAGTTAGCGAAAATACTGTGAAGTGCAAACTGTGTGGTGCAAATTTTTTATTTTAATAACTCGACTTCCATGATGATGATGCCAAATTAAGAAACGGGTATTTTCAGCTTTGCTGCGAGGTTCCTACATACAGTGCAACCGCAAGCAGGCTGAAGTTTAATTTCATGAACGGTTGCTTAAATGACGACTGTAATTCAAAAGGGCTGTGCTTTAGAATAAATTGTTTCATTTGAAAGAATAAATATACATTACGATTTGTTAAATGTGCAGTGTCAAACTGTTGCAACTTATAGCATAAGTGCACCAATTAGTCCTTATTTCTTTTATATTCCAAGCTTGTTTTTTAGCTTAAGCGTAGACTACTTATACTGATTCAAAAAGGTCTAATTAGCCTAATGCAATTTGGTTAACGGCATGGTTTGAGCACGAGGACCATTTTACTGGATACTTAGGCTATCTTCCATCCTTGTTTCCAGCAGCTGAAAACATTTGATTTTCAAGGTCAGATAACGTTGTCTGTCTCGGCCAATGAGGGAATTTTGTGGAAAGAGGAGATGCGTCGGGATAGTATTGCTTTTAAGTTTTTTTTTTGGCTCCTGAGTGGCTCAGTCGGTAACAGCACTCGTTCCGAGTGTAGACTGACCACTACGGTGTATATATACGGTTTAGATAAAAATATACCGATGATCAAAAATTTGCAAATATCGGCCCCCATTATCTAACAACCCGATAATCGGTCGACCCCTACTCTTTGGTTCTCTGCACCAACTGTTGTGAGCATCTTAAACGCAATGATGAAGTGAGGGTGAAAAGTCAAAATGGGTGAAAAGGTTCTAAAGGTTCTACCCTGCCCTTTCCTTCCATAAGCTAAAACAGAAGATGGCATATGTATGTACAGTAAGTTTTATTACTTGACTACTCACTTCAGTGGCATGGCACATGTGCATGACCACATTAGCGTGCTTATTAAAAGTAGATTTTTTTGGTGTGTTGTACCAAGAACAAGCATTGCCATTAACAGCAGACAGATTCCATTTTGTTGGCAGTAAGTCTTTGTTTTAACCATTTGACTCATTTATGTTAAAGTGTGCTGTACTCTGTCAAGGCTGCTGTCAATTACTTTGCTTCCTATCCTATTAGATGACTAACTGACTACATGCTGTAAAAACACATTCTTGGACTTCTGGCCATAAATGTTCATGTTTCACAGTTGCTCTCTAGCTACAGAAAGTAAAGCAGGGTGTAGCAGCTGCTTCAGGTTTGATTTACACTGTACATACAGCAGACTAAGGCTATGACCAGAAGAGAATTGGCAAAGGTCAATTTTCTTGAAAAGGGGGAGTAAAATGCTGTTCTCAGAAACATTTTGATAAATAACCAATTAGTGGTTATGCATACTCAGTCAGCACAGAAACGCAATATTTTCAAATTAGACTTAACAGAACCCAAAGCATCTGAAGCTGCTCACATTATAGTACTTGCTGATTTTTCCACATTCAGCTGCAATTGAACAGCCTTTGCTAGACGTTTCCCTGCCACCAGAGATAATGTCCTGGCTATGGCAAGTTAACACTAAATTAACACATGCTCATGTGGAGAAAACTTCATGGTTGCCAATACCTCAGCCTACCACTTCAGGCAGGATTAATGAAAGCATATTAGCATGTTAGCTATGCTCTCTGTTGCTATGTAAATCACTTATGCACTTGTGCTAACGAGAGCAAGAAGGCCACAGGGTCTGACAATCTGGAGATTTTAATGTGACCTAGCAAGCTACTTTTAATCTGTGTAGTGAAAGTCCATTGAACAGACTGAAGATGAGTTGCCTGACAAAATGGCAAGGGCAAGTCATAATGAATTAGGAGAGTCAGTGTGGTTTCTTGTTTGCACAGCTAGGCTTGTGTGCTAGGACTTGATGAGGTAACTAGCAGGCCATCTTTTCTACCTGCAATTCTGGATGACTTCTATCATTTGACCAAAGATGACTAGTCCCTTTCGCCAAAGGCTGCGGACAGTGGTGTGATTCACCTGGCAGCCCATGTGAGTGAGCATCCTTGTTGACTGAGGATAAACTGGAAGGGCGGGGCTGCAGGAGAGTGTGTTGCTAGTTGCTACTAAAAGCCCCGAAAGGTTTCAGGACAGGTAAGCTGCAGCTGCTAGCTCAACACCACTGAATCTGTCAGCTTTTCCATTGATATAGCCCAGCTGCCAGGGTAAGGTCATTTTTTAAATTCATGCAATAAATATGAAAATTCCCTGGAAAGTAACATGTTAACCTGTTAGTTTTAATGTGTATCATCCAAAATGCTGGATCATTTTGAGTTCTGGTTTTGTTCCTCAGAACAGTTTGCTAGTGTTCCATTTCCTGAGTAAAATGGAGATAATTGGCTAAGACTGCAGCAAGAAAGTAAGTGAAAACTACTTCAATGTGGTGAAGAATTGGTTGTAAGCATGGTATGAGTTTAAATGTTCTACATAGTCATAAGGCTCCCTACTATTTTCCATGGCATTTCCATTATGGCATCACTGTTTTGAAATGGAAATTCCATTTCCATCAGACACTGACATTTCAGAATGGAATCAAGTGCTTTGCACAACACTAATTTACGGCACAAAAAGGAGCACAGTTCAGAAACTTTAACCAATAAAATAAGATGAAGTGGATGTACAATTGAAACATCATGTAAAAAATGTATTCATTTTTTGATGGCTAATAGCTTGAACATTGAACTGCATCCAAGACTGTTTTGGAATGATATTCTTTCAAATTACATTTAATACAGAAACTCACAAAACGACAGCAATGCTACAAAAAGTGCAATGAACCCTATATCACAAATGTGTTGACAATGCTGATTGGTGACCTCTCTCTGCAGGCTCACAGTGCAATGCCTCTATCCAATCACCACTATCAATAGGCTGTTTGTGGACAGGATGTTCAAGACTGAGACACCTGGCTTTGGCTCTATTAAAGTTGAAGGGAGCTCCACCGCAAAATGTAAGAACACACCATTATTATTCTCCAAAAGGGATGCACACTTTACTCCTGTATGGTACACCTGAAACCCCATTTAAATGTCACTAAATCGTAATGCTCACCTTAGTCCCTCTTGTAGATGGAACGCTGCATGAACCTGCCCCCGACTATGGCCAAAAAGCTCCCAGCCAGTATGGGGCGACCCATAGTGGTAGCCCCCGACGTGTCCCCAGCACTGTTCGTCCAGACCCCAGTGTTTACAGTGCTGGTCAGAGGGGTAGTGTTCAACATGTGAGACATAGACCTGGAGCCGCCCAGAGTGGGGAGACCCTCAGTAATTACAGGGTCAGTGAAGGTGGCTGGACCCAACCCATCTCCAGCCGCTATGAAGCTCCCCATCCTGGAAGCACTCAGCTTAGTCACAGCAGCATCCACTCAGCCTTGGGAAATGATATAATTTTTCACAGTCAATATGGAGGAAGCCAGAGTGGGAGCAGTCCTCCTGACCATTTGGCTGCCCGAGAAAGCAGTACTAATGTAGTCCCTGGCCAACATGCCCCCAGCAAAGTCCAACCAGTCCTCAGTGGCAATGGAACTGGTGTCAGCACTCAACGTGTTCCTAGTCACCATGGAGCTCAGGAGAGCATCGCTGCCCAACGTGTCCCCAGTGGTCCCAGTCCCTATGGAGCTAGGGAGAGTATCAGTGTCCAACGTGTCCCCAGTGTCTCTGGTCACCATGGAGCTAGGGAGGGTGTCAGTTCCCAACCTGTCCCCAGTGTTCCCAGTCACTATGGAGCTAAGGAGGGGATTGGTACCCAACGTGTTTCCAGTCACCATGGAGCTGGAGAGAGTGTTAGTGTCCAACGTGTCCCCAGTGTCTCTGGTCACCATGGAGCTAGGGATGGTGTTGGTGCCCAACCTGTCCCCAGTATTCCCAGTTACTATGGAGCTAGGGAGAGTATCAGTGCCCAACATGTCCCCAGTGCTCCCAGTCACTATGGAGCTAAGGAGGGGATTGGTACCCAACGTGTTTCCAGTCACCATGGAGCTGGAGAGAGTGTTAGTGTCCAACGTGTCCCCAGTGTCTCTGGTCACCATGGAGCTAGGGAGGGTGTTGGTGCCCAACCTGTCCCCAGTATTCCCAGTTACTATGGAGCTAGGGAGAGTATCAGTGCCCAACATGTCCCCAGTGCTCCCAGTCACTATGGAGCTAGGGAGAGTGTCAGTTCCCAACCTGTCCCCAGTGTTCCCAGTTACTATGGAGCTAGGGAGAGTATCAGTTCCCAACATGTCCCCAGTGCTCCCAGTCACTATGGAGCTAAGGAGGAGATTGGTACCCAACGTGTTTCCAGTCACCATGGAGCTGGAGAGAGTGTTAGTGTCCAACGTGTCCCCAGTGTCTCTGGTCACCATGGAGCTAGGGAGGGTGTTGGTGCCCAACCTGTCCCCAGTATTCCCAGTTACTATGGAGCTAGGAGAGTATCAGTGCCCAACATGTCCCCAGTGCTCCCAGTCACTATGGAGCTAAGGAGGGGATTGGTACCCAACGTGTTTCCAGTCACCATGGAGCTGGAGAGAGTGTTAGTGTCCAACGTGTCCCCAGTGTCTCTGGTCACCATGGAGCTAGGGAGGGTGTTGGTGCCCAACCTGTCCCCAGTATTCCCAGTTACTATGGAGCTAGGGAGAGTATCAGTGCCCAACATGTCCCCAGTGCTCCCAGTCACTATGGAGCTAAGGAGGGGATTGGTACCCAACGTGTTTCCAGTCACCATGGAGCTGGAGAGAGTGTTAGTGTCCAACGTGTCCCCAGTGTCTCTGGTCACCATGGAGCTAGGGAGGGTGTTGGTGCCCAACCTGTCCCCAGTATTCCCAGTTACTATGGAGCTGGAGAGTATCAGTGCCCAACATGTCCCCAGTGCTCCCAGTCACTATGGAGCTAGGGAGAGTGTCAGTTCCCAACCTGTCCCCAGTGTTCCCAGTTACTATGGAGCTAGGGAGACTATCAGTGCCCAACATGTCCCCAGTGTTCCCAGTCACTATGGAGCTAAGGAGGGGATTGGTACCCAACGTGTTTCCAGTCACCATGGAGCTGGAGAGAGTGTTAGTGTCCAACGTGTCCCCAGTGTCTCTGGTCACCATGGAGCTAGGGAGGGTGTTGGTGCCCAACCTGTCCCCAGTATTCCCAGTTACTATGGAGCTAGGGAGAGTATCAGTGCCCAACATGTCCCCAGTGCTCCCAGTCACTATGGGGCTAGGGAGAGTGTCAGTTCCCAACCTGTCCCCAGTGTTCCCAGTTACTATGGAGCTAGGGAGGGGATTGGTACCCAACGTGTTTCCAGTCACCATGGAGCTGGAGAGAGTGTTAGTGTCCAACGTGTCCCCAGTGTCTCTGGTCACCATGGAGCTAGGGAGGGTGTTGGTGCCCACCATGTACCCAGTGATCCCAGTCACCATGGAGCTGTCAAAGGTATCGGCGCCCAAAGCAAGCCCGACTACCAAGGAACCATCAAGGTGGTCGGCACCCCAAATACTCCCAGCCACCATGGCGCTGTCAAGGGTGTTGGCATGCAACACGTCCCCAGTCAACAAGGAACCGTCGACAGTAGCAGTACAGAACATGTTCCTATCCACTCAAGTAATGTTCCAGTCTCCAGTGGCTATGGAACTAGCCAAGCTGGCAGTGCTAATGAGCTCCCCAGCTACCATGGGGCTCCTTGGAGTGAAGGCACCCAACATGTCCCTGACAGACTTCAGCCACTCCCCAGCACCTATGCCCACAGTGGAAGCAGCATGCGACTTTCCTCTAACAGGGTACAACCAGTTGCCAGTCACTATGGAGCTGGTGGGAAAGGCAGTGGCCCCAGTACTCCCATAGCTGCCCAGAGTCCAAGCACACTGAGCCACAGCAAAGTTTCCCAGGGTGACAGCATCCACCATGCCTCAAGTAGTGTCCAATCAGCATCAGGCAGCTACGGAGTTACCCACAGCAGAGCTACACATTTGCTGGGAATGCAGGAAAACGCATTTCTACAGGATGATGGCAGTTACTCCTCCAGTGCGGTCCAACCAATCTCCAGTCACATCAAGGCCTCTGCAGGTTCTCCTGATGGTGATGAGCCTGATAATCTTTTACAGGTTAAGTGTGCTCCTAAGAGCTCTAGAGGTCGCCCCAGCAAATTTGTCCTTGTCAGAAGCAGTGCTCAACAGACTAACAGTGCCAGTGTACACGAAGGCATCAAGAGAGTTAATACACTGCCTTAACCTGACACTGCTAATCTCTTCATGACCCTTTTTTCAAATGCTCCTAACCTTTTCAGCATGTTAATGTGGCTCTCAATGGTGAAAGGACCTTTGCAGAGAAGTGACCTGTGGGTCTCATCGCTCATTGTGATACTTGTGCTTCTCTAGGCTTAAGTTCTTTGACCTGGAACTTGTCCTTTCAGCTACTGTAAAAATAGTTCAGTTTCAATAAATTCTTGTCGCTCCCATTGTTTTATACGGCCTCTTTCCTCCTTGCTGAGACTCAGACCTGGGCTTTGAGTTCAATCATATGGTCATGATGGGGTGCTCTTGTATGACATACAGCTGTGTAGTGACAGAAGCTCTGTGGGTCATTATTGATGCTGCTGGTTATGCCACACACACCTAAATTGCTGATCAAATATAGATCTGTTTAGAACAAACCCAGTCAGATACGCTCTCACCGAAACCAATATCCTGTGACAGCTCAAGGACAGATTATTTCTTGATCACTGCAGATAGTCATTTGGTTTGATCAAATAAAAGCACACTTTGGTTACACAGCATATTCATTTAAAGAATTAAGTATTTAAATCTGTCTTTTCATGGCAGAGGGAAAGGGGTTTGTAACCTGAACAGCATAATCATGAGCAGAGAGGAGTTTTGTTATATAATGCATAAAAGGCTAGCAAGGCTGGCAGAAAATTATCCTCCAAACACACTGGGTCACCATAGTGATGTGGGGGGTTTGGAAAAGGACAATGACACTGCATTCATTCTGGTCAGACATATCCACCTTTCATTCTCCTCCAGTAAGCAGCACTATCAGATCAATAGGTAATGAGAAATTCACCTTGAGAGCTGTTGTGCTAAAGGCTCTTAGCACATACTGAATGTGCGTTAAAGGTTTACAAAGACTCGATGCGGGTGACCAGATCCTATTTTATATGGTTTCAGCCCTTACAGTCTTTAATGTGAGTTGACTGCCATGTACTGCAGGAAGTAACTTGTCTTAAAGGTTATGAGGCTTACATTTCTGATGGTGAGTGTTTTGAGAGGTAACAGGTAGCATATGTCAAGCTGTCTGGTATGAGAGCTGCAAAGCTTGACAAGTGTTTTTTTCCCAAGAGCTTACAATCAATTGCAGTGATAAAAAATGGTGGGCCTGATTTTCATGACTGCTGAGAGAGAGGAAAAAAGCCCAAATGAGTGTATCACATATCTAACCTGTCATGAACACTTCCTAAATAAAAATCCCTAAATGGAACAACATGTGATTTTGAATTTCAGGCTGCTGAAATGAAATATGACTCATGCTTTGAATATAGCATTAGGTGCAGTGCTCAACTGAAGTATCTATTTCCAATTACAATACATTGCTAAACTGGAAAATGAGTTCTCATTCAACTATAATTACAGGCAAAAAAGAGACCTAAAATTTCCAGATGTTAAAACTGTACCCTAAAATTGTGGTCATATTGTGGTGGGTCCTGCAGTGTTTTGAAAGAAAGTGCACTTGCATCAGTCACAAAATTAAGTGATTTCTTGTCCAGTGCTGAATGTAAATATGACTGTCCAGGCAATTAGCCCGCGCATGACCGGGCTGTTGCCTTTAACGGGCTCTCACCATCAGCAGAGACGAACTGTCCCACGGCCGAAGAGCCCCCGCCACTATTCTCCACAAACTGGACCTCGGATACGATGATGTTGTCCTCTAACACGGAACCGCAACCCGTGCAGACAGCACTGCCCCTGGCCTGATCGATATCTATCTCCGCGCCACCGCAGTTTTTGCACTTGCGGGAGCTCATTGTGACAGCAGGGACAGGTGGCTCGCGAGCTATATCAGATGGGCGGACGGAATACTGCTGAGAGAGAGGGAGAAATAATAGAGGTAACATTACAGATACATGACACAAAAATCAACATTTGAATTTATTTCTAATTTGTAATCTAATCTCTGTTTTTTAATAGCATCTAGCTACTTGCATATCTAGGTAGCGACATGAATGAATGTAGCATGCAATGGAGATGGCTAATTGGAAGAGACTTCTTGTCACAACCTCAGATCACCCGTCACTTCTGCCTTGCTAGGTAAGTTAGATAGCACCTTGCTCCAGGGCTTTACGACACTCTCCACCGAGGTTAACTGGAGACAGTCGGTGATGATGGCTTGTAAATTGACTACCAAGATACGAAATGAGTCCAGTTTATCGTAGACTAACAGCACACCTGTCAATGATGACCCTACCTGAGGGACATGTTAGCCAACTCTCCATCTCACACATTCGACAGGCACTATAACGTTACCGCTCTTTGTCGCTGACAGCAGCTAACTGGAGTGTAGCGTACAAAATTATCCCGACTGCACTGACGTTAAGTATTTAGCGATCTGGCTATTTACGAAACAATGCGAGCAACATGTTTATCTTCAACAGCACTGTGGAGACTTTAGATGGCTCCGAAAAGTTATCTGAGGTTATTACTTACTGACGAAGAAGCTCCACACAGGCTGAGAAAGGCCGAACCAAATTCATGTGCAAGCCGCTAAGCAGCAGCTATGATCGCATAGCTCCTGTAAGAAACTCCCCGGTTTGTGCCACTGATCGAGGGCCTTTTTGTACCTTCAGATAAAGTCAAGCATATTGTTTTATAAAGGCAAACATGATAGTTTCCTTTTTGGATATTATTGTAGGTGTTCACTCTAGAGGCATATGACATTTGACTACAATAATATTTTGACGAAACGCCTCTCCGCTTTCCTCATATTTCGAGCAACAGTGGATCAATCTAAAGGACACGACTTGAATGGGGGTGGCGTATGAAAATATATTTCACTTTAGGGAAGTCATTTCATATGTGTATGTGTGTGTGGACTTTTGTAGGCAGTGGAATAATTTCAAAATGGAATCCTACTTAACAACACAGTGCTTCCTAAAATATGTGTGTTTCAAAGCCCTTTACAAACCAGTTCCGACCGATCCCCCCTCCCCTCATCTGGATATGTGGTTGCTTCCCGTACGTTTCAGATGACAGCTGTGACGAGGTTTGAACGCCGCCCGGGACTCAGGAAGAGCGCGATCGTAGCCTTTACCTTATGTCGGACTCAGGATACATCCTATACAACACTGAACGCTGAATTTAGGTACATTTGCCTGCAGCGCCACATCTTCACGAATTATTCCGGACACAGTTAGCCGTCTCCCTAAATATGACTCACGTTTTCCTCACGGTTTGGTAACTGGAAAATTTGGCTATGTGTTGTATACATTTTAATGCTGATTATGGGGTACCCGTTAAGATTTTGATTTTATTTTAATCGGAGACCTGTGTCACACAGCTGGATCAATTACGATATTAATCCAAGTGACACCACGTTTTTGATCCTCCGTATTTGTCCGTTCAGAGTGCGGAAACTTGAGTCACTTCAGAACACGGTCACCAAGGACTCGGATGTTTAAAAAAAAAAAAAAAGCGGGAAATATCACCATCGTTGCCTTTCCGTGTTCCTCAGTAATAGTGCACGGACCTTGAATGAAATCATGATCAGCGGGTTGTGGGTTTGAACCCTGCCCCTGGCACACACGCACTCGCGCTCGTGAAAATGTTCGCATATGAATCGAATTGTTAAATGAAACAGTGCACTACTGCAGAGGTTGTGAACGTGGACATGAACTCAGGATGCCGTTGTTTTAATCTTTGGTAGAGTCCCCATACTGGTGTGCCGATGGGCAGGGCACTTAATCCGACATTATCTCACCCCTAAATGTTCGGATGTGGAATTGTAACCTTGCAGGTCTTTCGGTATAAAGGCATCTACCAAGTAAATCAGCCATCATTTATAACTCATAATAAATATAGCTGCAAGAAGCAAACTCTTGGGACCAAGCACAATTGAGAGCCTCAGAGAAGCAGAATCATTGAAATATTTTTGTTTGTTTGTTCTCATGTTAAGCACAATAAACAGACACTCATTTGCTTGTACTGGGCAATTTATGCAAATTTATTGGCTGCTGAGCCATTTGACTCATTGACAAAATTTGCTGAATGCCTACAACTCAAGCCTCTACAATTTTGGCAGGTGTTCTGCAATAAGAAAATGGGTCTATATTTTATGTTTTTTTAAGCATACATGCAGTTTGTTGGTTCATGGTGTTTATACTGTGTAACAAATCACTTAAGAACAAACCTACTTAAAGGCAGCCAGAGCACTATGCATGTCAATTCATCATGAGAGGACCATTTGGCACAACACTGAAAAAGGACTTTAGGATCAGGACACTGTGCTACATAGTCCTTTCTTTCAGAAGAGCGATATTTAGATTAGACACACTGTTATGTAGAGATCCCATGTCTCTGTGCACCAGGTTTGGCATTTAATGCATATCTGGGTTTATGGGTGAATACTGAAATTTGATTGGTTGCCAGGCCACTGAGATGACATTTTGTGGGCACTTACAACCTATATGTTCTGCAATACCAGGAAGATGTTCATGCCATAGCAAGAAGCACTTGCCTATTTAGAACATTTGCCGAGTGAAACCAATCAATCTACCACAACTGCTATTGATTGACCTAACACAGAATACTCATTTCCATATAATTTCATTATCTCACATTAGAGTCCATGTAGATGTGTATGAAGTTTCATTTGAATTGGACTTGCAGTTAATGAAATATTCCTTGATATTGTTATTTGTCTGCCCAAATGGCGTGGGAACTTTAATGACCACAGAGAGTCAGGTCTGGCCTGGTCTGTTTTTTTCAGTCACAATGTATTACTCTTTAAGATAACGGTAGTTCCTCCATTTTACCAAAAGATGGCGACAAAGACAAAGCCTACAGACTGTTTTTTAAACTAGGGCTGAGTCAGGCTCATGCTTTGAGCATCTTTCTACAAACCACTCATTTTGACCACTCACTGATATTACTCATCAGCTTGCTTTTAATCTGAACTGTACTATTGCTCTTACTCAAGTGAATTTTGATTTCAACATACACTATATTCATGATGTATTGGAATGTATCCCATATGTATGTTCTGGATTGCAGTCAGTCATGGTATTGTCATTCTCAATGATCTCATATACTTTTGACATTGGACAAGAATGGCTGCTACATAATAGCGTAGTATATATATATTTGATGTTAATGTGTGCATGCGTATGTGTCAGTGCATATGTGTGTGTACTGGTTAACGTGTGTGTGTGCTGGTACGCATATGTGTCTCTGTGTACGTATGTATGTCCGCATTTATGTGTGCGTATATGTGAACGTGTGCATGTAAGTATGTCAGTGCATGTGTTGGTATGCGTGTCTGTGAATGTGTGTGAAATAACCAAGCAAAACTTGCGAAATTCTTCCAGATGCTGTAGATACAGAGTCCGCAGGGCGGTGCAGGGATGTGTCAGATGCCATGTGCACTCAGCGTCACTGTCACACACACTGCCACATAACCTCTTTCAGACTGCAGAGAGAGGGATCACACACACACACACACACACACACACTTGAGACTGTCAGGAGCTTGTGTCTCCTCCTCTGCCCGCGGGACATCGCCATGGCGACGATCACATGGCTCGGGCGCCCCAGTTTCCGCCCCCGCCCCGGCGATCTCGTGGCTCGCTCCGCGAGAAATGGACTGTTCTCCAGCAATCCTTGCCGCCCCCCTCCCTGCGACTGCAGTGCCCAAATCCCCGTTACATAAGAGCAGGCACTGCTGCGGCGGCCCTACTCCGCTGCCTCTCACACGCAACACTCTCTGACATTACCCCATGCGTGCTGGGCAGGTTGTATAAGGGCCCTTAAAATATTACTACATTCCCCATCTCCCCTTTTATTAATAATGAACACAGTGACACCTCCCCCCCCACAAAAATCCTAATCCCCATCCAGTCTCGCAGTGGCTTTGAGTGCACAGCGTCCTGAAACAGCAGCTCAGTGCACTTTAATGAGGGATTCGGGGACTATAAAAGGTCTGACTGTTCTGTGTTCAGATCAGAGGCTTGGCTTACTTCACTCGGGGAGGGGGGAGCTCACAGCGCTGGTGCACTGAATGAAAGCCTTCCGCTATAAAAAAAATCAATGACAGGAGAGAGAGGAACAGCTTCCCATTATAGCACTGCTGCACACACCGGCTCACGTGACGCCCCCCGTCATGAGAAGCGTCGTCCGCTGTGTTACATAACCACCAGGGCATCTGCGCAGGGAAGAGCCATCTGCACAGGGAGAGGCTGACTGCGCATGTGGAAATATCTGCTCTGCGGGCGACGCCCTGCCCATGCCTCGCTCACCTGCGCCACCCCAAGGAGCCCTGGGTAGGAGGGACGCACTCTGAGGCGAAGCGCCGCGTCACTCACTGTCCTATACGTGGTGGTCTCCAGATCCTGCCTTTACATGCCATTGCTTCACTAACTGATCTGGTTCGGGGGTGTGATGATGACAGCTGGGATTCAAACCTCAAACCAACTGGTTATCTCCCAGGGGGGGAGGCTGCGAAGGCATTCAAGCTCAGCCCTGGAGGGAGACCTGAAACAGTGGAACTCACTCAGCGAGGGGGGGTTGGAGCTCTGGCAGGGCTTACTCCGGGAGGGGGCGGGACCTGACCCACAAGAATATGGGCCACCCTTCAGAGGCCCCTCCCTTCCTCTCACATGCAGCCAGCAGAACAGAAGGTTAGCAGTGGCCTGACAGGGAATTACTGACATGAGAGAACATAGGCGCTGACTTTTGCGGGGTGGCAGTGTAGCATAGTGGTTAAGGAGCAGGACTTGTAACCGAAAGGTTGCGAGTTCAATCCCCCACTGGGACACTGCTGGTGTACCCTTGGGAAAGGTACTTAACCCACGATTGCTTCAGTAAATATCCAGCTGTATAAATGGATAACATTGCAAAAAAAAAAAAAAAAAACTGTAACTGATGTAAGTCTCTGGATAAGAGCATCTGCTAAATGCCAATAATAAAAAGCTTTCTCTATGTAGGCCCAGCCATGAAGGTGTGTTTAAGAGGGTGTCAGAGAGCTCTGAACACCTCAGAGGGAAAGGCGTATATATATATATATGGGGGGGAGTTGGGGGACGCACTTGAGTCCCCTACTGCTTTCTCTTACTATATAGGTTAAATCAGGCTGACTTAAAACAACACCTAATGGCGCATCTTCCCCTCTCCTGGCTGTGCAGGCCCCGCCAGAGGATGACTGTGGTCCTGCTGGCCCCAGAGACTGAAGGACAGCTTACAGATTTTGGCTTTTTTTAGGAGAGAAAGAGAAAGAGAGAGGGAAAAAATGTCCTAGGTGGAGCAGCTGGGAGCCGTGGTGACTGGAAGCTGCTGGTTGGTTGCCACGGCGATGCAGATTAGACGAGCCCTGATTGGCCTCTGTTGACGTTTTCCTTTTTTTCCTTTGGTAATAAGCTTCCTCACACTTTGGTCCACTCCAATTTTCCAACCCCCCCACATCACTCCACCCCACTCCCCCCCAGGTGGAACAGAATGGTCTCTCCCAGCCCAAGACCTTGATTGAGCCAGGCTTGCTCATGTAGACAGGGAGGGTTCCACACTGGAGCAATGTTAAGGCTCATGCTGCATCCAGTGCATACCTCTGTTCTCTGACAATACAGCTCTGGCTTTTCTCCTGCGTTTATGCGCTGTATCTGCTCAATCTGTCAATCTGCTCCCTCTGCTTCAGTGTGTGCGCTGTCAAATACGTTACTGCCTCTGCTCTTTGTAATTTTTTCACAGAGAAGGAATCCATTTAGCCCATCAATTATTAAATAAAACATCAGCATGGATCCTGACAGCCTCACCTGAAGACAAGACAGATGGATGCATTTGAAAGCCATCCTGACAAAAGGGGCGCTGGCGACAGGTGTGCCCCGACGGGACCAGCAAAAACAAAAACAAAACAGTGCCGGCAGACAGAGGTGCTGGATGCATGACATCACCCGAGGTGGCGCTGGCTGCAGTGGCAGTGGCTGGCCAGCTGGGGGAGCAGTGGGAACATGAGGGTTGCTCTGGAATGGCCGGATTGGGGGGGGCTTCAGCTGATGGAGTCAAATGCAGCTGAGCCTGCTCTCTGCTGTTCCTTACAAAGGCAGAGTGTGGCCTGCCTCACAATGTCACACAAAGGACAGGGCGAGGCAGAGGGAGGCCCATGTGGAACAACATTAGGAGCCGTGCCACACCCTGAAAGCAGCCTCTGTAAGCAGATTGCTAGGAGACAATAAACCCCCCCCTCTCTGGGATATTTCACCCAGTCACATAGTTCCATATGTGTTGTGCCTCAGGAAGTAAATTTGGTGACCATTGCTTGCGAAGTTAAAATTGGCCTCCCTCGCCTGCGTCTCTGAAATCTCGCTACTGTGGGCCAACCCGGACACCTTGCCCCACCCTGCCTGGCTCTTTTGTGTCTGCATCCTTGGTAGTGGACCCCCTTTATTGGGAACTGTGGTTATTGGATACTGCCTCGTGGTAAACCCCTAAGACAGTGGCGTTATTCAGCACACACACAAAGGACAGCTCCCTGCTTGGAAGTGAGCATTTCATGGCTGGTTTAGTCCATTGTGTTTCACTAGCTGGATGTGGCACCGTTAGCCAGAATCCTTTGGGGGAACTGGGACAGCAGATTTGGGCCAGGGGCGCTGGGCAGCTGAACGTGGAGGGGGGGTCAATCAGGGTATCCCTTATTGTGGAAGATGTCTGAAATGGTTATAGTAATTATTTAGCAACTGTTAATGGGTGAGTTCCTTCACATAGATTGGAATGATTTGAAAGCTGCACGAGGCCACCAACAAGCAGTTTGAACAGACATGATGATGCAGATGTAAAGAGTTGTCCATAGGGTGTGCCTGCTGCTATACCTACCCTGCTGGCCATCTCTTCAACACACACATGTGTACGCACACACAGGCACGTAGACCCTGGAGCAAAACTTCTAAAATAAATGGCTTTCGGAAGAATCCTCAATGAGCCAAGGGCATTGTGGCGAGGTGCGGTCGCCATGGAAACCTGTCGCGGCAGACGGAGGGAGCTACAATGGCAAGCTCCCGGGGGGAGTTTCAGACAGACTGCAGGGGGGTACGCATGGTAATCACACAGGCCATTCAGACAGTCGCCCCCCCCCAATCTCCCACTCTCCTAATGCAGTCTATGAGGTCAGCCCTGTCCTGAGCCAGACCCCCGTGAGACCACTGGAGCCGGCGAATCCCGGGGATGAGGGCCGGGGCGGTGCGGAGGCTGGCTGACAGAAGAGAATACGCCATTTCTCCACCCCCCTCCCGTTTTCGCGGTGGGCCAAGCCTGTCAGGCATTGATGAGACCTGCTCGGAGAACTCGTTTGACCTGCATCCAGTATTATGCAAGATGGCTAGCACACAGTCAGAGAGCGTGGGCGGTAACACAGGAATATTTATTTCCTTCTCAATAAAATGGCTACGGATAAATCGGGAGTTTCAGCAGCTTTATCTTATGAGCTTTAACCCCCCAAACACTCCAATCCATTTGCACATAAGTGGATACAAAAACACATGCAACATAACCTCTCTGGCACAGAAAGATAAACTGAATGCAAAGAGTGAACGAACAATAGCGATGTGGATCAGTTTCATCTGCGCTCAAACATTTATAGCACAGCACTTTTGTCTCCCAGCTGCCCCCCTCAGGTCTTCATGCAAGCAGTGCACTGTGACACGGCCTTTGTCTGGTCTGTTCAAACAGCCCCTGCCCAGACAGCGTGGCATTTCCAGTCATTTCTTATTTAGTGGTGAGGAAGAAAAGAAATCTGACATTCGCAGCTGAATAGTAAGAGTTTGGTTAGACAGCTGGTGGTTGTTGCTGCTCAGTACAGTACTGCTGTAGACTCTCACAGATGCTGGTAAGTGAAAAGATGGCACAGAGGTGACTGAAACAGAGGTGGCCACACTCTATCTAGGGCTCCAGGGCAGAATATTCAACTACTCTGATATCTGACCATAAGATCGCCTTCGGCGCTGGTCATACTGAGAGAAATCCTGACCAACTGTCCAGACCATGCCTCAAACCTGTGACCGGGTAGTGTTGAGGGTACTGTGTGTAAGCAGTCCGTACAGTATGAGTGATATTTAATATTTCCTTCTGTGAATGTAAAAAATGAAATCCCCTGCCCTCGATCATGATAAAACCTTCAGCAATGATCAGGAAGTGTGGCCAGGAATGTTTCTGAATGAACAAACAATGTGGAAGATGAGCATTGCCATGTTTCATGCTGTTCACAAAGCTGCAGACCATGTCTGAACCACAGCCCCTTTTGGGGTTGTTTCAGGGGAATGTATGCATGACTGAAATCACCCATTTTGCATGTTGGTTACAAAGGTATCTCTCATTGGCTTAACAGACTGCCAAATCACTAGACTCAAGAGCTACTTAAAATAACCAGAAGGGGAGGCTCTCTGATTGGATACTGTTATGGCGTGCCAGTCAATAAGAAGCAATAAATCTACATTCCGCAATGCTCAGAAGGCTCTCAGGAGAGGGACACCATCTTCAGAGGAGAGGTGCACTCTTAAGTTAGTTGATAATCTTTTGAAGTTTACTTTTGTTGATTTTTAGTAACAGACCTGATAAGAGTGTACAGTGGTCCTAGTTGTTAGCCTTGAGCCTGGATGTGAAAGCTCTGTGGAACTCTGAACATAAACACTGCAGCTAAAACTGAAATGCCCAGAGATGGCAAAGGAAACCAAACAAAAGCCTGTTCTACCCCTCCTGCAACTGATACTCCCCACAGGCACTAAGTAACCATAGCCATTGCTACCTATACAGTACTGAGAGTTAAGCCCTTTTGGGGTTTCTTACCAAGCCACAATGACCCTGTGGTCTGACTCATTACGAACATTAATATCTGTGCCATATAACCACATTTAAACAGAATTTGAATGGGACTGCAAACAGTCACACAATAAATAGCCAAACTTAGACTTTTTTTTACTTTTCTTCTTCTTTCTTTCTTCTTTCTTTCTTTTCTTCTTTTTCTTCTCCATCTTAATTTTGCTTCTGCTCCACCACAGTATGCACAATACTAATCTGTATAATTTACACTTGTACCATTATGTGTATTTCCCTCACTGTTTCCTGCTTTTTAAACTTGGATTTCGCATGTAGTTTGAAACCTCATTCTCTTTCAATGGGGAAAATGGGAAAAGAGACAACATGGGGCCAAGTTACAAGAAAGAACCAAGGAAACACTAGGTAGGTTTGTTTTGGAATAGTGCTTGTTCAGTTTGCGTGATGTAATGTCACCCAAATAGCTTCTCGTTTTAAAATCAATTATTTTGATGGCAGACCTATGTTTGGAAGTGTCCCTAGTGACATATAGCAAAATCGCCCTTAGTACACGCAGGTCACTTGTCATTTTTGTATACTAAAAGTATTTTTTGTAGCAATAACATTATACAGTAATTGTTAATGCATTTAAATGTTGCTTTAAAAAGATGATGTTTACAACACATATTCACCTCCTTAGACTATAATGGTCAACAAATACAAGCGTTTGCTTATTTTCCCAATTCCCAAAACATTACTTAAAGTGCAGTCAGTTGTTACATTCAGAGTTTCTGGTTTGATTCCCCACAGGGACACTGCTGCTGTACCCTTGCACTTGGTACTTAACCCAGAATTGCCTCAATAAATATCCAGCTGTATAAATGTATAACATTGTAAAAATCTGTAATTGATGTAAGTTGCTCTGGATAAGAGAGTCTGCTAAATGCCAATAATGTGATGTGAAAATGTACATATAGTAAGGTTCTGGCAAAATAAAACCTGGTTACTTTCCTCTGTCAGATTTAAGGACAAATCTCACAGGGAAACAATGGTTAGACCTTTCCATTCAAAATTAAATCCTTGAATCAAATACCGTAATGAATGCTAGGAAGCTACCAAAAGAGATGCTGTGTGGTGCACACACAGTGTGTGTGCTGATAGGTTGGGATTGGGGGTAGGGGTGGGGTCACTGCCCCATTCGGAACCAATCAGTATGTCTGAGGGAAGGGCAGCTCAATAACAATGCAGTCCTCTGCAGTAAAGACTGCATTTCCACAGCCTGTATTCTGCAGCTGCCCCAATGACCCACCTCTCCCTCTCCACAGATCTCTGCCTGCATTCACAGGGAAATGCTTTTAAATGAGGCCATGCATTCAGAGAGTGTTAAGGCATACGTTAAAGGCACGTATTAAAAGTCTTCTCTCCTGAGAAGCATGTGCATTGGTGTGTCGGGAGCAATCTGCTGTGCTTTCTCTCTCTCTCTAGGCTTAAATGTGATGCCTGCATCTGTCTGCTGGAATTGATTACACAGCCGTCACTCTAAAGAAAAAAACACAGACCACTCAATCATTCACCGAGAGGTACGTGTGTCTGTGGGTGCAAAAGAGGAGGGGAGAGAAGGAAGGGGAGAGAGGGAGATGACAACAACTGGTTATGAAGGGTAAGATTCATATAAAATTATCATGTTTATTTTGGTGAAGAGAAGAGGAGGGCAGAGAAGGCCAGGTGTTAACCTCTTCATGTTCTGCAGCAGGGCTAATGACCACCTCTAACGTGCCCAGGGTCAGGAACCGATTGCAGCACAGAACAATCCCCTCTGGAACAACAGGATGCATCAAACACTGGGCTCCAGCGATCATCCATCAGGAGAACAGTCTCCTCAGGGGCACCATGAAGGAAACTTGGTGCTATGGACTTCTTTTCCCATCAGCCCCTGCACCCACTCCACAGCCCAGAATAACTGTTAACTAGACATCATGCCTTCACACAGTTACAGCCATTCTTCTCCACCCCAAAACACAGCAAGTCTGACATCATCCAGAGCCAATCGTAGGCTGACAGCGATATGGGGCCCTGGAGTCCCAGCTATTTACACAACAGCTTGTATCTGTGGCATGAGGAAGCTCTTTTATCTTCACAGATAAAAGAAACAAGAACACATCATACATTGAATGAATTAGAAGGACTGATTCACTTATCAAGAATCACAGTAATATTTTTCACAATTTGCAGAAAATGACAGCACTTGTGAAATGACAATATTAATAACAATCATTATCACCATAATCAGTTTCTTCAGGAAGAATACAATAATGAAGCAGCAGCAGTCCATACTTACAGACTGGAGAAACACAGCACTGTTCAGGCCTGAGCTGCAGCAGTACAGAAAAGGTGAGCTCATCTCAGACATGTTTCAGCATGAGCCCCAGGCAATGCAACCATCCAGTAACACAGAATAGAGACATTCTCACATCCAATCATGCCCAAACCTCCAAGATCTTAGCAGAATAACAGTACAGATCTGTGCTCTTAGTGAAGTATGTGTACAGTAAGAGACCTGTAGTTTTAGTACAGTAAAAGCAGAGTAAGAGATCTGTACTCTTCACAGAGTATGGTTAAAGTGAGTAGAGATCTTTACTCTTAGCAGAGTAAGAGCAGAGAGTGGAGTAACAGTAGAGATCTGTGCTATTAGCAAAGTAAGGGTGGACAAAGAACAGAGATCTGTGCTATTAGTGACGGTGAATAATAGAAGAATAGAGATCTGTGCCGTTATCCTCTTGTGATGTCTGTGTAGACAAAAGCGTCAGGTTTAACCCCTGAACTCCACAGATGGCGTGACCTCCCATTTTCCAGGGGTGCAGTTTCCACACCCTCTCCCAGCAGAAAGCTGCTTCGAAATAAGTTGGCCGGATCAAATGACCTTGGTGAATCTGCCATCATGCTACTTCCTGTGCTCTGATCTGCCCCCTGGGCACTGCACTGAGCTCTGCCGCTGTGTCCAAAACAGCTCGGAGACGAGCAAGCCCTTCCCCCACCATCCCCCGTTCCAAAAACATGAAAAGATTTGTCTGATGTAATCTGCAAGCCCTGAACCCCTTCTGCTCATCTGGCTAAATCCAAGAGGGGAAAGATTACACCAGAAAAAGCATCCTGCAAATGTGCAGCAGTAGGCCAGTATGTTCACATGTGAAAAGCCCAAATTTAAGGAGTGCGTTTTTGTGGCATGAGGAAATAGAATACATCTATTAGAAAATAAATGAGCTGAAAAAATATATGAGTATATGAGTTGACATTTTCATGCCAGTGATGTTATGAATATGTAATACATTTGGCAATAACTGCGTATAATTGGATGTAAGTGGCAATGGTGGATTCATTTTCCCGGATTTCATGGATTTTATATATATACACACACATACACATATGCCACAGAAACACACAGGCACAGTCTTGTCAGATGTTTTATTAGTCACATGTGCTACTCTTCCATAGCAGCCAGCTTAGTCGTGCAGCTCAGCTGTAGAGAGCACTCCCAACCCCCACATCCTCTTAAAGCATAAATTAACACTGCTGATGATTAGTTGATTAGCCAATGATTAGAGCTTATGGCACATCTCCGAAAGATGGTTTGTGCATTTGAGTGAGAGAGAGAGAGAGAGAGAGAGAGAGAGAGAGAGAGATTAAGACGGAAGAAGAGGGAAAGAGAGAGGGAGAGTGAGGAAGGGGGAAAGAAACAGAGACAGAGTAAGGTATTCCTCTTTTGATAAACATACTCTGTGAGCTCCTGTTTAAATAACAAACCTGAGATGACCATCTTCCCCAGAGACACAGCACACCCTCCCAGGAGGATCCACCTGCACTGCTGTCTCGCTGCTGTCTCACCACTGTCTTGCCATCAACGAGGAGTTCGTCCGTCCACCTCCTGTCCTACCACAGGGGCACGTTCAGGCCGAAACTGTTTGTGCCCGGCGTCCTTGGCGCTAGGGTGGTAAACATGAGATGGGTCCGCAGTCCGTCGGGGCGTCAGCACTTCTCATTCAAGGGCGATGTACTGGCGATCGATATTCCCTTAAAACACATTATTCCAGCTATTTCTGCATGCATTTCCCATATTAACCCTTACATCACACTGTCTCAAAGTGCTATGGAGTTGGAATACTGACATCTGAGAGCTTGCTTAGCCAACATGAGACAACTTGTCCAGTTTGCCCTGAATCATATTCAACATTTGCTTCTGCACTATGAAAAGTCCAGCACCGCCCTGCAGGCATCCCAAAGATACTGCACCTTCCAACCAAGCTGAGCTTTCACAGTCATGTAGTGGTGATTCTTGACCGCAGTGATCACACATTAAGCTTTCACGATCTGACCGCAACAAGAGGTCAAATGGACCGCGTGGATGATATTTAATCAAATCAAGCCTGATCCAGACTCTCAGGCATGCTGTGTAATGTTCAGAGTTTGTGGACCAAAAACATAGCCCAAGGTCAGGTCGCGGTCAAGGCATCAGTTGTAATCTGATTAGAATCATAGCTGCGGTCCTATCATGACTAATAACATCACCCTTGACACAATGACCAGACTGAATCTGAGATCTGGCCACAGCCACATCCATGCAAATATGCCATTGTCTCACAATATGTCACCTTCAGCCAGAACCATGAGACCACATTGTTTCCACTATACACCTGGAAGATTGCAGCACTGGGAGGTGATGTACAGCACTGTAACAATGGGACTTGACTTGTAACCAGAAGGTTGCCAGGTCAGATCCCACACAGTGGCACTGCTATTCTAGCCTTCAGAAAGGCCCTTCAGCCAGCCTGTTTCAGATAATATTCAGCCATACAAACATATTACATACGTAGATTAAGATTAAGATAGATAAGTGTATCTGTGGAAACAAAAACAGTAATATTACACAATACCTCCTGCTGTCAGTTGTAATACTGCTCTTAGCCTTTTCGTATACACTTTTGTAAGTCACATCTGCTAAATAACTGAGTGTAATGTAAATGTAAATATTCTAAGAGCTCATGGCAACAGGGTATTAATGTGTAGCATGCATTTTAACTGCACTGCTTAACACAGCAGTCTCATTGCTTTTCCCCCAGCTGCTGACGACACGCCTCTGTGCTGGCTCTTCATGCCTCATATGATGCTATGCTCCACTCTCGACCTTCTGATAACGAACGCAGTCTTCATCTCTGCTGTCTTGCATTCCGCGCATAGCGATGAGACATTTGTTTTCACATTGAGTGAGACACTTTTGGTATTTTAAAAAAAAAAGCCGCTTTCTACTCTACGGCGACATTTAAACACAAGCATAACGTATGAACTGAAACAGTCACAAGACAGGGAGATTAGTCGGTGGTTTCTCTGTGAGACTGCCTTTGTTGAAACATTGTCATAAGGGCATGGCCACCTTCTAATTACAAGCACTGAATTCAACTACTGGAAACAAACAACAGCAACACCCGAAATGAAGTGTTGAATCAGAGAGACAGCAGGGAGGGGGGAGGACGTCTGATCCGATTGATGGACTATCAATCAAAATTAGAGCCTGTCAAGTTATCTGTTGAAGGAGTTTTTTCCAGTTTAATTAAGGAGATGAATGAGTCCATTCAACATGTAGTGATGTGAGTGTGGATCTGAGCACACACAGCACACTTCAGCAACAAGACCACAGAGAGACCTTTTCACACCTTTTAATAGCTGCTGTTAGAGAGTGAAACACCCCATGGACAAGGTGTGTGAGAGTACAATGTGTTACTGTTCGACTGAAAACAAACCACTAAATTAAGCCTTCTGAGCCTTTTCAAAAACATTTAAATGCACTTCATAATCATTTTTGGGGTGCATTTTCAAAACTCACACTGCAGCTTTAACTGCGTTTAACATTTAATTTAGTTGTGGTGCATCTGAATGAGTGAATCTCTGTGTATTTTGAATCATTTGCTGTATTGTTAAATTACACCGCCACACCTCTGGCCTGTCTCCCCACCCTCCTGTCCATGGGGGAGGAAAGGTGACAAGCCACTCATTACAAAAGCCGATCGATTTCAATTTGGAGACAGTCGGCATCCTCGCAGGAATCAATCTGACATGCCCCCACCCGCTCTCAGCTTTTGGGTCCTAGTGTTTCATCACAGTCTAAAAACACGGCTGCCTAAGACATGCCTGATCCGAAAAGACCCCTAGAGCTAACTTACTAGCTGCTGAAATGTAAATATAAAATGTGAGGATAGCAGCAAAAATGACAGGCAGCTTTTTAAGCTTGCTTTATAGTAAAGGTCTGCTTTTCAGAGTTTCTGGAAAAAAAAACAAAGGCTTTCATTTGGATGGCTTCCAGAGGATGGTCTTGTGACAGCAGTCACAGATTCTCCTTCTAACATATTTTTTGTTTTCTCCCCTTGTAACAAATCCGCTACCTTCCCCCATGGCCGGCATTCAGACAGAGCTGGCGTTTATCGGCCCTTGCTGAGACTGCTCGCAGCACGGCACAGTCACATGGCCCCCATCGCACTCCGTTGCCCTGCAGACATTACCAGCGACTCGGCACAAACAGACCGGCAAGCCCCACCCTGAGGCACTTAATGCCATCCAACACCACAACGCAGAGAAGAACTGTTTGCTGAGAGGTGTCGACGGACTCCCTTTGGGAATCATTGGGAGAGCGTGCGTCTGAGGTTAGTGCGCCACCCAAGGCAGATCAGCGCGCATGGGACTGTGCCAGCTTGTTGTGAGTTTAAAAGGAAAGCTGTGCAGGCCATACCTGGACTTTACAGGTGGAACTAAACCCAACCCTTTTTTATTACATTAATGTGTTATTTATGGGCTGGCTTTGAGTCAGACCGCATCTTTCTACAGTGAGTTCAGTGGCAGCAATGTTTCCCTCATCTGTTCTCAAAACCCTAAAGAATCATGCATTCCATGTGATGTCCTGCTTGTGTCAATTTTTGTCTTCCAGTCTGTCAGTGTGGGTGTGTCATTTGTTTTGTTTTTCTTGCATGCATGTGCTTTTGTTTTTGTTTTCAGCCATCACCCCACCTCCTGTCCCGCCTATCTGCCCTGCTGCCACACCCACCACCTGAAGCCCATCCTGCACACCTGGTCCCTGTTGTCTCATCATCAGTCTGTGTATTTATACCCCTCTATCTGCTCTGTTTCTTTGCCAGTTCGTCACAGTGTTTCAGTCTGTTTCATTCCCGCCTGTTTGTTGTTTGCTTGCTCTGGTTTTTCTTGACTCTCTGCCTGTTTTGTTGGATTTTGACCCTTGCCTAGTGTTTTGGATTTTCTGCTCGTGGATTCTCTGGTTTTGACTCGGACTGTTCTGTTACTACGATTTTGGACATCCTTCAATAAACGCCTGGTTTGTCATCCCGGTCTGCGCCTGGGTCCTTCTACCTGAAAGCCTGACAAGGGCAGCACAACCCTGGGGCAACAAGAAAACACCAATAGAGCACCAGAGGATCACAGTGGGGAAAATGGCATGTGTGCAGTTAGTGTTCCTGTACCTCATGGGTTTGAATCCCATATTAAACTCAACAGAAGGGACAGGCAGCCCTGGCCCAGGAGACGCATGTGGTTTTTGTTCTAAGCCAATAATCATGTTATTAGATCAGCTATCAGGCTCAATCAAAGTAGATGACCACATGTGGCAAAGGTGGAAAGTTAACACAGCCCAGGGAAACTGCACATTTCTCTACTGTGATAGCCTTTGGAAGCACACTGCAACACTAGAGTAACCCTGGGGAAACATAACAGTAACAGTGATCCAATGCAACAGCAACACCAAGGGAACATGAAAGTAATGTTAGGGCAACCACTGGGGGTTGTACGGGACAGGGGTTAAAGCACCAGACTCCCACCTACAGGTCACCAGAGCAGGGCTCCACTTTCCATTTTCCAGCTGGACAAACAGAAAGCACCCAGAGTTTGACCGCGATGGAACATCCACATGTGATAAAGCCACGGGGCAGTGCGCTGGGATTTCACTGCCCCCCTGAGGGAACAGAGGAGGTTGCTGACCAAGGGGCAGAACCGAAACAGATGAAACAGATGAATGCTTGTTCAGACGCATTTAACTAGCAAATCAGCAGGCTCTCTATCCTAAAGCCCTCTGTCCTAAACACCAAACATGCCCTCTTAAAAGTAGCAGACAGATGCTTGCCCATTTGTAATGTCATGTAATTATACTTCACGTAACTCTAAAAATTTTTCCATCTACTTTATACTTAACTTAGGTTAGGGGGTAGCTACAGCCTATACAAATTTAATAAGCCTTGCAGTTGCCTGCATTAAAATATGGATTCAGGACTAGTAGACAGCATATCTGTATATATTTAGATTAATGTTCTGAAATCATTATGCATGTACAGGGCCAAGGTGAGCCATCCCAGTATCCTCTGCCTGCCCCCATCCCTGAGTACCACTGCAGGGTTTAAAACAGCTGTTACTAAGGGGGTGTGGGAGTTATTCCCTCTTCCCAGGCACGACCGTGACTGCATCAGCATTCACCCGGAGATCCTTGCACGGTTGGATCTGAAACACATCGCACAGGGGGCAGGGTGGTGGGGGCACGGGGAGACCAGGGTGGTCAGACAGGAGGGACAGGGTCTGCATCAGACGGGCTTGGGCACTGCCCCCAAGAGCAAACCTTTCGCGACTGCTTGCGTAAGGGTTTTAAGCATTTAAAAGCGCCCCAACCAGACCTGCTTTCCCCGAAACTGCTTCCGCTCTTTAATCTGATCAGTGATTTCTTTTTTTTTTGGAACGGAGCCGCGTTTTTTCCAGGATTATCAGTGGCAGACCTGGCCCGGGAACGCAAGGCCCTGAGAGCTCGGTAAAGCTGCAGAAGCCGTTTATACCAGGGCACAGCATGTGTCCGTGCTGGAACATGGCGCATCGCTGGCAGGCTGGGACACTGGTGCTGGGCCCCCAATGCACCAACCCTGTGCCCATCCACGGTGTTCACTTTGCATTTTGTTTTGTCGGTAAACACCCTGACGGGATGAGCTTCATTCCAGGAAGTTCCAGCGAGCTCCAGTGAGTCTGCGGAAGCTCACGTTGTGTGTACCTGTCAGTTGGGTGTGGTTCTCTGTGTTCATACTGATACTGGCGAAGCTCTGTGCATTCAAAAAGGCCAAAGTGGCTCCTTGTAAATTTTACATGGCGAAGCCCAGGAGCTAGAGGGGAACATGTGCTCGGTTGCTGTTTTGGCTTCTCTGCCTTTTTCAAGATGAGCACACTGAGTTCCCACCTCCTGCCATGCGAGTGGACAGGGTAGGGGTTCACAGGCAGGGTAGGAGGGCTTGTGTGCTAGGTGGGCGTACCCTCCTCCGGAACGTCCCGCGATGTTTTGCCAATGCCTGACTGCAGGCCCTTCAGGACAGGCAAAAGGCTCGGCCTCCTGTCCCTGGGCACGATCCTGGGGCCCCCCGGTGGGCCCTCAGGCCTGGCACCCGAACAAGAGGGCCAAGCTGATTACAAGGCCGATATCCAGCAGCTCATGCCTCTATTCGGAGCCTCGCCCTGCAGATTAAGGCCCTCCCCACAGTCTGGCATGGCAACACTTTGGACGGCGTGGGGCTGGAAAGGGATGGTGATGGTGGGGGTGGTGATCTCTCTGAGGGCGACTCCTTTTTGAAGGAGATACACGCAGTCGTCTTTATGCACACAGACGGCTTTGTTACATAACTCTGCGTCACTATACCCTGCTGTCTTATCATTCATACTATGTGTGCGTGTGTTCCTTGACACTGTAGGAAATCTTCTGGTGAGCCTGAGTTCACATCTGTTCGGTGGCACCAGTTCAGGGACAGCAGTGACCCCCGAGCTCTGATCCAGGATCAGCAGGCTTGACCATAATCTCAGCTTTTCTTGTTTCGTGCAAACAAACCAGCTCTGGAAGGGAGGATCCCTGTGTATGCATATGGAGCTGTGTGGATGAAGCTGCCCTGCCTGTCACTAGGAGACAGGAGGGTTCATAGGAGAAGCACGGTTTCGGTGGGGGGAGAGCATCACACCTTGCATGTTGTCTGCCATTACCCCATCCCCTCCTTACTGACTTCATCCTGATTGCATCCTGCCCTGGGGTGGCTGGGATGGGAGGGGGGTACTGACCTCACAGAAAGGGTCGCATCTGTGAAACAAACCCAAGACGCAGCAGGACAGACCCAGATGGCTGGAGGTCTGGAGGCCTTGCTTGAGAGAGCTCCATTACTTCAGCCTTCCAAAACGCCGCATAAATAAAGCATTATCATCCGGACGGTGACTTCTAGTGGCTTATCCTTTATTCTGACCTTAAGAGACCAGCTATGAGGCCTCATAAGGGAACAGAGAGGAGGGGTATTGCCATGTCAGAGGAGCCCACTGAGAGAGAGAGGAACGACACGTTCCTGTAAGCTGGGACACTCACGCGGCAGTGTGGATGATGGAGAACGGTGGTGGCGGCGCATGCAGATAAGATGACTTTCAGGCAGCCGTTTCCCCGGGCGACCTTGATGGTGTTTCAGTATGGCGCGCACGCGTGGAAGGCTTCCCTGCACAGAGAGCACTACCCATCACCCGGTCACTGCAGCTCAGGCCGACTGCTGCTGTTTATCACAGTGATGCACGCATGCGCACACACACACACAAACACACACACACACACACACACACACACACGTACGCACACACACACACACACACACACACACACACACACACACACACAAACACACACATCACCTGGTGCTGTTCTTGAAAAACTAATTTTCCAATGGTGATTAATTAAGTATCTCATCTATCTATCTATGTATTCATCTATGTGTCTATCTATCCTCTCAGCCCCTCTTAGCTTGAGTCAGAAGTTGCCTGTAAGTGCTGATCTTGGATCAGATGCTCCAACTGAAATTGTAACCTCAGTCATTAAAAACTAGTCCTAGATCAGCAACACAGAGCAGAAGATCAGGCCTTAGCTGCTCTGGGATTATTAACATATCACAGACAGTAAGACTGTAAGAGTTATGGATCACCATATGTTTGTCCCCATTGTTATCCTGGAGATTTGAAACAACCCCCCCAAACTGTCACCAACCCTCCATTTACCATTATACCTGCAAAAACCAGCACAGCAGACACCCACCCTCATGGATCTGACACTCCATTACAGACGCTATGGATAGCGCCTCATCGTACACATTCATACTGCTTGCATAAGGGATTGTGTGATATGCATCCCAGGGAAGGGTGAGTGCAGCTTTAGAGTGTCTGAGCTGTGAGGTATCATAAACCTCCTCTCTCTAAGCAGACATAAACATCCTGACTCACTTCTCCCTGGATCTCTGCTTAGGCCTTAAACCCTACCAGAAGTCCTGTGGCTGAGCGGCTATTTGTGGAGTTCCTTGTAGTCTGCGCTGGTCGTGTCTGCACTCCGTCCAAAGCCAGCTTCCAGGAAGTGGTCAGGATCCCTGCTGCAGGCTCCCAGGAAGTGAGGAGATTGATTGTTGGCTGTTTCTGAGCAGGTGGCTAAAGCAGACTGTAGCATAACAAAGCAGTCTCCTCTACTCTACTCCCCTACACCCTGCCCGAGTCCCCTACATCCTAGTCCAGTACCCTACGCCCTAGCCCAGTCCCCTACACCCTAGCCCAGTCCCCTACACTCTACTCCAGTCCCCTACACTCTACCCCAGTCCCCTACACCCTACCCTAGTCCACTACATCCCAACCCAGTGTCCTATACCCTACCTCTATCTCCTCCACTCAACCCCAGTCTTCTACACTCTACCCCAGTCTCCTACACCCTACACATGTCCCCTACACAGTACCTGAGTCCCCACCACCCTACCCCCATCCTCTACACCCTACCCCAGTCTCCTACACCCTACCCAAGCACCTACACCCTACCCGAGTCCCCTACATCTTACTTCAGTCCACTACACCCTAACTGAGTCTCCTACACCCTACCTGGGGCTCCTATATCAGTCTCTCAGATGTGATGCTGAGGTAACCTGATAGTGTCACAGGCAGGCACAGTGATGCCCAACAAAGTCAGTGGGGATGGAGCGCAAGGCCTACAGCCCTAGTGGCATCACCCTGAAACTGTGCTTGACTGACAACCCACCAACACTCCACACATCTGCAGCAATTGCTGGACACCTCTGGGAGTCTTCTATAGTCATCCCCTGCAGACGGAAAGACAGACAGACACAGAGAGATGGGCAGACAGACACAAAGGAAAGTCAGTTCAAATCAAGGAAAGCAAGCCCTTGACAAGCATGCAATCTGCAACCCACAAGACGAGGCCCATGGGACAATATGACAAGACCTGTCCCACCACCTTCATGAGACACTTCACTTCACGAGACACTACACTGCAAGTGACAGACAGCAATTTGGTGACAAAAATCATGACTTCAACACTGGTGCTGCTAATGACACACCTGAAACAAACTCCTGCTGGAAAATGGCCTGGGACACAAGATCATTTAACACTGTGCCTCTTTGTGATTCCCCCATCCCTTGCCTGTAAAATGGAGCACACTTACACAGAAACTAAGGCTGTTTTCTGATACATAGCAGCTGTTAACTATTCAGGGTTCATCTATCATTTGAATGCAACTGGAGCTTGAAACTGATATTCTTTATTCTGGAGAAAAAGAAGTCATTCGGCATTTGAAACCAAAGCCCAGGAGAAGTGTTCATTTGGACACACAGCAATAACTGTATGCCTAGTCAGCAGGCCTTGATCTATTAACGTCTGGCATGTCCAACCATGCATGCTCTCTGGGTTTTAGATTCTCATAGGTTGTACAACTACAATTAAAAGTATTCTGGGAACCTGAACTGAACAACAGGAGGTCACAAAGGAAGAGAAGCTCGACAATGCTCTCAATCTGCTGCTACTGTGACATGGACCATGTGACATTGCAGCCAGCAGTGGCCGCCAAGGTTTGTCTTGGCCATAGAGAGGGGGTGTTGCTATGGAAATGGCTGTAACCTGGGCACTCTCTGACTGCACAGTGGGAGCATCATGCATTTGGTGTTGGGGCCTATGAGGTAGGATGGAGAATGGCAGGCTGACCCAGCTTACCCCCTCTGCCCCCACTCCTACAGCACAGGAAGTGAAGATGAAGTAAGGAGGAAAGAACATTGACACTGGTACTGATGCCTCTAGTCAGGCAAGCAAGGGGCTGACCTGCCCTAACCCTGTATGTGTGAGAGTGTGTGAGTCTGTATGAGTCTGTGTGTCAGAGAAAGAGAGAGAGGGGCCAGCGGCATGGCCGCAGTGTTCCCACCGCATATTGCGTGCAGAGATCTCCCTGCATCCTCCCCCGAGCTGAGTCTTTTTCTCCTTTTCTCACTCTCTCTCTGCATGCAATGTCACCTCCCCTGGGCTCTCGGAAAGGCCTGGCATTAACCATACCCCCCCCCTCCCCGCCACCTGCTGAAAAGCAGCTTAGGGATTACAGCGAGGGCTGTAGAGTGGATGTCAGTCACGTGACCACCCCCCCATCCCTCACAAGCACCTAAACACGCTTCACCTGAGCTAATGGTGGCAGAAGACTAAGAGACGGCTTCATGTAAGAAGACCAGGCAAGGTGAGAGGGGGAGGTCCCGCAGTGAATTAGTCATCACTTCCAGGTTTAGTCATTCTACAGGCTCCTCAGTCAAATCCACAGGTCTCACTTCCTGTTACTACTCTGATCTCACTTCCTTGTTACATTCCTATTCTATTTCCTGTTACTACTCTGACCTCACTTCCTGTTACCATTCCTATCCCATTTCCTGTTACCATTCTGATCTCACTTCCTATTACCACAGCTATCCCCCTTCTTGATACCATTGCTATCCCACTTCCTGTTACCACTCTGGTGTCACTTCCTGTTACTGAGTGCTGGAGCGTGGTGACCAGAGGTGGGCCCTACCTATACTCTATTGCCTCTCCAGCGCTCAATCAATGGCAGGGTCAAAGTTCAATTATCACCCTGGTAACATGCTTGTAGAACTCAGGGGCATCCTGAGGGCCATCTGCCTGTGCATGTTTATGCATAATGGTTGCAGGGCAGACAACATATCGTCCTGGTTACCGTAAGTAACAGAGCCATGACAAAACAGCTGTCATTCATAAGGACTCGGTCTTACGGGGGGGAAAAAGAATGACACATCTCCATTCAACTCTCTGGGAGCCAGGGACATACGGTCAGGGGAGGCAGGGGAGGCAGGGGAGGCAGAGCCTCATCTGTCATACTCCAATGAAAATAGCTGCTATGAAAAGTTAAAAAATAAATAAATAAATAAATAAATAAAATAGATATTAAGATTTTCCCACTGATCTGTGTTATAAATGTCATTTCGGTGTGATTCCAATCATTTTTTATAGTCAAAATCGCCAAATTTGCGGAGCTCAGCTGCAAATACAGCCTATACAGGGAAAGAGGAGAGCTGCTGCAGCGACCAGCTCAGCCTCCCCTCTGATTGTGCAACCCCTCAGAAACTGGGTGGAGCGTGGGCAATAAGCGCGTGCCTGTTACTATCTCTCTGTATGTCACCAGTGTAATGTTTGTAGACCCCATTACATGTCCTCACCTTCCATAGTCTAGGTAACTTATTTCACGTATGTGTATAAAGATATTTAAGCTCGCTGGTCTCTTCATAAAACTGCAATGTAAAAGCACCAGGGGAGGCAGCTATCACATCTGCCGCACTGAGGGGGGCGTGTCTTGAGCCCACGTAATTGGTGACGCCCGCTGTCCCTCTACGTTAGCTACCTCTAGCAAGAAATTTACAGCGGTTGCAACTCCCTTTAGTTTTTTTACTCTCGTTTCATTCATCCCAAATATCTCTACACCATATGGGCTGCAAAAATGGAAAACATTATATCTAACCTAAAAAAAGAATGTTTTATAATATTCTGGACAATATCAGTGTTCAACTAAAAGCTAGGTTTGATCATTTCGGTGAGATAACTTTCCTTGGTTTGGTCGATTGCATGAAATTTTATGAAATGTCAAAACATTTCGATGACACCAAACTGCAGAGACTATCAATATATGCAAGGTACTTTGACTTTGTTAGACTAAAGGCTATTCTTATCGGATTGTATAGTTCACAAACAGTGAGGAACAAATGCAAATCACCCCGACAGCTCCTCAGCTTTTTGGCCCAGAATGATCTCATGCAGATCATTTCTCTGCTTTGAAATGACTCAAAACATACAGTCGGAATCGGGCTGACCAAAGACGACTTTCATCCCTGGCAATCATCTCTATTGCAACGGAGAGACTTTTAAAACTCAAAGAAAATAAAGAGGACTTCTACAACAAAGTCACTGACATCTTTGTCCAGAAGGATAGGTGAATGGACTTCATTCACAAGTAAAGGTAAGACCACGCAATATATATTTTCATTTGTGTTGAATGAGTATGAATAGTGGAACTGCATTGGCAAATAAAACGTGAATCAAATACGTAACTTACCTGTATTCATGTGTTGTAAAGAATGCTGATACGAAATATGAAACATACGGTCGCCTAAACAATAGTCATTGTGCAACCTGCCAATTGAATGGTGAATTTAAGCTACCTCTCTTGGGTTCATATGTGTGTAAATCTGGCTCTGATACTGTCCACTCCTCCCCACACATTGAACTCACCGCACGTCACTGCTGGAAGCCAACTCTGACTGATAACTCTGACTCATACAAAACCACCAGCGGCTGTGAGCAGCTACCCTAGACTCACACATAACTATTAGAGGCTGTGAGCAGCACTGTGCATTGATGTGCTTCCTAAAGAAATTCAGGAGTAGATAAACCCCCATCTTAAAGGAGCAATTAGCACTGCGGCAGAGTAGGGCATGGACCAAAGGTCAGGGGGCCGCGTGACCTTGACTGACTGAGGAACACAGCCGCCAAGCGCTACACCGAAGCTCCCACCCCGGCCCCTCCCCTCAGCACATATTGCGTTCGCCCAGGTCGAACTGCTCCCTCTCAGCTCCTCGATCTCATTATTCCAAAGGCAGATCAATTATACAGCTTCAGGCCTCCCTCTCACGACTGGGCATCGAACGCGAGGCTCCGCAACCCCAACCCCACCCTCTCCACAGCATCTGACTGCTGCCTGTGACAACGGTGACACAGGCTGTCTTACCCCCTCCCGTCCTCCTCCACCCACTCCCGCTCTGTGCGGAGCCTGGGCCGGTCCGAGGCTCATGCTGAAATAGCTCTCCCTCCTCTGGCTGTAACCTCGAGCAGGTGGAGGTGTGCTGGCTGAGAGGAGGTGTTAATCAGACACACACTCTTTCTCTCTCTCACACACACACACACACACACACACACACACATTGGACACACACACACTCTCTCTCTCTCTCTCTCACACACACACACACACACACACACACACACACACATAAGCAGGTGCTCGCAGAGGGCCTGGTGCCTGACTGGGCTACACTTGATTGGCTGCATCCTTCAGACAGCAGATGGCAAACGGTAGACCCGAAGCTGCCCAATCACATTCCCCCCTGCAGTGTGGCCACGCCCCCTCCCTCCCACCACAGCATCACCCAGACGTGACCCATGCGTTTCTGGCCTTGCAGGCAGCTTTGTGCTGGCAGTTCAGCTTTTCCTCCTTGCACTTGAACAAACTCACATCATTACGGCAGCCTACCCTCTCCCAATCAGCAGAACCCAGGCAGTGACAACCTAAGCGGGTGGCCCTCGAAGTTGACCGATGACTGCTGGGGCTGTCCAACCAAGCCCCTCCGCTGGAGCGTGTTCTCTGTGAGCAGAAAAACATATTTGGGTTCCAATAAGCAATTTGGGCATCCCAGGCCCAACTGTGTTATCCTATCAGCAAACGCAATGTGGCTCGAGATGGCAGCAACAGCTCCATGCTTGTCTGCAATAATCAGTTACATAATAGGATATTTACAAGATCAGCCTTCTCCCTCAAAGAAAACCAGGAGATTCTTGTGGAGTTATTAAGCAGGCATGCCTTTGAATAAGGACTACCCTTTCGTTTAAACGAGCTGCATTAGAATAGCTGTTGAGGGACGTTGTGACTGTGAGCCCAGGCATTTCTGAGTATCTGATGCACCGACAGCAGGATACAGAGGGAGTTTCTCCATTCTCAGAGCAGGGAAAGACGTGGAGGATGCAAGATTTTCCCACAACTTCACTGGCGATTTACAAGGGAGAAGTCAAGTCAAGTTTATTTATAAAGCACATTTAAAAACAACAGCAGTTGACCAAAGTGCTGTACAAATAAATAAATAAATAAATAAATAAATAGACAAAAGACAATAAATAAAATCAATGAAATCGTAGCAATAAAACAAAAGGGGCTGCGATGCTGAAACGGGCATGTTCAAGCCCTGCTCTTGCAGGGAGCTAGGCTGATTCCAGACAGCAGACATAGGCGGTCTGGCTGGATTGGGGAATGGTAGTGTCTGCCATTGGAGGAGGCCAGCCGCTCTGAAAAAGAAGGGTGGGCACAAGCAGAGGCGGCGAGTCGCCCAGCAACAAGCTGGGGGAGGGGGAGGGGGTGCCAGGACCCGGTGGCCTCTTGGAATGAAAGGGCCGATGTTGACCATAAGTCAAGACCATGAAAAACGCACAGAAGATGGCAGCACACTTTGCCTGGCAAACAAAGCAAGCACTCACACACTGTCCTTTAGCCTTCACAAACACTCAGAGCAGGCTGAATTTGGGTTTAATTCACTTTGCTTACTCCTGAATATGCCTTTGTCCCCACTCACCTCTGGTTCAGGCTCTTATAAAATTACTCCCACAGTAAGTGCTGAACACCCTCAAGGACCATCTACAAAGCGTCAGCACCGGTGACCAATCACCAAACCCTACGAAGGAGTGACGTCAATGAAATAACATCTATCAATCTTTGTGGCCTTGCAGACGACAGTTTTGGTTGCAGTGAGCAATCATCTGGTGCTTCTGTGGAAAAGGCAGTGTCATTTCTCAAAGCTGTCTGCACGGTCCATGTAACCATTGGTGTGCTGACATAAAACTGTGCCACATGTGGTTAAAACAGCACTTGGGCTAGAAGCTGTAAGAGTTAACAGAGCCTCAGCTCCATTAAGGAAAACCTCAAAACAGCTCACATACAATAAGCAGACACCCGTCCTTAAGACAGCCCACAAAAGTATAAACATCCATCACTGCAACTACACTGAATTCTTATTTGTTCAGTTTGACTGCTGGATGCACGAGACATGGCATGAATACTCTATGGCAGATGTACTCTCTTATGACAGATGCATGCTCTGTGGTAGATGCATGCTCTTTGGGAGATGCACGCTGTGTTGTAGATGAACGCTCTATATTAGATGCACTCTCTGTGGTAGATGAACACTGTTCAGGAGATGGGTGCTGGGAGGTGGTAGGAGGGAGGTGGGAGGTGGGGGCGCAGCACCCTGCCCTGGAGCCCTTGGTACTATGTGAGGCTGAATTATTCAGCTCCCTCCATTTCCACACTGCGGTGCATGAATTAATAAAGGCTGTGAAGCTGGTGCAGGACTGCAGAGAGCCAGGGTTCTGCCTCCATCTGCAGCAGCAAACCCAATGGACATCTTCTACTGTGTTATATGTGTTTATGTGTGTTTCTGTAACTGTGTGTATGTGTGTGTATGTGTATGTGTGTGTCTGTGTTTGTGTGGTATTGTTGGGGAGGGTGGTACGCATATGTGTGCGTGCAGGAAGGATTACGTGAGGTCAGGATTACGTGACAGACCGCAGAATGGAGAGAGGTCTTGGAACTGTTGCAGGAGAGCTGTGTTCATGCTGACACTAAAATAACCTGACACATGCCTACACCCGTAGCCCCCCCACACACACACACACACACAGACTGGAAACTGAGATTGGGGGAGGGTAGACACAGACTGGGGTAGATGTGAGTTGTCTCCAGAGGGCTGTGTGATGATGTAATTAACAGGAGTATGTTTCTTAAGGAGATACCCTCATCACATGACAGGTGAACAGAGTGACTTGAATCACACAGGAGAGGAGTAGGAGCAACAACAGAACTGTCTCCACTGGCAACCAAGAACATCACTATTCACAGACAGAGAGGGAGAGGGAGGGAAGGAGGGAGTGGGAGGGAGAGAGGAAAGAGAGTAGGATGAGGGAGAAAGGGGACAGAGAGAGAAGGAGAGAGAGAGGTGGGGGTGAAAATGGAAAGAGAACAGCGGCTATCAGCACTTCCCATGTTCAGTCATGCAGCTCTGAATCTCCCACAGGAAGAGTCAGCTGTCTCTAATAGTAAAAGTAAGCTGTCTCTCACAGGAAGAGCAAGTTGTCCCTCACAGGAAGAGTAAACTGTCTCCCACAGGAAGAGGAAGCTGTCTCTCACAGGAAGAAGAAGGTGTCTCTCATAGGAAGAAGAAGCTGTCTCTCACAGGAAGAAGAAGCTGTCTCTCACAGGAAGCAGAGGACAGCTGGAACTCGGGCTGGAGGTAAGTAGCACAGACCATTAAATGGGAGCGTGCTCTCTATTCCCCCTTTCTCTCCCAGATGTCCCAGCACACGTGCTGATTTTCATTCTGTGTTTGCCTGTCAGAAGTCACCTGTCTGAGGTGGCTGTTTGTCCTCAGAGTCCCGTCCTCCAGCGACATGCAGCCATGCGCACTGCTCCTCTCCTTTCCAGCACAGCGGTGGAACAGACACCCCTGCAGGGCAGCTGCCAACATCTGCTGTTAGAAATGAAAAAATAATTGCCACACAGCTTAATGTAGCCCACTGCATCAGTCACTGACTCCAGTCCAGTGTCTGATGGTTTAAATTCAGCCTTCTGTATCAGCCACTGACTCCAGTCCAGTGTCTGACGATTTAAATGCAGTCTGCTGCATCAGCAACTGATCTGTGTAATGCTGCTGAACAGTGGTATCATTTCAAGGGCAAGCTGCACAGATGGACAAGACAGAAGAGGAAGTGTGTGTGTGTGTGTGTGTGTGTGTGTGGTGGTTTACAGTGCACAGAAAGCCAGAGAGACAGGGGCACCATGGGACGCTGCACCAATGCAGCAGCACCATCGGCCCCTCCCTCTGCAGCTCTGTCCATCACCTGATCATCTCATACCCTGCCTCACCTGAAATGGACAGAACCCATGTTCCACGAGCAAGAGCCCCCAAAAAAGCATGTAAAAACCTAGTGAGAGAGAGTGTAAGGGAATGAGAGAGGAGGAGAGGAGGAGTGAAAAAGGAAGAAGGAGGGAGAGAGAGAGAGAGAGAAGGGGGAGGCCGGTTGAGGAGAGGAGAGGGAGGGGATGGTTTGGGAGGGGAGAGGGAGGGGAAAGTTTGGGAGGGGACCAGGATGAGAGAGGACAGAGAGGAGAATCAGAAAAGGCCTCTGAATGTTACACACTGAAGGAGCACTCGCTCTCCTGCTGCTCACCCTGGCACTCTGACAGCACCGGCTGACGGCCCGTGACAGTGTTGATGGGAGACGGGCACTCAGACTCTCCCTGTCAGGAGTAACAGGATGGGATGACTGGAGCATGGGAGCGAGGAGCCAGGCTCCAGGGTCCAGGGCTCACTCTGAATAATGCAGAGGCCTGCCCTTGCACTGCGCATCTGAATCAGGCGCAGACCTTTGCAGGCTTCACTTTCTGCTGTCACTTAGTCTTCCCCTGGCTTCCTTCCCTGGCTCTCTGTATCAGGCTGTGGGGTGGAAGGGGGGTGCTGCCTTACTTTGAAGAGTGAACAAAACAGTACTGAGAAAAGAAGCGCTGACATAGGCAGTTGCCATGGCAAGCAGCGACGCAGACGAACCAGCAAGGTGATGTTTCACTGTGCTGACATACCAACATGTCAGTGTTGAGAAACTTGAATGAACCAGAGGACCATGTGTATTTGGAACAGCAGATATGCAGCAGAACCATGGTTCTGGCTCTAACAGCAGCACCAGGACACATCAGATCAGCACCAGGGTGTATCAGATCAGAACCAGGACACATCAGATCAGCACCAGGGCGTATCAGATCAGAACCAGGACACACCAGGGCATATCAGATCAGAACCAGGACACATCAGATCAGCACCAGGACACATCAGATCAGCACCAGGGTGTATCAGATCAGAACCAGGACACATCAGATCAGCACCAGGGCGTATGAGATCAGAACCAGGACAAATCAGATCAGCACCAGGGCGTATGAGATCAGAACCAGGACACATCAGATCAGCACCAGGACACATTAGATCATTACATTTTACATTACATTTAGGTCATTTGGCAGATGCTTTTATCCAAAGCGACTTACAAGTGAGGAACAGCAAGCAGGCTGCAGTAGTGTAGGAGACCTTAGAGTAAGCTTTAAGTGCAACCTAAAACAACTAAACTCAACTAAATAAGTCAAGGAAAGTATCAGATCAATACCAGATCACATCAGAGCAGTGTCAGGATAGAACAAATCAGACAATACGTGCCAAACCAGTGCTAGGACACAGTGTACCTGCGCTGGAGGTCACGGACTCCCACCAGCACATGCCAGATGAGCAGGTACCAGCCTGCACTGTGGCCTCAATCCCCAGTGGGACAATGGGGACAGCTCCACTGAGGCAAGGCCTTAGCACTCAACGCACTCTGGACCCTCCTACTGGCTGCTGGGGGCCTTGGCTCTGTGTGTCACAACTTTCGAGCCCTAGAAAAGATGCTCAAGACGACAGAGAAACGACTGCCCTGCCACTTTCAAATACCCACCCCGGGGGACTAAAGTTGGCGGGCGACCAGGTCTCCGTGAGAGATTATAGCCAAAGGTGTGACAATCTAACCTCAAATCTAACCCAAATCCCAGCCCTAGCCTATCCATAGCCAAAAGATGTGAATTCGGAAAGCTAAACTTTCGCTGAAAGCACCTAGAACATCATTAGGTCCACACACTTAAAGGAATAATCAATGCTAACTGAAACATATAAGCGGATCAAACCACAACAGGCAGAGGTCATCCCTCAGTGCTGATCCATAATGTGCACATGCTGGTTCACCACATCTTGCCTGGTCTCTTCCATCATTGCACTGATTTGATTTAAAAATACCCACTGACACTTTTAGATTAGTACATTGTACTTGTAGTTATTGTTACTTTTAGCTAGCTACCTAGCCAATAAACCATGGCTGTTTTACTATCATCAGTGACTCCTCAATTTTTCTCACATCACTTATAGTTGCATTTGCATATTGACTTTGATCTGCAGTCAGGTCATTCCTGCTAGAACTCTCTGCTGACTGCGCATTAACGTTTTAACAGTGCAGTTAACGGAGGCTAATACAAGAGCTAATCCAAGCCTTAGTGTAAGAACACAGAACCCTAACCTTGGCCAGGGTTGCATTTTTGGACAGAGCTCCCTCTGGCATCCGCAGCCAGGGCCCACCACCAGATGGGTGCAATGAGCCACGTGACACGCTTCGGGGGTACTAAAAAAAACCGAGTGCACCTGCCTTCACGTCCCCCAACTCTCATGGAAGTGCCGTGATCCAACGCCCAGCGTGAAACAGGCTGACCGCTCCGCGATGCAGCGGAGAGCTGCAGCGACCACTCTCTAACAGACGCATGCAGCGAAGCGCTTCACAGAGCAGACCACTCCATGGTCAGACCACGGTTCATCTGCGATCGCGGGGCAAGGTGTAAGAACCGAACACACACCCGAGAACGTGGCCTAGCCCTCATCAGCTTGTGGAACCAGGCTTGCGTCCCGGGGGTTGCACGTTCAAGTCCCAGGGTGCACAGCCAAACTAAGCTCAGGCAAAGCACTTAACCTTAAATGCTATGGTAAAAAAAGTAGCATCCAGTTGTATAAATGGACAGCACTGAATGTGAGCTCCGCGAGCCACCCTGGAAAAGATCACATAAATAATGCACAGTAACAGCGTGACCCCAGAAAGCCTCACGGTTAATCATCTGCTGGAGAGAGGCTGCTGCTTTAATAACTGCTGTACAGTGATATCACAGCCATCACAAGCTTAGGCCTGTAGCAGGTCAGATTTAATGAGAATGCTGCACTCCCTGAGGCCGTGATTCATATGAAGGAGTCCAATGGGTCACGGCCTTTGCTGAGGTGCAGGTGGGGAGGGAGGTCTGAGAGTCCCACGGGCTGCTAGAGGTGCTGCCGTAAATCTCGGCTTCTGGTGCTTCTCTAACAGAGATGCACGCAAAACTTTACATACAGGGGTTTTTAATACAGCAACACATTCACGTTGGGCTCCCTCTCTGCCTATCACGGCCACCCAGCTCCAGAGGGTCTGCTAGGGGGACCAATGAGTTGGGGGAGAATGCAACTATGAGCAGGAGGTTCAGACTGCGGAGTTAAACCTTCAGGGCCTCAGTATGTGGCAGTAGCTTCAGCACCTGACTCTGTGTGGATCAACATCCACCAGAATGGAGAGAGAGAGAGAGAGAGAGAGAGAGAGAGAGAGCTAGAAAGAGAGAGAGTGAGAGGGAGAGAGAGAGGGAAGGGGGAGAGAGAGAGAACAGAAGACAGACATAAGTGTATGGAATGGCTGTTTCTGTAGCACAGCACCTCGCCTGCACTGTTAGCCCAGAGGCACACCACACTGTAAGAAGGCTCAACACTTCTCGAGTTCATGTGAACCTGATGGGCGCCGCCAGCTGCTTCCCAGCTCTTTTCTCATTCAGTTAGCCACACACTCACCCCTGCTTTCAAACGGAGAAAGGAATCAGAACCCAGCACACTCCACCCCACCGTGACATCATTATTAACCGCAGACCAAATGCTAAACACATTAAGATGAGGCAATTCATCCGAGCACGTTTCAGCAGATCAATCCCCAACACGGAGCAGAGCAGAAAGTGAGCAAACAGCCCCAAAAATAAATCCTGAAGCCTCACACAAACTGCGATCCCGTGAACAAAGGGGTTGCCAGGTTTCCAAGGCAACGCCGCGCCAGTGTGACCACATTTGTACACAAAAGGCGCTCTGAAATTACAAAGTCCAGTTTTCCATCCGGGGGAGCGGTTGCCGGGCAGTGAATCAGATGACGCGATCTGGAAGGGCACCACTGAGCGGATGGGCGAGGGCCGCCAACTTCACTGCCCCCCTTTTCAGCTGACCTTGCTCCAGGGGCCCCAGCTACACAGAGCCAGTGGAGGTGGCCACCAATCAAACACATACATATAGAAAAACTAGACTGCTGGCTCCCACGTAAGCAACATATAGACATAGAATTACATCTGGTTTAAGGCTGGAATGACCCATTTTGACAGATTTGGATGGGTCCTGACCATAAATAAATAAGGTGAGAGAAACCAAATAGGGAAGGCTACAGCATGTCCACAGCAACAATGGAAAATTGATCATTCAGGACACTGTCTGTATCAGGTGGAACAACATGGAGCCTTCAGACAGTGATTGGTCTAATAGTGCCATATCTATGATGGCGCACGCCCAGGGCTTTTCGGCTGACAGATGGAGGGGGGAGGAGGGAGGGGGCTGGATGCGACCATGATATGATTGTTTAATATGTTACTTTGATATGGTCCTGAGATACTGGGGAGATACTGGTCCCCAACTACTGGGGTAACCGCCCTCTCCTCCAGCCCGCAGCCCATCTGCTACTCTCCGGGGCGCCCCGTCCTGCCCGCTCGCACCCCCGGCCACCTCCACGCTCAAGGGGCACACTCCCCCTGCCTCCCCTGGGGTCCCTATCATGCAGAAAGCCTGTAGCTGGAGGATAAGCCCCTGTGAAATGGCCCTCTGTATCCTAGCCTATGGGACAGAGACAGGTGGCAAGTGGCTAAAACCCCTCCATAGCAGACTGCACTGCTCCAGCCTTTTGGATCAATATTAAAAGGTGGCTCCAGTTTTTGTTAGACGCAGGTGTGCATTAACACACATCCCAACTGTCCTTTCTTCATGTGTCTATCCTCCTTTAGCTCCGCACCCCGCGCTTGGGTTCACAACATCCCCAGACTCTTGCCCAAAACGGCAGATTTAGAGCTGTGTGACAGGCGCACCACCAGGAGCTGACAGCAGCTGCGGCTAGATGTGAGCTCCATCACCCGCCAGTCACTCTGGAACAGGAACAGAGCAGAGCAGGCCATCGGAGCAGACACAGAGGCGTACTCTCTGCGAACCCGGAACGTGCAGGACTTCCTGTGTGCCCCGCTGGCACACTGCGCCCCCTCCTACCCACAGTGCAGACATCCATGAGGCAGGTGGGGGGTGTTTGGGGTGGATGGGTAATCTCCTGACAGCATGCTAATATGGCTAGCTGAGCTGACTGGCCTGAGCTCATTAACCAGTGTGGATATTCACACACTCCCATGCATGTCTGGATGACTCCAGAGCCAGGCTGCTTAGATTCACGGAGAGGAGAGGATGTGTGTGTGTGTGAGTGTGTGTAAAGGGGGCGAGCAAGAGGGCCAGCTCTCTCACATCTCATTCCTCTGCATTACATCATCCCTGTTCTTTGTTCTCATGGCAACAATAGAGGCAATGTTTACCCGATATAGTAGCTCTGCGTTCACATGCAAATTGGCCCGGACGCACTGGGTCCAGCGGGCAGGGACGGGACCCTGGGGGAGGGGAGTGGGTGATTTTAGTGTCAGGTGGTGTGCCCAAAACTACGCTTGCAATTGGGTCTGAGGGGTGGGGCACGGCTGAAGACCCGCAGAAGCACACCCCCACTCTTGGCCCCACAACAGAAATGAATGAAGATGAGAGGAGGAGTAAAAATAGCCCTTGCTGCTCTGAGCCGCACTGGGAGAAGGGATAGGAGGGTGAAGGTGACTGTGGGAGGAAGTGACGTGCCCAGCTTGGAGGATGCGCTGGTGATGAGGGTGCACTCCCATCGATTGGAGGTTCCAGCCGGGGTAGTAATAGCCTCTATGCTATATACACTGTGAATTTATAACCCTGGATATTTATGGGGACGCCTTTAGTGCACTGCTAAAAGATGCAAAGCCATGAAGTAAACCTGCAGCTGAATGTCACTCTGGAGGAGAATGAGATGCTCATCTCCCCACACCCCTCTCCCCCACAAAAGCACACCACACTGTGTACTATTAAACCCCTCATTCAGGGATAGGAAGGTCTCCTACAGATGTGTTAAAATGGCGCCAAGGGCCATTCTCAGTCCAGAGCGACTTACATACAATAGGTTACAGTTTTATCAGTTTTTACAAGTGTTTTAGGGACCTTGCCCAAGGGTACAACAGCAGTGCCCCAGCAGGGAATTGAACCAGCAACCTTTGGGGGTACGAGCCCTGCTCCTTACCACTATACCACACTGCTGGCCACATGGGTTATTCATTTAACAACAAACTTCATTGTTACCGACTCATGAAATGAAATGTCAGAGGGAGCTTTCAGGACAAGGCGGATAACGATTGTCAGAGGTACGCGCCCAATCCAAGGAGAGCAGAGGTGCGGCGCTCCCGAAAGCAGATATGCCTGTAACTCTCCAGTGCACTCCTGCAGACTGCCGGTATAATAATAGCACCGCACCATGAAGTGGGCCGCTTCCTCGGGGGTGGGAAATATTAAGATCAGTGAGAAAGATGCAAGGTCTGCTGGGATATAAGGGGGGGGGTTAACTTTGTCCCAGCAGGGTTCCCACTCCACCTCAGGACCCCAGCACTCACCCTGCAGCCATGCTTAACTCCTCAAGCCTGTGGGACAGGTCCCATTGGTTTGGGAGAGAAGAAGACATGGAAATTACCTTACATGACATCCAGTTACTCCGCAGACAACCCTCACCAAGGCAACTATCATGCCTTACTTTTTATACAGTTACTTCCCATGTACACAGCTGGGTACTTTCCTGAAACCTTTGATAAAGCCTGCAACGGTGACATAGCTAATGGGGAATCAAACCTACAAGGCCCCGATGAGAAATCCAGTTCTTTAACAGCTGCACCATCACACTGCTGTCCCCTGTAATATACCTGTGTGTGTGTGTGTGTAAGGAAAGGGGGAAGGGGTAGTTGCATAAGAGCGCATCTGTCTGCTGTGCTGTCTCTCCCATGGCAGAAGGCTCCATAAGTATGGTCTTAGTCATGGGTGAAACCTCTCTCCACTAACAATGCCACTGCAGTGACGCTAAGGAGAGAGGGGCTGACCTTCCACAGAGAGAACTGCATCTGCCATGCTCATCACTGTCACGATAGCCTTGATTCTAAGCCTTCCTATGCACACCACAGTATGCTTCTTCTTAGTTGGATTCAATCTGCTGATACTATGTAGCGCCCCCTTCAAATACAACAATCACTGTAAAGCTGCTACAAGGCTCTATATTGTACTCTATGAACTCAATAATAATTCTATACAATGCTATAAATGTACGTATGTGCATGTGGAACCGTTTAAGCCTTAAGTCTTTAGAATTGTGTGCTGTATGCATATGTATGTGTATAGGAATGTATATAATAATATAATTATCCATTCTTGCAATATAAATTGCAAGAATGGATAATTATATTGCATTGAAATGTATTGTTTTGAATAAATCATGGATGATACATCTATATCGACATTCAATTTTCAATCATATAAGCTGTGGACAAGAGGCAGGTGATTATTTTCAATACACTTACTGTGCATCCAAATAAGGTGAAAGGGCATGTTTAATGAAGCTTCAAATATTTATATTAGCTTACCTATATGTGGCATTTCTACTGTGTAAACTGTGTGTAAAATGTATCTACAGACAAAGAAAACATAAATAACACTGAAAGAACACCATGTCATAATAAACAACATGAACTAATAAACAATGACGTTTATATGACACAAATGGCTCATGCATCAATGGCATAAGCGACAATGTGACTGCCTTTCTCAAATTACATGGCTGATGAAAGATAAGTGGCTAATGGCAGCTAATATATTTGCATTTGTATAGCAGAACCACCACAGAGTGAGTGATTACAAGGCAGGTCTATGGGTTGGGCAGGGTGGCCAATGAACTTCCACCTACTAACAGAAATCAGCCATGTAGCACCATCAGAGGCAGTGAAGAGAACAGTGTTGGTAATAAGATGTGACATTTTTTTAAATGGTTGATGTCTGCACACCTGTTACTGTGCTGCTCATACTGTGATCGATATGGTACGGTGATAAATGGGGGGAGCACTGGCTTGTAGTGTGCCTGGTATCTAGGGCTGTGACGATAACCGCATCACCGCAATACCGCGGTAATGAGACGCCTACTGCGGGGTTGAGCTCATTACCGCATCACCGCAATTATTTATTTATTTTTCTAGTGGAAAAACTGCCGGCGTATGATGTGAAACATAAGCTATCAGCTATGTTCACTGACCATCTTCCTTCATATTTTCAAGGTCTCTTGGTGACTCAGAACTTTTTCAAACTTGCTGGCAAGACTATAGCGCAAACACGAAGTTTGGCATGTTAGGGGGCGGGAAGGTCCATTAAACTTATAGCGGACTCCTTTGTGTATCTGATTATTAGTAGTAATTTGTAATTTTGTCTAGGCATGACTACTTATAAAATACAATGATACAATGATCAACTTATACAACTTATACAATGATCAAGAATACACACAACACACACACATAAAATACCAAAGCATGGCACGACCTAAAAAACAGGGACTTCTAATGCAGGGGCGCCGGCAGGATATTTCATAGTATGTACAAGAACCGCCCGCCCAGTCGTAAGCTACCTTTAATGTGTAGGTTTCAACGCAGGCACATAGGACTACTCAGCAAGCAAGTGAGCGAGAGAGAGAGAGAGAGAGATTTTTTCAGGGTTTTTTTGTCTTGCACGTTACCAATACAACACCACCAGAAAACTGATTACCCTGTCGCATGCATTTCAAAGACCAGCCAACAGGCTTGAAATTCAACAGTAGCAACACAAGCTAAATACGGCTAAATCCAGCATTGCCAACATCAGGATTAGGCGCCAGAAATGTTGGTCACACAATGACCTGTAGCCAGTGACGTTAACACCAATTATACAACAGTTAGCTCCGACCGACTCCGACCAAGTAATTTGATTGGACAAGAGGCGTTCCATGAGTGCTGATATAGAGGTTATGCGCGTGACTTCACAGTAGGCGGAGTCACTGCGGGTTACACCCACTGAGTGGCAGCATTAGTGTTCAGCTTGAATGCCGCGAAAACACAAAAAAACGCATCTAAAATGGGAAAGAGCTGTTGTGCGATTGACTGTACAAGTAAATTCAACAAAAAAATCAGAGCTATCTTTTTACACACTGCCGAAAGCTGAAGAAAAGAGAAGCAAATGGATCGCTGCAATTCGCAGAAACAACTGGAATCCAGGCACCGAAACGTGTCCACATACAACCAGAATATCCATTGTCCTCATCACTTTAATTTCGCCAACAAATCCCGCCTTGGTTTAATGTCCTAAAACAGCGATCAATGATCACCAATGAACGTGCGTTCAGTGCGGCAGGCGATGTCGTTACACCCCTCCGGGCCTCCCTTAAACCAGATAAAGTGAACATGGTTTTCTTAGCACAAAACATGAAGACCGTAAAATAAAGAATGAGTACATTTTGATTTTTTGCAGCACTTTATACATGCAGTGATTGTAGTAGATAGCCTACCGACATCATGAATGTTCAATTATGTTGCATGTTTAAAAACCATTAGCCTAATGTTCCCTTACCATCTTCTTATTTGTCATTTGATTTGAAAAATAATTAAAACTGTTTTAATGCGGCTACATATAGCCTACCTGTTCATGCTGCTTCAGACGCAATTATTGCATAGCCTACAGAATTGTGTGAATTAAAATATTAAATATTAAATATTAAAAATGTTAAATGTAAAAATGTTAAAATGTAAAATATTTGTAAGTTTGCAATCATTTTCTAAGTTGTAATCAGCCTTCCCGAGAATTTTGCAGAAAAATAAACAAGTTGTTCATGTGCAAACGTTATGGGTTGGCTTTTTGTGTTGGGGGGGGTAAACCGCAAAATCGCGGTAATTTGTTGCTTTATTACCGCGGGAAGAAAAAATCATTACAGTCACAGCCCTACTGGTATCTCCCTCACCTGCTGTGACCCCTCTTTTGAAATCACTGAAGCACTCATGGCATTGTGGTGGGCTGGCGGGAAGCCGGGGGATGGTGAGCCGGACATGTCTGACAGACACCACTTGCAGTGTTCTAACGCTACCGTCCTGTGTCACCAGAGGAGAGTTGGAAACCCGTACCCGAAGGGTATCGATCCCAATCCTTCGGGCAGTTGCCTTTGCCCTGGTTTTCCCTCCGAGCTCTGATTTTAGTCACCTCATTTCACCCAATTGCCATTTGCTTTGTTTTCAGCGGCGCGCCGAATCTTGTGCCTGTTGTGAATCAAGAAACATTTCACCTCCTTTCAGGAAATGACACGTGATGTATACAGCTGATTAGCTAACGAGATCAATTACGTTGGGGTAATTAGCCGGAACAAACATGGGCAAATGGAGTCGCCCTCAGGGAGCAGATTCTGACGCCCCCCAACACAGGCGTCCCCGCCATACCCACCATCACAGGGGAGAAACTCATTACTGAGGTTAACTGAGCCCCTCTAAAAGTGCTGCGTGATGCTGGCCTTGGTTCACACACATGATTATAAATCGGGGTGTCTGTGCCGCCACTGACAGGGGAGCAGGGGATGGGGCTACGGGGGCCTTGACAGGCCTCTACATCAGAGAATGTCTATCATGCAGTGGGCCAGATGGCTCCCAGTGCCAGAGAGGAGATGGTGCTACCAGAATAAACTGGTCAGTACAGATGTAGAGAATACAGAGAACTACATGAAAAGGATTCATGGTAACATACACATTTTTGAGTGGCACTCCAGATGAAAGGGTGTGAATGAATAAGTATGTGGGTGAGAGGGACTGGAGCTTATGGTGCTGTTATTACACTGGCACTGTAAAGTGAGGTAGCCAGACTCATAGGAGTCATTGTTGATTTAGAATAAATTTAACGGATATGTTGAGAAATGCCACACAATGTTCTTGACTTGTGTCAAACCAAATGTGTTAACTCGGATATGTTCTTAGTCGCACACAGTATGGAGCAGAGGTGGGGAAGGGCAGGTTTGCCTGCAGGAGCCTGACAGGGACAGTGATTAGTGTCATGGGGCTTGCTTGCCTCCCATCAGCCTTTGCTGCATGGTGGTATGTTGAGGCTCCACCATGGACCTCCAAAACACATGTGACCGAGTCCTGAAGCCTGGCCTATTACACTTAATTCTGTGTTCCACTTTAATTGATCCTGTCATTTGAGATGATGGAGGAAACGTGGACATGTGTAAAGTCATTCCTTTGTTCAAATCTGTAAGGGGCTTGGTCCAATGGACCCCGCATACACAAAATAACAGGAGAAAAAGGAACGGCCTCATTTGGAATAATCAAATATATATCTTTTGAAGTTCCTCTTCAGTCAATGGATCTTTATCTAGCCACAAGCAGTAACTCATTGATGGAGTAACGCATTGATGGGCAATAGTCTTTTTCATAGCTTTTCATACCTGTTGATTGTTAAGAGCCACTGATACATCCTTGTTTCAGCTGGCACACAGGCTGCAGCAAAAGCCAAATTTTCCAGCACACAAGGAATGGCTTCATGGTGCATACACTGTACATCCTAAATCATATCATGCTGTAGATTGTGGTCAGTTCCACTTTAAAGAGGAACGCAGTGAAAGTGCAGTCTCTGAGGTGGTGCGCGGTGATCCACAGACAGCCCCGCCACAGCAGGCGATGACAGCTGGTGCAATGCCAGACCACCTATCCGCTTGACACGACCGCTGCGTTGGGACAGCACTTGGAGCAACAGGCTGCAGAGTGCACTGCAGAACCCACAGAAAGTTGCAATTCATCTGAATTGATTGTAGGGGAAAAGAAAAGGCTTCCAATAAGTTAAGTGCAACAAGTAAGAGCGGCAGTAAGGTGGCAGTGTAGCATAGTGGTTAAGGAGCAGGACTAGTAACCGAAAGGTTGCCGGCTCGATCCCCGCTGGGACGCTGCTGTACCCTTGGGCAAGGTACTTAACCCACAATTCCCTCAGTAAAATATCCAGCTGTATAAATGGATAACATTGTAAAAGAACTGTAACCTATGTAAATCGCTTTGGATAAAAGCATCTGCCAAATGAATAAATGTAAAAGAACATTGATTATATCATAAATGTGAATATGAAGTCAGGATATTGTCACTTTGATTAACTTAAGAAAGTAAATCTCAGGGAAGAAATCTATTACACATGTGTATTACTGCTGTTATAGCAAGGATCAAAAAAAACTTTAATGTTTGTCCCACCTGCGTGCAACCGCTCCTTCCACTGCCTCAGCAGAGTGTGACCGTGGGCCGTGGGACACGTTTAATTAAATCAGGGCTGGGGCGGCGGCGGTAATCCATTTTTGGGGTGTTGGGGGGAGGGTGGGCTGACTCAGCAGGTTAAGGCCTGGCACATTAATGGTGTTCCATCAGTGGGGAACTTGGCTGCACTGCTATAAATGCCTGCCGGAGGGCTGAAGCAGGCTCTTCAGCTCGATACCTTGTCCTGCTGCAGAAACTAGGGGGGTGTGAGGGTGCCCCTGCTTCGATCATACGTTTTCCTCCCACGCAGCTGTCGACATGGCAACATGCCCCCCCCGCTGCAGGCACTACAGCTTTCAGTAGGATCCTCCAGAGGAAGAGGACGGGCATACATGCTGAATGCACACAGTCCACTTCCTCTAATTACACGTCTGATAAGTACATACTCCACTTACTTGCATGGTATGCAGTCAGTCGTCTTATAACGCCACTGACTCTGAAGTGTCTCCCACAATTTCAACAGGCATGACTCTGTGAGGGTGGTTAAATGAATAAATACAAGGACAATGAACTAAATGTACAAGAACAAGGGTCATTAATTGCTCAACAGTAACAGTTATGGGAGCAATACCAATGACTTCATTATAACTTCTCCATTACACAAATTGCAACCTATTTGTTGCAAACAACAGAAGTAAAGCCGTAACTATGAAACCATTTGTTTTAAGCTTTTGAGCTGGTTGAAGATATTAAGGTGCAAGTATCTGAGAAATACATCTCCTGAATGACTGTAACACCTTACAAGAAGAAATTGTTATAAGTAACAGGCAGGATGTATATTGTTATTGGAAAAAAGGTGACTTTTTTCCTTTCTTTTTGCTTCTCAGCCAGTCACGTGTCAGAACAATGAAGATTTACCTGTGCAGCAATAATGTCACAGACAACTGCGGATGGCTGGTCTGAATGCCTGTTGTGAAGACACCACTGACCTAACAGAGGCAGGGAGATGACCGTCCCTCTGCATGAGCTGAGTGCAGTGAAACAGTAGCGCAAAAGACAGGCCCCGAGTGGCAATGACCACCCCCAGCCGAATAAGCCCAGCGCTGTCGAATTCAGCCATGCCACAGCGCTGAGGGAAACGGCACCCCGCTTGAGTGCACGTCACATGGAATTTATCACTCCACTGCATGAGTGCATGAGCGACTGCTTAGGGCCTGAGCATTCTGAAATGGTACTAAACGCCTGCGTGACCCATCAGCCCTGAGCGTGGGGGTCAGGTGAGCCATATGGCCAGTCCCTAGCCGCCATCCGGTAGTGACAAACGGGAGAGGAGTGACTTTTCTCTCTCAGTCCTCTGTTCCTCAATGGCCGCTTTCAAGAGTCCACTTTCCCGTTCTGTCTCAGAGAGGAACTACACTCATCCTTTTGTCTTCTGCCGCAGGGTCAGCTGAGCTCTGCTGGGTGCCCTGCCCCCCACCCAGGAAAACGTCTCTTTAATCAATGAGAGGGAGTGCACGGGAGGGACGGGGTGGGGGGCTGTGGGACATGCACCTGGTTTGCACTCTACGGTCCAGACCACAAACACATTCACACACCTGGAGTTCTGCTGGTGCAGCACACAGCCTTTGTGACTCTATTCAATGCTTTACCCAACACACATGCATTGTCCCTCTCTTGCTACTGTATGGTTTACAGTATGAGTGGTACTGTAACGGGGAAAAATGTGTGTTTAGTTGGGGGGATCTGAATCTTTCGGCTGGGTTTTGTGTGGTGTGATCAGCAGCCTGGAGGACGTGGACCTGGCAGGTGGCCGAGCAGTCCCGGCAGGCTGAGCAGGGGTGGATCCGGAGTCCCTGCAGCGGCAGGCTGGGGTCACCCCTGCTGAGGCACGCCATGCAGCACTGCGACATGCATCTCAGCACCCCCACAACCCCCCGCCACCCTCCACTTGCCCCCAGAGCACCTCCATCCCCCTACGGTGAATAATTCAACACCCTGCAGAGGAAAACTGTGCAGTCACTGGCAGCCTGGGTCACCATCCAAATATACACACGTGTAGACACACACACACGTGTACATAGATGAACAGTTATACCTGTGCATGCAGACATACATACATACAAACACATGCACACACAGACAAACATACAAATGTGCATATGAATACATATATACGCATGTACATGAGAATGTACACAAACACAAGCTCATATGCAAGCACACTTGCATACCAACATACACTTGTGTGAATGCATACGCACATTAAGGCTGTGTGTTGGCAAGAATCTGGTGATACGATACGTATCACGATGCAGGGGCTACGATTCAATATATTGCGACACTGTAAGCAAGGCGATATATTGCGATATTTTAATCTAATTTTAGGAAAACTGTCATAGTATAAGTATTTGAACATTTGATTTTGGCATGGCACATTTTGCAAACGACATGGCTCTTGTCAATCTCCTTAGTGCCTTCTTTATTGTAGAAGCCAAAATGAGCCCACACTTCAGCTTTGTACAAAAAAAAGACACATTAACACAATTTTGTATTACCGTGGTCAAATTAAAAGTGCTTCCTTTTTTCTTAAATGGTATTAAAAATGAAAAGTGCAACTTCAATAAAAGTTGGTCGAGTAGCAAGATGCTGCATTACAACTTTGTCCAAGTCATCATCATAGAATCGGACCAATACACTGAAAATTCTGTCCATGTTGCTGTTTGTGGCCTCGTCAACGTTCTGTGAAAACATCTGTTTTGACAGCTTGTGCAATAAACATTGCTTAATGTGACAGGCAATGTCGTGAGTGGATAGGTAGCTGGCCTGTGTATTTGACACGCTAAGTTTGGAGAGTGCAGTTCTGTCTTGTGATGTTTTGCACAGGTCAACTAGCGCTGGCGCTATCCTGAAAGACAGGTCATGTTCCGCTATAAATGCGGACTTTATGATTGTACACGCGGTCTTGGATGGATGAAGCGGCAGCAGCTACAGTGACCACAGCTCCCGGCAATGTTGACGTATAACGAAGAGTCTGAACAGCAGTGGTGGCGGCTGAGCTGGAAACAGGAGAAGCCCAAACATTACCCTTAAATCTATCATTACTTTGTTAATTAAACAATCTCACGTTGTAGCTTTCGCAAGCACACAAACTAGACAATCTGCGCTGTTTCGCAAGCATAATGAATTATTCTAATTACGCGATTGGTGTCGATTATTCTGTGAAGTATTTGTTTTATTGTTAATCAAGGAGGATAAAGGGGAACAGGGTGAAAATAATGATAGATTTAATGTTCGGGCTTCCCCTGTTTCCAGCTCACCCGCCACCACTGCAATATACGCCAAACGTTTGTCCGTCATTACCGTTTTCATCTAACCATGCCATTTATTTTTCACCCCCCGTTCTATTGTGCTTGTGTCTGCGCCAACCTTCACAAGTTTCACTTCCATGCTCCATCTATTTGAATGCATGCTAGAGCCTATTGTGCAGTACTCAACTGATGCAGTCCCCGCAAGCAAATACCTCCTGGCACCGCCTCACAGAACGTTGAAACTAGTTGCCGATTAGATAAGAGCAGTGCTCTCGTGCCAGAACGTCACCTAAACAGGCTACCATTGGTTAAAACTCATCCGGAAAAAACACACGCCAGTCATTGTTTTTAATAAAATTGCGTTTCGGTCTGGTAATATCAGAGCCCGTATACGCTAGTAATAATTTATTGCCTGATCTAAAATCTCTGCAGGCCAGATTTCCGGCTTGGGGCAGGAGATCTTTAACCCTTGCAAAATGAACCACTGTCTGCCACGAATCTTTGCATGTAAACTATTAATAAAAAATCGATAGTGTTTTTGAGAATCGATACAGTATCACAAAACATAATATCGTGATACTCAAGTGTATCGATATTTTCTTACACCCCTAAAGCACACGCACAAAAAGATGCCCAAGGACATGGCTCCTCTTCACACCAAAACACATCAGCCATCTCATCACCACTGATGAGCAGTGGAAGCTGTGACTCCAAAGCCTCTCATTCAAGTTTATGCCTCTGCACCCCCAGTCCCTCAAAACTGTCCATTTCATTTACCTCTTGGAGCACACATTTCAGTTACCGAATAATCTAATTCCCAGCTGACAGCCAAAACTGGCAGGATGTGTTATGACCATCCTAAAAAAAAAATGAATAAGGCCACGTTAAAGCCAGACTAAACACTATGTGCAGCCTAAAACAGCCTCTAAACCTGATCCTCCTGAAGAGTTTGCAGCTCACTGGCTGTCCCCGCAGAGCAACGATGATGAAAGCTCCTGTTTAACAAAAGGCTGACTAATGTGCGTAAGGTGTCGCACGGCATCAAGTCTGAGGTTGGCCTGCAGCGCTTGGAGACATCGCTGCTTAAAGAGCTGGATGAGGGGAGAGTGGCGCAGCATGTTGTGGCCAATCCACAGATCTCAGGGCCTGGTCATGGCTCGGGCCGTGACAATGCTGAGGGCACAAGGGATAGAAAGGGGAGCCAAGCATCTGGAGAGGGACCAACCAGAGGAACGGGCTGATTGCAGGCCCAGCGTGGCGCGCCCATCGAGGATCCCTCTCTGCCTTGGCCCTTCATGACACATCCGGCCATCAGAACATCAAGGTCTGGCCATCCCCTGGAGTGTAACGGCACCTGCGAAGTCCCAATGGAGAAGGGGGCGGCACTGAGTGGTGGGGCGCGGGGGGGATGTCAGGATCCTTGCCCAGACTCAAACCTGCACACCCAAGCCAAAAAGGATTCAGTTTTCATTAGCCATGAGATTAGTCTGCCATTGAGCAGGTAGGATACAGCTACAGATCAGGCCGATAAAAAGACCTCTGTACTGCATATGAAGGCGCAATTGGGCCGCTTACACAAGCAGGTGGAGCCTTTCTCCCACCCACACCTTGCTATCACCGACTGTTTTATCTCAGGGTTTTCGGTCCGCATCTTGGCTAATATGATTATACACAATGTCCGTTCTCTGTGTGCTAGCTTGCTGAAAATGGAGACTGAAAGCTCTAGGGAGCTGTTTAATTACTCCACTGTTGGGTACAACTCACTGAATAGTTCTGGTGATGCAAGAAGGAAAAAACTCTGAAGAAGGACCCCTCTGATTCATGGATGTTAATGAAGGCAGCAATGGGTACTCTATGCTATTAACAACCCCTGCCCTGCATGTTGCTCAAAGGAGGTGTACTGCACTGCTTTACAAACTAAAACAGCAAAAGCTTTACAGTCTGAACCACACAGTGTCTGTCAGGGCCATCTCCAGACACCTGTTTACAGAACAGAAAACACCAGCAGTCCACCCAACTGGCTTTGGATATATTCAGTGAACTTATGGACATTTATTTACAAGCTTTCGTCTGGTGTTTCTGGTCCATCGTTTCCATTCAATTCCAATGTTTTCCAAGACCTTCTCTCGATGTTTTCCTGGGATCAGGGGAGAATTTTCTGGTTTTACCAATCAGCTGTTTTTGTTTCCTGTTGCCTCTGGGAAATGTATTCTGTCAAATGCTTTAAGGCCACATAATAACTGAAATGCACAACAACGAATACATTTTTGATAGATTCAGTTATTGTGTCTTCACATGGCAGAGGCATTAGGTCGGCCTGATCCGACCACTTACGTCTCTAAGCATTGTAGGAAAAACCGTACAGTCGTTTGATCTTCCTAACCAGTGACGGCTGCTTAATAAGACCGTGATACAACGACAAGCGAAAATTATCTTTTCTTTCAAGCGCGAACAAACTGCCGGTATTGATGAGTCTTTATGTAGCCAACCTGCATGAACGCGAGGAGTCCATACCTTGAAAAGGTTTATGACCGTGGTCTGTAATTAAAACAGCTTTTACAAAATAACAGCATTGATAGCAATACGACGGAGATACTGGTTGCTGCAGTTCCAATCCTAACATCCCCTCGTTTAGCTGCTGACATAATTTACTCATTCTGTCTGCATGAAAGGCATCATGACAACTTCAATGAGCTTTTGCCATGACGCCAACGGCGGTACCATTCGAGAGTTGGCGAAGTCCCAAAATTTGTTCAAAAAACTGTTACTCACCTTCGTTGAGATGCGCGCAAGGCGCGAGTGGATCTCTGTCTCCTACTGATGACGCTGAAAATCCAATCCTTAAGAGGACAGGAGAGTATTGAATAAATTCGCTTTGAATAATTTTACCCGATTACCAGAGGTTACAATTACAACCTACTATTATGTCAGTTCGGCAAATCCGATCTACATATAGTGTTTGCAAAATTATCTGACAATAACAATGATAACGATGATACAACTGGATGGTTATATGTGCTGTTCTCTTCAAGCTTGTCTTTTTATGTTAACAAGCAATGAAATATCGTTAGAAATTTGCTCAGTTGGGAATTAAGACTGACTATAATGTCATCACAACAATATCCTCAGATGTTACAAAAACACTGAAAGCTATTTCGTGTGTTAAGGGTAAAATGGAAATTACTCTAGAAATACAAACTGTAACGCAGGCGATCCTTGGGTACCTTGGGTATCCCTGTCGAAATAAACCTAGCTCTTCATTTTAATTCTCGGCAGTCTGTGTTATATTAAATTCTGTTTCACGCATACTAACTCAGAGTGCTGTGAATTGGAACAAATAGAAACCGAAATTCAAAGAAAATGTACATGATCTATGAAAGCGACTAAATTGCTACGCGTTGGGTATGTGATGGCGTTTAGTCGCTCTCCAATAGAATGAATGGACCGCAAATAGCAACCAATCACATGCAAGCTCTTCTGGTATATAAAAACAGTCCAGAACCGCTTGATCTGGACACCAGTGTTAACGTTGGTGTGTTCATTCCTGGGTCGAAAACGGATCTTTGCCTCTTTTCCCAAAGAACTGCAACAAAAGGTAGGATTTTAGCTGAAATGAATGCTAATTGATTATAGCAAATTAGATCCTTTTAAAAAAGCTATTTTTTGCAAACGCTGCAATGGAAGCACTAATGTTACGAACTGGCATACAGACGACGATCTCGAAAATGAGCTTTAAGATATATATATATATATATATATTTTTTTACAGTCTGTCAAAGGAACGATTTGAATGCTGATGCAGTAAACCTTTACTCCATTTTTAATTGAGACACCGTTGTAAATCCGGAATGAATGTAAGGTTTTGTTAAATGTTAATAATCGGTTTAAAGCGTATTACACAACTCGACATTGCTGAAATTGAGGCTCATGTTCAGTTGGGTTTAGAAGAGCTCAGCATAACTGAACTGCCATACAGATCAGAGAATGACCTTGTAATTTCCTCAGCATTTCTGCAAGGTCTTTGGAATCGTCGGCTACTGCGCATAACGCATTCGTTTGCGTTGCAGACATAAAGCACAGGACATAAGACGGTCTCGCTGCGCCCCATTTTTCTCACCTGCCATCTCCTTCAAACGTGTCCATTTAATCCATTGATTTTAAATTTATGGTATTAAAACATGACGCAAGTATCATAAGCCTTTAACCCTGTGTCATGGACATAATGACAGGAGCTGTTTTAAAAAAACGTTACCATACACTTTTAGTGCATCTTATAATTGATAGTACAATGATGGCTAATTACTGCAGTAGTATGCACAAGTAAACTAGAGCGTCAGTATGGTATTTGGCTATGAACCAGTCGTCCCTGTTTGTCGAATCCACTGTGGGCGGTTATGAATGTTTACGGAATTCAAATCTGGTTTCTTCTCTCATTCCGTCTCGCGCACAGGTGAGCAGTCATGCCTTTCAGTAACACCCACAACCTGATGAAGATGAACTACACCGCGGAGCAGGAGTACCCCGACCTCAGCAAGCACAACAACCACATGGCGAAGGTGCTAACTGAGGAGATGTACGAGAAACTGCGGGACAAACAAACATCCAGTGGATTTACCCTGGATGACGTCATCCAAACCGGGGTCGATAACCCAGGTAAACACACCGAGCGGTCTTTCATTTCCGTCGACTCGGTGTGCATTTTTTTAAAAGGGCGACCCAGACTTCAGGTGCGACGCAATGCCAGTCTCTATAACAGTTAGCTGCATGGCGACCTTGCCCAAGGGCAGTTTCTGGCTGCGCCCTGCGGAGAAGTTCGAGACCTCCGCAAAGCTATTGGAAATGTCTTCCATCAGGGGTCATAACGCAAACGTTGTAGTAGTCGCCTAATTGTAGGAGGCGCTAATGGCGTGGAGATGAGTTCACTGCTTCGGACTGCCTTCCGATAAACATTCCGGCGCAGGCCAGGGCTCTTCGCGTCGCCTGCAGGCGCACCCCTAATGCCGGATGCACAAAAGGGGACCACTGCTGAGCAAGCGATCTGTTGGCATGGTTACTCATGACCTTGTGCAGTAGTAATCAGGTCCTGCAGCATCCAGTCGACTGATCTGAGGGCAGGTGTAATGGATGGCTTGATTTTTATTCCTGGTACTCACAATCTACATGATCCTGACAACTGCACAATCAGGCTTTTGTAACCCTTCACATGCCAAATGGAGATGGCTAAAACTGGCACCCAGACCAACTCATGGTAGATGTTATTAAAATTGGGTTAACGAGTGGGACCTCCCTTTTATACAAAGCTGGTTCAAGCAGTCCACCATAAAAGGCATTTAATGTTGGTATTGTGAGTTTGGGGTCAGAACTGATGAAAGCTTCTTCCTGAGTTGGATTCATTTTTCATGCACCCCGACCCCACCCCCCCACAGGCCACCCCTTCATCATGACAGTAGGCTGTGTGGCTGGTGACGAGGAGACCTACGAAGTGTTTAAGGACCTGCTAGACCCTGTCATTGAGGACCGCCACGGAGGATACAAGCCCACAGACAAACACAAGACTGACCTTAATGCAGATAACCTGCAGGTACCCCACTCCCCCACCCTGACCTCATTCCATCGTCCGCCTTGTTATTCTGTGCGCTGTGCAGCTGTCCACTGCCAAAATCTAACACTGCTGCTGTTTCACAGGGCGGGGACGACCTGGACCCTGACTACGTCCTGAGCTCCCGCGTCCGCACCGGCAGAAGCATCCGTGGCTTCTGCCTGCCCCCCCACTGCAGCCGCGGGGAAAGGCGTGCCATTGAGAAACTTTCCATTGAAGGTGAGTAAGCCTTCCTATGCCTTCCTCTGGTGGCTGCAACTGGAATTGCATCCCCAGCCAGTCCATCACTGAAGTCAATGGGCAGAGGTGGTTGAGTTGATGCAGTGGATTTTTTCCCCTCTGAAGGCATCTCTTGCATATTTGTTGGCCTAAGGTTTAAGTTCCCTGGATGGGGACCTTAAGGGGAGATACTACGCTCTGAAAGACATGACAGAAGAGGAGCAACAGCAGCTGATTGATGACCACTTCCTTTTTGACAAGCCAGTCTCCCCTCTGCTGCTGGCCTCTGGGATGGCACGTGATTGGCCAGATGCTAGGGGAATCTGGTGAGTCATCTGACATTAGCTGGAGGATGGGCGGGGTTCATTTCCTTTACTGCTAAGGCATGTGTTGGGTTATTGAGTTTCTCCAGCTTAAATTCCATAAGTTGTTTTATGCTGCATATCTGGTTGTCTGGCAGTGTCTAACTTTTGAAAATACAGGAGACAATAAAAATCATCTTAATCCACCCCCCCTTTACATTATGGTTGTCTCCATGGTGTAGTTGAGGTGCGAAGTGGGCAAAATGTTTTTGAAATGTCTGATTGTCTCCAGGCACAATGACAACAAGACCTTCCTGGTCTGGGTGAATGAGGAAGACCACCTCCGTGTCATCTCCATGCAGAAGGGTGGGAACATGAAGGAGGTCTTTAACCGCTTTTGCACCGGCCTCACCAAGGTAATGGGTGGACCTGAGGGTGGGATGAGGGGTGGGGTTTACCCAAACCCCACCCCATGGAGCCCCACCCTTTAACCTGTCTCTCCCCGCCCCCTGCAGATTGAGTCCCTGTTTAAGGAGAAGGGCCATGAGTTCATGTGGAATGAGCACCTGGGCTATGTGCTGACCTGCCCCTCCAACCTGGGCACAGGGCTTCGTGCGGGGGTCCACGTCAAGCTGCCCAATCTCAGCAAGCATGAGAAATTTGGGGAGGTCCTCAAGAGGCTGAGGCTCCAGAAACGTGGCACAGGTGTGTGGCTCTTCACTGCTGTGTGACCTCAAAGTGACCTGTGAAGTTCATATGATCGATACACAAACCAGGTCATGTCTGAGCATGTCACCAGTCCATCAGAGTGCCTTTGAGTAGAGAAACACTACAGGTCCTGTTGTCATTGAAATGAACCATTGACTTGCCAGTAGGCTTTAGGACACCCAAGTGATTCCATATGACTTACTGTAAATTCAGCTGTGTGGTTCAGCAGAATTGAATCTAAACGTTATGTAGCATGTTACATGCAACCTGTAAGTCCCTCTGGATGAGAGTGTCTGTTAAATGACGTCTGTTCTGCTTCTGTCTCCCTCAGGTGGTGTCGACACTGCAGCTGTGGGCGGCATCTTCGACATCTCCAATGCCGACCGCCTGGGCTTCTCTGAGGTGGAGCTGGTACAGATGGTGGTGGACGGCGTCAAGCTGCTGGTGGAGATGGAGAAGCGGCTGGAGAGCGGGCAGTCTATTGATGACCTCATGCCTGACCAGAAGTGAACACTCCCCTGCCCTGTAACCGTGCCCCTCCCCACCCCCACCCCCTCACCCCACCACATGCCCCCCCCCAATCCACCAACTGAGCCCTTCAGTAATCTTAAAACCTACGTCAAGGAATACACTCCGACCGAGCGCTAGAGGCACTTAAGTTAGACGAGTCTTCCACCAGTGTGATAAAGGATTTCTTTTGTATCGGGACGTCTTGCGATGTCAAGGGATGATCTTAACACTTGAAATAAAGGCCCATGGAAAATGACTGGCTTGTCCTCCTTTCACTTGTGGTGGTTATGGCTCACTGATGGAACAAAGCTGCAGGCTGTAGCAGTACACTTTTTTTTTTTTTTTTTTTTTTCCTCCTTCAGGAGGCTTAGATCTGCATCTGAAGGTTATCATTGGCCTGTCCTCTCTATGCAACCCCAAATTGATGCTCTCTGGGTTCCACAAAAGGCAGGACTTAGGCAGGAGTTATGATCAAGATTTTCAATTGAGTTTTGCTGTCACATGGTCTCTGGGATTGCAGTGAAGTCTCCACAGTGACTGTAAGCACAGCCCAACCCCAGCCAGTCTCATTACAGCTGCTTATGGAGACTGTGTCACCAATCAGATCCTGCACACCATGTCCCTGCCCTGGCAAAAGGAAGCCAGTGACGACTGCTCTGTGATTATTCATGAGCAGGTAAGCTTTCAGTGGCGTTGGTGCTTTAGTTACTAGAGATTGAGGCAGCATGCAACCATTACTAGCTAAGAGTGGAATTGATCAAGTAATTGCCTTGCTACTAAATACACAGTACCACAGCCTTCTATGTCTTAATGAATTATTTTGATTGGTGCAGTATTGCAGGAGCTCAAAAGGAGATTCTCCCTAAAATCGAGATTCTCTTTCATGCCCATGTACTATACTAAGTGCATTCATGTATGTATATTGCCTAAGATGTGCTTTAAACAGGGTGAGAGGAAATTTTACAACAGCATGCCAGTATCTGCTATAAGCAGTACATGAAATCACATGCTTGTGTTCATTATGAATCAACTTCCTGCCATTTGGCCCAACTGCGTGATCAGGGCACTTTGGAAGTATGCAGGCTGAATTAAGGTTGCCCAAACATTTGGTGCCAAATTGTGATTCTGATCCAGGATCAGTTGCCAAGGGAAGATGGCATCTTCTGCATTTGGCCATCTGAGTACATTCCCCACAGTCAGATCTATGAAGGTAAAGCACCCATTCAGTGCACACAGACTGCAGCTCTCTCTGAGAATGTGAATGGCTATGCTGTAGATGGAGGAGTGAGGCTTAAGGAACCCTCTGAATTTATGCAGGTACCATAAGCTGTGAATCACCAACTGGCATGAACCAATCATCAAAATATTGAGTGAGTCACTGATGACACATTCAGCCCTGCCCCCTCTCTCATCACTAAGTACATGTTTGGGTGTAGAAGTGTTTCAAAGTCAGAGCTCTTCCACAGGTGTTATGCAGGTTTTTAGCACAGGTCACAGACTCAAGGTTGAATCTCAGAGCTTGACCCGCTCTCACCACCAAAAGGATACAGATCAGATAAGACCAGACCAGAAGACCCAGCTAAATCTTACAATGGGTGCTTTAACCCAAACTAACTGGCTTGCTACATCTGCGGTTTGTATGTTACCAGGGCCTGTTTGCAATTGGACAAATCAAAGGAAGAATACACTTTATTTTTTTCCAAATGACACAGAAGTAAGGGATAGAGATGTTCTGTGGTAAAAGAAAACACTGGGAAAGTGCTTGGTTGGACATGTTTGGCATCTATTAGCTCCCGTTGTATGGAATGTTTGCAACTAGCACTAACTAGCAGTTAATTTACAAAGATAATAATGTCATCACTTTGAAACTTTCTTCAGCTGGTTGTACTTTTTAGAGGTGTCTCACTTAAAGACCAGCGCTGTGTTGCGCTGGGTTGATAAACAGATGTCCAACTGCGGGGAAAGAAATGCTTCATGAAATGCGGATTTAGAGGCCAGGAGAGGGACGTCTTTACTGCATGTGACTCGCAATGTTTAAAATCCAAGGCCACAATGATTCTTCTGAGAGTGTCACATGTTTCTCATCAGGAAGGCAAAAAGAGGCCCCGCCCCCTGTAACATCCAAAATATGCACACACAGCTCTCCATTTACACAGCTAAAATGATTGCATGCATGTTGCAGACAAGGATAAAAGGGGGACTTTCTACAGAAAATGCAGCTCAGTGGTGGCACCTGGTGGCCTGATGTATAACACAACAAAGGCTATCTGTATTGGGAATGAAGCCTAATTAATTTACTAACAAGTTTGATCAGAAACATTTCAGAGGCACAAAAGCTGCAAAGACATTGCCCAAAATTTAATCAATTCTATTCCTCTAACTGTCATATTGGAGTTCATCAGTTTACTCAAATCATCTGTAATGTCTGTGGATGTGGTCAGCTGCTCTAACAGACAGCGATGGGCTTTCAATTATTACACATTCAATTAATGCTCGGAGAAGGAGTTGTGCATCCACAGAGAGAGACACGGAGGCTTGCGGACTGTTGGATGTTTTATTGGAGACGCTGGTAACCTTTACCTGGTGAGGAGTTACATTATTTTCATAATTCCTGGCTCAAAGCAGGACTTATAAAAGAAAAGGAAGAAGCATAACAATATGCAGATCTTGCAAAACTAAGTTACAGTATTTACATTCCAAAAAAAACAGTGCTTGCTCTTCTCCGGGCTGGAGGGGGAACACTGACATCTGAAAATAGCAATTCCTACATGAGCTTTGCCCCAGAACGGCCAATCAGATCTGACTCCACCCACGGTCTCAGAGAGGGCCAGACCAAATCAAAGATGGCAACACATTTACAGCAGAGAAGGTACAATATGAAAGAGGAAATCAGCTAAATATTCATACCGGCCTGAGACAGAGGGTCTCGCTGACCTCCACTTCAACTACCCATGAGGCACTGCACACCCCTTTCTCTGCACAGCCAAACAGAGCGCAGGGAGGGTGTGTGAGCCCTCCTCCTTTGGCCGCTGTTAGTTTCTGCGTGCTAGGAGCTGCATTTATGCGTAATGGCTCTGCCTCACTGACAGTGCAGCCCACTCAATACCTGGGTAACATGAATACAAATACATTAAGACCCCACCCAAAAATATTAATACAATAATTCCATCTAAATGTTGTGCAATAAATTGTCATATCTATGCAGTAATTTCTTGGGCTGGTGGCCCTTCCACCCGGTATTGCCAGGAGGATTCTGGATGACCTGCGGAGAGGTGCAATCCCCACAGCCTGGACAGAGAGGCAAGGTGACTCCCTTCTACTGATCTGAGATCAGCTCAGCTCAGCTCAGCCATCAGTAGCTCTCCTCTCTAGGTAAGTGGGTTTTAAACCCTATTTCTGGGAGGGGGTGTTGTAGATTGCTGGGGAGAGGGGGGGACAAAAGCTATTTGATGCTGTAGTGCAGTCACAAATAAAAAAGGTCAGTTCTTCAATCCAAAGTTCCATGGTCTCTTCCACAGCAGCTTAAGTACTCCTGCCATAATAATAATAATAACAATAATAATAATACCATTTCAAAGATGCAGGAAATTATTGCCTAAAGCATTACTCTATACATTATTTCCAATGCACTGAGTGTTTGGAAAAAAAAAAAACACATTTCTGTAACTGCTACTTTAGAGAATGTACAGCTTAGTAACATATTGTGAATGTTTTTGCTTTTTTTTTTTTTAGGTTTTTTTTTTGTATTTTTCCTCTTTGTGTTACAGCTTTAACTCGTTGGCGATTTTGGAGGCGATGTTCTTGAAGGCGATGGAGGTCCCCGATATCCGCTTGAAGCGCACGCCGTTGAGTGAGAGGCGGGGCAGCTTGCACACCTCCATCTCCCACTGGACAAGGCTCTCGGCGCGGCCGTCGCCGTGGACGCAGAGGAGCAGGAAGCGCTCGCGCTGCTCATAGTCGCAGTTGTTGGCATCCAGGACCTTGCGGATCTCCCGCATCATGTCGCTGGGCTCCATGGAGCTGGTGGTCCGCATGCTCCAGGTGAAGCGCAGAGAGCGGGGCTTTGAGTCTTTGCTCTCCTCTTTCTGATCCCCAGCGACGTTGCGACTGTGGTGGGGGGGGGGGAGGTGGAGTTAGATGAGGTACAGGCAAGGGCGGTGTGTGTGTGTGTCTGTGTGCGTGTTACTGAGTGCGTGTATGTGTGTGTGTGTGTGTGTGTTGTGTTTACTTGTGTGAGCTTGTTTGTTCTTCTGCCTGCGTATCATTTTACAAGTTTGTCCATGTACAAGCTTTACGATGCGTGTGTGTGTGTGTGTGTGTGTGTGTGTGTGTGTGTGTGTGTGTGTGTGTGTGTGTGTGTGTGAGAGAGAGAGAGAGAGAGAAATATTCTGTGTGTATATCTACATCAATGTGTGTGGTTTTGTTATATACTTTCCTGTGTGTGTGAACATGCTTGTTTTTTGTGTATGTGAACCTTCGTCAGTTTGTGTTTTCACATGTTTGAGAGACCGACTACATCCACAGGTTAAAACAAAGCAGGCAATGAGGTGAAATTACTGGCGTTACATCATGTGTTCAAGCTGAGTTTATGTCATTGTTCCCCTCCGAGAGGCAGGGGAAACTGAGGGAGATCGTACTTCACTGACAGATCCATGCTGTGGGGCAAGTGCATTCACACGAGTGTGTAGGTGAGCAGAGCATGCGTTTCACTCTGGGCACACATGCAACAAACACAGACACAACCCGGCAGCATGGGCTTCTGCATGCAAGGACAATGGCAGGCAACTCATTCCAATGACTCAATCAAATCAAACTCGATTCATTCCAATGACTCAGTCAAACCAAATCCAACTCATACCAATGACTCAACCAAACCAAACCAAAACCACACCAATGGGCTCAATCAAACCAAATTCAGCACAGATCAACAGCTCAATCACACCAAGCTCAACTGAGTCCAATGGCTCAATCCATCCAAACTCAACTCATAACAATGACTCAATAAAACCAAACCCAACTCAGACTAATGACTCAACAAAACAAAATTGTAAACAGAAGAACAGAAGTTGGATGACAGAAGGATAAATGTACTTTTATGATACATTTGTGACATGTGTTTATAAGTTACTTCATGAGCCCCTTATGTAAGGCAATCAGATATTCAACTTTATACATTATGATCAATTAGTTATTAAATGGGACCTGTAGTTTTGCCTTAAATGTGTTGAAGGGGCAGACATAAAAACATGTATAATAAACAACTTCACCACTGATTTAGCACTAAATCACCTCTTATACCGTTTTCATTCTCATTACTAAGTATAGAGCTGTCAAAGCTAGATTAGTACTCTAATAACAATTACATAAAATATACAGAGCTCAGCTAAAATGCAAACCAGCATGCTCCCAGGACCAGAGCAGAGAAATGATGCGTTTCAGGTAATGCTGTTATCAGACTATGCCACTAGGTGTCAGTGCAGTTCTGGCATGACTCACTCACTGCTGCCCTCTGCTGACAACCCGACATGGAGAAGTGCCTTTGATGCAGTTTGCAGTGGTCTAATAAATAGGGCGTCTGAGTGGGGCCAACGGCAGGCCTGTCGTGACACCTCCAGGCACGAAAACATGAATGTGGGCAGGAGCCTGGCCAGTCGAAGTGAAAAACAGACTCTGCCCACTTCCCTTCTTCAAAAATGAAACACAGGGAGATGTTCAGTCACACGCTACCTTACTGAACTATTATTAAGTGATTTTCGTTAGTAGCCATCATTAAGATGTGCAGGTGCTACCAGTGGCATGTATGATCACACCACCCACTGGCTTCTGTGAAGCAGTTTTCCCTCTCCCTGAGGCTAGTAAGGTTAAAATGTATGCTGTGAAACATTCTAAAAGATCTCCTGGACCTCATAAGGCTCTATGTTACATACAAAGGCTGCCCAAACAGATATGGGAGTATGCATGGAATAACCAACAGCCCAGTTTTGTACCAGGGGACTGAGGGCCTCTGCAATGGACAAGACGAAGCAATTCTCCGCCAGCTAGGCTCCAAAATCCCCCAGCTTTCCTGAGGTATATGCCTGGCATAGCAGAGAACAGCGGACAGGGTGGACTGCATCAGATGAGGGGATGAAGGGAAGTGGTGGCGGGGGGTCAAGAGAGGGGTGACGACACGCTCAATTCAACAATGACCATCTCACCTTGAGCCCTCAAACCGCCCGTTCCTCTCAAACTCTGCTGGGACTCTAATGGGGGAGGAGAAGGGGAGGGAAGCAAGGAGGAAGGGAGGAAGAGGATGTCAAAGATAAAGAGAGAGAGCTTAAATTCCAGTGAAGGCAGGAGAAGAAAAACTTGGCAGTTAGGAAGTGGTCAAAGGAGAGAGAAAGAGGGAGAAGACAGTCAACAGAGTTAGAAAACCAAGAAAGTCATAAGCCAGTGTCTATGTCTTCTCTGCAGCTCCATGTGTGTCCGTGACGGATGTGATGTAAAGGGAGGGCAATTCCCAACCCGTCCATATACTGGACATGCAGTTCAAATGCAGCAGACTGGGAAACGAGGGGTTTGTGAGTGTCGTGAATGAAAGGCCTTTCCCTCGACTGGGACCGAACTGTGCATGTCCCGCTGTCCTCCTCCTGGCTTTGATTTGACATGCAGACTCAAATTGGTGGCAGCGGGGCAGTCTTGCTGGCAGTCGCTCTTTCTTGCTTCTTTAACTGAAGAGGAACAGGACAGACAACGGGAGCGCACGCAGGGACGACACAGGGAAGGGGGTGCTCTTTCGTGGGATGCTGGGATTGTTTGTGTATGGTGAGTGGGTGGCAGTGGTCTGGGCTTGTGGGTACTGGGGGGCGTGTATATAATGATGTGCACAAATACACACAGACACGCAAACGCACGCTTATGCACACAAATATATCAGACCATTATGTCATGCTGACAGAACGCTTTACAACAATACTGTGTGGAGGTCATGCAGACTGTGGTGAATGGAAGGGTGGGAGGGACTCTGTAGGGTGGTGGGGAGGAGTGGTTGGAGGCTGAGAGAGTGGGGTGGGGGGTTGTGGTGACGAGTGACGGGGGTGACGGGTGCAAACCCTCAGGAAAGGGCATGGGAGAGGCTGGTTAATCCGCCTGGTGAGGAGCTGAACACCCATACTGGTGACAAAGCCTACACTATATTCACCGGACCAGGGGACCCATATTGATTTTTGGGGATTAAAATTATATACATTTTTCCCTCCAAGGGTGGCCTGGTAGCACCACTGATACTCAAGAGTTTCTGAGGGACTTGCAGACTGAGGTATGTGTGGCCTGAAATGAGCCTGATACCTGGGCGAAAGGGAAAGGCTGGGTCTACCTTTGAGTCTGCAGCAGGTCTGAGCATACGTATGGCTCACAGTGGTGGTGCCACTGGGACTCAGGCCATGGGAGGAACTGCAGTTTGGAAAGTGTGTGCCTTTCATGGAGCCTTCCTGAGACAGACACAAACATACAGCCTCCTCCTCATTCAAGCACAATTGAGACAGGGACTAAAGCATGCTTATGGCTCCCGTTAGGCCTCTCAACCCCAGCAGTCCCTGAAGATTAGCTTTTGATAATCTCAGCTCTGCAGAGGGGAGGTGGGGGCGTCCCTTCTGCATTCCACTCACAGGGACCCCACACGCTCTCCATGGCTATAACGGGCCAGGTACCCCTCTCTACGGTACCTGATAACCTGACGAATATACCAACTCTGACATGGGACTTGGCAGGGGAGGAAATTTGGTTCCCCAGATATGGGAAAGGGGGTGACTGTTGGGGCAGTGGGATGGTGGGGAGGGAGGTGGCCTTTGGCTGTGGGGGCAGGGTTTGAAGCGTTGGTGTGGGCAGTGGAGTGCTGCACCTCAGCGTCAGTGAGCCTGTGTGTGAGCTGTGTCTGGGGGGGTCATTCTCTTGGCGGAAGGACCAGGGGAGCACAAAGCCCTAGCACAGACTCAGCAGCTGCTGTCACAAGAACGTGGTTCACATAGTCCCTTACTCTAGTTCTCCATCTCCAATTTTCTATAACTTTCTATATCTTCTGCTGGTGAATCTGCAAAAGAAGATGGATTCTTAAAGAAAGTGCTGTTTTCCACTGATGCAACACAGGGGAAAACAAATTAATTAGAGCAGGACAGGAAAATAAATTGATGCAAGAGACAGGATCACAAAGAGAAGAAAAACTGCTGAGTGGAAGTAGAGAGCAAGGCACTAGGGACTTAATAACAGTAACAGTCTTTGGTCCAGGGGACAAAGGGGTTGGCAGGCCCTGATTTGCCAGACTGCCTTTTTGTGGGGTAATTACTGACCCTGAGAAGAGGAACAGCAGGGAATTAGAGAGCACAAACACATCAGGGTTTGTCACCATCACTGTGGCTCCCGCAAAGGGAACAGTGTCAGGCATATTTGCCCCCCTAAGCGGCTAAAATAATTCAAAACAGCACCATCACTCTTGAGCCTAGGTCTTCAGACAGAGGCAAAATGATCCTTGCATCTCAGGGCTGAATCATAAGTGACGGTTTTGCTCTGCATCGCTCCACCCTGTGGCCATCTTTCATTCAGCGTAAGCTGGAGGCCACTGCACCCTGTTTGAGAAATCAAATATTTTTGATCAAAAAATTGAAGTTACTTATTATATTTATCATTTATTATTTCTGGGATGTGGTGGTGAGGAGGTGTAATTTCTGGGGAGTGAGCTACAGAGATCTGGATTCCCAGACTGGATATTGAACCCTTCATTCCCTGATGATCTGTTCTGGTGCTTTCCCCCGGGGAGAGAGCAGAGTTGGCCAAGGAATGGCGTGAGCGATGATGACATGAAAAAGAAATGAACGGAGAGGACGGAGGATAGGGGCAGTGAGTGACATGACAAAATGCACACAGCGCAGCCTGGACTGCAATGGCCTTCCTGCGTGGTGTGGCCAGGCAGCGCCACAAGCACCAGAGTGGAGACTTTCGGGTCTCGTTGCTTCCTGAGACAGCTACCATCACCCTGCTTCAGCTCAGCCTCCAGCTCACAGGGGAGATGCTACCATCAGACTCTGTGACACAGGGAGTAACCTAACTCTGGAATTCCAGCAGCTTTTTCAAGGGGTAAAAGCCCTCGTAAGAGTGCAGAGGTAGTTTCCTACTCATCTGGAGTGCTCCAGTGGAACACATCTTGGAAAGTGAGCTGTGTCTTTCAGTAGGAAGGCGCTACCTGCCGTTTGGCCTCAGCACACTGACAGCCCCTCCACACGGCTCCACCAGGAAATGACGCATCAGGCAGAGATCGTCCAATGCACAGACCGCCATTTCCAATACTGACATGATGGGGCCATTTCTCATTTAACCTCCAGGCAGGGGTTTCACTCATTTATTGACATGGGATGGCAAATACATGGGTCCAGTCCCATCTCATCCTTTTAGCGCACTTTGAGAAACCGGTTGTGAAGGAAAGATGGATGAAAAGACACTGAAATCACCCAAGCACTGTGGACTCAACACCAGTTCTGCTCCATGGACCAGACCAGGACTTGCATTATGGAGAAAGGACAGAGGTGCTGAGTGCTCCCCCCCAGGACTCGAAGGTAGGGAGGTGGGGCTGGGAGAATCTGGAGGGACACGAACCACAGGATAGGAGGAACAGTCTGTGAAGGACCAGTGGGGCACGGAGGGGACGGGGTGGCTCAGAGAGGCGGGGTCTCGATACCTGAGCGCTGTCCTGCGACGTGACCCCCTTTTCAATCGACACATCTTTCGGCGGCCAAATTTAGGGCCCAGTAAGGAGGCCTGAATTACACAACCAAGAGTTTGTTACCTGGTCACACAGGTGACAGCACAACACACACACACGCACACACACAAACACACTCCTGATGTTTCCATGGCACTGCTCCCAGACTAGGAACAGGAAGAGCGGCGCAACCATCCTTGACATTCAATACATCCTGGCATAACATGTCACAGTCCAGAAAAACTGACACAGTGATGGTGCATAACAATCAACAAGGCCCCAAGGATGGGACCTTGCAGTACTCCTAAAGCCACTGCTCCCACAGCCTATTGGAAAAGTTGGAATGGCTATGCATAGCATCAAGGGATGCAAGGGACCTGCATACACCTAGAGTCTAAAACTGGGTACAACCAAAAACTCATTCAACCATACAGCGAGACACACTGAACAGTTACAGTCCTACTTTCCCTGTGCTGCCCAGTGTCTTAAGGACCATTGCTTGCATAGCAATTAGAAAAAATGGTTGTTATAATGGTTGTTATAATGATAGTTAAAAAGGTACAACTGCAACACTTCCTGCACTTGGAAATCAACATTTCAGTGCATGTTTAATATACTCACACAGAACAGAAGACACTTACCTGATGTTTGTGCACTAAATTGAACACTACTGTACACACAGAACCAAGCAGTGTCAGTAATTGTGCACAAACCTGACCCCTGTAGAAAGTCATGCACAGGATATTAGTAGAGAGCTGCTTCCTGGCTGTTGATTGGTCCTGCCGATTATCTGAGGGGAAGGAGGCTGCCACAGGCATGCTCAATCGCAGTCCAATCAGGCTGCCTCTCTGGGTGAGTCTCAAGCGTTTAGTTTGGCTTTCCTTTCATGTTAAACAGTTACTCTCTGTTTTTGAATTCTTTTTCTCTTCATTTGGGTTAATTACAAAAAGAAGCCAATTGAAGGTCCTACCTTTTGGTAAACCTGAATGACATGTTTCTACAAAACACAAAAATAAAATAAATGTCTCAGCAAAAAAAAACTTAGGGGAAAACAACATGCAGATAGGTACGCTATTTGGAGAAAAAAACATGTAGATAGGTAGGGTTCTCTGCATGGGTAAAAAGAATCAGGAGGCCAAAGACAGCATGGTGAAGATTTTAACATACAGAATCTATTAACCTATAGCAACTGTTGGGTTATCACTGATTTCTCATTCCGGGCCTGCCATATATCTAAGAGGACTCTTCAAGAATGGAAAAGGCCTGTCCACAGGGTGCAGTCATTACAACCTTTAGTGTGACTGTGCCTGTATATCACTTCCTGTAGCACTGCTGTAGTGCTGCCCATACCGATCTATACCATTCCCTGTAGTTCCATCTCTTCTGTAGCCCCTCCATGTAGTACTACCCATTTCCCTACCTGTAGCCCCTCCATGTAGTGCTACCTATTGTGCTACCTGTAGCCCTTCTCTGTAGTGCTACCTATTCTGCTATCTGTAGCCCTTATGTACATGCTCAGTCTCTGCATTTGGTTCTCTGGAGGCAGTCAGACATGCAGACCTATAAATTGCTGAATAAGGGGACATCTTTATCTGCTGCTGTAGAAATAAGGCACTGCAAATACAGCATTTGGGGGCAAGACTGAGACTGAGACTGGAGTGTAATTACAGTTACCTGGGATCTCATATGATTTAGCTATAAAAGACACAATGTCTGCAGCGTTGTCTTCTTCACAGTCTGTGAGCTGCATGGAGCATGCATAATTTGGCACACCCAAGTAAAATATCAGCACTGTGGGACTGATGGGACAAATCGGTGACTGTTCGCAAAAACAGTCCATTTGCGGGATTATGAACTGAGTGACATGCATTTTAACACAGAGAGCTGAAGCACAGCAGGTCAGTCGGTCTCAGTTTCACACCAGTCTTTACAAATGGTACAACAGTCTGCAGGTATGAATGGTGGAAGAGGTCTACATGTCTTCGCTGTGCTGGTTAAACAGTCACAATGATGCTGCCATACATATATATATATGAAACGCCGAAAAGACCAAATGGGGTTGGCTTAAATGTTATTGCTAGTTATCACATTAGCAGGAGCATAATGGAGTTTATTCAGTAGGCTGGGGAAAAGTACAGTATCATAAAATGAAAACCAGGGAAAGTGTCTGGTTGGACATACCAAAGTGGCACTAAGTAGTGTCTGAGCTATAAATATCTTCTACATTAAAATACTGCTTGCATTTGCACTTTTTAGAGAAGGAACATAAATGTCAATTACACAACAAAAGACATGGACTTTTGGTATATAGTGAGGAGACTCAGCTTTGGACACCCTCCAGAGACCTCCCTCAGCCTCTAAAACAACCAATTTGCAACCCCGCATTGGGTGAAAAGACTTGACCTGAGAAGGCCTAAAGCCGGTGACCATGATTTGGGCCCACGATTTTCACCATGGAAACTGTAAGGCAGAGCGCGCAGGGGCCGGGGGACGGACCTACCTGCGCGTGAGCTTGGAGGTGAGCTTGGTGAAGAGGTTTGTGGAGCCGCGGCTCCGGGACTGGGAGAGGGGCGTGGCATCGTGGGAGAGGGTGGGCGAGGCGGGCGGGCCGTTGTAGGTGGCGGTGCGGCGCTCCCGCAGCTGGCCGCCGTGGAAGGTGCTGCGGCTGGCCGTGCCGCGCGGGAAGCGCAGCCGGTCCGGCGGCGTGGCGCTGCTGATGCTGTGGGTGGACGCCACCGGGTTCCGCTGGCCCGCCGGCACCGCCGTGCTGCCGGGGGGTGGGGGAGCGCAGGAGACACGGGTCAGAGAGGAAGACCTACACAACAACCCAAGCCCTACAACAGAGGGGCAATAAAATAGAGGCCGTTTCCAGCAGAAGCACTGCTGTCCCTACTGTCCACATCTCAGACTCTCACGGCCCATTACCACTGTCCACATCTACAGACCTGGAACACAGGGGCCAGGTTAAGGTTGGTGAGATTCTACTGGCCGCTTTTGAATTTCCAGACACTGCGCGTCCCCTCTGTGGCAGGTTTAGTGACACACTTCGGTACCTTTCACCTGGTCTCTGCTCCCTTACTGGGACGGAACATCAGTCAATAGACCTCTCTGGCACTGTTTGCTCCTGGGTAATGTGGGCCACATTTAGCTGCTGTACCCAAGCTGTATAATGCTGTGCGTTCAGGGAGTCCATTCCTTACGGTGTGACTCCACAGACCTTAGCATCTACAGTATTGTAGAACGCAATGCAATATCAAGCTAAATGTGTTTGAGGCTGAACATACTGTATATGTTTTTGCAGCTCTTTACATGTAGCAAAGGTTTTCCCCCTCAAAGTTCAAAATAGTGATGAAACCTTATGAGTTAACCTGTTGCACATATCGTGGAGCATGTCTGTGAACACACACGTAGAGCAGAAAAACCTGAACAGTTATTTTACATAATAGTTGTCACCTGTTTTGAGCATTTTACTGCCATAAGTATGACATCATGGTGTCAGTGTGACATCATGAGTATGACATCATATAAAGTTAACACAGATTTAGTTGAGCTATCGCTACCATTAGTTGGAGTGATGATACTGGTGTTGTTAGTGGGGAAACCAGGACAGGGGGTTTCCTTCCCTTGTTAAACACACACAGCCCGGGGTGGGTGAGCCCCGATTGGTGAGAAGCTGCAGGCATTGCCGCTAGAACAGAGAGGAGGCGGGCCCCTTATCCCCAGGATAAGGGCTGGGCTGTAGACAGTCAGAGGTGAGGAGCGCAGACGTGGGAGCGCAATGTCAGGAGGTCGGGGGTCACAGGTCAGCAGACGGATTACATGAGCGGAGGGGAGGTGGAGTGGGAGGGCGGAGACACTGGGGGTTAGAGAGACAGACGCTGGGCCCCTTGCACCTTACTTGGGCCTGTAGACGTCCGCTCCGCTGTCAGCGGGCGGCAGCGTGGCGCGGCTCGGGTGGCCGGACGCTGTCGGAGACGTGGCCTTCTGGTGTCGGAGCCGGACTGAAGCCGAGGAAGCGGCTAGCTTGGGCGCGTATGCGGAGGGGCTAGTCGCGCAAGCAGACATTTCTGTCAGGCTGTGAAATGAGGAGGGGGTGGGGCGGGGTGTGGCCCAGGCAGGGACGGGCGGTCAGTCAACAGAGAAGAAAAAAACGAAACAAAAAATGGCAAAAGAAAGGCGAAAAAAAAAAGGACAGGGGGCAGCTGAGAGAGAGAGAAACAGGGTACACATCGTTCTGCCTTGCCCTTGACCCTACAATATTGCCTTTGAAGAACAGCAGCAAAGTGGAGGGTTAAAAAAAGAAATCCTCCCTTGGAAAGTGCCGAGCTGCTGAGAGGGTGTGAGTCAGCTATAGCCAGACAGAAATGGCAGGCTGGTGGGAGCTGTTCAGATCGAGAGGATGCTTGAATCGGGCCTGCTGCAAACCTCAGGCAGTCTCCCTGACATCAAATGCCAATTTCAACCTAAGCTTTCTACAGGCCCTACAGTCTAAGAAAGCCTGCATTAATGACCATTTACTTAAGTATAATATGCGTATGCATTAGGGTTTTTGAAATCAATTCATGTTTCAAATCAATTCAAACAGTTTCATTAGCATTCCCAAGCACCGAGACTTGCTAGTAATCAATGTACGACGTAATCAATTATAATATCTTTCTGAAAGAGTAGAAATTTAAACAAAAATACATGTAATATAAAAGAATGATCCCAGACATGTGATTTCACTAGATCTGCTGGGATATCAAAGTGCCTCCTCTTCTGGATCCAGGCAATGAGTCGATCAGTACAAAACTAGACAAATGTATTCTCATGAAAACACACTGACCGTTGCCTGTTTGACATATTTTCAAAAATAACTAACCATTTTCAGTCATCTAAAAAATTGAATCTGTACACTGATGTACAATTACCACAAGTAGTTAGGGAAATGTAACAGCAACTGGAACAGGGAGAAATTTTGGTAACAGTAAACAACCAAAAACAATTGTAAACAAACATGTAAACAGGATGCAGCCCCCGCTTCCCCAACTTGAAGGCAACTTAAAATGTGTCACGTGTTGCTTGGTGAGGGGCGGGAGTGTCTTAAAGGGTTTTGATTGCTGGATGGGGGGTAGGGTCAGAGGATTTTGACTGTGTGGCGGAAGGGTCTGGTCATCTGGGGGTGGGACCAGGCTGTCTGGGGGCAGAGTCCAGCTGTCTGAGAATGATGTCCAGCTATCTACAGGATGGAGTCCAGCTGTCTGGGGGCAGAGTCCAGCTATCTGGGGGCAAAGTCCAGCTGTTGGGGGTGGAGTCTGAGGTTATAGGCCTGGGAAATGGTCAGTGCTGAGAAGTCCAATCCTCACCTGTTCTCCTTCCCGTTCTGAATGACCGAGTGGCGGTCGCTCGTGTTCCTCTCGCTACAGACGTATGTGTTTCTCCTGGTCATCCCTCCAGTCACAGAGTTACTCTATGGCCACAAAGACAAGAACGCTGTGTCAGACAGAGACGACAGCAGAGAACAAGGGAAGAAGCAGCCAGGCCATACTATCACACGGCACAGGCTCTCCACAGAAATTCAGCCCATCCCTCGGTCTGTGGAAGAGCGCTTCATGGCTAAACTGCTGTGTGTCGCAGAACGTCACATCTACTCCTCATGGCTTGTTTTCAGCCTGTCTCCAGATGTCCTTCCACCTCTATCCCCCCTTCCCCACCATCCGCCCTCTGTCACAAAGCCCCCAATGGGAGAAGAAAGGCTACATGGCACCACAGTGACCCAGCTCAGCCGGGAAACAAGTGTCACTCTGGGACGCACACTTCATGGAGGCTGTCGGGATTCTGGTTCCCACCGCAACCAATTCTCTCGGCTTAATCAGACCAGCTATTTAATCAGCAATGCAGACCTGCATGTGTAACTTCCCTAAACACAATGGCACAGGTGTAACCTTTTGTTGTTCAGTAGCACCTGCCAAAATATTACTATTGTCAGATGGAGAAAATGATTTGACCAATTATGCAATTAAAGTTTTGCAATGTGCAAAATATGACTGCTTAGTGCAATGTTGTTATGAATACAGTACAGCATCGCAAAAGGTTTTCACTGCAAAAATGTCCAACACATACATTTGTTTTCTTGTACTGTGTTTCTGTTCTTATTTAATCATGGGTTTAATTATGGAGGATTTAAATACGGAGGGCTCTGTATACACATGACATGATGTAATTAACTGAGGGAAACTGTAGTTCTGATGCTTTTATCAAAGATTCCTCAGGATGTGGGCCTCCATGGCCAAGCCATGCACCAGGGACACTGCGTGCAGACCTGGGCTCTTTGGCTGAGGGAGGTTTACAGTGCAGAAAAACAAGAAAACCTTGCAACCTCTGTGCTCTGTCATAGTAAGAAAATACCTTTTCATTAAGCCATAAAGTCTGCTGGGACTGCCCTTGCGCCAAAGCTACACATACGCATAATGTGTGTTCATGTCGTGTTTCTCCAGTGTGTTCCTGACGTCACCCTCCGCACCACGATGATGTCATGAGTCATGAGACGGCGCACACTCACGCCTAAAGTGGAGGAGCCCTTCTTGCGGTCGGGAATGTCAGCCTTGTTGGGGTTGCTGGCGGTGCCTAGCAGCGGGCTGGTGGGGGCCACGCCCCGCCCCCCTGACGTGCTGGATTTGCGCGGCTGGGCCCCGCCCTCCTCCTTCAGGTCGCTGTCGGCCGCGCTGGTCTGGCTCCGCTTTGGATGCACCGTCCCAGGGGGAATGGATGGGCCAGCTGAAAGGGGTGGAGAGGGAGGGAGAGAGAGGGAGAGGAATGGAGAGGGGGGTAGAGAGATATAGGGAGGGGGAGAGAGGGAGGGAAGGAGGGGAGAAAGAGAGAGAAGAAGGGGGGAGAGGGAGAGGGAGGGAGAGAGATAAATAACAGAAGACAGAACAGAGGAAAATATAGAAAATGCAGAGAAAGGTAGCGTCACAACACTCCTCTCAAGAGCCCAATGAGAGTCTGCTCTTTGCCCTGAACACTTCAGCTCTTCTAATGAGCAGCCAACAGTGTTTTCCCATGTAACCCTTGTGTCTGGCAGTGTGGTGCAATGGTAACATTACTAGTTTGATTCTGTTGGGCCATTGCTGTTATACCCTTTGTCAAGATATTTAACCCAAATTACCTCAGTAAATATCTAGATGTACAAATGGGAAATGCAAAAATTGTAAGCTGTGCAAAAGCCAAGCTCTGCCAAGCAAATGCAACGTCATGTAATGTCTGAATGCTGCCATATTTTCTCTGCTATTCACTGTGGAGGGTGAGAGGCTGCTGCCCTGGGGTGTGCACCAGTGCTGCCCTGTCCCGAGCCCTGCACCTACACCTGCCCCCGCCCAGAGTCCTGTCCACGCTCTCACCCTGGTCGCTGTAGCGTCGCTGCTTCTGGCTGGTGGAGGTGCTCCTCTGGACCTTGAGGTGAGAGGGCGACTGGCCATTGTTCAGCTCGCTGCTGGGCCTGGCCTTGGTCAGCGACAGGTTACTGCTGGAGCTTGTGTCGCTGGCCTCCAGCTGATGGGCAGAGACAGCACACGCACACGCCCATTACCAAGCAACCCTCACTGCAGCCATCGACCCAACCTACATGCGCCCAGCTGGCAACATGAGGATGTAGGGCTTGATCCTTCCAGCATCTTTACTCCCTCACAGTCTCCAACCTCAGTAGATCCTCATACTCCCTGTCCTGTTACAATAGATCCTTATACTCCCCCTGCCCTGTTACAGCGGATTCTCAAACTCCCAGCCCTGTAACAGTAGATCCTCTTACTCCCAGCCCTGTTACAGCAGACAGTCCCAGTCCCATTTAGCTTCCTTGTTGCCCATCATAAAGCCCAGCCTCAGCATGACCCTTGTCCAGCCAGCCTCACCTCGGAAGACTTCCTGCCCAGCAGCAGGTAGGTGGCGGTGATCTCGTCATACTTCATCCGTGCCAGCGACTCATGGATCTCCTCTCGAGAGTATCCCAGTCCCACCATAATATCTGCAGGAGAAAGCAAAACACATCCCCAAAGGCCCGTCACTGCCACATCCAGCCCTGTGCCTCACACTGGGGTACAACTGTATACGAGTCTCCACTGCAGATCTTTACAACCTGACCGACACCGCCCTCACAGAATGCATTGACGGTCAGATGAGCTCCAGCACCTTTTTGTTTTGGGTATCCTGGCTCTTGGAGCACACCTGGCTGAGTGAGGCGGATGTGAACTCAACATCACAGCTGTAGCAGTCTGGCTATTTGTGAGTTATTTGTGCAGGAGACTAGATCTGATTGTGGCCATATGCTAGTGAGTATCAGTGAGCAGGAGTGAGCTGCTGAAAGTGGTAATATACCACTTCATCACTCATATTTTCAATAGTTAAATACATCATCATACTGCATCTCGGGTACCTACCAAGTACAGTCATACTACAGTATTCACAATTCAATACATGTATGCTCTTCAGTTGTAAGTGGGAAGTGTGAAGGAGCAGCCCTTCACCCCACCCCAACAGACTGAATGTTAACTGTTTAATTGTTTGTTTAATTGGTTAAACTGAGGATCCTCATATTGTCTGTTTTCCATATCGTAAAATAGGTTGATCAATCAGTTACAACTGAAATAGGTTTCATGTTTGTCTTGATCATTTAATAATTGTTTAATTGCTTTGTTAATTATCTTGTCTGTCTGAGAACCAGTTAACACCTGCACTAATTAGGCTAGTTATATACAGGTGTATGGCCAGGTTCAGATTGCTGGAAGCCATTTTGTGTGCTGGTAGCTGTAGACTAGTTCTCCTGTGTTTGTAAATGGTTTTTAAATAAATTGTTTTTTTTGTTTTGTTTTTACTCCTTCTGTTGATTTATGTGTAGAGCATTGGCCAGCTTGATTACATTTGGTGTGAGAAGTGGGATATACTTCCTGCTACAAAGGAGTGACCCAGTTTGATTTTTGATAATGACAAGAAAGCAGAAGGGGGAAAGCTAACCAGGAGAACCAGAAGACAAGGCAAGGCAAGGTAGCCATTGGGGCATTTGAAGAGGACAGAGAGGAACTGTTCCTGGGGACTGCTGACCTGTGGGGCCCGGTTTGGGGCATAGCTCGGGGAGCTCTCAGGGACTGGCAAAGCCAGGAGGGAGAGCTGGTGCAGGGGCAGCAGAAGGGGAGCAGTTTGGGAGACCGGAAGGGGAACAGCCAGGGACCAGCGAGAGACCACCCTATAGCCCTTGGTGGGGGTAGCTCGGGAGCCCCAGAGAAGGCTGGATAGAGCTGGTGGGGAGAGCTACATTGCCAGGATGGAAAGGGGGGAGTGGTTGTCTGTAAGGCTGGTAGGGTGTTACCTGCTGTCCGGTGGTCCTGTCAGGAGGGACCCACAATGGAGGTGCCAAGGCCTACTTTATATGGACATTATGGACTCTGAGCCACAGCGCTGGCCGTCTCACTTCACCCAACCCCAACAGACTGAATGTTAATTGTTTAATTGGTTAAATTGAGGACCCTCATTGTCCATTTTCTCGTAAAATAAACACTTTGATCAATTACAACTGAAAGGTTTCATGTTTGTCTTGATTATTTAATAATTAATTGCTTTGTTAAATCTTGTCTGAGAACCAGTTAACTGGTCACCTGCACTAATTAGGCTTGTTATATACAGGTGTGTGGCCAGGTTCAGATTGCTGGAAGGCATTTTGTGTGCTGGTAGCTGTAGACTAGTTCTCCTGTGTTTGTGAATGGTTTTTAAATAAATTGTTGATTTATGTGTAGAGTATCGGCCAGCTCTGTCACAGGAAGGTTTTGTTATGAAAGATAAAAAGAAGCACTTGGCCCACTTTTGAACATAAATTTGTTTTAAATAAATTTGGAAAATTCCCCCTGTTGTGCTTGGATCATGTTTGTACTGTGCATTATTGGCTTTCTGAGGTCAATGGGAGCTGTTCTCAACCAATCAATGGTGTTTTTGGCACACCAGTGTTGCATTGTGGGAACTGGCCTGGAGCTGTAGTGGAAAGAACAGTGGCTGTAACCCTCAGTATTGAATCTCCATCAGTCAGCAGAGTACAAAGGACAAGTGGGTGCCTGTGGCCTCACTCTACCAGACGCAAAGCACCATGTGAGGGTACCTCCCAAAAAACACACAGGCTACTCGTGTCCCTTCACCAGGATGCCACGTTTTGATGCAATGACACTGTATTTGTCCCTCCACTGTCATTTTGTCCCAAATGAGATTCAGACACCTCCGCCTACTTTTGCTATTCGTTTTCCTATGGAGTGCAGTTTGCTGATGACTGGTCTTCTCATTCTACATTCATACATCTGTTTTAGAAGGACTGTAGCAGAAATGAAAATACTGCCATATTCAACCTTCCTTGACTCTTTTCATGTGTTACAAAACACCTGCACACTTCACTTTGATTTCTAGCACGCGTTGCACTGTGGTAACTTCATCAGTCTCAGCCATGCTTAAACCTGCTCATGTCATATTTGTACGGCAGAGGGTGTGGCGTATTTGTATCGCAGTGGACGTGGCTTTATTGGTATTGTGGCGGGTGTGGCTTTCTTTGTATTGCTGTTGGTGTGGCTTACTTCCAGGAGTTCCAGATGGTGGTGGTGGCATTGGTTAACTCTGGGCGCGCGTGTCTTGCGTACCTATTCTCTTCTGGTCCGAAATGTCCAGTTCTGGTTCCACAAAAGGCTTGAGCTCCTCCTCCTCACAGCCTGCATTTATCCAGCGGTCCTTCATGATTTGCTGGAAAAAAAAAAAGAAAAAAAAGAGGCACATGCATCACACACTCTGCCACCCCCTAACATGATTCAAAGTGTGAAAAAAGAGTGCATTCCATTACCACAGACACATATCCTCACATCTCTTCCTCAGTTCCTTTGGGAAACATGTTGAGGAGACTAGACAGAGGTGCAAGGAGAAGAGAAAGAGGTACCTAACACAGTGAAGGAAATGGAGCTTCCTTGTTCCTTTAAATATCACCAATTCAGTATGTCACTTAGCAAAATCCCCCCTCTTCTGGACAAATGTGTTTTTAGCAAGGAGTGCATGGAATGTGATATGTGTGGGGAACTCTGTCACAGACGTCTGAAAAACTCTCCTGCATGAGCAGACATCTATGCATCCTCTGTCAAAGGAGATAAACGATGACATGTCTTGCTTCCTTCATGTTTACAATTTCCAGGTCACAGTGAGAGGATGTATGAGGACAGGATGCAATTTATTTCCCAGAATCCATGAAAACAGCCGGTGGAGGGGCGGAGCCAGAGGGATGTATTTCTCCTCCCAATTGGCTGGTTTAATACCACGATACTGGCATGCGATTGTGAGACTTTTTAGGGCTTAGCTCCATGCAGTGCCTGAGGGGTCCCACAGAGGAGCATGCAGGGACGTGTAGTTGCCTCTCCACCAGAGCACTGTGCAAGCCAAAGGGGTTCACCTGCACTGCTCAATCCCTTAAACAGAACCAGCTGCATCAAGCATATTTAAGACACACCACACCGATACTGTCTAACCAAATCCATTCAAGTGAATGCTACAGCAGTGCTAACAACCTTATGGTAGTAACTACCCCATTTGCTGTATATAATGAGATTAAGAACACACACCCGTGGCTGTTTAATGCATTCTTGCTTGAATTGGAAACCCAACCTTAAGAGCTGTGTCACTGTCACAGCTAAGGAAGATAGGAGTGTTTGTACAGCTGAATGTATGTGTATGTGTGTGTGTGTGTGTGTGTGTGTGTGTGTGTGTGTTTCAAAGGAAGGGTGGAGGAGGATGAGGAAGGGTGATGGTGATTGCTGAAAATGAAGTATTTCCTTTTTTCCATCTTCTCTCACCTCAAGAGTGCCACGCTTGGTCGGGTTCAACACCAGGAAGCGCTTGAGGAGGTTCTCACAGTCTGTGGACATGTAGAATGGGATCCTGTACTTCCCCCTCAAAACACGCTCTCGTAGCTCCTGCAGAGGGTAGCAGAGAGCAGCAGGAGTTCATGCAAAGCATGGGACACATGCACACAGACAAACACACACATGCATGCACACCTAAACATATGACACACGACCACCCTACTTGCATCAACATAAAATAAAACAAAGTCAATCACGCTTCCATTAACCAACAATTACGCAGCATTTACCAAATTTTGTAAACCTTGACCGAGAATTTTTTATCCTGTCTGTTATTTTGACAGATTAAAAAACCCTGAATGTGATATACAGAGAACACTTTCAGCTTTGTTCTGCCCCTTAAAAGGTGTCATACTGGTGCTCTAGTCAAGTTCACCCTTTTCTTTATGTTACAGCAACCATTTACAAGCCCCGAGCAGCATTCAAAGTCAGGGATGCCTCAAAGTCTCTGTCTGAAATCAATGAGACTTCCTATCTACACTTAACATTGTCCACCTGCATTAGGAACAGTCTGCAACATGGACCATCAGGTTACAAAAATTGTAACGGTGTGGGGGACAATCACTATCAGCCTTGTGCAATTCTCTTCCAGAGCCTGTGACAGATTTAATGCATTAAACCTTGCATAGCAGGGATCATTTAAGATCATCTGCTATCAGATGCATAACAGCACAAATGTCATTTCAATGACTGTCCAAATTTGTGTTTCTTTTTAACTTCTCATTAATGTTCAAGAACTGATGTTCAAAATGAATTTTGTATATTAAATAGCTAAAATAAATTAATATTTTTGAATTCACTTACTGTTGCTGAATTTCAGAACTGTAGGGCTATTGCTTGCAGAACCCAAAATTCAATGAATGTTATGGCCATAGGCTAAATGAAATACTCATTGTGAAGCAATTCAATTTAGGGGAACTGCTTTTGTACAATATCTGTACCAGGCCAGCTATCTTGTTGATATTCTTATACTAACAATGATTTACTGACCTGTGAAAATGATGACAGCTAAAAACCTTGTCTGGTCTTGTCTGGTCTTTCAATCAGCCTGTCATTTTGATGGATAAAATTTTTTCCCAGTGGAAACCCTGACTATCGTGAATGAATTTCCCAAATGGAGCTCAGCTCAAACCAGTTCCTTCACATCTCCTAGTCTCTACTGAATCCCCCAGACACCAACCACAAAACCAAACGAAAATCAGACTGGGGCAGAGAAAGTAAAGGACCTTGAGGTTCTGTCCGTCGAAGGGCAGCGAGCCGCTGACCAGAGTGTACAGGATGACCCCTAGGCTCCAGACGTCCACCTCGGGCCCGTTATATTTCTTCCCTTGGAAGAGCTCGGGCGCGGCGTAGGGCGGGCTGCCGCAGAACGTGTCCAGCTTGCTGCCCAACGTGAACTCGTTGCTAAAGCCGAAGTCGGCGATCTTGATGTTCATGTCCGCGTCCAGGAGGAGGTTCTCGGCCTGGAAGGGGCGGGGGCGAGGTAAGGGGGTGCAGGGGTCAGCGCTAACTCCATGACGACCAAATGGGACAGCTGGTTCAACTTGACTTTGGATGGTTACGTTCAGTGACCATGGAGATGAGCTCCCAAAAACAAGATCTAATCAGTCTATGAAGTCTGTTAAAAACAAATGTTCTGCATTTTTAATAAAATATGAGGGAGGATTTATGGGAAACATCAACTACAACTCTTCCTGGACATCTTATGAGGTCCTCATCATATCTTAGAATATGGTTAAATCAGAGTAGCTGAAGGAGTTTCAGCATTTCCTGTTCAAGTAGTTCAGCCAATGGAAGACAATGAGAGAGACTGTTGATTAGTGCAAATCAGAACTGAGTGGTGCCCCTTGATGTACACATTTAGCAGTTTAGTGACAGTTCAGCCAATGGGAACACAGGGGAGGTTGATTCACTGTGGCAAGCGCTACTTCAAAGAGTTAAATCTCACTGTCCCTCAGCCCCCTGTTTAGCGCTGGTCCAGTTATTTGCACTTTTATCTCTGCTCATGAATCATTTATAATTCTGGGTGGAAGTGGAAACAGAGCATGAAATGGGCTGTGAGGGGATTAGAAGGAGGGTGATTCATAACAGCAGGAGGGTGCTGCCTTTCCCCTAACATCCACCATGCCTCTGTAGTGACAGATATCACCCTGCATTTCTCAGCTCTCCAGTTACTCGTGTTACTCACCTGGATTATTCATCGGTTATTACACTTTGATGACAGGTGATTAAAACTGTAATAACACATAACCCTAAGAGTGAACACTGAAATAATGGGTCAGAGATGTTATAATTACAGCAGAATGACCTTTTAGTTAAAGGTGACTAACATTGTAAAAACAATTGCATAACACTGTAATGATCCACAAATAAAACTGAGATATCAGGGGGCTGACAGTCAATGAGTGCCACTCTAACCATGTGAGAATCACTCTGAGCTCTTGCTTTTCTTACCTTGAGGTCTCTGTGTACAATGTGCTTCTGGTGACAGTACTGCACTGCGGACACAATCTGAAAAAGAGATAGACAGCAAAATCAGGGCTGGCAACACAGCAGTTACTGTTAAAGGAGGACCACTGAAATGTAAGCAAAAAAAGTGTGAGAGGAACCTTTAAAAAATGTGCTGAATGGCTCTGGGGAATTTTGACTGATGATCTTGTTTTACATCTGCCCAAGCCCCCTTGGTGGAGACAGTGTGGGACTAGTGGAGTTGTCAGAAGCGACATGCAGCATAGGGACGACGTTGGACGACATTGCCCGCTGGGAACCAGGAGATGGGCTCTCCTAGAATTACAGTGGCCCCATGAAAGGCCCTGCTGCAGCAGGTGGGGATACACTAGGGGCATCCAGCATTCTCGACGGCAACCGTGCAGGCACGGCTGCGCATGCAGGGACCCTCTGAGGTGTGGCTAGGTCCAAACGAGTGGGATGGGGGTAGATCAGAACTGCACAGATCCACAGATCTTTACACAACCTGGATGGGCTGACTGGACAGACAGTACAAGCAATGCCCATCCATTGAATGTAATGGTCCATGAACCTGTGTAGTTCCATCCTTAAGAAAATACCATTTGGGTCAAACCTGTACTTGTCTGGTTAGAACTTCTGTTCCCCTAGCCACTGCTCCATACTACTTAGGGCTGTGCGATATAGCCGTCGAGATATATCGCATAGCTATTTTTAGCGCAATAACAGCTATCCCCGGTATGTGGCGTTAGGTTTCTTCCCGTATGTTTTTTCCCTTTAGTCATACCTGATGTGGGAGCGCATCTCCAGTTTTCTGAGGCCATGTGAAATGTGTCCAGGGAAAAAACGCCACTCGTATCTATTGAATGTTGATAGCACAGCAACAGCACTATGCTGCTTCCATGTGGTAGATAGAAACATGGCTACAAAGATAAAGATAAATGCTATGTGTTTTTCAAAGCTAATAGGTAAGTTAACCAACATATAGATACAAGTGATATTTTTCTGCCCTGGAAGCATTTCACTGAACTTTGCAGGTGTGCTCCCACATCAGATATGACTAAAGGGAAAAAACATACGGGAAGAAACCTAATGCCACATACTGGGGATAGCTGTTATTGCGCTAAAAATAGCTATGCGATATATCTCAACGGCTATATCGCACAGCCCTAAGTAGTATGGAGCGGTGGCTAGGGGAACAGCAGTTCTAACCAGACAAGTACAGGTTTGATCCAAATGGTATTTTCTTAAGGATGGAGCTGCACAGGTTTATGGACCATTACATTCAATGGATGGGCGTTGCTTTTACTGTCTGTGACAGCTATATCGCACAGCCCTAATACTACTGCCTTGATTAGATGACACAGACACAGGTGTGTGGAGGTGCACATGCTGTGTGTTCCAGACCGGGAAGGGCGTGGAAGGAGACGGTGTGTGTTAGGCGTGGCTGGGGCATGGCAGGGTGGGGCTGTGGGCAGGGTTTGTGGGTAGGGCTTAGCACGGTGAATGGGGTGACACAGGCAGTGCTGGGCAGAGAGTCATGCCTGCCTCCTGGCTCCACCCTGGCTGGGAGATCCTTGAGCGCACCACCTGAGGTAGCTCACTACCAGGCCTGCTGTGTTGGGGAGTACTGGGATGGTGGAGCGCACTGCGGTACCTGTCTAAATTTAGCCCTGGCCTCTTTTTCCTTCATCCTCCCGTGGGCTACGAGGTAGTCGAAGACCTCCCCTGCAGAGAGAGGGGGGAGGGGAGAGACCATAGATAAGGTAAAGAGAGAGTGCGTGAAGCATGTGAGCCTGTGGGACACTTTCACAGTGTGAAGGTGAGAAACACTTGTAGCACAGCCCTTACTGCTGTGTCTCCACCCATCCTGTGATGACATGCTGTATTAGGGGATGTGAATTGGGGAGGGGCATACATCGCGTTCTATGAGTTGCATCATGTTTCCACCATCTCTTGTTCCTCATCTTGTGGGCAGGGAACCAGTGGCGGTGTGGCCTCAGAACTACATAACCATTCTCCTGCAGGTCCTGTAGGCTCAAGCCACTAGAGGTGACTGTGGCAGTGGGACTGCCTCAGTTGAACACCCATCTTCCCTCTCCCTCGCCTTGTCAAGAGAAACCGACTTTAACCTCCACAATGGCACGAGGCTACCCCCGCAGCTAGAAAGTAGCGGTGTGACGGACGGTAGTTGATCCGTGATCCGCGCATTAATTGCATTAATCGCAAGTTTAACCATAACAGTGTGAAATACAGTTTTACTGCCGCTGTTACTTTTTAAGGTAATAATTCCCTAAATCTCGATGCAGAGTTGCAGTGAAAAGATACAAGCGCAATTTTAAAAACCAGCAACCTTACTTAGCAAAAGCATTGCGAAGACGAAGGCTGCGTCTAAAATTGCTCACTCATTCACTCACTCACTATTCACAGTCATACAATAAATTAATAATTTTCTGGATATAGTTTTATGTTTGCAAGTTTATTTAAACATTTGTATGAACATCTTTGTGTCTAACTGTGCCAGCTAGCTAGCTAAGTGACTAGCTAGTTGCAACTGACATTAACCTGCTAGCTAGATAATACCGCTACCTGTCTAGCTTTCACTAGCATTAACTTAATGAAAGAACTAGCACCCAGCTTCATCTGTTCAAATTAGCTGAAACTAACGTTAGCTAGCTAGCTGGCAGTTATGTCTAACGATCAAGTGTAAAATGTATATATATGCACAATGTAGTGAATAGAGAGCAATTTTGGACACAGCCGAAAAACAGCAGAACAAGCGCTCAGAATTTACGTCGTGCTCGAAGCTGTTGCAACATTACATCAACTCGTGAGTCCGGTGGTTCCTACACCACAAGACCATGGGCAAAAGTTCCTTGCTTTAAGTGTTCTTTAAGTTCTTTAAGTAATAAATGGAAAGCAAAGTTATATTTGTCTCCCTCTTTTTTTTTTTTGCCGATCTGAAAAAAGATCCGATCCGTGACTCAAAAACCATGATACGATCCGAACTGTGAGTTTTGTGATCTATTGCACCCCTACTAGAAAGTGACCGCTTCTGACATAATACCAAATTCTTCTTTCTGCCTTCCAGTGGTAAAGCAATGTTACTGCTGTTACAAGGGTGGCTTCTTCCAGTAGCAGCTGATAACATCTCTCAGTCCTTCTCCCCTGAACCCCTGTACCTCCTTCTCCCCCCCCCCGTCGGCCCTGGCCCTGGCCCTGTTCCAGACCACTCACCTCCACTAGCGTACTCCATCACGAGATACAGTGTCTTCTCTGTCTCGATGACCTCGAACAGTTTGACTATAGGGGTGGAGAGAGAGGAAAGAGGTTCACCCTGTGCTCAGGTGGGGCTCCCACATGGCTGTCAATAAAGCGCTATACTGTAGGTTGAGCCCAGCAGCCTTGGTTCAAAACCAGCGGTGTTATTTGCCAACATTAGTGGAACAAATTGGGGTGGGAAGGCTAGCCAAGATTTCCTCGTGTCACCATTCCCAGGAATCCTGCCATTCATCAGAACCCTAGCCTACAAATAGCTTGGATGATGTCAGTGGAGTAGTGCCCATCCTCCAATTCACGCCCACTTCAATGTAGCACCCCAGGGACTCAGTGCAACCTTTTAGCCATGAGCCTGCATGAAGACATATCTGAGCATCTGCCTCACTTCAGTCCTCATGCACAACTGAGGCTGTTAGGTGAGATGGTGAACTTTATGTGCTGTAGCCGATTCAGAAAAGATCGTAAAAAGGGAAAAAGCTTTGAGCAACAAAAACCTCTGTGGTCAGCAACCACTCGCTCTGCTGCTTTGGGGGGCCCCCACTTCCTGTTTCTTACTTCCTGTCACACAATTTAGTACAAAATGTCCCTCCACTCTGTTGCTGTTGTATTGCGCAGAGGGATAAATAATTAACCGTTGGTATCCAGAACGACAGCAGTACATTTTCCATGTGCGTACTAGACTCCCTCCTCCACGATGACTTTTGCATCTTACATTCATATTGCCCATTTACACTGCTAAATATTCAGTGAGGCAGTTCAGGTTAAGCACACTGGAACAGCAGTAGCCACATGAAGAATGCAAATCTCCATCCTTGTAATTACAAAGCCAGACCCTCTACATGATCGCACCATGAAGGGAAGCTTCACCTGTTGCCACAAAACTGCTGACTTTGAAAATGTGTTAGTGACATATTGATAACTACAAATTTAAATGTTTTGTATCACTGTGTCAATGGAGGATCCATTGTCTTAATCACCAATTCACAAATTTACCTATAATGCATCGACTTTTTTTTTTTTAAACAGGATAATTGTCCGTGTGTGTCTGGTTGCCAGCCACTGGCTAATGAGCCCCCATGAGCCTGTGGCTTTGCACAGGCTGGCTCCTGTGTTTTGCTGAGTTTTAAATTACAATAGATTTTTGTAAAATTTGTCCTGCTGTTTTGTGCAGTGCATTGGCCACCACTGTTATAGGCACGCTGTCGCCCCAACAGTGGCTGAATTCAGCTACTGAAGACTGTGGGACTCTTGCCCCATGGTCAAACACCAGGGATGAGGGACTGACTGACTCAGACAGGCATCCTATATTTGTCACCACAACAGAGTGGTCATGACTGCCATTGAGCAGTCTCGAAAGTGAAAAAAACGGATGCATTCTGGAAGTCCCTGAATATATGATGAAAGCACGACAAACTGCCAGACACGGGATACCCAAGAAGCAGGGTGCAGAGTGCTGTAAACATTGTCCAAACATAATGGCAATGGCAACAGGTATGTCTGGACTGTTTTTCACTTGCACTGTTGTGCTGCAACCTAAAGGCCTGGTGGTGATTGAAAAATGGCTCATTCTCCACTAACCTAGTTGAACAATTTAAAGGTATTAAAGCAAAAAGTAGGTTGACCGAGAGGAGGAATTCAAGTGAGAACCAGAGACAGGATGCCCAGTACCCTGAGACGAAGAGCCCAGGCTCTCAGAGTGTGCTTGCCCCCTGTGGTCCTGAGGCCCAGGGTATCCCCTTGCTGCTCCCCTCTCCCTCAGCACGGCTCCCCTGCGGAGCTGGGAGATGCATATCAGGCTGTGCTTTGACTGGAACTTCCACGGGGGCCTCTCCCCCCCACAGACACTGACAACAATGCAAGGGAGGTGACAGAGGCTAAAATTAGGCAGGGAAATGAGAGATTCTCCAGTGGAAACCATCACCAAATGGCTAATTCTTATCATAATAATGACAGCAGGATGCACACTGGCTGGAAACAGAGCACGTTTCCTGTCCCGAGTGTGTCCCTTTATGTGGGAGCAAATAAGTGACATCACTCAATGCAAACTCCTGATCATCATTTCAGAACACCGCTGGACTTGTATCACATATGGATAGGCTGACAGCAAACACAGACGACTGGATTAACACACCCATATAACAAAAATCCATGGATCCGTGAGGCCTCTGCTCTAAGGTTATGAAGCATGAGAGCAGAGAAGCATGTGAAGGTGTTAGGTGGACACCCTGTGGCCTGATGATGGTCCTGAAATCTTTTGAGTAGCCAGGGTGTGCTCATCCCAGCCAATGAGAGCTCACCATTGACTCTGGGTAAAGCCAAAAGGGGGTCTCTCAGGAGCATGTGCGGTGTCGGGAGGACTTTTGGGGGCAGAGGCAGGAAGTAGTATGGCAGCAGTAGCAGATGGGTGCTGTATACTGGTATAACCTCACACACTGTACACCTGTTTAAGAATATAATATTCTGAATGAGACTCGAATGACAGAACCACTCACTACCGACACTCAATAAAAATATAATTGTAAAAATTTCATCACAAAAATTTTGATCAATTAACTCACAACCCTATGCCTACAGTCGGATCAGCCAAAAGGGCTTCACTTACCTATATTTGGGTGGTTTAATATCTTCATTATTCTGACCTCCCTGAAGAGCTGAAAGACAAAGACAGAGAGACAGGCCCATGTTAGGACAGAACAGCCTTGTTTATCCTGAGGTCTTACTTGTGAAAGGCAGGGCTCTGAAGTGTCGTTTAGGGGAACTTCAAACTGCAATCCAGTTTCCTGCCTCACCTGCCACCTTCTTTGTTCGGTACTTGACTGCTGAGCTCTACAAAACTCACATTCACCTATTGGAATTTTAAATAAAGTTAATTCACAATCCCTGATACACATGTGCAAAAAAGTTGCTATTAACTGCTGAGCCTCTGCTAGGAAGATACTCAAGTCCTCACCCTTTCCATGGGTGGAGATAGGAGGAGGTAAGATTAAGCCCAGAGGCGCCAATGAGACACATCTGTGATCAACCCCCCTTGGCAGCCATTGTGGGTGTGAAGCGGCACTCATATCGCCACTTGAAATTGGCCATAACACGCCACTTAGCCTCCAGGCTGCAGCACAGGAATTGCAGCTCAGCAAAGGAACCATTCCCTGACTTCTGATAGCTTTGTTAGCTACGTGACTGGAACCCTGCTTTCCACAAGAATGAGATAGAGAGAGACAGAACTGTTTTATGTCTGGCCTCACCCAGCACAGCACCATAGGCCTCACTTTGAGACAAGAAGCTTGGCTGTCAGATCGGCAAGACACTGAGGAGAAGCATGGCCTTAGAGAATGCTCTGGGCATTAGATCCAACACGAAATCGGCCATAGCCTGTTCCCTCCTGGTGTGGTCATCCTTCACCCCTTCACTTCCCACCCTGTGTCAGAGCAGTAACACAGTTATAAAACTATGGGTCACAAGGGAGTTGCAGGTGTGAATCCTTGCAGGTCAGGCATGGTTGTAATAGACCTCAACTGACGCGTAACACTGCAACTGAACGGCTCCTGCAAATATTCAGCTGTGTAAATAAGTAAGATGTACACTATGAGCCATGTACCTCACCCTTTAAATAAGGGCATCTGTTAGGCAAATAAAGACTAAAGTAATCAACAAATCAGAGGTGCAGGTCTGCATTTACCTGGGAGTCATTTAGCTGCTATACTAAGATATTAAACCTGACTTTCAGTCAGAAGCATAGGGGTGTAAATCACCTTTTACACCCCAGAGCATATGTCCCCAAATATGTCTGAGAAGGACCTCAGTACCCATCTGCACTAGTGTTGTTTATGTGGTAATGGTAATGCACAGTGGTAATGCACACCATCTCTGATACATGGCATGGCATTTCAGAGATGCCAACATCAAAAGGTGCTTTTACAGCAAGGTTGTTTCCCTGTCTACACACCACTGCTGGGCCTAGCCATGTACAGATGCTCTGTCTAAACTGAAACGACATTTATGACTTGCCCAATGACAATAATAGGAGGGACGAGATGGGGCCAGTGTCATTATGAAAACATAGGGACACCACAGAACAAAAAAGGCACGCAAAAACACAAGATAACACATGACATAAGACATGCTCCAAAGAGATGCCAGGAAAGGCTGACTGGTATCCACTGATCTCCTCCTCCCCTCTGGATCTCAGATGGGAACATAATTCAGAAATTGAACAAGAAAAACAGGGGCCTAACACAGGGAGAGGAGATAGTTACGGCACATCTCCTGCACTACCTTTTCATTACTTTAGAGGGGGCTAAAATCAAGTCCGGCGATGCATCGAATTTCTCTAATTCTAATTTCTAACTCTTCTCAGGGGGTTGTGGGTTGTGGGTTGTGGCTAGAGATGAAATGGTATGAAACTTTAATATCACGATTATAGTGACCAAAATTATCACGGTTATCAGTATTATCGCGGTATTGTTAAAATGTGCTGAAAATGTTCAAAAAGTACTGATACACAAACTGAAATCATTTCACCAAGTTTTATATTGAAAACCACAAATAAAATTAGCAACACTATGCACCTTTTGTTTGCATGAACATTAAAATAATAACACAGCCAATATGTAAACATATGAAAACCATATCAAATGTGCATTTGAGTATTTGCAATGACCCCATGCAAAATTTACATAAATACAAACGGGTCTTAAGAAGACAGTGATAGTAATTGCAATGAGCCCAACAATTGACATAAATACAGAGGAATATAGCGTTTCTCCTGCTGGAACACTTTTACAAGCAATTGTCGGATTTTACATCAACAAAATATGTTGGTTGGGTAACTAAACTATGGTGTGCAATGGGCGAATAGAGTCTACAGACACGCGACGCATACAGCAGCAGAACAATGTGCAGGAGTGTAGGGTGACCAGGTGTCCCACTTTGCGTTGTACTGCACAGCATTTTGATCCTTTGTCCCGCATCCCACATATTGAGATAATGTCCCGCATTTTCATTGGTCATTTGGTTTTTAATTGTCAGAAATAAGAACACATGAATGCCTTCTTTTACCCGCCCGGCACATGTGCCGCTTATGCAGTTACGCATAGTTCCTACTCCATTTAACCCTTTTGCACGTAACTTATTTTTATGCTATGTAGCTTGTGTGTTACGTTACATGGTTCATTATGTTTCCATTAGCATTATTAAGCTTCTCATAGTTTTCAGTTAGCATTTGCTATATTTTTTAACGTTAAATCGCTGTTTCCTCAAAGCTAAAATTAGCTAGATAGCTGTGTGCCCTTATCAAGGCAAGCAAGCTAACATTGAAAACTCAGCTTTAAAAAACTGTTAATCATTGAAAACTGCTGTGCAACATGCCTTAACAGCGAAAGCATTCATGAAATTATGGCATCTTGTTATTGAAATAAACGTTAATTTCTCAGTCCTACCAATTGAACCATTTCATCGGATGATAAGCACACAGAGAGGGTCGGTACACCACTGACCTAGGTGTAGTGCTATTTTAAGAAGTGTCGGAGCACCGGGGGAGCGGAAGAGGCTGCGGGTCAAACCCATTATTATTATTGTTATTATTATTATTACTATTATTATGAGGCCTATTACTGTTATTGTTGCTAAATACCCACATCAAAAGAAGGCGACAGGATAGCCTACATCTATTCTGTCCGTTGAAATGAATTAACATACAATAGTCTACTAGGTCTTTTATAGATGACATTTCTTTGTTAGGCTACAAAAACACTCTAAAAAGAAGTGCAGATACGTGCAAAGTTAAGCTACCTGGTCCAACATTCCCATGCATGGCTCCAGTTGCTTAAATGAGCTTGTAAGGAAGACATGAATTTCCGAGTGAGGACGCTAAGGATGCGTTATTCATCGCAAATCAAGCTCAAAGGGAGGAGTCGAGTCTGCTTGTGCATGTTGTTTTCTAAAAATCTTGGTATAATATAGGCTAAATTGTAGGTCATTTCAGAATATCATGATAATGCTGAATGTGTCTGGGAAACTGTTGCTAACTTTGGTTGATGCTGGACAGTGTTTAACGTGAGTTTTTCAAAGTGCGGTAATCAACCACAGTTTTAATGATAATTAAAGTTTGAAATGGGAAAGTTTGAAATTCCCGTTGGGAATTTTACTGTGTTTTACCGTGAAACCGGTAATCGTTTCATCCCTAGTTGTGGCCTATCTAACATGTACACGCAACCAATCAGCTTTTCACAAACACTGCTCACAGACTTGTTGGGTCCAAGTGCCCATCTCCCTGAATGCCCAAGCCAGCCATTTATCCCTGTAATTATCCGTGTTAAAAGTATGAGCTGCTTGTTGGTCCAGTATCAGTCTCTAAAGGTTTGGGTTTTGTGTCTGGGCAGGCTGGGTGTCTCTGGCAGCCTTCTGCCCTCCCCTGGCACCGCAGAATGCTCCCGGCACGGGGGAGTACTCAAGGCCATGCTCGGTTTCCACGCCCACCGGCCTATATTTAGCCACAAAAAGTGCCGCGGTGACTTTGAGCAGGAGAGAAGGTAACACAATCTACCAGCTAACGACGTGCCACACCCCCCTCCATCACCAGAGGGCCTTCTGTTCTAAATCTGTCTTGAACCAATCAGAGGGCATGGTTTGCCCTGATGGAGGACTGAACCACAACCAGAGGCAGGGGTGTCAACAGCTACACTGGAACAGAACAAGAGGCTACCCCCAAGCCTGGGTGGAGAATGGGGACAGGGTCCCTCCAGAGCTCATCTGTGTGTCATAATGCCCTGGGTAGCCACTCGCCAGTGGGTGAGGCTGTGTGCGTTTCTCATGGTCAGGCAAGAAAGAATGGGGTGCTACCCTTCACTGCAATTAAGCTTCTATGAAGCTACAGGACATCCTACCTACATACTGCTGTGCCATCTGCAGACTACATGTGTGTGCATGTGTGTGTGCGCATGTGTATCAGAGTATGTGCGAGAATGGCATGAATGGAAGTCCTTAATGTGTGTGTGTGTGTGAGGCCACAAGCCACAATCACATCTAGGGACTTCTGTATGTGCATCTGACCATCTGAACACTCAAAAAAAACTTATAAATTTTATAAAGCTCATGATCTGATGATGTTAAAGTATACTGATGGCCATCGTCTGGTCGTTGTTACTTTGAATTGAGTGCATATCCACACCAGTGGCAGTGGTGGGGTTTAAACATGGCCAGTTTAATTGTTTGCACGCGCCTGGAGGAGCGAAACCGTGACCATGCTCTGCCTGTCTCCAACCGTATCCTCTTTCTGTGATGCATCAGCGTGTTTCAGGGCTGCTGGTCCTGACTGCAGCCTGCTGAAGGCTTCTCGCTCATTCTTCTGTGTGACTAAACATCGAAGCCGACAGAATCAGTGGACAAAGAGGAAGAAGAGGAGAGGGCTGAGCCAGACAGGAAGCCACATGGTAGGAAGGTAGGAAGGTAGACCAATTGTCATGTGACTTCTGTGAGAGTCCTTGACCTTAATGAGGGACTGCACCTGCATGGTTACACACAGCTACAATGTGCTGGAATGGGCGGCCGATGAAGCTTTTGACCGTGTTATTTGCCAAAGCTGTGCGCTGGTGGAGGGAAAACAGGTATGGCCACTGGAGGAGTTTACAAGCCCCTCATGAAGCCACGTCCACATGCAGGCAATGACCAATTTGGCTGGCCCTCCCAACACTACCATCAAAGTGTGTCCACTGCTGATGTTTCAGGATCTGGGCAAGCAGTCAGTGGAAAACTGGGGGTAGAGGAACAGCAGTAAGCCTCCAACATCTGAGGGGCACAGCCAATCAACCTCCCCAATGCACCATCAAAAAAAAGCTTCACTGCCCTTGGAATGTCCGTCCCGTGGGGCAGAAACACACCATGGGCGCACAGGACAGCTTCAGTCTGGGTTCCTGTCACTCCCGACACTCATACATCACTGGTCCCGAGCTCTGTTTCCCATCTCCAGTGCGAGAACGTTCCTGCCATTTCATTCAGGTCAACTCATAGGACACGGACACAGCCACACATGGACACAGACACACACACACTGAATTAAACACGGTTATTCCCGCACAGTGCACAAAAGGGACAGCTAAACTGACCCAATTGGCTGCCGGCCCAGTTTCCCTTACACGCTTTCTGTTTTCCCCTGCCAGCCCATCTCTGAAACAGCTCCTCGGAATGCTTCCAGTCGCCACGGTGAAGGCCTGGCTGTGACAGCCGCGTTGTGCCTTCCCCCACCCCGCCTCAGAAGGACCAGGCTGTCCCACGTCATTTACGAGAGGTAATTAATCTGAGGGAGCCTCAGCAGCCGGGCAGCTCTTTTCATTCTCCGTTTGATTCATGCAAACGGGTTGGAGACTGGGATGCTTTCTTGTTGCCACGGCACTGCGCCAACACTGCTGGTTACCGTGTCGAATGGCAAACAAGAGGGGCAGATTCCGGCATGGTTCAGCTCTCAGTGCTCGAATGGGAGCACAGGGAGAGAGAGAGACAGAAGCGACCAGAGGGGGAGGAGCAGGGCTTTATGCTGTCTCAGCACTGTGTTACAAACATGTTTGTTTCAAAGTATGTCGCTCGGGATAAGAGCATCTGCTAAATGACAATGAGGAACGTTTGGACAATCAAACCACAGGGAAGAGGCATGCTTTCATCTAGGAGGACGATTTAAGAGATGTTAAAAAAAAAAACACCCCCCTCCTCCCCCAAAGGGAGAATTTTATGATCTCAGTGCTGTGTTTGAAACATGTTCCTGTATTTTTTGTACTGTTCTATTAATAGAACTTTTCATGCCATTGTGTACTCACACTTTACTACATTACATTACTTTACTGTCATTTAGCAGACACTCTTATCCAGAGCTGCTGTGGATGAGAGCGTTGGCTAAATGACGAAAATGTATGCGTAATGTAATGTGAAACGTTTGGACGTGTCAGAACCCGCAGAAGAGAGCAAACCACAGGGGACCCACACCCTAGCAAGCCATGCCCCTGCACCCGCAATGGTCCCCTGTCCAAGAGGGCAAGGGGAAGGGGTGGATTTAGTTGGAGCTCATTCAGGTAGTGGTTTGGAGTAAGGAGAAACCCCAGGTGACTGACTGAGCCCATGGTGAGCGCCGCGACGCAAGGTCGGAGGTTCTCACACTTCTTAGCCCCACCCTCTCCCACGCTTGGCAAACGCTCACACACGAGCTGTGAATACCACGAGCACCCGCCGCGTGCAAACACGACCGCACCCAGACATTGGGCAGGGGAAGAGCACTAAATGCAAAAGCCAAACTCTGTCCGAGGGGCGCTACAGGCCCCTGGGGCAAGGGAGGGCCTCCTGCTAGCTTCAAACAAGCCCAGAGGCAACAACCAGGGACCAATCAGAGATGGGCGCATGATTTGGAACTGGGGCGGTGGTGAAGCGGCCGCTTTTCAGACACTCCGATTTTGATTGCTGGAGCTGCGAGTCTTTGGCACCGTCCTCAGAGCATGAAGGCTCATTCTGCTCAAGCCCAAAGCTTGAAAGAACTGGCACATTCTGACACAGGTCCTCAAGATGCGTCTTGGTGGGACTATGGGTCTGAATCCCAAGTGGGAAAGGGGTGGATTCCATCACTTAGTCTCTTCTAACTCTCTCGGTTTCATTGCAGAGAGACAAAGGACAAAAAAAATACATATTTAAAAAAAAAAAACATGAATCACATGACACTCACAACCTGTGAAACACGACCAGGTGAGCAGGGCCAAGTACAACAAGATAGCCAGCTTTAAGGAGCATGTCTGCGCCTTTGACCTAATTTCCATCTCCCAGAAGGCGGGAGGATGTGAGAGAGAGATCTCACTGGCAGCAGATGCCAATACCCACATGCAGGCCATGCCTACTGCCTTTGCTGACTGGCTCCTGCGGCTCACAGGGTGGACCCAGCCTGCTGACCCTTGATCAGCATTGGCTTTTCCCTCAAAGTAGCTGGGGTGAGGAGCGGGTTTAGGTTGGCTGATCCCAGATCTCCCCAGAGAGAAGCTTATCTGCAGAGAAGGAGGGCTTCCAGAGCTGCTACACGGTTTTTCCCTCTGTTCTAGCGGCTTTGCACTTCTTCTGGCCACAGACTAAACTGCTTGACACACACAAAAACCCCCAGAGAACAGCCTGCCACCCTGTCATCTTATATCAGACAGCCATCTCCTGCTGGTGGAGAAGGCCCTAATCGCATGATCCAGAGGGGATGCGCTGCACCCAAACTGTCTGGGCAGCGTTGTCTGCCAATTCTCTCCTGGACCTGTAATACCATAATGTTTCCCCAGAGTGCCACACTGTTTACCCACAATACCAGGCTGTGACTCACAGGATGAGAAGCCCCAGTGGTGAATGGCTGGAACACAGCGTTATTGTCTACTTCAGAGGTACAGAAAAAAATCTCACAGCAGTGACATGGACTGAGAAGCGGCTGGTGCATGCCACTTCATGTGGGTGTGTGTCTGTCCTAAACACATAGGTGCACATAGGCACATGCACACATGGATGCACGTCTCAGATGTGGCCGTTAGGGAAAGATAAAGCACCAAATGGATTACATGACACACAAATGCGATGGTAGAAAGCAGTGAAAAAAAATCTGGCATGTTTGTTTAGGAGGGTCAGTCGCATGCTATAAAATGCCAACAATGTTGGGAAGGTTACTTTTGAAATGTAATAGGTTACAGATTACTAGTTACCTTGTTAAAAATGTAATAAGTAATGTAACTATTTTAATTACTTCAAAGTAATGTAACTTATTACATTTGATTACTTTTTGATTACTTTTCTAACAAATGTTTTAAACTGGGCAATAAAGCTGAAAAGTCCTAAAAACATCCATTTAAACCAGGCAGTGTAAACCTCACAACAGTACTCAACACCGATTACTGTCAAACTTTTAATAAAAGTTCTTCAATATAACTTGAATTAAGATTGGAATGTTTTGATTTTAAAGCACAACCACCAAAACAAATCACAAGTATGTAGATCACAAACAAACAGGGCAAACTGGCAACAACTACTGTTCTGTGCCCAACAAAAAGCACAGTATGCATAGTTAGGACCATTCATTTAGACTGTTGGTGCCCTGTAGAAATTTCACATCCTAATGACCTCTCCAAGTTAATATTTAATGAAAACACAATGCTGAATTAAGTTAGTGTTATTAGATCTCACATAGGCTACCTACATTAATATTCAAGGAGGAGATTTTCTATCAAAGGGTTCATAAATGGAGGTGCAGCTGTGTAAAAAGCGCCTGTTAGCTAGCTAGCAATTAATTTGTAATGAATGGAGATTAAACATAAATATGTAGCCTACTGGACAGGCACCAAGCAAAATATAGAGCTAAATTACGTCTTGAACACACATAGCCCAAATAATATGGTGGGGCAGGAGGTACTTTATTTTATGTGACTGACTGCGGTTACATTAACTTACCTGTAGATAAATTTTCTCAGGTTTGACACCAAGCATTTCGATGTTGACAGCATTTTCACCGCTGGTAAACAAGCTTTACATTGTACAGTAACGTTAGAGCCCTTTTCTGATTTCAGAAGGAAAATACTGTTGAATTTCCATCACTGAAAGGCGTTCTTGTCTGACGATACAGCCACCCGCCTTGGCATGATCGGCTGGTCGCAGGCATGGCAGACTCAGGTTGCTTAAAGCAATGCGCAATGATTTGATTGGCAGACAAGAGGCGGTGCAAATTCAAACAAGAGAACCAATCAAAAACAACGCTCAAAACCTGAGCGCATACTGCCAAATGAATGGAGCCTGTCTAGACAAGACAGCTCCCTTGTAAGCCATCCTACCCTTGATGGTGTTGCACTCAAATTTGTCCCAACGGCTTTGCTGACCCACATTGTCCAGAAATATGCCAAAAGGTGTGTTTTAACCGAACTCGACGCGAAATTTACGAGCGACGCGAATGCATGAAAAGTCAATGGCAGGAGGCGAATAGGCGGAGTTAATCGCGGTGAAACTGCGTGCAACGCGACATGGGCGAAATGAGTGTTCGCCTGAGTTATGTTCAACTCGAGCAAAAATTTCACTTGGCAAAAGCCAATCACCTTCAAGTAGGGCTAGAAGCCACGCCCCCTTTCCACTTTTCCTTTTCTAACTTGCTAGCAGCGTTGGTGTAATCAAAACTGCTTGCTCTGATGTGGCGCGAAATTTGCTTGTTCATTTTTCAGGCAAGCGATCAAACCCGCGCAAGGTTTTAAAACACACCTAAAAAAAGGCATTCCTGCATGGCGAAAAGATGCAAAGCAACGCAATGAATGTTGTATTTTACATAAGCTTTTTACGGAAAAGAATATATTCGGATGTAACCCCTTTGTAATCACCAACATTTTGATTAGTAACTGTAATTTAATTACATATTTTTTCTCAGTAACTGTAACGGATTACAATTACATTTATTTTGTAATTTAATTACATAACGCCGTTACATGTAACTTGTTACTCCCCAACACTGAACGCCAACCTGTCCTAATCCCCTAAAACAATATTTAAAAAACCCCAGCTCTCAGGTCACAGCCAAACAGAGTGAAAGTGTGCAGATGTAACATGAGCGTGGCTGCGGCCACCCACTGTTTCTGGGCGATGTGAACTGGGTCACTGCCTGCAGTGGGTCTTTGAAGGCCCGCAGCCCACGTAACAGGAGTGGGGGAGTGGGGGGTGAGAGGAGGTGATAAATTGCTGGGGTATGAACGTCCCACTGGGCGCCTTGCCTGCTTCCTCCCCCCCGCTCTCTCCTGCTCCCTCTCCCCCTCTCTCCCATCCCACTTCCTTTCACAGCAAGCGAGTCAGCTCTTACACTGTTCAGAGCAGCACAACGCCCCTCTCAGGCCCAGGCCAGAATCATCAACACGGGATCCTCCAGGGGGTGTGTGTTTGTGTGTGTCAAGGCTATTCCAGCTGCTAAACTGACCTGCTTTGTTTGTTACTTCAAGGAATGGCATTATGCCAGCATTACTTACTTACAAGTTCAGTCCCTATCACACACCATTTGGTCAGAGTAACAGGTGGGTGTGATGTCATCTTGGTTATGACATGGAAGCGGAGAAGTGGCACCAGGGTTACACAGAAGTGACCACTTCCTACACTCCAGGACTGCTGCTAGCAGCAAGAGCTATCTGACCCTGACCCAAAGGAGAAAAGGCCCGTAGGCACATTGAGCTCTCTGCCCACTCTGGTTAACTGAGTAAAGAGGTCACATCAACCAAGCATGTAAAAATAGCTTATGTGGAGGAAAACACAGTGACAGAAAGAGAAATTGTGAATGCTAAAATGAGTGTGAAACACCAGTGAGTGAAAGACACCGGGTGACAGAGAGTGAAAAAGTGAAAGGTACATTCAGAAAGACAGACAGAGAGAAGGAAGGGAGACATACAGACTGTGGGAGAGAAGGAGGGACAGAGAGAGAGAGAGAGAGAGAGATACAGAGGGAGAGAAAGTGGGAAAGAAAGGGTGGAAGAGGAGAGAGAGGATGGGACTCAGTGGGAAGAGCTCAGAGGATTGCATCAGGCTGAGCAGGTCCTAATTGTGTGGGCAAAAGATAACAATTTCTAAAGCCCAAATGTCAATCTAAAATTAAACGTGGCTCCACCCCCTGGTGTCAGCGCAAAACTCGATTTGATGAAGCAGAAAGTGCTTTCTCTCCAATGGTCACTGCCGCTGTTTGCATCAGACCCACAAGCAGATGCCAAGACAGTAGAGCGCCAGAAACTGGGTAAACTGAGCCCGTTCCTACAAGCTTATGCATCTGAATTGGGGATATTTCATCAATCCCAAAAATCGTTGCTGTATTCCATGCCATCACTTAACCATATTATGAAAATATGACTGACATGACAAACTATGAAAAGGGACACCTTGTTGTGTGTGGGCACCGCCCACCCTGCCATTATTAGAGGAACTAAGGTGAAGTTGGGTCAAAAGTCAACGGTTCAGTAGTTATGGGATAGTAGGGATTCATTAAAACAACAGGCAGAACTAGCATATGTGGTCAATCAGTGTCTTGCGCAAACCACTCAAAAGACTTTGCTTTCCGTGGAGAAACGCTACATTCAAAACGCTACTGGTTCAAATACGAAAGCTGCTGATAACGATCACTCCACCCATTTTGGGGTCACTCTCCAACTACTTGCCTTTGTGCTAGCAAAGCTTATTTATCAGGTACAGCAAACTAGGGTTGTACCCCAATTTTGTCAGTCGAATTGGATTTGGCTGTTCAATACGACGATTCGACTATTCGCTCCTTTTTTCATATAGACTATCTGGCAATCAGAAAATCCATTGGCATGAGTTTCACTGATGATTTCAACTACATTAACATAGTCAAATGCAACAGACTCATGGGAACATATTTTTGAGCATTTAACCCTTTCATGCATACGGTCACACCGGTGTGATTATCCGTTTAGCGTGTATGCTAAAACCGGTGCGACTAGAAAACTAGACTGGAAAAATTCTAGCTAATTTTAGCTTTGAGGACACAGCGATTCAACATTAAAAATTTACCAAATGTTAACTGAAAACTATGAGAAGCTTAATAATGCTAATGAAAACATAACGAACCATGTAATGTAACACGCGCTACAAAGCATAAAAAATAAGTTATGTGTGAAAGGGTTAAATTAGCCTTGTAAATAGACTAATTGCCTGCATTCAGTGGAGTACTGGCCATCAGGCATACCGGGACAAATCCCGGTGCACCTCCAGACCGTCAAAAAACCTATAAAGTTTTTACCGGCCCTCTCTGTGTGCCTATCGTGTGATGAAATGGTTCAATTGGGAGGACTGAGAAATTCACCTTTATTTCAATAACAAGATGCCATAATTTCATGACTGCTTTCGCTGTTAAGGCATGTTGCACAGCAGTTTTCAATCACACACGTTGTATGTAGCCTAATCCTTTACTTTGACACTGACAAAGTCACGTCACGATTAGTTCAAACAGAGCTTAGTTGCGTAAGCTTACCAACAACGCGCTCATCTAACCTAAGTAAAATATTGCATTGTCACCGCTGCTTTTTAATTAACGCTAAATAAAATGAGACAAGTTTTCAATGTTAGCTGTGTGCCGTTATCAAGGCAAGCAAGCTAGCCTGCTAGTTAGCTGGCTACCTAGCGGCTTAAAGGGAACTTCAGGACCGCTGATGTCCAAGTTGTACCTAGCTAGCTAGCTGCATTAAACGTGATGATAAAACTTGCTACGTGACGTATATTCAGAAGAATATAATCGTTTGTAAAGTCCATGCACATTAACTAATTAAGAGGTAGTCTCAGTTGTAGACAGAGCTTGAGAATCGTAGCCAAATATACTTTAATTCCCGAGCAAGTCCAGGGCTGAATTTCTTTCCCCAGTACACCCCTGCCTGCATTATATGCATCTCAGCCCACATAATTGCAGAACGGCCGCCTAGCTATGCAACTTACCCGTTTCAAGTGGTTTGCCTTTGCCATCTTTGAAGTTGTTGAATGATAAACGAATTCTTGCATACAGAGTTTGCATTTAACTTTGTTAGGGTTGTCCTTCAAAAGTTCGACATTCTGCCATACTTTAGACTTCTTCTGGGACATGGTTATAGCTAGCCTCGTTTACCAACTACTCCACCTCAGGTTTCAGCTTCTCTCATCAGTTAACCACCAGTGCATGTTGTCACGTGGATTTTTTTTTAGCAAGCGCGCCAGCTAGCCCTGCTAGAATATAAAAAATATATTTATGCTTCCCATTATTAACAATTCCTCATTGAAATGTTATCCCTGTGCATTTTTGTAAGCTTCTATCTGTTTTATCCTGTTATTGTAATGCACACTGACTGACAAAAAAAAAAAAAAAAAAAACGACTGCTCGACTTGAAGAATCTCAGTTGACTGACGGGTCCCCGACTGTCGTCATCATCATTATCATCATCTTCACGTTGATGGTGATCAATAAGGGAGCAGGGGAGGAAAGGACAAGGAAGATTAGATAGGAAGAAGATGACAAGATAATAAAGAGGATCAAAAATGAAACCGCACTGTACTTTAAGACCTAATTTCAGATTTCAGGTTTAGGATTCACTAAACTTTCAAAGTAGAGGTTTTCCCATGGGTCTATCATACTTGACAGCAGTATGGCGTAGTGATAAGGAGAAGGGTTCGTGACCAAAAGATCACTGGTTTGATTCCCCCCAGGGCACTGCTGTTGTACCCTTGGGCAAGGTACTTAACCCAAAGTTAACCCACAATTGCAATGGCACCCCTCTCCTACCCCAGATTGGCCCGGCGCAAGGATATGAACACAGACCCAAGGTGTGTGGGATGACATGAGGGGTGGGGTTTGAGGCGCAGACCACGTCTGTGTTTCCCCAACGACCCCTAAACATCATTCCGCTCAACCAAACCCCAGAACACCTCCCCATAGGCCCGGTTTGGATCCTTGGGGGTAAATAACGGATCTGTGTCCGAATAACTTTGCTGACAGCAGTTGGGAGTCTGCCCCTGCAAACCCTGCTGCATGCAGCCAGTTCTGATCAGGATGACTAATCATTAGCTGGGCCCTCTCCATTAGGGCCTTACACGGGGTGCTGCTGTCCTTGACTACTGGAGCATTTATTACTAAAACCTGTAACTAAGTCCCTGTAACATGCAGAGAGAAGAAACAAAGAGGAAGAGGAGAGAGAGAAGGGAGAGAGACACGGAGACCATGCGAGATAAAGGGAGAGGAAATGGGGCCAGGGAGACAGAGGGAGGAAGGAAGGGTGAAAGGGGGAAGATGGGGGAGAGAGGAGGAGAGAGCACAATAGAGAGAGGAGGGAGAAAAACAGGGAGAAAGGGAAGAGACAGAAGAGAAAAGGGGGAAGAGAGAGAGAGCAAGGGGCAAGGAAGGGAAGGAGAGAGTATACAGAACGAGAAAGAGAGACAGAGCACAATACAACACCTAATGTTTGTCATGCCAATAAAGTCAAATTAAATTTGAATCACAGACAGAGAGAGAGAGAGAGAGAGAGAGAGAGCCAGCAAGAGTGAGAGAGACAGAGCAGTCCCACTCTCTCCCCATCAGTGCCCCTCCCGCCCTCCTGGCCCTTGTCCTAGCCCGCCAAGCCTCCGGCTGGTCAGTAGCCAGCAGAGGAAAACAAACCGAATCGATGGCTCGGAAAAAGAAATCACTGCTAATTACAGGGGCCGGGGACAATACTTAGGGTCACACACCCTGCTGACTAGAGATGCACCGATCCACTTTTTTTCAGTTCCGATCCGATTCCGATACCTGAATTTGGATATCTGCCGATACCGATACCAGAGCTCTTTTTTCTTGAATATTACTATTATCATTATTTTTATTATTGTTGTTGCTGTTGGTATTATGTGTAAGGTTACATGAGGCTGTAGTAAACCGCACAGCACTTCTTATTAAAAGAGCAAAAAATATACAAAAATGCATTAAAGTTAAATGTATTCCAAAGCAATTTATTTGAGCTGTAATTTAAATAGGCTTCACATACAAACAGGTGTAGGAGTGCAAATTGCTAATGTTAATGTTTTTAAAAACTTGAACAAATCAAGTGCACAGCAATGCATTATCAACTACTAGTAGGCTATGCGCAAAGCATCCCAAACTGGCAACTCCAAGGCGATCCATTGCTTTCATTACATTACTGGCATTACTGTCTCTTAAAATGTCTCTTCTTAATTTTCTATGCATTTAACATCTCCCCCATTGATGTAGCGATGGACTCTCCTGTGTGTGAGCCACAAAACTGCTTAGCCTGCAGCACCGCTTTTTGCAAAGTAAAACTTGAGTCTATCCACTGTGCTGTCAGACTTAGTAATGACATTGGACACACGTCTGAGCTCCAGATGTCAGTTGTGAAACTAACCATTGCAACGTTTTCCAAGCATTTCAAAATGATTTTCGCACACTTGCTTGAACATATTTGGGATAGCCGGATTGGCAGCGTGTAGCGAGGCTCCAAATGTTCGATTAAGCGTTGAAAACCCACATTTTCAACAACAGAAAGGGGTTGGTCATCCAGCACAATGAATTCAGCTACTTTCTCCGTTATCAGTTTTGCTTTGTTGCTGTCTGGAGGGAGTTTCTCATGCTTCTGAATTGTTTCCAGCAATGTTTGTTGTTGCGGCACACTTCTTGGCGCTCGTTGCCTGTATAAATTCGCCATACTCCTTTCCATGATGCTTCTGCAAGTGTTTAATCAAGTTCATGGTGTTGAAGTTCCCAATGCTGCTGCCACCCCTCAAAACACTCGCATTGCATAAATTGCACTCAGCTGTTTTACTTTTTTCTTCCTTGAGCTTAAAATAACTCCACACAGCTGACATGATGACAGCGCTGCTGACAGGTCTCACTCACTTTCTAGCTACTGTTCACGTGACACATGCTGCTCATCTGTGTTACTCGAGTCGTGAGACATCTCTCTTTCCAGCATGTCGCTCAAAGTTTAGTTAAGCATTTATGTGATAGTTTAGGCTAATGGATCGTATCGGATTATACTTTTTTCCCTGATATCCGATCCAGTGATTTTGGACAGTATCGGACTGATACCGATACTGAGTATCGGATCGGCGCATCCCTACTGCTGACAGCAGACGGGTCGATCCCGCTGCTCAGTGCAAATAGGGCGGCTCTTGCCTCGCAGCGGCCTGCTCTGCCCGCAACCCTCCTAAAGCACATCAGAGGAAAGGGTGCAAATCTCTCCTGTGTTCGCATCCCCTCCACTCAGCCAGCAGAGGGAGTATGGCAATGCTACCTTCAATGATCACTTCCCACTCTGTTTGCACCCCATACACCAGGGGTGTCAAATTCAAACTTACTGAGGGCCATGCTGAGGGCTGTGAATAAAATCAGGGGCCAGACAAGTAAAAAGATAAGTAAAAAAAGATAAGTAGGCTAGTAACTGTATTAAATTAAAAAATATTGCATGCATGCACAGTTCAAATATTATGGTTTTTCCATGTTTGTGGGTAATTCTTACCAGCAAAACTGATTAATAAAGCAAAATAGTATTTACCAAGTGCTGAACAATGTTTTTGTATAAAATAACTGCACAATTAAACAAACCACATTTGCATCACAGTAGCCTACTTTTGGCTGTAACAAAATAACAAATAAGGTCTTTGTTACCCAGGGGCGCCAAGACTGCCCCCCCAATTTTTTATTATTATTTTTACATTTATTTAGGCTATTTTTAGCTTTTTTTTCACATTTCCACAATTTCCCATTTTCAACCTCCACTCCGCAGAATTATTAGACCCTGACCGCTACTTGTCCAAGTTCGACAGGACTTGTCCAAGTTCGAACAGGAAAAGTGCATGTTTTATTGTTTTTACTGCAGATTTCAGATGTTTGTTGTTTTTTCCTCTTGTAAGACGGATGTGTTTAAGTCCGTCTCCCTAGGTCGCTAAAAACGTAGCTGGCTACGTTGATTGCGGATAGCCTATTAGCCAGTTGGTTACATCACATCACTTAGTAATACATTGCCATTTAAAACGTAACCGTGTTTTGATTGTTTCAATCCAGATATATTTTGTCATCGCCATTCACTGTGTTTAGGCTTAGACAATCAAATTGTCTACATAGCTTTTATCCACGATTGCATTGTATGTAGCTAGCTAACATAAAAAAAAAAAAATCACTCATGCCAGACGCCACAGCCTTCTTGTGTCACTTAGTGTTGCCAAGTGTCCCGTATGATACAGAATCGTATCGTAATGAGGAGAAAAATATTGTGTTCAGTATCCAGGTTCCTATCTATGTTCCGTTTGTTTAAATCCAAAAATCCAGTGTGTTCTATTGCATTTGGCCATTAAGAGTGAAATATCCAAGTCTGTTTTCGTGAAAATGAATTGCTGTTATTACATCCCCCACCCCCAGTGGTTACCATGCTAGTGCCACCCCAAGATTTTCACTGGCCCCACCTGGCCACCCCACTGAACATTTTCTGGGGGTGCCACTGTTGTTACCAGCATTGATTAATAAAGCAAAATAGTATTTATCAAATGCTGAACAATTTTTTGAAGAATGTGAGAGTGGAGTGCGGCAGCGCCTCCTGCGTTTCAGTGTTGTATTGTCATGGACGTAAATTTAAACACCTGAGCACGGGCCACATTAAACTGATTGTCAGAATTTATTGGCGGGCCTGATTAAAAGTCATGGAGGGCCGTGTCTGGCCCGCGGGCCTTGATATTGACATATGTGCCTTACACACTAAATCCTAATTTACAGAAGTCATATCTACACTGATACTTTCCAACACCGTAGCACCAGGAAAAAAACAGGCTTGCAGCAGGGGTGGCAGAGTCGCATAGTGGAAAGGAGCAGAGCTTTTAACCAAAAGGTTGCTGATTCGATTCCCCACTGGGGTACTTTTGCTGTCCCCCTGGGCAAAGATACTTAACCCAGAAATGCCTCAGTATATATTTAGCTGTGTAAATGGATAACATGGTAAATACTGTAACCCATGTAAGTCACTCTGGATAAGGGTATCTGCTGAATGACAATAACGGAATGCAATGCAATTGCGACTGATCTGAAATCTATAACACCCGCACGCACCCATAATCGCCCACCAGGAAGGGTGGGAATAACCAGGGCCACAGCACATTTTCCCCCAACTGGAACATAAGCACCTTTGTGGCGTAATATTTTCATTTCTATTTGTCCACTATAGCTAAACCCTTCAGGCTGATCCTCCAATCTACCCTCATGGCCCATCATGCACTGCAGCAGTGCTGTCAGTCAGGCGTCAGGGATGCTGAACACACAGCCATGCAGCGTTAGACTGCCTTTTAATAATCATGGAAAGAGGAGGAATGAACAAACAGCCGTTCCCTCTGGCTCTTGCCCACTTCCTGGATGTCCTCCTCAGTCCCACAATCCTCTGAACTCAGTGTCAGTGTGTGGTCTACAGGGAGACAGCTCCAAAATTCTCATGTTTTCTCATGTATATGTGTATATCTGTTCACTCATACAGGGGAGGCGGGAGGGGGGGTAAGTTTCTACCTTAAAATGCTGCCACAGAGGCACCGCCACAACCAGCTCAACTGCCACTTCCGTTTCAGTGCCCTATGACACTTCCTTTAGGCTGTCAGCTAATCACACAATCTTTTATACAGAGGAGACCCACTTTATTTTTCTTTTGTAGCCTTTTTTCTAAATCATGCAAACAAGAGCATTTAAGAATTATTTCTTACATCAAAACACATTTCTAATATCAGAGCTGCATTTATGAGAGACGGTGGGCTACTTATATTCCGGGTTTTCTTGGAATTCAAATGAACCCAGATGATATCCCCAAAGTTGTATATACGGCTGTGGGGACATTGACAGGGTTAGGGTTAGGGTTACCATGTTAATGTCTTAGTTGTCTTCCTCTCTCTCTGTAGGGCTCTCTCCTCCTTCCCTCCATCTCTCTCTCTCTCTCTGTCCCTCTCTCCCTCAGTAATCAGCAGCACCTGCTCTTCCAGACAAAGACACAGCTGTCCCAGCATGTCACCCAACCACCCATGTCCCAGCAACACTCCGCTGCCACAACAACTGCTCTGACCAACCAGAGCCCTCTCACACCCGCTATTTCACACACGGAAACAGTGGTGACGTCACCGTCAGCCTGACTTGGGTCACATACGGCGGCTGCTCACCTCCAGGGGCAAATCAAGTTAAGAGCTTTGCTAAACTGCGAAAACGGGGATTTGATCCAGCAACATTCTGGCCCAGTTCTGAAACTCCTACGCCACATTGCTGCCCAATAAACTGGACTGCACCACCGAAAAAGATGAAGATTATGTCTTGACCTTGTTGTTCTGTCTCTCTCTGTGATTGTTGTTCTGTGCAACGTCCCTCTCTTATACACAACCTTAGTTTTTGAGCCAATTCCATGGGGTTCATGAAAATATGGGTGTTGAAATATGGAAACATAACAAAAATCCACCAGGTGAATATAGGTTCTAGTGGCTGGCCATCACGCTGAGAAGAACCACCAGCAGATGTTGTGACATGGTGTGAACATGTTGTGTCCATGCCAACAAAGAGGATTTAGGCCTACCTTTTGAAGGCTGGTAGGATTCAGCTGTGTCTTATCAATGATTTTTATTGCGACCTGCAACAAGAAAAACAGTCCTTTATACACCCTTCCCCATCTCGCAAAGGGACTGTAAAGGCCTTGGCTGTGCAATAAACCATTGCTGTATAAAGCATGGAGCAGAATGTGTAAAGAAGGACACCTCTAGCACACTCATGGCCTTACCTCCCACCCACGCCAAGCCTAACAACAGTGTCTGGTGGCAAACATGCCATAAGCGGAGATATTGTGTGCACAGAGACAAAGCAATCAAAAATAGCAAGCGATTCACTGGCTCAATTAGTGTACAGTAACACCTCCCCCTGCTATTAGGGACAGGCTGTCTGTCAGGGAGCAGCTTTCAACTGTACTGAACTGTGCCCCACTGCTTCTGAAGTACACATGGTTTTGTTTTTGTAATGCATGACTGTTAACATCTTTATGTAAAAATGTGTATTTCTGGGATCCTGTTAACCTTTAAGCACTGAACATGTTGAACATTGAACCAACCTCATTCCATAGATTTCACTTCAAACTGGTTACTTATGTGTCTGTGAGGCTTAAATACAAGTGTGTGGCTGCAAGGTTGAGCAGCTGGTCTGGATGCGGCTCGGCTAAAGGCTGGTTCTTGTGTTTTGTTGAGTTTGAAGACAAATCATTTATTGTTTAAAAAATTCTTCAGAGCAGCACTATATGTACAAGCACTGCATCCGGGTTTATGCAGTGCTATGAACAGAAAGGTTGACGAAAACTGCTGAAATCATTGGGTGCACTCCTGAGAGAGTTCACCATCTGGCCAGCCTCGACGGCACGCCCCACAGCCACACCCGCTGTCCCGCCCCTGGCTCACCTCTCTTCCCGTCAGGATGTGGCGCGCCAGCTTGACCTTGGCAAAGTTGCCCTTGCCGATGGTCTTCAGCAACCGGTAGTTGCCGACGTGCGGCTGCTCGTCAGTGCACGAGGCGATGGAGTTCCGGCAGCGCGCGCCCGACCGGCCCGGGCGCGGGGCCACCTCCGATCGGCCATCGCTGTGCGAGGTGTGCTGCGGGCAAGAGAGAGAGAGGGAAGGCCCGTCAAATTACTCATGTTTGACATACCCTGCATTAATTCAATGTATGAAGGATGCTCACTGTCGGGAAAACTGTAGTTTCACTGTAGGGTGTAGCGCATTTTTGCTCTAGGTTAGGTGGTCTAAAGTGGCATTGCAGTGGTATGCATTGTTATTTCAGCTCCGTTACAGCCTGAGAGATATCCATATGTGACCAGTTGTGTTCTATATGTAGTCTTTCAGACTATTTTTTAAAGGTTTCGCCCTTTTATTCAACCCTGTCTTTCGAATCCCCAATCGTACGCTAGGCCCGTCTCACTGCGACAGCACAAGATGAATGTAATCCTCCAGTGCACGCATCCAAAGATGGTATAATTTTACCTCACTGAGAGGGGCAGTCACACAAAATTAGAGATGTAACACACTGCCGCCTGCCTTAATCTGAGTAACAGAGGACTGAAGCTTTACAAAGCATAGAACGGGTGGAGCTACTTTCAAAGACTCACTGACTTGAGCCAATTGTAATGTTTCGCAATGAAGAGCAGCCTTTTGATTGGTTCCCGTCCTTGACTGACAGTACATGGCAACTCCTCCGATTATGGGGTTCAAAAGTCCTCACTCTTCTGTCTGTAATCTGTACAGACCAGCGTCTGCTGTGACTCTGCTAGCTTTTACTGAGGGAAGCATTTTGCAGGAGGATTGCGTGACGTGCATAAAAAGCTAATCGTTGCTGACACAAAGGATCGTCCATCACTGTCTTTCTGCCCCATCCTCTGCAACCACTGTACTACTGATGTGGTGCAGTTACTTCTCCAATGTGATGGGGGGAAAAAAAACTTAGTCATCAAACATCCAAAACTGAAACTGTCTGTGGACAAACACAGCCCAGATCCCGAAAATTCCACTCTGCTACCCTGAGAGAAAATGCCATCGACATGATCGGGGGGATAGCAGGGACAGGTGTCTCGTCTCGTAACACCTGCAACTGACAGAATCGCTGGGCCTATAAGTGACAGGTTGAGGGGTGAAAAATGAAAGCCGTTTAACTGTTTCAGTGCCAGTGAAAATACACCAGACATTCCAGGAAAGCCCATGGAAATGTTTCGCAGACCAGACGGAACCATGTCTAAAGCATGTCACCGTCTAAGAGTTCACAGGCTGAGTATTCCTATGACTTTCAGAATGTCCCTTACAAGCAATATGATTTAAAAGTACATCAAAAGCTTTCAATGCACTATAAAACTAATGAATTCACTGATTTTGTCTTAATTTCAGTATAAAAGTAAACATCAACTACTTAAAATGATAAACGCCAAATGTCTGAAAGCGTGCAAAAGAAGACTCAGAGAGGTGAATGTATCTTGAAGAGAAATGTATGGGCCTTCATCATTAATTAAAAATTCCCCAACTTCCAGATCAGATTGATAAAATCATTTGGTGTCTGTCACTTAAACTGTCCAACATTCCATGGCTTTGGGCAGAAACTGACCTATTAGCTTTCCTTGTAAATCCAGACAGCCAGCTGGGATCAAAGTGTTCTTGTTCTGCCAATGAAACCCTGGGCAAAGTACTTAACCAAGAACTGTCTCAGTAAATATCCAGCTATATAAATAGATAATACATAGGAGCTGTAACCTATGTAAGTCACTCTGGGTTAGAACATCTGTCAAGCAACTAAAATACAAATGTAAAATGTATATACAACATGCACTTCTGGACAGGACACATTGTTCAGGTAAAGTCAGAGAGAAGCACTAGGAGTTAACTGTCACTGCTGTGGCGGTGAGAATGACGGGGCAACTGGCTGGTACATTGATGGCATATCGATCCTCACCGAGAACACATGAGCCCTCCGGGCTTTGACGCACAGCGGGTCCATCACGTTAGCCTCCCAGCTGACCCTGCTACTGGTCAATCAGGACCAAACGTGGCTCACAGCGCCTGCACCCTCACCCCGCCCCCCTGACAGCCAAGATCAACACTGCGCCAATAATACGCCCCTAGAACATCTGGGGGGCTCCAACTGACCGTTCAGCCCATGATGGGGCAGAGGCGCCCTCTCCAATGCACAATGCTGCGAGAACATTCCTGCAACTTTGTACCAATGTCCTCGGGTTGGCAAAATGTCGCAACATAGCGCGAAAGCCCCAGGTTTTCAAGCACAATAATCACACTGGAGCCGAATTCTCTGTCCTAGGATTCAGCAACTGCCTATTTGTAAAATGTCTGTTGTTATTATGTTCCTTGTCTGAGTAAAAACGTTAAGATATAGGCCTAATACAGTCAAATTGCCATGCTGGTCCCTCCGCATTTCAGATATAAACATTATACAGATAGTGATCTTGTTTACTGTCAAGGCAGAATATGACAGCTTCATCTGGAGATAATCTCCCATCTTGCCAAGCCAACTTTTAATCATTGTGTAAAACAGGTCTATACACTTGCTACAAGTGAAGGCTTCTGGTAGTGGTGGCCACCTTACTGCTGAATACTGCAAACGCCCATAGTTTGTTCCCCACAGGATAATATAAGACACACAGAGGGATATTGGCAGGACTGACAAACCATAAACTATCACCTCATTACCAAAGTAATCTGCGCCCAGCTTTGACACATTTGAATCACAGACACAGCGTTTCTTAAGATTCCATCAGCAGAATCCTCTGATTAACTATAAGACTCTCGGTTACATTAAAATAGGAAGACTTCCCGTGATCTGCATTATCCAATTATCCTGCCCAAAGAAAGATAGTATTCTAATACGTGCAACTAATCTGAACAGATAAGCATATGGTTAAATGAATCAGTAGTGCGCTCACTGTAGCCCAGACATCTAGGAAAACCTTACAGAACTGGTATATATCGGGAGATTCCGCAAAGATGCCTAACAAAGTCGGAGAAAGTTATCTTGGATATCTTTAGTATATTCGTAACTAGAAAAATGTTCAGTCTAAGCATTTAAACTAATTAAGCCTACACAAACAATTTCTGAAATCAATTATTAAGTAGTTTATAGAAATTACAACACATGGTAAAAGTTCATTTTGTCAATTTACATCAGTTGAAAACGTTCGATCTTACATAATTTCCACATAGACGTGCACAGCTGGAACAAATATTTTCTATACCTGTACATGTACACTTCAAATCCTGTATGAGAAATCCCGCTAGGCATATTTCAGATATAACCGGCATAAAGGTTTATGTTTTACAAAACAGTAACTTACTATGGTGATATGGTGCCTCTTAACCGAGTGCGATCCTTTCATTTTTGCTTTGGCGATTTGAATGGCATCGAACCAGACTGCTTTATGTTTTCGTGCGGGTAGTCCATTGATCCACTGGCGCTCACAGCTGCTCGTAAAAGCGTGAAATCGTCCTGTCACCTGTCATTAAGCTTCAAGGCTGGGCGCATCACGATACCCGTAGATCCCCTCTGTTTCACGTACACAACCGAGAAAAGCCGCACACAGGCCACTGCAACAATTACTCAAATTTATGTAAAACCCGCATGCTCAGCAACATTTACCTACATGCCTCTACAACGCCAGGTCATTCACTGGCATCCAGGTTGACGTTACCTTTAACTAGCCCTCTGACTTAATTAATTCCCGACTGTCGAGAGTCGAGGTGAGTCGAATCGAATCTGCGTATTGCAAACTCCCACCGACACCCGATAGTGTTTTTGTTGTGTTAATAATGTAGCTTTCAATACAGATGAATGATCGCTTCTTTCGCAGCTAGCTGTCGTTACATGCATTAATCAGCATTTGTGTCATCACTTGCTCAGCTGGTGCTAACTGGTTTTGAGTAACACCAAAGCATGTAGGCTAATACAATGTACAATAAAACACAAGACACGCAACTACGATGCCATTGTCATTTTTGCATGTGCACACGGTGGAACCTTTTCATCAACAAGCACCATAATGCTATCTCTGTTAAATAAACTACAACAGGCCCCATTACACAAAATAACGAGACAGGAAGGAAAAAAGGAAATGATTAATGTGGCTCCAGTGTTCTTCTCTGGCTGATGATGCTGCACTGGTTTCAGCAAAAACAAAACGCGATTTCTCCTTGCTCTGTCTTGAGATAATCACTGGTTATCTCGTAGGAGTCAGTCTGTGTGAATATGTCACGATCTGAAACAGCACGCTCCAAGTTTGAGCAACATACATGCGCTATGCGTCACTGTCTCGACTAGCTGTTAGCAGCAAGCTCCAAAAAATATCTGTCTCCTGGAATTCAGCGCTTGTGCCGTTGACCCTTTTATGCACTACATTGTATGTATTAGTGTGCTAGGTAGCCAGTCAGCTGGCGAAAAATGACAACAGGCGTAAACACCACCTGAAAAGTTGGCTGAAAGGATTAGCTAGCAAGCTAATGCAATCTGCGGAAAACGTGTAGCAACTAGTGTGTTAGTTATATCGCTCACAGTAAGATAAAGCAGAAAACAATGAAACTGTCCTGAAATAGAAATGGTCTGCCAATGATCAACTGGCCACATACTTACATTTTCAGTGTCACGCTCGTTGACTGTAGGTAGTGGTGTTCTAGTTGACATTTTTCATTAACGTCGCTAGCTAGACAGCTAGCTAGCTATGTTTCCCAGGAGTGGCTCTGGTCGCGTTTGATTTTACGGCGCCTTAGTCAGAAGGGAGGAAGGGTGCTTTCTGCTCACCGAAGACCATGGGCTCAGTGATTAATCTCAACAGCGACCCAAAGTCTGGCGATCTAAATGTCTGAATATAACCCGAGCGTAGCTAAGCTAACTAGCTAAATGAGTACACTACCGAGTCGCATTATTCCATGCAGCATCCTGCGCACCGGTGAAACAAACTGCGAAAAGCCGGACGGTGCTCCTCGCTCAAAGTTAACCGAAAAGAAACCATAGCATTGCGCCTCGGCAAGTATGTTGTTGGTCAATTCGGAAGCCCTCTCGATCTTCTTATACTTAGCTAGCCAGCTAGCTAGCGCTAGCTGAAAAAGTGAACTGAGCACAAACACTTGACAAGCAAGCTAACAGGCCCTCGACAACTGCACAGCATTCAGACAAGAAACAGGGGGAGGGGAGTGGGGTCACGTTTAACCGGTCCCAGACTGCAGTGTCGTTTTGTCTTCATGGGCTCCGGCAGGAATTCGGCGTCCGATGTACAGCGCCTCGGTTTTGCAAGGGGGATAGTGATCTAGGAACCCGCAGGCTGCGCGATTCGTCCCATCTCCAAAGTAAGGTAGACTGCTTGCTTAACTGCTGGATCCAAGATGGCTGCACACTGCCTGCGAAGTACCAAGCCAAACCCTGGACGGATGGAGGAAGTGAGGAAAGAGGCGGATTCCAGAGCTTATTGGCGCTGCAGCCGGAGCAGCGCTGTTTGTTGTTGCTAGGGTGATTACAGGAGAGAAATGTACCTGCTCAAAAATCACATATTGTGGGAAAAGGGCATCATTCGTGGCACAACCCACTCTGTCATGTTCACGTCGCTTTATTGGAGGAATGTCACGAATGCAGGTGTACTGTTTACTTCATCTTTGTTTTTCTCTTCGTGTTTGTGACATAGCAATGTTCATTTTTGAAATCAAATGACATTTTCTCTGACAAGCGTGAGTGATGCCCTTCTTGTACGCTTTGTTCCCTCAACTATATCTTGGCACCTACCGGCCACCTGTAGTCCCTCCTCTTTCCTCCTCAATGCACGTGACAGCCTACAATCAATCAACTACAAACCATTTGCTGCTATAATGATCCGACTTCATGTCTTTGTTCGTGCAATGCTAAGGGGGTTTAACAACACGTTGCATTCGCTGTCTCCTTGCGAAAGCGATCTGCGGTATTCCCTGAGACACATTTTGTCCGTCAAAGAAGGGTTTACAGCTGTTGCCCTGATTGACTCGGTTTGCCAAGCTCCACAACACTGTCAGTGAGGTCATTGTAATTCTGTTTGGAGTGTGGTGGCCCCGCCCAGCACGGCGATGCGAAACGGTTGTGAAAAGTCTTGCAAGGCTGGGTTGTTGTGAGGCATAACCTCCTGATTCGGAGGAGTTTTGAGGGTGTATTCGACACGATACACTCAGCTCCCACTAATGGCCTAGTGAGTGATCTACATTCCGAATACGAATGCCTAGTGAAATACAACCCAAATGGTGGTTTCACTGCTTCCAAAGGGGAACAATACATTAAAAAAATGTTGTTTTAACATAATTATATAATTTATAATAATTTATAATTGTTTATAATTTATTGCTTATACATAAACAACATTCATAGAATCAGAATCAGACTTTATTGGCCAAGTATGCTTTTACACATACAAGGAATCTGACTCTGGTTCCAGTGTCTCTCATTGTGTGTTCATCAGGGTTGGGAGGGTTACTTTTAATATATATTCCACTACAGATTACAGAATACTTGCCTGAAAATGTAATTTGTAACGTATTCCGTTAGATCACTCAAGTAACGTAATCTAAATACTTTGGATTACTTTTTTAAAGAATGTTCATCCGACTAAGGTTCTGAACTGTTAGTTTTAGAATGTTCAGGCTGTGTTCACACGTAGTGTCTTTTTTGATGAAAAACGCTGGCCAGAGCATTTTTTCAAGTAAAAAAAAAACGCTGGCAGTGTTTGTTCCAAAAAGCATTTGAGAGTAGGGTTGCCACCTTTTCAACAAGCCAAAACCGGACACCCCTATGCAATAACACACTTAAAGTCAAAATTCCACTCCATTGGTTTTATTGCTTGTTTTTTCCCCCAAAGAGAACACTGCAAAAACTGGACAAATGACAGTCATAACCGGACACCCGGACATATAGCCTGGAAACCAGACTGTCCAAGTTAAAACCGGACGGGTGGCAACCCTAGTTGAGAGCGTCTTTTGTTGCCATAACAACAGTAGCATGTACATTGTTAGCGATCTAGCCGGCTATACATTGTTGCAGAGCAAACGTGAGCTAACAGGCTTGTTTTGCTACGACAAGCAGTAAACACAAACACTTTCCAGAAATTCCTAAGATCCGTCCAATTTGACTCCAAATGGCATCTTTATGATGGTATGATACAGTTTAACTGTCATGTTGTACAGATCACTGTGCTCAGAAACGAGCACAATTAACTTCACCGCTACTTTCTCCATTTTTGGTGGTTGTTATGGGAAACGACAGGTGTCACTACTCCGCTTGTGATTGGTCAGCTGTCAAAAAAGCGCTTGACGTAAGGCCTTTTTTTCTGAGAAGTTTAACTTTTTTCAACTGAAAAAAACCCGCCCTGAGCTGCAGAAAAAAACGCTGGCGACGGCGTTAAAAAACAGCTCAGGATGTTTTTGAAAACACGGTCCACTTCAAAGGATTATTATGTAAAACAGACGCCGAAAGCTTCAAAAAAGACGCTACGTGTGAACACAGTCTCACTTAGCATTGTTGTGGCTAACATTTTGGCACCCCCGTGTTAAGTCTATGGGCATTTCATCGCAGGTTCTTCAGAATTGTAAATGTTAATTCAAAAATTACATTACACGAAAACATGAGTTAGAAAAGGCACGAGCCACCCTAAATACATTGTGAGTGAGAAAGGAGTAGCTTAACAATTTAATGTATAATATGCGTAGAGTAAAATTGTTGGAGTAATCGCAGTTTTGAACGTGAAATTTCACGTTCTGTCACTGTATCTACTCGTTAGCTAGTTAGCTTTAATACTATACCTACTAGCCTACTAGCTAGCTGAACAGCTAATCCAGTGCAGCAAACTATGTAAGATAGCTAGCTAGCGATCAATATTAGCTTAAATAATGAAAAAGAGAACTTACTTCAAGATGCTTCTTCAGGTTAGAGGTCGAAGCGGATACCAGTTTGGTTGCTGGCAAACACAGCTTGCATTGTACTGTTATGTTGTGACCTCTGCCAAATTTTAAAGTAAAATGGTCCCGGTATTTCCATGACATAAACGCGTTGCGCTGATTGCTTTCTGTCTCACTCTCCATTCTACTGTCTTGTGAGTCAGGTAGGCTGCACGTTTTTTTTCCTTTTTTTCGTGAGGGGCATATTGGAGATACGCCCCGGAGTTGCCTATCATTGGATAGATTTTCTAACTGAATAAACATTAAATGAAAAAAAAAGAAATTAAATGAAAAAATTTCGATGTAATCCCTTCAGTAATCTAAATATTTTTAAAATGTAACTGTAATTTGATTACCATCAATTTAAATGGTAACTGTAACGGAATACAGTTACTCATATTTTGTATTTTAAATACTTAACACCGTTACATGTATTCCGTTACTCCCCAACCCTGGTGTTCATACAATGATTTTCAAGGTGACAACAACAAATACCATCCAACAGTAGTGGTACAACAAACAACAAGAGTAGTGCAGGACACATACATGGAATGGCATAAGGATGGAATGAATGAAATATATAAAAAATACCATTTTTTCATAGTGTGCTGGGGTTATTTTTATGACTCATGTGCAAGTATTTTAATTTCACTGGTGCACTAAATTGTGTTGTGTGGTCTGTGATACCTCTTTTGAGTGGTGAAGAGTTTCCTCATGTGAGCACAATGAAAGAGTCTGAATCTTTCAGGGCTGCACAACTGCGGCCTCGATTACCACCAATGTGTCAGACTCGCCTCATTAGCTTGGTAACAACTATGAACGTAACTGAGATAGGTATAAATAAGTATTCATAACATTTTTTGTAAGTACATTATCTCAGTTTACAGCACAGTTGTCACTGGACATGCTGTCAGGCCTGATGGACGACTAATAAGTGTGGCTAGGCCAAGATCCTATAGACAGTGGCTACTCCCTTCCCTTACAGGAAAGGCTCTGTAACAATTGTATCAGAAAAAAAAACTTGTTCTGAACTGTTTTTACTGCACAGAACACAATTTGCACGTTCTGGATCAGTCACTTAACACCTAAAGCAAGTGTTACCCAAACGCCTCAGGGAGAATTAACAGTAACAATGACAAGCATTTTAGGTCTTTTGAGGACAAGGACTGCCACCTGCCTCACTGAAGGAACAGAGATCTGGCTTTTTCCTGCAGAACAACGACACTACCCCAGAAGCTACAGGTTACCTCATTACATGGTCTTTTCCATGGAGTGACCCTCTCTGGAGCCTTTACCACACCTCCCATGCAATGAGAGGCTGAGTGGAAAGTCTTTACAGACTGCAATCACCAAACTGATCTCAGAACAAGATGCAGATGCCATGCCACCATGGCTATATTAACAACAACTAATATACATTTACATTTACTACATATGTACCTGAAACCCTTGCACAGGCTTACATACTATCCGTTGATAGCACTGGATATTTACTGAGGCAATTTAGGAGAAGCACTTTGCTTAAGGCCCACCGACTGCAGAAATAAAACCTACAACCTCTGTGTCACCCATCCAGCTGCTCCAGTGCACTTCACTGCCATTCAGTGGACGTATACCATCCCCAGCACCACAGAAGGGGTAGGGAAGGGAGACTGGGTGTTCGCGGGTTCTTGGGTGGGGGTTGAGTTGGTAAGGAGGAAGATGGTAAGGTGAGGTAATGGGGGGAGGGCTTCCAAAATTCCCACATAAATAGTGCATCATTATTCTAAGAAAGAGATCTAAGAAAAAAAATGCTCTGAAACAAACATAAATGAACACTCTCGTGACACATTGGGAACAAGCCAGTGTTTGCCAACAGCTGTTGCTCTGAGCTATTCTAAAAACCAAAAACTGCAGATGAGTCCCATTTGCAAGGATCAGTGTTGTGGGCTTTTGTAGGTGGTTAAAAGCTTGATATTACCTATTTTACAACAAACACCCTCACTCTCTGGAATGCCCTTATTTGGAACACAATCTTCATTGTCTTCTTTTCCCTCTCTGAAAATAATTTTCTCTCAGCTGGGTGGGCAAGGCCTTTTTGGGGTAATGTTTCACTTGTTTTATGCACTGAGATTGACCATTCCACTGAACGCACCGTAATATTCAAAATACTGTTAAAGTCTTTATGGTGTATTTTTGGTACTGTACACAAGGGGAGTATCCTGGCACAGAGTTATTGCACAGCCCAGGGCTCTATTTCATTTTATTGTCACATTGCGTATCAAATGATTTCTGGCAGTCAAAAGGGTGTTAATTCACCCCTGTCTGGAAAGAAGTGAAACATTCAAATAAAATATAGTCTGTGGGTGAGCTCATGCATTCACAAGAGCAGAAGTGAGTGTAAATTTCCTGTTTGGCTGCTTAATCTTTCCTCGAAACAGGACCTTCTTTGGAAAACCAAGAGCTCCATGAGCTCCTCTCTCCTGATGAAAGGCACTTTGTGTTGCTTTTTCTGAATGGGCAATCATTCTGAAACTAATTTTGATGGAAGAGAAAATTTAATCTCAAACTGAAAAGGCAAAAATGACGCAATGAACTGTTACCTCAGGTCAAATATTTTGATGAGGGTACTACTAAGCAAAGCAGAGTATTTTAGAAAGATTTAAATACATAACCACATTCCTTGACAATACACAAAGGAAGGACTGAGAGGAAAACATACAATGAAAGACAACACACAGCATGGTGGGACAATGTAATGAAATGAATGAATGTTCAGCATACACATAAACTTAAAAAAACTCCAAAGTATGTGTCTCTGGTCCCATTTGTATAGACGGGCTGTGAGATGCATTTTTAGGTAGAGGACAAGGATGAATATGACCGTCAGCCTCCAGTATGGAAATGGCACTGACCTAAATGTCCTGACCTGACCCAATTAGAAATGCCTTACCTTGGTCAAAGCCTTCGTCCAAAGCGGCCTGTGTTAACTTTAGGCAAGTAATGCAGTTCATGCTCCACATCACAGCTTAGGCACTAGACAGAGAATTGTCATTGCATTAGAGAGTTAAGCCCACACAGTGTTTTGCCCTAAGCAAATATTTTATTTATTTATTTTTTGTTTCAACCCATATGGACCTTTCTTTCGGTTTTAATGCCCTGTGTTGGGTTAGGTCTGTGCTATAATTGGCCCACAGACCAGCTTTTTTTCTCACCAGAATCTGTTTATGTATCTCCCTATGTTCCTCTCTGGTCTTGTGTTTCTCATGCTAGGGGGTTCATGTGCTGCACCACCAACACCTCTTGTGGGTGGTGGTTACACTCCATCAAAGGGTCCATTCAATCCTAGAGGAAAAGAAGCAGTGAGAGATACAGAGGGAGAGAAAAGACAGGGAAGCCCCAATGCAAAAAAATCACCTGGAGGTCTTTCGAGGTGTTTTTTTTTTTTTTTTTATACGTATTCACATTATTCATGCGGTTTTAGTGACACACGGGGGACCATCTCTGCATGCAGTAAATCAGGAGACGGTGGAGGAGCGTTATCTCACTCTGACCCCACCTCACAGATACAAAAGTGCCTTTGTCCCAATAGTCTCGTGTGAGCAAACGCTCCTATGACACAGCAGATCGCGGCCTCAGGACAGCGCGAGACGTGAGCCAATTTGTATTCAGCGCATCAGACGCAGTTTGAAGTGCAGTGTTTTTGGTCTTTGATAATTTAATACCCACTCTACCTGCCCTTTCCCACAATGCCATATTCAGACAGCACACAAGCAGATACACTCTAATAAAGGATTGTTGTCAGTTATGCAAAACTGAAAACTGAGTGATGTAGGCCTACCTTTCATTCTGTAACATTCTCATAGTTGAAGATTACCCATATACATATGTGACCCGCTAAACATCTGTGAACGTAAGTTACCACATTCGTTTTGGAACGCCATTTTTGGCCAGTGATTCAAAAAGTCCCCAAGGATCTATCAGAATGCAAAACGGAGGGAAAGTGTTTGGTTGGACGTACCAAACTTTTGAATCAGTGATTACATCAACCATGCCCTTTAATGTGGGGCTTAACAGTTGACAGCCTGAATGTGTCATGCAAACAAATTAATTGGTTATATCCAGTGTGCGAAATACCCGGTGGCAATCGGGGGTTCCCCCTACCCATACCTGCAAACATTTAGGGCCTATCCACATGTACACGGGTATTTTTTAGGCAGATGCTATTTGTACCCAGGTGTCCACAGTCAACAACGCTACTTACACCCGGGTACACCTAGCAAATATGGCTATTTCCACTAGAGGTCGACTGATTATCTGGTCGTTAGATAATCGGGGCCGATATTTGCAAATTTTTGATTATCGGTCATCGGTATATTTTTATCGAAATTCCCGATTAAAAAAAAAACTTTTAAAGGAATGCGTGTACTGTCCCAACGCATCTCCTCTGTCAGAAAAAAATGCTATTGGCTAACATTCTTTCCACAAAATTCCGTCATTGGCCAAGACAGACGTTATCTGACCTTGAAAATCATACGTTTTCAGCTGCTGGAAACAAGGATGGAAGGAAAGTATCCAGTAGAATGGTCGTTGTGCTCAAACCATACCGCTAACCAAATTGCACTGGGCTAATTGGGCCTTTTTGAATCAGTATTTAAGTACTCTACGCTTAAGCTAAAAAGCAAGCACAATATAAAAGAAATAAGGACTTGTTATAAGGACTAATTGGTGCACTTATGCTATAAGTTGCAACAGTTTGACACTGCACATGTAACAAATAGTAATGTAAATTTATTCTTTCAAATGAAACATTCAAATAAATTTACCCTAAAGCACAGCCCTTCTGAATTACAGTCGTCATGTAAGCAACCGTTCACGAAATTAAACTTCAGCTCGCTTGCGGTTGCACTGTATGTCGGAACCTCGCGGCAAAGCTGAAAATATCCGTTTGCTGCTTTGATCATGGAATCGTCATCATGGAAGTCGAGTTGTTAAAATAAAAAATTGCAGCACCCAGTTTGCACTTTACAGTTTTCGCTAACTTTATCACAGTCCTTCCACACGGTACCTTACTTTTGTATGAGCTGTCCATTTTTCACATAAATGACTTACGAGCAAATGGGCTCCCAGAATCTCCTCGCAGCCTCAGAAAAAGCGTGGACGCACAGGCTAGTTTTAAGGTTTGATATTTCATACTTTATGATGAAAATGCAGCCGAAATGATGTATCAATTCGCTTTATTTCTTACGCAATGATTGCCATCGTTCGTCCGATAATTGAATGCTTGTGAAATAGCGATAGGCATCTGTTGCATAGCCAAAATAAGATAACCATGGAGAAATTTACCCACAACGTCAATATTAAACTGCACATTTTAGTTATTGCAATTTTTAGTTTATTTTTTATCTTTGAGAAAGAATTTTTGATCTTTTTGCTTTTTATTTAATAGTGGTGATGTATGCCTATTTCTTTTAACACCGGAAAAAAAATGTTAAAAGCATTTAAATATCGGCCTGAAATATCGGTTATCGTCCTCTTTTTGTCACAGATTATCATTATCGTATCGGCCCTGAAAAAACCATATCGGTCGACCCCTAATTTACACCCAGGTACACCTAGCAAATATGGCTATTTACACCCAGGTACACCTAGCAAATAAGACTATTTACACCCAGGTACACATAGGCACGCAATGTTATGCTTTTCTGGAGCTGGGTGTAAACAGAATAGCCTTCATTCCACTATTAATACCCACTCCGTATTTTTTTAAAACGTAGCTTTTTCTATGCGTTTTGGCCCTTCATCCGCACGCAAACGGCGTTTTAGGTCACTGAAAACGGATCTTTTGCAAAACGCCTTCCAGGGTGAAGATTTTCACAAACTCCGTTTTCAGTGTTCACGTGTAGACAGGGAAAACGGAGTTTTTGGCTTGTGACGTCAAAGTGTGTGCCGTAGTAACTTTTTTCAGGCTTCTGATTGCCCAACATGGCTTTACAGTTAAAGTTATATTGTCGCCCGTTGGTTTGGTATGCTCTTGACAGCGTGTGTTTGCGTTTTCATGTGGACGGAGATTTTTTTTAAGAACGAAGGAGGAAAATCCCTATTTTAAAAAATACCCGTGTACGTGTGGACATGGCCTTAGGTTATGTAGTGTGTGGATTGTGTGTGTAGCTTGTGTTTCATAGACGATCTGGCAGACAAACATACAAAACTTATGGATCTGTGTATGACGATTATTCATAATAAAGTTTGCCATGCAAATTACGGGAGCTTCCCGGGAGAAACAACAATACGAGAGGGCGCTGGGAGATGGCCTTGAAATACGGGAGAAACCCGGGGAAAAGGGGAGTGTGTCCAGCTATGCCCCTACCTAGTGCTCCATACAAAGTGGGATGTAATGTCAGCCCTGTGTTGGAGACAATGCGGAAATTTGCTTGAAATTTCAGAACCGCACAGAGGAACAACTAGTATCATCGGAAAGGGTAAGTTCTGCTGTTTATTTTGCGTATATGTGTATATATGCGGTACGTTGTGAAGCCAGAGGGACTTTGTGACTTATTCAACCGAGAAGCAGGAGTGTGAAAATGGGTGAAGAAATTAGTAAAGGTATTACTTTGCAGAAGTTTGATAACGTGATTACCTCGGTATGTGGGTGGTTGACATGACGCCTGATTTTACCGTAATCAAATAAAAATATCTATTAAGATGTGGTTTTCCTCCGAAAAACTTAGGTCAGTAATGCAAAATAGAATGTTTTTTTTATAACTGTTTTACTTTTAGATGAAAGAAGTGTTTTGTTTTGTTTTTATTTTAAGGTAAACATGCAAAAAGTCCTGTGGTGTGACGGTAATATAAATCAAGTATGAAATATAAACATTGATAAAATAAATCATCACCTGGAACTGTTTATAAAGGCTTTTGGCATTGTTTTATACATATTTACTTAACCAATGTAAGGTTTTAAAATGCACAAGACTCTTACAATAATAATCACAGTAAATACAATTCTGTAATGGAACTGCTGTCCTGCGGCGTGACATGAAAGATCAGTTTTTTAACGGGAGTTTCATGGACAACAATAGGGGTCCTTTTGTCAAGCGTTAACCTGAAGTTCCCCAGATATTTGACTGTGATGTGAAGGTTGGAAGGTGAGTGTCAATCTCTTATTAATTTCTCAAATTATATACTTTCTGTCAAACGATTAGAGTGTCCATTTTTGTTAGTCCTGTGGTGTGACGGCTCTACTTTGAGAAAATTAAAATATGTATTTTTAAAAATCACTTAAAAATTCTATACATACTATACATATGCAGAGTATTAATGATGGGGAAAGGGATCCTTAAACTTTGAATACAACTGATCTATACTTAAAATTATTATTTTTTAAAAAAATTTTTACTGTAGTGTGATGTCACACCGCAGGACAATTTATGCCTGGGGCTGTGAGAAATGCTTGTAAAATGGTGGAAAAAGAAAAAATATCTGGCAAACACTTGCAGTTAAGGAAAATTCAGACTTTGAACATTAGAATTTCATAAAATCCTTATGAAAATGTGTACTTTGTAAAAAAAAAAAACCACTGTTTCACCTCCATTTGTCAAGTACCCATGTACAAATATGTGACTAGCATTATTACAAAGCTCCGGTTCCGCTCTTTCTTGTGATATGTGTTACATATCTATGCAGTGACGAGTTCATGAGTAATTCAAACGAGAGTAATGGGTGTGGAGATGGACGCAGAGCTGTATGCAGATTGTAACTATGATTAAATTTGATGTAAATTCAAAATAATTTTTCTCGCCAACATTTCGTCGTATAGACAAGCAACTAGAATCGTTAGCGATGAATACTTCGTGAGCAATTCAACCGAAAAGAAGTGATGTGAATTTGGACGCAGGCTGCGTCTGTCAGGCTTTAATGGTTAAAAGATGTACTACTATTGTATTCGCATGCATAAATTAATGACAGAGACGGAGGCGTTGTGTGCATGTTACTCCTGTTTACTTCCTTGTTTTTTTCCCTTCTGTATACATTTCAGTAATCCCTTCCGGGACAAAAGACATTTTTAGTGACAACTGCAAGTGACAAACAATTTTTTTTTTAAAGATTTTTCCAGAGATCTCCCAAAATTTTTGTTTAGGCTTTCAGGGGGTCTCAAGTGTCAATCAAGGGGTCTCAGACCCCCCGAGACCCCACATATATCGTACCCTAGTTATATCCGTGCTTTATGAGTGAAACTGAAATAGAATTAGGGACTGCGTTGATTATGAAGCACACATGTGCATCTGTATCGGCATAGTTGATATTACATTGCAAAATTACATAGCCCCAGAGCGGATTGAATTTACATTTACCTACTTTACCCCATGTTTTTTAAAATTTATTTCAAAACATTCTATAGCCACTGACTGTACGAACAGTTCGCATTAACCTTGTTACCTTTCACATGCATCTACAGTTTAACAAATGGCTCCACCTAATGGCTAGAGAGAGAGCCGCTTGATGGTAATTCAGGGCAGGTGTGAAATAGTTGCAGCGCCATCTGAATGTTTGACATTGTACGCAAACGCAATGCTTATTTTTTGTGTGTTTTTATTATTTATTTATTGCAGAACTGAAATATCCAACGTATGTTGTAATATTTTGGCGTCGTTGAAGAAATTAACATTAACAAAATGAAATTGTCCAAGTGCGTTACCGCCTCTGCTTACACCAGCATCTTGGATTGGAAGATGGCGTTTACCGGTGTTAGGAGATTGCATTTCCTTTTGGATCTCTTGAAATTACTCGCGAGCTGCTTACACGTTTTCATGTTTGTACTGGATTCAGCTTCTATAGCATATTACCTATGTTCAACATTACCTATGTTCACCATACATTAGACCAGACCGGATCTCATAAATCCGATTGGGTGTAGTCTGCAGCTCTCAGCTTTCAAGCTCAGATACAGACCTCCATGCTGCTTAACAGTATGTCTAATTGACATTTTCTTCTAACATGCATCACAATCCCTTCCGTTTCATTAAGTTCCACTAGAGGTGTAACATTGATTCGTACTACTTCGATACAAAAGCAGCTACGCAGGTGTATCGACGTTGCATGTGAGGTCACATACCATTGATGTTTAAATCCATATTAATGGTTAATATGGATTTGGTAATGGTCATATTAATCCATATTAATGGTTAATTAGTTGCCCATTCAATAGCATAACTGGACTAATGCTGAGACACTCTGAGACATTTCTTCAAAAGCATAGAATATGTTGAACCATACAGTATCAAAATGTATCAAATTGATCACAGTCACAAAGACCATACCAACAACCTACAAAAGAGATGACCAAATTTGCATAAAGCAAAGCAGTCAAAACCATTTACCAAACCAGTGTACAAGGTGAACAGACTGCATGATGCATCTTCACGGGAAAGTACACTGGCCATTGCTAGAGTTGTTTGCCAATGCTACCAACAATCTTTTTTTTTTTTTTGCAGTGCCACAGTGCTTAGCTTGACATATCCACTTAATTAGGAACACAACACAAAAATCCCTCCTTCACATGTAGACCCACCCAGCCTAGAACCTAAATGTAAAACAAGCTTTTCAATTTTGCTGTCTGCATTCCATTCGCACCATACTGTTGCCAGATGTTCATACATGCCAAAGGTGGGAGTACCCACCTTAGTCAGGGTGCACACAAGCACACAGTGATTAAAGCCCAGTTTGGGAAGAACAGGCACCTGTGGATTCACAAACATGCTCTATCCCTGAGGCCCACAGAGGGATTACTTTAATCAGAACTGACTCTGTGGATGTTGTGATGCAGCCCCCAAGAAAATAGTGACAACATCCTGAGTGGCAAAACACCCTTTATTGACAAAAAGAAAAAAAAAAGTACACAGCAAATTAAATCCATGTGCCCAGTAAATCAGTATTTGCAATCCAGAGCAAAGAGGACTTTACAGGTAATCCCTAGATAGACCTTTATAGATTAAACAATACGATTCAATGCTCCCATCTTGATGCTGTACAGGGTTAATGTTACTCTACGATGTGGTTAGTGGGAAGCTATGGTACTGAGATAAGCCACAGCTGTGGGGGGAAGCCGGGCTGGAGAGCCACAATCAACAGACCAGCGCAGCGGCTCTCAGATGGCATCGATGTCGATGTCGTCGTCCTCCTTGCTGTCTGGCTTTTCAGACTTCACTGTCTCCACCTTCAGCTCACGGGCGGAGGGGGAGTACACCACCTGCGTGGGGTAACGGGAGGGAGATGTGGTCACGTTGTGTTTGCTGTCAGGGCCTGGCCCCAGTTCCTCTCCTCTCAAGAGGGCAAGCTGTGCTAAACTGGTATTTCACAGACTACTATGACACGTAAGGCCATTTTCTCTTACTACAAAATTAAATTACAAATTGCCCGCTCCCTTGATGGGAGGGACCAGGGCCCAGACACGCACCTCAACATTTTCGTCTTCGTCGCCCTCTTCCTCGCTGCCTTCACTCTCCTCCTCAGCCTCTTTCAGCCACTTGACGAAGGGGGCGGCTTTGGCGTGGATCTCTTTGGCAAGCTCCTTGGAGACATACTTCTTGGACACCTACAACAACATTCCATTACAGTTTCAATGAGACTAACAGTGAGATTAGTTACTGATCTGCAGCCAGTCCTGTCCAGACCAGATTTAAGTCTGGTTTATTTTGATTTCCACTCATGTCATCAGCAGAGAAAAGGCATGAGGTGACAGGAGCTGTTGTTACTGTGTAGCTTTTCACCATACTAAACTGGTTTGATTACCCCCAGGAACCCTGGGGCTCTCATTGTGCTCGACCAGATCAGTGGGATTTAACACCTGGAGGAGAGCTTGGTTTCTGCTTCCACGTTTTGGACGGTGTACCGGACCGCAGCAGGTGAGTGAGGCGCTGGTTTTCCAAATGTGCAGAATTCCTAATCTGCAGTGACACAAATGAGTCATTCTGCTGTCAGAGGCTGGCTCACTGCTGCGAGCATGGCCACCTCCGTCACAGGATCTAGAGACCTCCACAGTGTGGAGTTTACACACAAAGCTTGGAGAAGTTCTCTCTTCAACTTTAAAAGTGCCACTGTATTCATTTATCATACCAGTGAGCCCCAAAAACAAAGGCAATGTACAAAAAATAACCTGAATAAATCCACTCTGAATGAGCTCTAGTGCTGCCCCCCTGAGATGTGGCTACTAGGGCTGTGTATTGGCAAGAATGTGGCGATACAATACGTATCACGATACAGGGGTTACGATTCAATATATTGCGATATTTTAATCTAATTTTAGGAAAACTGTCATAGTATAAGTATTTGAGTATTTGATTTTGGCATGGCACATTTTGCAAACGGCATGGGTCTTGTCAATCCCCTTAGTGCCTTCTTTATTGTTCTCGTTTATTGTTGCCAAAATGAGCCCACACTTCAGCTCTGTACGCTGCGGGAGCCGGTCTAACTCTTTCGCATTCAGCCATCGGCGGTAACGTTACTAGTCAGCTAGGTTTGCTAATGCTAACGTTAGCGGCGCGCCCTTACGCTATTTCCTGTCTCAGTTCACATTGTTACATTGGAGTGGAAGAGTCAAACGGCTGAAGATAGATTACAACACTGCTATCTAGCAGTGCGGGGTTTAAACACAACACAAAATCAGGGCTTAAAGCAACAGATTTTTCTGAGCCTGAATTTTTTTTTTTTTGGGGGGGACATTTAGCTTTAATTCAAAATTGTAAAACAAAAAAAAACACACATTAACACAACTTTGTATTACTGTGGTCAAATTAAAAGTGCTTCCTTTTTTCTTAAATGCTATTAAAAATGAAAAGTGCAACTTCAATAAAAGTTGGTCGAGTAGCAAGATGCTGCATTACAACTTTGTCCAAGTCATCATCATAGAATCAGACCAATACACTGAAAATTCTGTCCATGTTGCTGTTTGTGGCCTCGTCAACGTTCTGTGAAAACATCTGTTTTGACAGCTTGTGCGATAAACATTGCTTAATGTGACAGGCAATGTCGTGAGTGGACAGCGGAGTGGACCGTAGCTGGCCTGTGTATTTGACACGCTAAGTTTGGAGAGTGCAGTTCTGTCTTGTGATGTTTTGCACAGGTCAACTAGCGCTGGCGCTATCCTGAAAGACAGGTCATGTTCCGCTATAAATGCGGACTTTATGATTGCACACGCGGTCTTGGATGGATGAAGCGGCGGCAGCTACAGTGACCACAGCTCCCGGCAACGTTGACGTATAACGAAGAGTCTGAACAGCAGTGGCGGCGGGTGAGCTGGAAACGGGAAGCAAAAAATTCACAGAATAATCAACACCAATCGCGTAATTAGAATAAATCATTATGCTCTCGAAACACCGCAAATTGTCTGAAATTTGTGTGCTATTGCGAAAGCTACAGCATGAGATTTTTAATGAACAAGGATGGCAATTTGAATAATTAAGAGGCAAGTAATCCCAAAGCTTTCTCTTAAACGTTTTATGTTATAGCTTTCTTGTATTACAAAATTCAAATTACAAAACGGAGCTAAATTTAGTTAAATCGATTTAAATTACTGAGAATAAACTTTTAGGTTAGGTTGAGTGCAATGAACAATTACGTTTAGAACGCAGACCTCACAAAAGCTGTGATGTGTCATGAGCATTTAATGTAATTTAAATCGATAAATGCCATCCTTGTTAATTAAACAATCTCACGTTGTAGCTTTCGCAAGCACACAAACTACAGACAATCTGCGCTGTTTTGCAAGCATAATGAATTATTGTAATTGCGTGATTGGTGTCGATTATTCTGTCGATAATTTGTTTTATTGTTAATCAAGGAGGATAAAGGGGAACAGGTTGAAAATAATGATAGATTTAATGTTCGGGCTTCCCGTTTCCGCCGCCACTGCAATATACGCCAAACGTTTGTCCGTCATTACCGTTTTCATCTAACCAAGCCATTTATTTTTCACCCCCCGTTCTACTGTGCTTGTGTCTGCGCCAACCTTCACAAGTTTCACTTCCATGCTCCATCTATTTGAATGCATGCTAGCCTATTGTGCACTACTCAACTGATGCAGTCCCCGCAAGCAAATACCTCCTGGCACCGCCTCACAGAAAGTTGAAACTAGTTGCCGTTTGGATAAGAATAGTGCTCTCGTGCCAGTATGTCACCTAAACAGGCTACCATTGGTTAAAACTCATCCGGAAAAAACACACGCCAGTGATTGTTTTTAATAAAATTGCGTTTCGGTTTGGTAATATCAGAGCCTGTATACGCTAGTAATAATTTATTGCCTGATCTAAAATCTCTGCAGGCCGGATTTCCGGCTTGGGGCCAGAGATCTTTAACCCATGCAAAATGAACCACTGTCTGCCACGAATCTTTGCATGTAAACTATGAATAAAAAATCGATAGTGTTTCTGAGAATCGATACAGTATCACAACACATAATATTGCGATACTCAAGTGTATCAATATTTTCTTACACCCCTAGTGGTTACAGTGTTTTAGAAGGCCACAGAGTTGGGTTTTAGGGGGCCCACCTTCTCGGCCCAGGCTAGGATGACGTCCTCCTCAAGCAGGTCAGCATCATACAGGTCCTTGAGCACGATAGGCACGCGTGGCAGCAGCTGAGCCTGGTGCAGCTTCACCACGCACTCAAACCCGCCCAGCAGGTACTTCTGCGCCTTCTTGTTGTTGTGGCAAAACTGTAACAAAACACAACAAGGGTTTCCCCACAGGGGATGGGAGAGGGGTATTGCAACACGTTAAGCGATGGAGGACAAGGATACAGCTCTTGCACATTCTACATGCGACAGCAGAGAGACCAGCAGGGGGTGCTGATGAGTCTGCTGTTTTATTAGAGTGGTCCATGAGCCTGAGACACAGGCACGCACGTGGGCAGGAACGAGGAGACTCACGCGCAGAAAATGGCGCTTGTACTTCTTGATCTGCTCACGGATGTTCTCGTCGAACAGCAGCTCGCTCAGGATCAGCGGGCCCATGGCTTTCACATCCAGCCGCTCTGCCTCCGCCAGGATCTCCCTGTCCGCCCCGTCGATGGCCCCCTCCTCCTTCTTTTGCTGTTGGCGTGGGGAGAGAAACTTGCTGCTGGGGGCACTCTGAATGCATTATGAAGGGACCTGCTTGTGTTTCAATGATGATTGCCCTTTTAACATCCTGAGCTGTTTGAAATGGCAGTGTCCTCTGTTCATTGAATAATGCTGTACAGACCAGACTTTTGACTGGGCAGAAAACCAGAATCTCTGCAGAACCTATACAATATAATGCCCATCAACATGCGCAACAGCTTGGGAAGACACTTCTGGGTCACTCTGACCCATTTAACACGCTGCTAGCCAACTGACCACTAGATGGCATTGTTCACTTATGACAGACATAACACCCTAAAAAGTCTACTTGAACTGCTGTAGCGAGACAGATATGGGCAAGTAAATTCCTAAATTCATAAACACTGGGCATTTAAACACGATAATAACTCTGATGGATGATACAGACATTTTCATATTAGAACCCTCTGACATGGAATAGGGCCAGTGAGGCTGTATTCCTTGTTTGCTTGGCCCACCTGGCAGTGGGCCCTATAGCCTCAAGAGACCTGCTCCTTCCCACTGTTCCACACTGCCATGTTACACAGCTCCCACACCCCATTACAGGGGCCTGGTGCAGGGCTGTGGCACAGGGGAGGCCCACCTTGACAAAGTTGTAGAACATGTTGACACGCTCCTCCAGGGTCTTCTCCAGGTCCTCACTGAGGGTCAGGTTCTTGGCATGTTCGCTTATCTCGTCCATGCGCCGCCTCTGGGCCTCCTCTGTTGTCTCCTCTGCCCAGTCCTCGTCATCATCATTGCCGTCCTGGAAACAGCACACGCATACATACAATGTTACGGCGGGGCTGTCTCAGAGGGGTGACCGCACAGAGCTTAACCCCCACCCCACCCCGTTTGTTTTTTTTATTTTGATGTTTGTATTCAATCAGAATTTCCGTTTAGTTTTAGTTAGTTTCACCAGTGGTTTCATTAGTTTCAGTTTAGTTTTATTTCATGGACTCATTTCTATTTTGTTTTAGTTTATTATAGTTTCAGTTTTAGTTTTATTAATTTTAGTTAAGGACAAAAATTGTCAAGGATTAGTGCAGCATGAAAAATAATCTGCTTATCATTGAAGATATCAACATTTCAAGACTAAACTTAACATATGCGATACATTTGTTTCAGACTACACAGAGTTTTGGGAGTGTGACCAGTGGCGGCTCCCGCCAAATCTCTCGGGGGCAATTGTTGCGATGATGGCTATGGTGACCCGTTCAATGGGTAAATTAAACAGCTAGCTAACTAGACATTGTCACATTGCATTGTGCAAATTAGTCAGCTAGCTAACTTGACATTGTCACTCTGCAAACAAAGCGTTAGCTACTTTGCCTTAACATGAGAGTCTATCAGAGCGATCTGGGCGATTTTCAACCAGGCTGAAATCGCCCAAAAGGGGCGGTACTCCACGGAACACGACTTGACGCTGATTGGACTATGATATTCAGAGGCAGGACAAACCGTCTAGAACAGTCACAGATAGCGTAACACTGTGGTAGGATGTGACAGAAAAATTCCATCCCTTTCCCCCTTTGGTGGTGTGTCGCCCGATCGCCCTAAGGAACAAACCGCCCCTGAGTGTGACACCCACTGCCTTGAATGGATACAACGTCCGCCGTCGTGAAACAATAACAACAATTATTTCTTATCTTTTCTTATTTTTGTTAGTTTTTTAGCAATCATTATTAGCTTCGTTTAGTTTTAGTTTTACATTTTCTTCGGGTAAATTATTTCAGTTTACGAAAATGTCTCAAAACCATTAGTTTTCGTCTTAGTTTTAGTATATGATCATAACCCTGGCGGCCACTCACCACGGCGTCGGGCGCGTCGATCTCATGTCCCCCTGCCTCGCCGCTGCCATTCTCCTTGTCCTTCTTGCGGTTCTTTTTTTCCTTCTCCTTCTTTGCTGATCCACTGTCATTTTCTGTTTCAGACACAACCAGACAGTTAGACCACAACAGCACTGTACAACCTTCATGTCCTTTCCCAATGAATGGACTGAAATGGGAGTCAAAGCTGTCTGACTGATCAAACATGCCAAAACTGTGCCAACAATCAATCGCACTGTCACATCTGTGTGCAGGCAAACTATCCATAAGCATTGGCAGAACTATGACCTGATACCGTTTCCAGCATACAGAGAAAGACATCATACACCTCCAGACCATACATATACAATTGTGCATTTGGTCCAGAACTTCCCTCAAGTATTAGTGTCTGCTTAGCAAGTTCATACAAACAGCACTGGGCAAAGTAAGGCTTTAAGAAGCACCAAACCAAGCAAACCCACTGCTTCACAAATTACCAGAACCAATTAAAATGTTGTTCTTCAACTATGCGCCTTAAAATTGTATAACCCAGTTACAGTCTGTAGAGGAGTTGTTTATGGTCTGTACAGGAACAGTTACTGCTGCTCACCTGGTGGGTTTTTCAGAATGAAGGTGCAGAGCTTGTGTCGCGTGTCCAGCATGCCCCGGTACCCACAAGCCTTGCAGGAGTTCCCGATGGTTTGCTTTTTAGGATTGATGTGCTGGAAGAAAAAGATGGAGAGACCTCATTAACCAGAGGGGGCCCTGAGCTCCACAGTCAGTAGCGCTGCCTGCTAGGTTTACTTTCCTCTGACTGCATCAGGTTTCTAGCGTCCTGTAAACTGAACTGCGCCAGCCTCCACTTTTCCAAGAGAACCACATGAATTAGTTATGAAGGGAAGGGCAAGTGCCTCGGGTTACAGCGGCGGTCATGACACCACTCAAACACAACTCTCATCAAGGAGGTAAAAACACAACTGACAACTGCTAGAGTGACTTGGCTGTGCCATCGCATGATAAAAGGCTTTGCTCTGGCCTTCAGAGAGGGGCAAACACTGCCATCCCGGATAAGGCCAGAGGGCTGGACTGCCACACATCAGCAGAGTGGAGACAAAGGCCTGTAGTGGTGGAGGAGGAGGAGGAAGCAAGAACAGAAGAAGGGGATACAGGACACGGGGCAGAAATTCTATGCAGCAGTGTAGCATAGTGAAAAGGAGCAGGACTTGTAACCAAAAAGTTGTGGATTCAAGTCCCCGCTGGGGCACTGCCCCTGTACCCTTGGGTAAGGTACTTAACCCACAATTGACTCAGTAAACATCCAGCTGTATAAATGGCAACATTACCTAATGGAGTCACTCTGGATAAGAGTGTCTGCTAAATAACAATAATGTAATGTAAATGTAACATGTCCTGCCAGAACATGGTGGGCGCAGTCTAGGGGGACAACTCTATTGAGTGCACCCAATCAGAGCATCTGATTCAAGGGTCAAAGTATTGAAGCGCATGGGTGCATTTTTCCCCAATCTATAGTAAAGCGCACATAACTCAATCGTGCCGACAACAGCGCCTCTGCCTTTAAGACAGCTTGCGGCTTGCTTTGAGAGCACCTTAGGGGCGCTTGGGGGGGTAGTGCAACCACTGAAGGAGCAGAGAAAGGAAAACCATGGGCAGAGACTCACCAGGTCGGTTTCAGGGTTGTCACACTCGGGGCAGAGCACAAACTTCCTGATGAACCCATCCAGCATGTCCTGCAGCTTGTTCGCCTCGTGCGAGCCGTTGACGATGTAGCGGTCATTCTTGGTGTCAAATTGAGTCTGGGCACCCAGCTCGCAGCCAAAGAACTTGGTGGGATCTGAGGAGGGGAAGGGATAACGGCAGTAGTCAGAGTGGTGGAGAAATAACTCCCTGCGCACTGCATTCTTTTTTTGTCTGTCTACGGCCCTCACCCCACTTTCACCAAACTATTCATGATCGCCAATTGTGTATGAGGCGATTTCACCATGACTCTTATTCATTACATTACATTCATTTAGCAGGCGCTCTTATCCAGAGCAACTTCCAGTGCAAGTGAACAGAAATGTATCCATTTAAGTCATATGAGCATCAGTGACAGCCCTGGCTTACAACACTCCCAGAGCAGCTAGAGTATTCACAACACCATTCGAGCATCACCACAATTTAACAAAAGCTAACATGAAAGAAGACATCCCATAGTTTTCTGGGCTATTTTTCCCCACCCAAGTCTCACAGTGCACACTCACAGGTTCCTGAATGAGTCAAAGGGCATCAAGAGCGACATGGCCACCCCATCCCTGTCCAAGTGAAGGCAATTTGTTCTGCCACTGTGGGCTCCCATTTAATGCTTGCAGGTGACACAACCAGGCTTGAACCTGGGACACAGGGCCCAGCCAGCACTTGGAACAAGTGCCTTTACTGACTGAGCCACTTGAGGCATCACAGTGTGAGCCATTACAGGATTGATAAAAAGCATGCTGAGCCTACTTAGGCTTGGAACAACTTGGTGTGCTTTGTTCCCATTGTTACAGTCTAATCAAAGCCTCTGCTCAGCCTCCTGGGCTCAATTTTCTAGTGGATCACTGCAATGGTGGCTCAATGGGGGGTGACTTACAGGTAGGAGGTCTGTTCAGGGCCTTTGCCACATCCACCATGTTGACAATGACCGTCTTGATCCCATTCCCCTTCCCTTCCACCTGTCGGGAAGCAGAACAGACACAGAAGGAACAGTCATCACAGAGTACAGCACATTAATAGGATACAACACACCTGGTCATATATTACTAAACCCTGACATTTGCAATTCATCAAGGTCCACCAGCCCTCATATTGGAAAAAAACACTCAGACACGTCTGAACTATTGAGAGTTCATAGTTAAAAGAGCTAACATTCTGGCACCATACATACATTCTTCAATGAACTGACAGTCAAACTGTTGAAAAGGCAATAATTAAAGATAACAGTGGTTCTAAACATTGTGTTACAAACCCAAATGTATAATGGCACAGAGCCATTTGCTGCACAAGGGGGCTGCTACAATGCTGCTCTACCAGTCAGGGGACCCCATGGCCCATTTCCAAGTACACTCCTTTACCCACCTTAGCGATCAGACGGGGCATCTTGTACCGATAGAACTGGTCCGACACGCTGCGGTTGACATTGACAGACATCTTGGCTCACTGCTTGCGTTATCAGTAAGACAAAAAGATCCTGGACTGCAGCTTTTTTGTGTCTTCTGCGTGGATAGGAGTGGATGACATAAACGACTGCAGGCGTATTCGGTCTCTGACATGAAAAAGACCTTGCCGCCAAGGCTGTGCGATTCTTGCTCGTAGGCTAAGTGTCCCCAGCGAAGGTACCAAAAGCTGCACAACAGCTCTGGAACAAAGAGAGGCCTCTGGTTAGCACTGGCTGTCAACTCTGAGCACAGCGAATGAGAAATGTGAACAATTTTTGATAGCATTCATCTCTGCAATCATTGCATGCATGCAGTTTTCTTAGGGCGGTATCACACCCCACCCACCACCACACCATACAGTCTGATATCTCAAGGCAACAGAACTAAGACATGATCTTGCACATCCCTCCCCTTTTAAAATATTTAGATACAACTCCTGGAAATTTTCACATCATGGTCACAACTTCCACATTAGCCAGTCAACGTGACAGTTAACTTTACTGTTATGATTCAGCAACAAGGAAATATGTTGCAATGCAAGCAACACTGCAGATTATAGCATGGTTCAGCTTTGATGTTGGATTGCCAATACATACTTCCAGAAAAAAATAGATGAGTTTAAGCTTTAGTCTTTAATTAACAATACACAAAGCAAGCTAGCACGTCAGCTATATAAAATTAACTAATGTTACATAACCATTCACTATCAAGTCAGCTCTGCTCTATCACTTGCAGTTTTCCCTCTCAATATGACCTAAACAAAACTGGCACACGTTCAAACTGGACGGCAAGTACACCGGTAGTGAGACCTGAAGATGGCTCAAACTGTATCACGTTTGATAAAACTGCATTTCTTCCAAAACTATGCTGACGTGCCATGGCGCAGACAGCCGATGCTGTTTTGTTTTGCACTGCCGGTTTCCCTCGTTGCTAAGGTCATTAGCGTTTCCAGGAAGCGGAGAGGAAAGAGAAAATCACTTCTATCGACTTGTTCCTTCGTTGCTAAGATAATTATCGTTTCCAGGAAGTGGAGGCAAAATGACGTCACCACTTCCCCATCAACCTGTTACCATGACTGACTAGATATGCTGTTCAACGTGTAGGTATAACCTTAGTGTGTGTTTCCAGGCTAATGAATTATTCATTTAAGTAGACAGTTATCACTGCGAAGAAAAAGCAAGCTATGACTGTGGTATTCAACGTGTGCCTACAAAGTTTACTGTCTGTGTTTTGAGGCGAATGAATAATTCATTTAGGTAGATAGTTATTACTACGACGACAACGTAAGCTACCCCAGACACAACCACCTTGTTTGTTGAACTAATGTTTGCTAGCGTTAATTGCCAAACTTTTTTCACATGGTTTTTAAATCGGCTTCGCTGAATACCCGCTAAAATCGTGACCTAGCTTGTTATAGTCGTAATAGCGATCAGAGTCGTCCAGATAACGCTAGCTAGCTCATGAACTCTGAAAAGTCAATTGGCTGCGCCTTTGCATTAACAACGACTGAGAGCTTCCCGAGTACCTATCCGAAGACGCAGTCTGGATAGTATGACACTGCGAATAAAGCGGTGGTTATGTAACGCTTGTTAAATGTAAGTTAAATCATTTTAGACTGAATATTAGGTATGTAGCTAGCTAGCTAGCTAGCTATGTAACAGGTGACGTTAGTTACTTAATGTTAGTAGACAGTTAGACATGTTTGCTAACACTTGCACTGGTTCTGTCAACGTTTCAACGTATGAGCAAGTTAGCAATGCTAGCTTGTTTGCTGACTAGTACGGCCCAATGCTAATATAATAACACAGAAAACGCCTAGACGCACAGAAAAACGCCTTTGCGTTTTAGAAAATGTAACGCATTTTAAAATAAAAATTCCAAATGACAGGAGGCGTGTACATTTCCAAGATTGGGCAATGTGGTGCAGAGTACGTCATTATAATTTTAGCTGGTCGCTAGCATTCGGGACGGGAGACGCCATTTTCACTCGCACTTTGCTATGCACACTGTTCATTTGCCACACCTTGGATAGTTAACTACCAAGTTAGAGTAAATTTACCTATTCTATAACATTACAAGAACTCCTAATCTAGCGCCTACACACATAGACTCTAAAAATAATACAAAAAAATATGACAAGGGGTGAAATACCTTTCCCATCCGTCGCTCCTGTCGTCCGGGTACTCAGCGTATTCGTAAAACAAAGACATAAACACACCGCTGGTCACCCTGGAACGTGGCTGGGGTAATGATCTGTTCTTAAGTGTATTTCCAAACGTTACCCAGTGTTACCTACGAGCTAATTTAGCTAAGGATGGCGATACTTTAAAAAGCAGGGCGGCACAGCACGGCACCGAAAGTGCGTTCAGGACCTAACGTAGCGCTGTGAAGAGCTGATAGCTAAAGACCCGCTACAGGACCTACTAACAGAATCTTTTCAGATCAGGTACAAGAGACTCCTTCAGAGGGTATCTGAAAGGGAGAAATAAAAAGAGCATTTATTTTCGGGAAGAGATTGTGACATACTAGCTAGACTTGAAGACTTCATCTTGGTTCGTAGTTACCTAACGTTTATTTACTTAAACAAGAAACCTAGCTAGCAGATTTGATACAGATTTTGTCTATTTATTTACGCATTTTCGCTACTACAAACCAATTACTAAAACCATGACTTAATTAGTATTAGCTAGGGAGCGACACACTTACCCCTAACACATTCGCATCCAGTCAGTGCAAAGCGAATTATTGGTCATAACCCGCACGTCAGTCTGAATTGCCTGACTGGCCCCGCCCTTTTACTATCGTTATATCCCATTGGATGTATTCCCTCCCTGTCTGACAGTGGCAACATTCTATTGGTGCCATTTGGTGTCAATCACAACGTAAACGATGATTCATGTGAAAACCGAACTAGTTTGCGTCTGAGCAGTAGATAGTCAGGACTGACCAAAGGGAGTTGTGTCATTTGTATAAACAACTTGCATTTATTTGGTGTTTTTTTCTTTCTTTCTTTTTTTACACCCGTATTTGTCATAAATAGTTACAACATGAAACGGCGTTGTTTAGCTAGTACCAGCAACAGATACGGACAGAATATTTGGTAGGTTAATGAAAAGGATTGCCCAAAGCGATTTACAAGTGAGGCGGAGTACAACACAGGCGAAAGCCATACACGGAGTCACAGTATTAGAAGTACCGTATAAACAACTTTCAGTAGTTGGCCAGACAAGGTACAAGCTACCCGGTAGAGACACGACTGCATTAAACCATAATTTTTAAAAATGGAAAAAAGAGTTTAGGACAGATGAAATTACTTTAGGTAGTAGTGATTCCGGCGATCACTTGAGTGCAGAAGAGCTGTCTTCAGATGTTTCTTAAAAATAGTGAGGGATTGGGCAGAACAGATGAAGTGTGGAAGGTCATTCCACCATTGAATTGTAAATTCAAAATTAAACGTTTGAGTAAATTATTTGCAGAATATCTTTTTACCTTTTTATCATTAAAGCAGAAACCTAGACACCTACACACTCGTTGTCTAAGTTTAATAACACCGGTAAATAAGTTTACCTCTTTTTCTATATATTACTTTGAAATAAAATGAAACCTCTTAATAGTAGTTACAATGAATGCACACAGTGTGAATGCAAATTAAGTTTCGAGTTCGACTCTCAAGTTTCAGATCAAACCAACTCCAACTGCTCGAGCCACCTCACCTGAAACTAACCGGTTACCTTGACAACGGGACCTCAGTGACACGTAAGGAGATGCAGCTAAAATTGGTAGAATGTTTCTGTGGGGTGGTTGATGTACGCAAATCCTTAAACTGTAGTCTATCATCGTCGCGACTCATTTTTACAAGTAAAATCTAATCGAGTATATGAAGGATTTTCATACTTGAACCGCAGACTGAACGTGAGAGCTGAGCAGTGAATGCACCGGATTATGTCCCTTATGGCAATGATTCAAACAAAAGATCAACTTTGGCGTCAATTATAGCATTTTGTGGAGGGAGAAACAGGTAGGCAACACTCGCAGAATAGAATAAAAATCTATAGCACTGTACAATATTTGAACTTTTAGTCTCCCTTTTTTCTCTGAAGAGAATTATTTAGCCCTTTTCCAGTGCTGGTGATGAATAAGCTATTTATTTGTGCTGGGCTGACTGTCCCAACAACTGGGAGATTTAAACAAAGCATTATGTGTCACAGCACTATTGTAGAAGATCCAGGTCAGCTGAGAGGAACCATCGCCCTGTGTGCGGCCATCTTTCAAAATCATGTAATTTATTATGAAGCAGTCAGGGCAACTGTATGAACTGTTAAGTTTCAGCCATGCTGTGTAAGGCATGCTCATTTCAGTTCTATTCACTACGCTAATTAAAGCAATGTGCATTCGTGGTGCCCGCTTGTAAAAGTGCGTGGGCTGCGAGTTGAGTCATGGAGAGAGATCAAATTGACCAAACTGGTGATTTAGCATCTCTGTGCCAAGGCCCTTCTCTGGGTCATCCCCTGCTGTGGCCACATTAATACTGCATTAACAGACTGAAAGCTCTGGACCCAGCACCCACAGAACAATAGCCTTCTAGCACATAGCAATGTAAGGGGCTGCTGAATGAAAGTAATTCACCCAAATTTCCACAGAGGATTAGGTGTAGAAATTTGTGGAGGGCTGATGAGAGCCAGAGCACGTGCCTTCCACTATTACAATTGTGGAGAAGTTTACATAGTTCATAATTTTTACATGTTATCCAAAACCCCATTGGATATTAAGGCAAATTAGATTAAGTAGCTTGCTTAAGGGTGCCTCTCCATCTGGCATTGTGGGCTATGCCAGAGCAAGTGAAAGGAATTAGAGAATTTTTTCAAGAAATACTTGACCTCTAAAATGTGTTGCTTTAGTAAAGACTGAGACAGAGATGGATAAAGATAGATCTGGTGTTGCTGACCCAGGGGTTAGGAATGAAGGTAGACAAGCCGATTTTAGACCCTCCAACAAAAGAAAGTGCCCAGATCTGAAGGATGAGGTCAATAACATGCAGTAGGGGGAAGTAAAGCGGTGACCACTGAATTCATTGCAAAAACATACTGGGCCACTGTGTCTGAATGTGAGACTTGCTCAAAAGATCAAATCTTTGCTGTGACAATAAGGGATGTTTCTTTTAGAGAGGTAGTGGTAATCGAGTATTATTTTGCACTGCTGGCACAATCCATCTGCTTCTGCAGGGCCCACACTATCTGTGAGCGCAGCCTGGCTTTCTGTTAATATTCTTTTCTGGGCATCTGCTTTGATTAGCAAAAAAGCTGCACACACCATAAAATCTGCCTCAATACTGCAGCAAAAAGGTCTGCCAGCTACACTGCATTGAACCATTGTCTGATTTTGCACTTACATTTGCATTTAATCATTTGGTAGCAGAGAGAAAGACATGCAGAGAGACTAACAAAATCAAATGTACAGATACTAAAACATTAGTACCATTCTTGAAATGTGGTGTTATTGATGATGAATTATCAAAAGCAGCAGATAGATCAGGGACAATGAAGACAGAGGATGAGGAGGTATCTCTGGCAAGGCTTAGAGCCTTGGCAGTTGTCAGGGTTTTAGAGACTGCTTCCCGCAGTAACCAGCAGGCGTTCTTGTAACAGTCTGTCTGGCCCTGTCTGCTGCTTCCCTGAACTTCCACCAGAGGCCCTGTCTTCCTGTTTGTGCCTTGCATCATGTAGTTAATTGTTTTCACCTGTGTGAAGTGTCTCTTCATTTGTTTGTTAAACTTTGCCTGTTGCTTGGTTCCCTGCTCAGTCTTGTGCTGCCCTGCCTTGTGTATATTTCCTGTGCACAAAGCTTGTTTTTTTTTTTTGGAACACCCAGTAAAATTCCTCTGTTTCTTTACAACCCATATGTGGGTTGTAAACACGGTGGCTCAGTGGTTAGCACTGTTGCCTCACAGCAAGAAGGTCCTGGGTTCGAATCCTGGCTGTCCCAGGTCCTTTCTGTGTGGAGTTTGCATGTTCTCCCCGTGTTTGCGTGGGTTTCCTCCGGGCGCTCCGGTTTCCTCCCACCATCAAAAGACATGCATGTAAGGGTCAATACTCCTGTCAGTGCCCCTGACCAAGGCACTGGCAAAAAGAACTGGAGGTGGTCCCTGGGCGCTGCACTGTGGCTGCCCACGGCTCCTGGTGTGTGTGTGCTCACTGCTGGTGTGTGCTCACAGCTCACTGTGTGTGTAGGATGGGTCAAATGCAGAGGATGAATTTCCCCATGAGGGATCAATAAAGTATATGATTATTATGATTATTATTATTATTATTATTATGTGCTACTGTGTGGTCTCTGCAGTTGAAGTCCTCCTGCTCACTTGTTACAGCAGTGGTTGGCAGAGTGGTTTCAGTTGAATGACTGGTTGAAATTGAGTAGGCAATGTTGAGTCATGTAAGATAGGTGGTGACTACCACCTTTTCCAGCATGAGAAATGGGAAAGGGGGGGGTTGCATTTTAGGGCCAGCAAGGGGTCCAAGGTTTTATCAGTGCCTGTCTGAAGGCTGTAGTCATACAGACAGAAGTCAGTGAGGAATTAACCTCAGAGGAGATAAATGGGAGAGAGTTGGTGCAGAGGCATGATTTTTTGTCGTCATGATGGTATCTTCCTGCTACTTTGGCCTATGTGTTAAATACCAACCTACCCCCATGATGCAGGGATCAGTTTAGAGGAAATATACATGTACAACTTGTTACTTTATGTAATTTGCTGTGGGTGATGTTCATAACCAATTCAACATTATGACTTGGAATTTTAACTTAAAATATTAAAAGGCATTGACTATATGCTAACCAATTGATGATGAGTAAGCTGTATATATTGCTATCAACCATTCTGGTTTGGTAACACTTCAGCCTAAGGAAAAATATATGTAACACTTAAAATGGCAAATAACATCTGTGAGCACTGTGTGCTGTTATGGAACACACTTTGTTATACAACATTTAATGTATATTAAACCTTCAGCATTTTGTCATGGTATCATTTATTACTTTATATAACGGACTTAAGTTTAGGTTGCACTTTAGCCTAGTTCCTGTTTTGTTAGCATCACTGATCACATGAGCACATCACTGATCACATGACTCAGGGTCATAGGTGAACTGGGAAGTTCAGCACACCTGCCTTTTCTACATGTGGCAGTTGTCATGTGTTCCCCTCTATCCACCTACGTTTTGCCTTAAAGAGCCTTTTCTTGTAAGTTTTTTATAACAATTGTTATTTCTATAGCACACATAATTTGTTGAAATGTATACTGTTCCTGCAGACTTGATAAATGCTGAGCTGGTTACGTTAGTTAGCTAGCTTATGCCACCGCGTTAGTGAATGCATTGGATGTAAATGGTATGTAGCTAGCTTTATACTAATGTTCGCCTTTTTCTTTGTGTGAGTTACGTCACATAGACTTATCAAAGGTAACGGGAACAATAAGGATATTTCCTAATTTGTAATTTAGTGTTTATTTTCATTTTTACAAAAAAAATCATTGGCACTGAAGACAACAGTAAATCAGTTCAACTTTTGCGTCTGATCAGTTCTTGTTCGCTATTTGTGGAACTGTGCAAAGAAAACGCACAGTGGGGACAATACATTTACAGTAATTGTATGTATACTTGCATAAAGCTTGCATTAATGAACTACTTGTGTACAATTGCCCTTCTGTCCTTTCTTCAACGTTGAAAACTTATGCTGCGTTCCAGGCAACTCGGAAGTCGAGATTTTCCGACCTCCGACTAGAAAAAGTACAATGGAAACTCGGGGCAAATCCATCTACCTCGACTTCATGGAGAAGCAGTTGCCTGACATCACACAACAATGGCAGCGCCCATGGAGGCGCACAGTGTAAATGATAAACCATCAACTAAAAGGCAATGTAAGGTATATTTGCCTGTATTTAATTAAAATACTACATACTATCATATAGTAAAACCTGTTCTGCATGTAAATTGATGTCAAAATATGTCGCCAGTGTTATTAGGTAGCTGGTTACGGTAAACAATCTCTGAAAGTTATGTTCTCTACACAAAAGTTATTTAGGAAAACGTAAAAAATACTAAAAATGACTAATCTGACTTTTGCAGATTACCTACCGATGTAGCTAGACGGGCACACAGTCAACGAGTAACGTATATTTCTGTCGTTGGGTCTGTGAAGAATGTGCGATTTGGAATATCAGTAATCATGGCCATCTCCCACAAAGTCTAGCTGAGCTCAATGCTAGGATTAAAACAAGCAAAGGATCCAAGAAACAAATGTGGAGGGATATGGCCAGTAAGCTGTCTTACCATTTTGGCCAGGTGTTTGATCCAGACAGTTTGTAGAAAGTGGCAGACACTTGTGGATGCCTACAAAAAGGTCAAAGATAACAGTCGTAGTACAGGGAGGGGAAGTATGCGCTTTAAGTTCTTTAATGAAATGGAGGCTCTTTTGGGGGATATCATGATGTAGATTTCCCAACTGTGGGAACATCAGAGGGGATTGACATTTGCAGGCCTGACGTGCTTAGCGCTGAGTTTACACCCTGCCAATCCAGCCCATCTCCACAGTGTAGCACAGGGGGCGCACGTAGACAGAGGTTGAGAGCACAGGCAAACTCACTTGTGGAATTCCTCTGTGAGTCAGAGCCCGTAAGCCAAAGGAGACATGAAGAATTACTGAGTCAAATGAGAGCTTCGCAGGTCTCCTTTGAGACTCTAATGAAAGAATATCTAATCAAGTCTTAAGGTGAACTCATATGTTTGAGGTGGATGGGTCAATAATGTTCAAATTGTGGCTACTGTTTCTACATTTTTAGCATCTTTATACTTTAGTGCCAAGTGTTATTCTGTTTTAAAAACTATGAGAACCTAACAATATTTTGAGGTTACTATGACCCAGCCCTGCAATTTTGGTAAGCACATTACAATAAGTGGATCTTTAAGTGGTAAATTATAAGACATACAAACAGAAATGTTTAAATTCATTGCCATTTCCTCAAAGTTTACAAAGTGTGCTTGTTTGGAACTGAGTTTGTGCTATTTGGAGATCTTTTATTGACTTATGTTTCTGACTTTCATCTAGGCAGATGAATGTGTCTCACTTCAGACATTATGTGATGTAACTTGAAATACTTTAATAAAATCAAAGGTTTTCATTTTCACAAACTTTGTTGCAGTTTTCTTTCAATGTCATTGTCAGGTTCACAATGCATTGGCTACTTTGAAATCACCAGCTAATATCACAAATGTGAAATAAATGACATTTCTCCTGAAAAACCTGAATCTATAATCACAACAACTGCAAAACAAAAAAGAAATTTGTGTTTTGAACTATACAAAGACAGCTGTGTGCATTATGAATGGCACAAGGTAGAGGAGGAACAGTATGAACCACTGCAGTGTTTCGATCACATTCTATGTGTCCTCCATTTCCAGCTAAATGATATTAGCAGTTCTCATCTTCCTGGCATGGACAACCACCTAGATGCTCTTCACAGATGTCTGTGGGTCCTGTGCACATATTATGCAGCATACATGCAGACACAATGAGCATGATAACCACATCAAATCTAGTGTTCAGGAGATCTCTCACCCTCCTCCATTTATCTCCTGAATGCCTGCTCTATCACCACCCGCCCACGGCTTATTCTTGAATTATACAGTTGGTCCTGCATAGTGAGAGCACCGTTGTCGCACTTTGGAGTAGTGATAAAAGGGTAGGCTTTGCCAATGTAGGCACTATCCCCGAGCAGCATGAACCTTCCCATTTTTTCCTTCCAGTTTTCAAAGAACTTTGATTTCCTCAGGATCCTTGCGTCATGAATCTTACCCGGTGCTCAAACAAAGATGTTGTAGAATCTCCCCCTCTCATCCACAATCCCCTGAAGGACTATGGAGTAATAATTCTTTCTATTTAAGTAGTCCCCTCCTCTGATGTGTGGTCTCTGTATCTTGAAGTGGCATCCATCGATGGCACCAATAACTCCTTCTGTGCCACACATTGTGCTGAAGGCAGCAGAAGTAGCTGTCTTCTCACAAATGGTAAACCAACTAATGAAAGATGGCACCATGTTGCAAAAGGTTGTAAGCACTTCCACAATACACCTGTGTGCTGATGATTGTGACATATTGAACTTGTCAGATATTGCTCGGAAGCTATTTTGGTTGGCCATATACCAAAGGAAGAGTGCAACCTTTTGCTTGAGAGGAATCTCTGGAGGACCTGCGGCCTGGTGGTTCTGATTTAGACCCTGCTGTTTCAGTACATCTGTGAGGAAATCAAACTGAGAATGGGTGATCTGAAGATGCCTGAAAAATGTCAGCTCATCCATATGGAAAAGTATCTCCCATTCAGTGCCGGTCTTGAGGATTGTTGTCTGTGGCATTGCAAATTGGGTAAGTATTGCATTTCTGAAAAGGAGAATGAGACACAAGTTTCAAATAGTGAATTAAATTAATAGAATTCTCATGATGAAATGAATACTGTTTGTTTAAATTAGTAAATGATATCTAAAAAATGTGACAGTACACTGTATTATGTTTAATATGCTAAATTGATATCTTTCATTTCGGTTATGTTAAGCCTTAAATTTATATGTCTGTCTAAAGTTAATACTTGTCCTTAATTTATGTCATTTTACATTTACTTTGTTTTCAATGTCATGTAATTTATTTCCTCTCTTGTACATTTCAATCAATAGGGGACGGGGGTAGGATGTATTTGTAGACTACTGTATTTGTATTAGGCTAGTGAATGGAATTTTTAGATACGTTTCCAAGTATAAAAGTGCCGTAAAATAAAATGTATAATGGCGTCTGTTACCTCATGCGTCGTTTTTCCAACTCTTTTATTTTTTTATGCAAGGAGGCTGCACTGCTGACAGTTGAATTCGCCATATGCACGCAGAGGGAGAGAGTGGCGTCATCTCCGTTCACTCCAATGGACCATTTTTTACAGCAATGGGGGATCGCTGAGCCTCTCAATAGTTCCCGGAAGCTAGCAGCGAATACTAGCAGCGCAGCAGAGTTGCAGCAGAACAGACCGTTTGTGATGCACTTTTAAAGGGTAAGGCGTTTAAAGAATCAGATTGTATATTATCAGCACATTTGAATCAAATTAACATGTGCATTAAAGGATATTAGTAGATTATCCCCCACTAAATCAGTAGATTTAGGGAACGTTAACAGATAACAGATCAGGCTAGGATGCTGGATAAAGTTAGCAACACATAACTTTAACCACGAACAGCCTACTAATTGTAAATTCCGTTCTCTTAATGCCATTTCATCCAACGTTGTGGAGTTAGAGAAAAAGGCTTCTAAACGTGATTTTTTGCGGGGTGGGGGAGTTAAATATTAGTTAAATATAACATTGGGGCGTGTGATTGTAGAGAGGTGGGTGGAGGTGGTGAAATGAGGATATCCACTTTGGAGTACGAGCTAACGTTACACAATAATAAGGAAGAGAGCTATTTTTGTGACATATTGCTATTGATATGGATTTAGATGCCTGAAGACTCCCTGCAATGAGACAGCACCCTCACCCTGAGTCTCAGCTCCCTGGGCTTTGCAAGCCTTTCCCTGTTCCTCATTTTTAATAAACCAAACATTAAGCCAGTGTTTCTCAACCCTGCTCCCTGCGGCACCCTGTCCTGCATAGCTTCTATCTATCCTTGCTGCTTGATTAAATCAGGTGTGCTCAGCTAATAAAATGTGCCACTGATGAATTCAGTCAGGTAGGTAGAGCAAGGATAGATAGAAGATATGCAGGACAGGGTGCCGCGAGGAGCAGGGTTGAGAAACACTGCATTAAGCTTCCCAATGGTGCGGTCTTTGTGAAAAGGTGCAAATGCAGTGTTTGAATATGATTACCTCACATATTTTTTGTTGTTGTAATCTTTAGTGACAGTAAGATTGCTCCTGCTGACTTGAGCCAACCATTTTTTTCTCCTCTCCGTGTCAGTGGGGAAACCGTACATTCGTACTCCTTTCTCCGAGCGATTGGAGCATCCCCATGCAGCACAGCAAACCATGGTGGAGACTATATGCAAGGACAACACGGAGGAAAGAGCACAGACAAACTGCTTGACATGCTATTCATGTTTCTGAGTTTGTTAGAGATTTATTTAATGAATTCATGACAATCATTGATAGTCACCTCTCGATCTCCTTTTGTCCTATCTGAAAGTAATAAAGATTACATTAGTCATTAAATCGTTAATATTACTTAGGCCCTCAGTTACCATGGGATTACTGAAACCACCATGAATTTAAAGAAATGTTAGAAAATTAATCTGATCTGAATTTTGAAACACTCCTTCCCTTCCCCTTCCTCTAAATATATCAATAAACATTAGGATATGATTGCTCTTGATAATAATAATAAAAAAATTCAAAGCAACACGCTCTTTAACCAAGGTAACGTTAGCCTAAAATATGTCAACAAGGCAGGTAACGCTAGCTGTTCACACTAATCTTCAAATAGTACCGAATTTTACTTATAAAACATATTGATGTAACTACATACACATGTCGGTGTGCTATATAAATATTGTAAATTAATGCATTTATTGACTACTAATTACCAAAAATCACAGTTCTGCCTCTCTGTATTTACGCATTCAAATTGCCCGCCAAGAATTTCCTGGCGTCTACGTGACGATCAAGCATTTTGAACTTCCGTTGACGCGACATCTGTATGCACGGTTACTTCCTGGTTTTAGACAAGCCAGCTCGGGAATTTCCGGTTTACTGTCAAAGATGTCGTTGCTGCCTGCAAGATCTACCTCGAGTCAACATCAATGATATACACCGCCTAATTCGGTCAAACTCAAAGGCTTCATCAAGCAAACACGAAAAAGGATTTAAGCTGGACATATAAGTACATAAAAGTATAATTCTGTCGTTCTATAGGCTACTAGACAGCTAGCTACATAGCCTAAACACTAAACACCAAAGAAAGCGTAACATTGGTAAACAGAATAGTTGGCAGCATCGAAATGTATAGATATGTCTCCCGCTACTCTCCTTGAGATAACCAGGCTTGGCACTAACAAAATTGTGTATTGCAATGTCGTTATCGATAATTTCGTTGCTTCTGTTTCTGAGTTTCTTGCAAGAATGAGGCAAGAGGGGTGACTGAGGGCAAGCTGCTTCAGGTCGATGAGGGAAAATGAGAGACCACACAACTTGAGTGTAGGGGAATGAGCGCAGGTTCAATGTAATAACGTTAAAAGTCTCTGCTTTCTGGGAATGAAAATTTTATTTGCCAGTATAATATAGGCTAGATAATGTTTGGACGTACAGCCTACTGTTGCTGTCAGGCCAATATAATCGTGTACCAACTGCGCTCTGTATTTCTAACAAATATTTTACTCAATAGTACATAGTACACTATCTAGGTTTAGTGTGTAGTAGACATATGGCACAGATCAAGATTCCCAGAGAATAGAAACAGTTAGGCTGCCAGCATTTGACATTGTACACAATGAGCGAGGTTAAGACACATTACTAGCTACAGTGTGAACCCGTGTAATTCTTTTAATAAATGTTTATTTCAGTAATGTCATAGCCACTCTATATTTACCTGAACCTCAAAACACACAGGCTACATTATCATAGCTACTGTCGTCCCCTCACGACGCTGAAATTTAAACGACTTTTTCATCTCATTTCATCTTTTTCATCTCTTTCACTTATTTATTTTTATCTATTTGATAACTGCTAGGCCTAAATATTGAACTAACTATTGATATAGCCTACAATAAGCTATTTACACTGTTTTGTGCTACCTCACAAAATTGAAGATGCCGCCACAACAAGTGATGTTTCACCGGAAGTTTACGAGCTGGCTTATTTTTTGGAAGTTCTAAGTAACGTTCCATGCACTTGTATAAAAAACACCAGTCTGTCACGGTCAGCCATGTTTTTTGTTTACGTTTGGCGTCGTGCACCTGAAACGCTTGGAGGTCGGAAATTGGAAATTTCAACTGGGAAGTTCCGACCTCGGACTTTGAATGGAACGCAGCATTAATGTGTGAGCGTCTCTTGTAGTAGCAGCACTTTACCACTAGAGGGTACGAAGGACACCAAAATAGTCGAGGTCCTTAAGCAGCTCTTTGCAGTTATTCGGCAATGACGGGTAGAATGCGTTATAGGTGACATGTCTCTTTAATGACATCCAATGAAGTGATTTAGACATTGTGTCACGGTAACAACAGAAATACATCCATATAACCACAAAAAACGAGACTGAGGGAACTCCTGTTGGGAATAGGGCTTTCATCTTAGACCTACCTATGAGGGCAATGTATTTATCATTTTGATTTGTGTTTTCAAACCGCAGTTATTTATTGGCACAGAAGGCTATGCCATGTTCCTCTGCACCAGCCCCTGTACCAATCTGTTTGTACTGTTTGAGCCAAGGACAGTATATCTTTCTATATTTGTCTTACTGTGTATTCACATTAGAAGATTGAATGCCAGCCCCTGTGGCTCTCTATGTTTTCAACAAATTACAGTGCTTTGTTATAAAGCAAAGTGACCGATAGAATGTTGTCACTCCTGTTGTAACCCTTTATGGGGTTCAAGGAGGCTAATTTTTCACACCATTAGCAGCAGCTTCCCTTCATGTGTACAGAATATGTCTTTCACATAAAAAAATCTTATTGAGAATATACATTCATTTGATTGGTCTGTTTTTCACACAAAAGGAGGATAGATTGTTGATTGGTCAGTTCTTCTCATGTAATGTCTTCCTTTCCAGGTCAGGACACTACCAATGTGTGCAGAGTATGCAAATGGGTTGCATGTTGAGATCAAAAAGGCATGCAGCCATGCTGATGGAAAGTGAAGTCCAGTGTTACAGACTGTAGAGGACTTCTGCATGAGCTGAGGACTCCAGCTCCCAACATCACTATTTTGTCTGTAGAATCATCCCTAAATTGAATATTCTGTCATTGTATATGATATGAGTGCATTCAACATAGAGCACAAAAAACAGCAATTGCTGCACATTGCTTACTCCTCTTTTCTTTTGCTTTGATATGACTTCGTGAGATAGTTATCCAAAGCTGAGCTGCTTTTGAACAATGGTCCTTACCTGCATTGTGAGGTGGTCTGGGGTAAACTCAATGGGGTGACTGGAAACTAGGTGGCATTGACAGCATGCTGGGAAGTTGTCATCATTAGGGCTTGTTGAATACTTCTAAAACAGCACTGGATTTACTTTTGAATTTTATCTTTCAGCAGAAATTCTTATCTAGATTGACTTCCAAAGTGAGGGCATTAAAAACAGCATGAAATGTTCTAAAAAACAAGGACACATCAAGGCATATTTAAACAGTGCCCAACACAGTACTGAGATTACGGGTATGCACGTTTCAACACGCAAGTGAAATGCAATAGCTCCATTATTATCTTCACACAATAATGTAATGTTTTACACAGCAACTACATTCTAAAAACAGAGAACTACCACATATCATGCAGCAATACTACAATATATAAAAAGCACATGCAAAAGACTTCCAGTTCAAAACAAGTGGAGAAAGGTAAAAGAAAAAAAAAACTTTCCTGATGCTGCTTTTTGAAAGGGTGCTGAACTTTTTACATATTAAACTCATCTTAGGATGAAATGTTTTCTTACAGTCCTGTGGGGGGTGCTGTGATATTGTTTTTCTCTCTCCTCCCCCCTCTCTCTCCCTCCCTTCCTCTCCCTCTCTCTCTTTCTCTCTCGCACACACATGCACACACACACAGCTGGGACCCAATTAGTCAATATTACTTCTAATTCTAGCATGGAGTTTTCCAGCATTCATCTAAAGTCCTGCTCACACTGACAGCAATGACGATAAGTGGTCACCGTGACAATAAAAATGTCTACATTACTCTGGTTCAATTGAATGGACTCAGACACATCATCATTTCTTTCTAATGGAAGGAAAATGGGACAGAATCTGTATCACAAAAGAACCATGATAATTTTAATAAATACAGGCACATCAGCTTGAGTTTTAAATATCCTTGGTTGCACAGGAACCTTCCATGAATATAAAAGTGACCTCACACAATAATAATGGCTATTGTCCCAATCACTTTCATAGCTATAGTTTATAGGCTCTTTAGATCATTCCAAATGCTAAAATAAGCCCAATCAATTAGTGGTATTTAAAGAAAATGATTATGAAAACATAAACCAAATACAAGTGCTTGAAGGGATATTAACTAGTATTTCGATGGAAAAAAACATTCTCTTTTGTGCTTCTTATCTCATCTTATCCTTCTTAGCATGGCCATGCCATGAAGTTCACTCAGTAAAACCGTCTCAGCGAGCCGTGTGACAAAGCATTATGCCTTCTCAAAGGACAACGTTTCCAGTATAACTTTGTCCACCTCCAGATTGTGTTAGTGGACAACCAACCTGGGCCAATCATAGCCGAGAGTGAGCATTGCTTGTGATGAGAAAGTTGGCTTGTCCATACATGTCATTGAGTCCTCAGACAACTGGTGACATACATTAAAAAACACCTGTTTCTGATTTCTCGCTTGATGATTACTTGCATGTTATTAGTTTATACTTTTACAGTTATTCTCCAGGCAGTGAGGAAATGATCCCCCCTTTGTTTGAATAGTATTGTATTGTAATAATATGTAAGTTGCTCTGGATAAGAGCGTCTGCTAAATGCCAATAATGTAATGTAAAATTGCACAAGGTACATCAGGTCTGGCAAAAAAAAACTAAAAGACACAAGGTGATTGGTTCATTCATTTTAATACACACAGAGGTATTGGTCATACTGACCTTTTGTATATTATGAAAAACAAAAAGCAGTCATACCTTAAAACTCTCAAGAATATTTTTAAATAATGTAGAAAATACAAACAGAGACAGCAAAATATACAGCAAGATCAGAAGTTACATATTAAGATATTCAGCGCATCTTGCATGCATTTCTATAGCAAAACATTTGTTTTAAATTGTTCCCTCATCTCACAAAGAAGTATCATCAGAGCCTGCACACTTTGAAGTTGGAGCTGGAGCCACAGAGTGACACATATTTTAATATTAGAATGTGTTTTATCTATAGGCAGAGACAGTGTATTGCTGGGAAGATTTCCTTCCTAGTCTTAATTACAAACCACACTTGAGAGAGTTGAACCCTAGGAGTTCAGCTTATGGAAGTGTGGGCTTTAAATGTGTGCAAAGTCTCTTTGCTGTAAAGCTTGTGGGCCTGTTGTTCTTTTTTGGACTGAAGGTACATATTCGCCACCAGATCATTAAAGGGAAAACATTTAATGACTAACCCCTTCCTGGAATTGTGGAAGCGTGGCATGCTATGGCTAAGATGTCTTCATATGTTTAGCTTACACAACCTTAAACTTCTCACTTTAAAACACATAATGCATGCTGCATAGGGACCACTGATAAAAACACTTGGAGTGCAAAGATATATGAGCACCGTGATCAAGTTTCACAGCACGGCCAATGACTGTCTGACTGTCTTCCAGCCCTAACCCCCCCCCCCCTCCCCACCCACCCCAGCAGATTCAAGATCAGCTTACTTGATCCCAAATCCAGACCCAAAGCATTATGAGAGGAAGCTGTAGCCAACCAGTGTCAATGTCTTGACAGAACTGCACTGGACTGTACCTGGAGGGGGCTGGCGGTCACGGGGTCTGAGGGGGGAGGGGGGGTCACATGATCTTTGTGGTCCACTTGACATGTATGCTTGAAAAGAAGGAGTGGGTGCCCAGGGAGCCGACGGAGCCACGGTTTTCAACCAGGCTCTGGTTGATCCTCTTGATTTGGGCACTGGAGAGGTTGGATTTCAGGTGCAGCAGGGCAGAGATGTGATCCTTGCTGTGAGGAGAAGGGTTATTATACAAGCAGCCACAACGTGACATTGACAGTTGACATCATAAGAACTGCCTTTGCGATTCTCTCATGACATAATCATGTCATGATAGAATCACAAAATAATGTGCTTCAGAGATGTGTTTAAACTGTGGAGCTATCAGGTGCAATGAAAGACTCAAGTGGAATCATTGTTTTGGATTTACTTGGTTTAAATGGACCACTGACTAACAGCCCATGGTACCTCCACCTATTATGGAGCTCATGAAATTTTACTTTCCCACCATTAGACATAATGTGAAGGCTAGCATCAATAGAGTAGTGTTGCAGTCTATAATAACCCACCCAGATATATTTCAGGCATGGTTTAAAGCCATGGAAAACACAGCCCATTCCTTCTTTAAGATGACTTACAGCTGCATTGTGTAAGCTTCTCCCCTCTCTCCCTCTCTCTCACACACACCACACAGTTTACGGTTAGCACAGCGCGAGAGCAGATGGAAATGCTTTCCTTCTGCCAGCTCCACTCTTAGATTGTTTAAACATGTCTGGGGATGATTCATCACGGGTGTACCGTGGCTGAAATGCAAAACTGCATTCTGTATTTTTCCGCTCTCCACAGAGGGGGAGGACAGCCCTATAGTGCTCAAAGTGAGAAGCTTCGTATTTGGTGTTGCCAGACACCTGAGAGGAGCGGAAGAGCCGTGCCCAGCCCTGCAACTCCCTGGCTGGGGCGTCACCTGTTAGCACACTGTGCTCATAACCTATCCACACCTCTGCTTGGCTCCATGCCACACCTCAGCCAGAAAGGGTTTATTTGGGAAGAACTCCAAAAACAAAGCCTGCTCCTGTTATGAAATGTTTCTGATTTGGATTCTCACTGCATAATTGCAGGGAATTCCATGAACGAGGTACGATATAGGAACTGTGAGACTGGGCCCACACAGATTAGTTCATTTACTCCAACTGTTCTTCCACCTTCCTCATAATGACAGAGGTAGTTGAACGCTTATTCTATCTGGCTCAGCATGTCATTCCAGCAAGTTTAGTGAGAAAGGGTGTAAAGCATATTTTACATATTTTTCTTTGCTGGTATGATGGTCTCACATGGCAAGAGCAAGAGGATGGAAGCAGCTGTAGTTAGTTCCTCCTCACTTCAGGGGGCAGCATTTAGGGATATTATCAACATATCTTGTTCAGAAGATGCAGCCTGTGTGTGTAGGTCCCAGGTCAGGTGATCGGGGTTTTGTACCGATACTGCCATTCTGGGTCAGGTGATTGTGATGCTGTAGTGGGGAGGTGTGTATGGTTCTGGGCCGTATGATCAGCAAGTCTCACCTGAGGTCAGGGTAGTCCCGGGCCAGGGTGACTACCTCCAGCTGAATGGCCCCTGGGTCTTGCAACTTCAGCACTTCTGCTATTTTAGGGAGGATTTCATGAAGCCACACCTCTTCAGATCCCTGCAGGAACAGAAGTGGGGTGAGATGTCTGAGAGCAAACGAGAGTTTTCTATGAGTGTGCCAAACAATGCTTTCTTTTAGTGAAGCAATAGAGGTATTGGTGAGTATACCAGCAGAGCTTTCTGTGAATGTACCAGCAGGGCTTTCTGTGAATACAACACTACACATACTTATGAGAATAGCAAACTTACAAGAAAGTGCATTTTGTTACAATAAAGGAATTTACTCTTCAATAACATCAGCAATTTTCTATTTCATGTTCCAATGTCAGAAGTCACGTGAGTCTAAACAAATATGAGGAGTGGGGGGTGCAGACAGATTCAGCAGCAATAGTAAAGAATCGTCTCTGCTTTGAGATTTTCACATTTTTGCCAACAGCTCATACTCTTCCTCACAGGGTGGGAATTTTTCATTGTGCTCCACATGGGGAAACATGGCAAGATCACCTGCATTCCATCACTCCTGTATTCTAGCTGAAAAAGGTCTGACTCTGGCAGTTTCACCAGAAACTGCAATGGAATATTGAGGAATAATTATTTTAACAAAGGATTTAATGTAATGAAATAGATGTGTGTGTCTTTGTGTGTGTGCGTATGTATGTGTGTGTGTGTGTGTGTGTGTAACGGAGCTGCTAGCCCATTACGGAATGCCTCTATAATTGGGACAATAAAAAATAACAAAGTACACGACTGTTCATAACTTACCAGTTTTATTGTACAAAAACAGTTTGCAGAATTCCAACATAAGTTTGCAACCGAGCGCACTGCGCACATTAAATTACTGTCAGGCTACACTGTTGTTTTTAGGGTGGCCAACTAATGGGGCAGTGAAGCTACACGCTGTTAAAAACATAGCTAAACAGTTTTAACTTTGTTTCAAATGTTTATGGTACTGTGTTAGTGTGCTAACTAGCAAACTGCTTACCGCGCGTTTGTTTGTGTCTCAGCCAGCAGCCACTGTTTCCAGGGCATTGGGAAGCAAAGGGTGATTTGTTGCGCTGGGACTGTATTTATAATATAATATACATTGGGTGGTATATTCCAGTTAACACCAGTTTGCATATATGTTTATTTTCAGAACATGGGTAAATCTGAAAATGTGGAAAAGGTGTTATAATTAAAAGGCTACTTTTAATGTAAATTATTTCTGTTATTTATTGAAATATTAACAGTTTGGATTACAAAGAATTAAAATTGTTTTGGATCGTCCCAGCCAGCTAGGAGGGTATTTAAGGAAGTCTTTGCCCTCATTTTGGGGTTGGTTGAATGGGAGTGAAGACTGGACAGAGTCGAGTAATACCCACTCACTGCGTACAGTGAGCGGGTAATACTGGAAACCCCTGTAAATAGTTTTGTTTACCTGTTTGTTATATTATTTATTTATTTATTTATTTATTTATTTATTTATTTATTTATTTTTGTTGCATCTTTGTTGCTTGAGTTCTGCCTTTTGTTTATTTTGATACTTTTGCCACCTGCATTGTAAATAGCCTTTACCTTCACCTGCACACCTGGGAACCAATAAATACCCTTGCCACTTCTTTTGTTGTTTGGATCCATTGTTGGATTTTTTTTTTGCCTAGCTGCTGCGGTTGTCCTGTTACAGTGTGCACATGTATATATATATATATATGTGTGTGTGTGTGGGGGGCTGTGTGTATGTGTATGTGTGTGTATTCAGCACTCACTGCATCAGTGAAGACTGTACGCAGTCTCCTGCTGTCCTCACAGAGGAGAGAAGCAGCCGCCTCCTGCTGCTCCCTGTCCTTCAGCTTCAGCTTCCTCTTCATCAGCCTCTTCACGTACTCCACCATCACCTGCGTGTGTATCCGGCTCACGAGCTCCTACATGCACACACACATTATTTGAAATACTGTTCATATGCACAGCTGTATACTTACTGATATAACTCGTACTGCAGGGGACAACAGCACCATCCCACTAGGAGCTGAATCCACAATGCAGCTTCTTTAGCACTATGACACCACCCAACACAGTTGCCCCTCTGCTTTTCCCCCACAGCTGCCTCACTGCCTCTACCCCACACAGTTTCCCCGCTGCCTTGCTGCCTCTACCTTACACAGTTGCCCCTCTAGCTGCACCCCACGCAGTTGCCTCACTGCCTCCACCCTACACAGTTGCTCTGGTGCATCTACCCCACAGTCACCCCTCTGCCTCTGCCCCACTGACTTGCAATGGTGCCCCATAACTCACAGTCACTACTGTAAGATTTCAGCCGAGGATTTCCACGGTGTTGTCGCACTGACCCCAAACAACCAGAGGGTTTTGGTGCTGTACCTGCTTGCAGGTGGGCTTCAGTTCCTGGCAGTCCTGGATGTGCCTCTCCAGTTCATCCACTGCCTGGAAGCCCCCCGATAGCCAAGCTGCTGTCCCCAGCTGCCGGTACTGCGTCTGCAGGGAGAGAAAACAGAGCAGCCTCTCAGAAAACCATGCTTCCGCCCCAATAACCACCAGCACAGAGAAAGGAGCCAACAGGACAGTAGGTCGAGAACCCAAAAGGACCTCGGACAAAGGAAATGCTTTTGTTTTACCGTGTTCCCAGTCATGAGTGGGAAAGCGAAGGATTTGTGGAATCTAACATTATTTTAATGTTACATTTGTCATGTAATTGTCTTGGCTGTAAAGCTTTGCTTGTTTTTCTACTTGTCATGTACCTTTGATACAAAGGTTAAGAGCCTTCCAGCCAGTAGTGGTCTGTTTCCTTTTTTAAAAAAAGAAAACAATGATAAATGCTAGTAATATACTATAGCAATATACTAAACACTGAGTGTTTGTGCTGTGTGTGTGTTGGACAATTGTGTCACGCCATGACCTTGCATGCATTGACAGGAAACTTCTGCTTGCCCAAAAATTATGGGATGGCCATAGGAAGTGAGCACACAATACTTCTATGAAAATGGGACAGACTTTCCACGCACTTAGATTCTACAGACAGACTTACAACGCACACTGAATTCTATGAACCAGCAAGGGTCAAAGAAACCGACAAATCATTAATCAAAAATGTTGATAAACCACATGCAGACTTTGTTAGGAATTGGGCAAAGGGCACAGGAGTGAATGAGACCCATCTTAATTCTGGGAGAGGGTGGTGAGGGGAATTCACCTATGATCAAAACTGACAACCCACTTCCTGGTCAACAATTAACTATCGTGCAATGCTGGTACATTGTGAATACATAGCTGGGAAGAAGTACAGATATTGCCTTCTTCCTGGATCACAGGTAAGCAAACAAACACTAGGTGGCTAAAAGGTCCATGCAAAGACCATGTGACCAGTCCAAAAGGCAGGGAACAAACATTTTTCGGGTATGTTAGAGGGGTAACCAAACTCCTGTTTTTTGTGTTTTGTTTTTTTTAAGGCACAGGCCATAAGTAAATCCTAATGCCCTCTGCACAGCACAATACCATGACTTCACCACTGCATTGTTCTTGGTGGCAGTTCAGGGATTTACACATTGCAATGCATCCTGTTTCCACAGAGCAGTGAGAGGAAATGAAATGATGATACAATGGCTTGCACATAAAAAAAGATTTACATACATATTTCACACTTTATATTATATCTCTCTATTGACTGAGGAAAGGCTGGCAGCTGTGGAGAGAGAACTTTGACCCCGTCTTCTGTGAGGAATCAAGACTGGTAATGGTAATGGCTACGACTGATGGAGTTTCATGCTGTGTTGGGGAGATTCTGATTTTTCAGCTGGGGAACTGAAGGCTGATGAGCAAGGGATTATAAGAGAGTAACAGTACACGCTATGGTGTGTGTAACTCTGAATGCAGAAACACGCTGAGGCTACATTGCACCTGGCCATGCAGTTATTCACATCTAGGCATCATGTCCAGGCTTATTCAAATCCTACGACTGGGGCAGCAGTGTGGCATTGAGATAAGGAGCAGGGCGTGTAACTGAAAGGTTGCTAGTTAGATTCCCCACGGGAGCATTTTGTTTGTACCCCTGTGCAAAGTACTCACCCCCCCAATTACCTCAGTAAATATCCAGATGGATAAATGGATAAAACTGCAGCCTATGTCAGCTGCTCTGGATAAGAGCACCTGCTAAATGACAATGATGACAGTGAATAATTATGGGGGATGTTTACTTCAAGATTGTGGGGGAAGGGGCTGGCTGTGCCATCCTGTACCTTGAGATTTTCGTGAATAATGTTAGAGAAGTATCCGTACGCAATGTCCTCCATGGAGGACAGAATGGACTGGCAGTTTTTCTTCGTATCCTTGGGAAGGGTGTCCCCGAGTTTCTCCACGAATTCCCTGATGGGAAGCAGAAAACAGACATCATTAATCATTCATCTCACTCTTCCTGCGTAGTTTTAGATAAATTCTCCTTTTAGGAATCCCCATTGTTCTTTGGGTCTCCATTTGAGTTTGGAGGCCAAGGGGTTAAACTTTTTTGTTGTGTTTTTTTACAACTGTTGCACTTACAGTGGTCTGGCCATTTATTATGGCACAGGTTATTGTAGCCCTTGCAACACGTTCAAAAGCAGTCTGACGTTGTGTCTGTACAGTTGGTTGTGTAGCTTTATTGTATGCATTTACGCGCCAGATAAGAGCATTTGCCAAATGATTATATGACTATCTGCATAACTGAAACCCCACCTTTTCTAAAACATGAAATGTACAGAGTAATTGGGTGGGGGCCTCCCAACTTTATCATCTCACATCTAACTCTGTAAAAAACATAATATGTTAACATACAAATTATTGGAAATATATATTCATTTATTTTAAAATATTTTGTGTATCTTATAAATACATAAATTATTGTTACTTTCATGTTCTGGATATATTGTTTCATGTACTGTAAAATATTTTGCATATTCTAAAATCTCATATTCTAAAACTGTGTGCAAGAATGCGTGTACTAAATTGCTTTTGAAAGAAGCAGTAATTCCTATGTTTTGTAAAAAATACTACATCTGTATATACATCAAGAACATTTTCCCATAAAATGCATTCTTAAAGCTATACAAAACATGGGCACATCCATGGTTTCTCTGGCTGCAAAGCTGAATATTTTCAAATTGTAGTGAATTACATACATCAGTACCTGCAGTCACTCTAATTATTTGACTGGGTACGATTTTGCCTTGTAAACCCTTACAGTTGCTGTTCATCACATTGTGGTGGAATTACTGTGAACTTGTGTGACCGGTAAATATAAACACTTAATGTGAGCTTTATAAATGTGCAGGCACTGGCTGTTCCTTCTTTAATCTCTAACTCTTAAAATTAATAATTTTCAGAACACAAACTTTCAAAGTGAGCATAAGTAATCAAAAAGACATAGAACATTTGTGATACAGACAGTCTCTGTGTCACATTTCTTTGTAAAATGATGTGCCGTGGCTTGTGAACAGCATGCTTACTTGAATTGTTCAATGCTGGCCAGGTTAGCTTTTATCACTGCTTCGGTGTTTCTCCGCTTTCCTTTCATAAATTCCTCAAAGGTCCTCCTGTAGCTAGGTGCACATGTAGAACAAAGCAGCTGTGAATTCCAGGGGTAGTTTGTACACATGCACACACACACACACACACACACACACACACACACACACTTCAGAGAGGGTCATGACCTGTTACCTGATAAAGAAGGTCTCCAATTGACATATGATCCTCTGGGCTTTGCTAATGTCACCCAAAATAGTCACAGCTTCCTTCAGCACCCCATCTACTGCCTAAAAAACAAGTCTATGCATTAATGCACAGCACATATACCCTACTCTACAGCACAGATATGCCTCTCTATAGCACAGATACCCTACTCTACAGCACAAATACGCCTTTCTATAGCAGATACCCTATTCTATAGCACAGATACCCTGCTCTACAGCACAAATATGCCTCTTGATACCACATATACCCTATTCTATAACACAGACACCCCACCATGCAATACAAATACCCTCCTCTACAACACAGATGACCAGCTATTTGACAATGCATGTGATTTTGCATATTACAGATTATGTAATTCTATATTATTCAATATAAATAACCTTACAAATGTGAAAGAATACAGTAACTAATTGATAACGTAACATTTTGCATTTTTTCATTTCATGAACACGTAAGTCTTTGCATTTTGGAGTTTCAGTTATAAAGGACAGCAATGCGACCTCTGCATGCTAGACACTGCAGTGCTCACTCAGGCCTTTCATACAGTCTGGCAGAATGTGCCAATTCTCACACCTGTATGACATCAATAGCGATGGCAGAGAAGTAGTACTGGTCCATTATGAGCTCTGGTAGGCTTCCCCCACGCCATTCGTCTTCCTCTTTCCTCAGTGCCTTGGACATCCATTCCTTCACCTGGCTCTGAAACGAGCCAACCAGAAACTCAGCAAATCGGCCCTATTTGCAGACAACATAAGCAGGCGGAGCCTCAAAGCGTGGGACTGGTGATGGCACATCTATATTTTAACAAATGTCAGCTGACTGTCTTTTCTAATGTCAGCGTTCCTAAAAGGCACATGTTGCAAAAGGGCATAAGAGACAGGACGCATGAGACAGGACGCATGAGACAGGGCGCAACTGACACAGAGTAACCCCTTCTGACATTTTTGGGTGCAACATTCCCATTTTGCTGTTTCAAGTTGGTCTATACTCCTGGTTAAGTGACAAGATAAATAATGTCCCCAAGGAACTCCCTACCCCAGGTCATCATAGAAGAGAAGTGGTTGTCTATTGAACCTACTGGGTGAATTAAGGGTTAAATAATTAAAAACACACACGTTCTAGTGCGGCGTGCGGCTCTTAGGATTTCCTGCGGTTGTGCCCCAGCGCTAGTGAAGACTTATGGGTAGGGACATGCGACACTCCTCCTGCTGGTGCCAGGTGCTCAGTGTCTGTTTAGAAGGCTCCTTTACCTCTTTGTGGGAGAGGTACTGATCCTCCAGAGGACACAGCACATCTTCGGGGAGCAGGGGCCCAAGGGCCTCACCATCGATATCCTTTTCCAGTTCCTTGTGTTTCAGCACTTCCCTAAAACCCGAGCACCAAGGATCAGTGGGTTATGATTAGGCTGTTCACACCTTGAGGTCTCTGTGAGTGTGTTTCCTTAATAAAGCACTTACATGAACTATAACCATCTTTCATCTTACAGCTACACCAATAGGCAAAGTGGCATTCTGACAGCAGTCTATGTACCAGTAGCACAGAGATGGGCACTACATTATTTTGAACAAGGTAATAAATAATTGGTATAAAAGATATGTGGCTCATTTCTTGTGAGGCCATTAACAGACAACATTAACATTCACAGTTTCATACTACCTGGCCTACGTAATCACATGAACTACCAAAAAAAAAGAATTATCATATACAAATATATTATCAAAAATATATATAATTATCAAATACAAATATAGGGAGATACATACATAAATAACCACAATCATATACAGCATGTGCTACTTTTGTTTTAACAGGCATGACCAGTGAAAATAAATAACTTTCCAAATGGCTAACCCTTCCTTTGTTTTCCAAATGGACTTCGGCTTTTCAGCAGGTAAGATGTGTCTGATATAGTATATCTGGTAAGATTTTATATTAAGGTCCCATTAATTAACCCTTAATGACTGCAATACGAATACCTTATTAACATTCATTGCCTGCAGTGAGGTAGACAAACTCTTAACATTAATTGATGTCTGACGAGCATTCATATGGGTTTACAATGAGTACAACGTGTACTCATTTTTGGCATAAAGTACAGACAAGTACATCCCAAATGGATATTACTATAATAATAATATTATAATAGTAATGAATGTTAATAATAATGTTCTTCATCAACAATTAATGTGGCCTTAATATGAAGTGTTACCTCTATAAAAAGTGAAAAAGACAGGATTTCAAAAATCTGGGATTCAGTGCGCAGTCAGGAGCGAAACAGTATGCTGTCATAACGTCCCCATGCTCACACCCCACTCCATACAACACATGAAAATTTCCTCAATATTAAATGCACATTGTGACCCTGTCTAAGCTACTAAAAACCCAAAGCGTAAATGAGGGAGACATAAATCCTGACACATTCATCCAGAATAAGGGGATGTATAAGGGGATGTATAAGGGGATGTCGGTTCACTCACTTTGGGTAGTAAGTGTACACCCAGCCCAAAAGATAGCTGGTGTCATTGATGTCGAGGTCCGGCTTGGCCATCTTGGCTAGACGGCCAGAGAAGGCTTGGTGATACAGCCAGGCATACACTTTGCACACACCAAACTCCTCTGGGTAGCAGGCTTTGACTTCCCGAGCCACCTTCAGGAGGTCTTCCTTCACCTGCTTGCCCAGTTTACAGATCTCCTTTTTCAGAGGCGTGGCGAGTTTTTCTGCCCCGTTCGGGTCCTCTGCGTTGTCCATTCGCTCCTCCACCACCTTCCGGAGCAGGTCATCATGGTTGCGCCGGCAGTGCCGGGGCCTCCAGAGGGGGAGCTCCGCCCCTGGCTCCTCCTGCCACCTCCGGTCCTGCTCCTCCTCTTGCAGGATGCAGAGGGCTGCTGATCGCAGGGTCTCCCTCTCGCCCGGCCCGGCGCCCAGCGAGGCCTCCACCGCCAGCCAGACCTGCACTAGGAGGGCCTCATAGTCCCTCTGCAGCTCATCCTCCTCACTCTCCCCGCACTCTCCGTTTGCATGCTCCCGTGCCTCTCCCCGCCCAAACAGGTGGTCCTCACGGGCAATCAGCTGCTGGCTGGCCTCACAGAGGCGCTTTTGTCTCAGGTTCTCCTCGAAAGAGAAGAGCACTGGAGGAAAAAAAACAGACAGTGGTGGGGAATCAGCCGAATCTGAGGGCTCCAGAGCAGCTCAGTCATCAAAGCATCCACTTTGTGTGCGTGAGCTCCACAGCCCGAGTTTGGCCCCCGGCTGTGCCATGAGCCGACGGCTGCCAGGAGCCCGCAGTGGTGAAACAGCTCTGCTTTGCTCTGTGGGGGTCAGGGCCAAGTATGTTGGCAGGGGTTGCTCATCTCTCTGCTCTCAGGCACACTATGACTTATAAGGCGCCTGCGAGCTGCTTGGATGATGTCGCTGAAGCCGCACCCATCCTCCAATATTTGGAGGATGCAGTGACTTGCAGACACGACATGCAAAGTGAAAAATCACAGTTGGCATGAACATATTGGAGGGCTGCATTTGCTGCACCCCTGCACTGCTGCATGAGTGCAGTGGTTGTTGAGACAACCATGAGACAACCATAATATATCTAACTGGCAACTCCTAAATAAGGCTACAGAAAGGGTAAAAAGCATTAAAAAAAAAAATTGTGTTTCTCCCATTAATATGAAACTTGAATTTGGATCAAACTGACTGTGCACTGTGCTAAGCAGCCCAACAGACAGATTTGTAGCACAGCCTCTTTCTGAGTCAGTGAGGCCTTGGCCTACTTCAGTTAGGGACACAGTGCCATAGTGGCTCAGACTCCAGGTGATTCTCCCAACCCTGGTAGAACAGAGCAAATTGATACAGCCAAGTCTCAAACTTGTAACCTTTTTTTTGCTTTTCTGTATTAAAATCATGAAATTCTTATTTGATCTTCATCTAATTTGTTATTGTCTAGAGTGACAACACTAATGTTGCAGTTGCAGTTTGCCCCTATTTCCCAGGAGTCTAACAAAATCAACAAAGAAGACGTCAGGGAATAATTTTCTGGTTTTTCTCAAACTGGCTAAAATGCAATTCTCAGGCACTGGCTAAAATCCAATTCTCAGGTAAATACCGACTGTGAAAACCTGTATGACGATCTGACAACGAAGGGTGCTATGCTAAACAAAACACCGCGGATTGATTGAAGGTGACTGTAGATACCGGTTGGGGAGGCAGCATCCACTGTATTGGTGTCGGCTTTGGGACTCTTCATGCCTCTTTTCACAAACCCCGGTATCTTAATCTTGTGTTTTCCTTGTTTCCGATTCCCCACACTGGTCGTCGTAGGCGACACCTCCGAAACAGTCGCTCCATTTTCAAGCCCTTGCAGTGCCGTCGTGCCTTCTGCTGACAGACCTGTTACACACCCCAAAGAAACAAGCGATATATATACTTTATATATACTTGAGAACTTGCTGTCAGATTAAGTTGAGCTAACAATACGGTTTACGGCTTATGTTTTCATTTTTATATTACAATAACAATATGGCAACATGATAAAAAAAACCCAATAAGATAGACTTATATTCGGGATTACTTCAAGAGCGTCCGAATACATCTCCATCATATATTAGACCACAAAATCTGATTTCATTTTATTTATATTCAGCGCATTTGTACTGCCTATTTCGTTAACTATCCATATCTCACAAAGACAGAATGTAGCTTACTCACCATCCATATTTAAGTATCACCAAAGACAGAACATCTACTCTGCCCGCACTGTGAGGCTGCGAGGACTTTTAGGTATCCAAGTCAGGCTATTACGTCAACGTCAGTGGGCGGGGAGAGGCAAGCGGTAATATGAGGCAGTCAGTATGAGGTAACGTTCTCCAGTTTGAGACAGGTTAGGTATTGAAAACATTTGATATATAAATATTTTGTATTATTTTTTTATTGAAATACGTCCTGGACTTGTATTCCTGTTGAAAATGTACAGTTCCCGAGTCTATATCTTGCCCATACTGTTCAAATGATTGTTAGTTCTATTACTAATGGACACAATCAACATTCGCACTGCGTACTCAGATATGGGCATAACAACAACTCTATGCGATCTGTGAACGCGGGCATGAGTTAGCAATAGACTTAAATGCTTTCTCAGGCGAGTGATGGGAGACGGTTATTGCGCACCATATGCAGCAATTAGAATGCACTTTCTTAGTTTCGCCAGGTGAGGTCAGCAATACTCACGTAAAACGCCACCGTTAAATTTGCGACAACATTAATTTGGGTGAACGTATTATTTATTTGTTTATTTATGTTAATATTATTCAACATTATTCATCTGGGGTTTGTTGTGTTGTATATAGACTCACAAATAGGAGTTGTTCCGGAAGGCTTGGTTCCAAAGCCACCTTCCAGGTTGAAAAAGTGGTGAGGAGAGGACAGCTCGGTTCTCCCTTGTTTATAAACATTTCCAATTAGCATTAAGATGCAACATTTTAAGGAAAGAAATGCAAGGAGATATTTCATAAATACGAATACATTTGAGAAATATATTCAATGTTAAAATATGCACTATAACATGACATAACGAATTCAATAACATTATATAGCATCAATTACCACACAATAGTACGAATATGAGTATTTTAAAGTAGGTGTAGCCTATATGTATTTAGCGATGTGTCAAAAATATATGCATACGCTTACTTAAATGTAAGTAAGCGTATGGAGTGATACAGTAAGTGATACATTTGCAATGCATAGCACAAATATGGTACTTTATAAAAATGTGGTACTTTATATAACGAAGTGCTCGTATTTCATATTGTATCTCGCGTTGTACTTTCACTGAGTATGGACGATATCATTTAAGTTGTCTTGTATTTCCTTTTTTCAAAGAGAATCCGGCAAACAGTATTATCTCTCTTTTTGCCTCTCCCTCCAGAGGACAGAGACCAACGTACAGGATGCTCCTCATTTCTCTGTGAAATACGCATCCGTCACTATGGCACAGACGCTGTAATGGCAGCTTTAATTAAGCTTTAATTCTTAAATGCTCCAGTCTGATGCGCTGCACAACGGCGTATAGGTGTAATATCATCTAAGAAATTCTGATCTTTACCTGCGGTCTTGGTCCGCCTAAATAGCAGCATCACACAGTCGAGGCACCCCATTGAGGATGAGCTGTCCACTATTCCCTCTGCTGACAGGTACTTGGGGTCCCTCCGCGCCAACCGGCTCCTTTCAATCTGCATCCAGCCTAGCGGACACTATATAGGTACGATCATGTGACTCAGAAGAACGATGCAGTTTAGGGGAAGCTTTCGTTAGTTTCAGTTTCGTCTTTCCTATATTCTGTTGCGTTTTATCTATAGCCCGTTAGGTGTGGCTGCTTGATTTATTACAGTTCTGTCAGTGACAGTAGTTTTCATAATCTCCGTAGCATGGTTCTGAGGAGTCATCATGGAAAATAACGAATTTGCTCACTACATATGAGATAGGAGATTTACAAATAGATTCTCCAGGTATCAAGGGGTATCAAGGTACAGGTGGTTATTGGGGCACCAATTCGCTTGTCAAGCCTATCAGTGATGACTGTGAGCCTCAACCTTGCTAGTTTGACACAGTAATGAAACCCTTCTAACACACTAGCAAGCCTAGCTGCTCACCTGCAAAATACAAGAAAGTAGCCTACCGGGGGAGCGCAGATGGGCCTATCATTTAAAATTAATTATGTTCAAACGTAAGCTCGGGAGGAGCATTCATTAACGTGCTACCAAATGTCCGACTTCCCTTTGTAAAGACTATTCAAATTCCACATACTCCTTGTACTACGTCACTTGCCCCGGCCTCTGCGCAGCTGAGATTCCGATTGGAATCCCAGCTCAGCTTTTTCAGGACCTTGGCCACATATTGTACATCGCCAAACAATCTCTTTTGCAATGCAATCGTAAACCTTACGCGTAGGCTAAATTAAACTCCTGAAATGTCTTTAAAATGCGATGGGCATACTATGGACAACGGACATACTAATTTTGTGTACAAGTTTAAAGTAATATTGCTTAGTTGCTTGTTTACCTATTAACCCTTTCGCGCGTACGGTCACATCGGTGTGATTTGCCGTTTAGCGCGTATGCTAAAACCGGTGCGATTAGAACACTAGATTGGAAAAATTCTAGCTAATTTTAGCTTCGAGGAAACAGCGATTTAACGTTAAAAATATAGCAAATGCTAAATGAAAACTATGAGAAGCTTAATAACGCTAATGAAAACATAAGGAATGTAACATAGCATGAGCACACAGCCATAAAGCGAAATTATTGACTCGCCTCACTACTTGAAAAGGAATGTGGCTCCGCGCTCTTTCATGTGTGCAAACTTTTCAGTAACCTTGCTGCTGAAGTCCAAAAAGAAGGCAATGAAAGCAGAAGAGCGATTTTTTCAAAGTGCTAGCTGTTAGCCAGGGTTTCTCCTGGAACCACTCCGGATTGAAACTGCGGTTTCCATCCTTTCCTCCTTGGGTGATGATAATATTTTCTGGCTGGTGGGGTCCCAACCTTTTGATCGCCAGCTTCTCTTCAAAAGGTAGAGAACTGAATTTGGTGGCCAAGAGGTTTTCAACCTTGTTCATGGTGATGGGCTATTTCAAAAGTTACAGCTATGGACTGCTACAGCTAGGCTACAACGAGAGTCTAACGCAATCTCGTATCAATAACGCGATCGTGTAGCAGCATCATCCACCATTATTAGCTGAAACTGTTTCTTTGTATTGTGGTGGTTAACCTCTCCCAGTCTAGGCCAATCGGACTGGAGGCTCCCTCCACATTTGTGCTGTAACAATTGTAAGTTCTATAATTTATACATATCTTTTGTAATAATTACAGAACATGAATTCCAGTGTCCGATAAAGAACAAATATAATTCTCAAGAGTCTGATGTAATTAGGTTTATTGCATATGGTGATCAATCACATACAGTAAACCGGGGCTGGTCCGCGCGGAGCAACGCACACATTCATTCTCCCCAAGCATTCATTCACAACCCCAAAAGCCAGCCCCCCTTTGATCTGCATACATTTTTCTCTTTTATTACTTTCCCCTAGCTCCTCCTGTTATACACAAAACGTCATAATAGAATACATATTGTTTATTTAAGGCTAACATACTTGATTGTCTGGTTTCCTTATACACTTCTAGACCTCCACATGTATAGTAAAGATAAAGTAAGTGGTTGATATACAGTAACTTCAGCTAATGTCAATACTGTCTTAAATATGTCAATACTGTGGTTAAAGTGGTTAAAACGTCTGCTAGAAATGCTTATGACGTTTGCTGGCAATAATTTATCTCCACCATGTAACAAGCTTAACATCACGTCAGGCTCCGCTTTTCTCGGGGGGGGATGGCAATACTCATAATTTACATATGGGGTATACACTTAGTCAAAAATTTTCCACCACATTCCCCCCTTTGTGACTTATAAGTCACACCATTAAACTATCCCTAAGCAACACAGCGTGGAAAACATCCCGTCCCTGCAGGCCGCGGGTAAAAACCACACTGTGTACCTGTCCCTACACAACATCATCATCAATAAGAGTTATTACAAGTTAAATCATAAGAGATCAATAAACATAAATCATTGTCAGTAAAACATAATGCACATAACACTTAGTCAGATATAAAAACATAAACATAGTCAGCCCTCATCAACCCCCAGTGGGTTAAACAACTAGGCAGACTCCCTAGTCGGACTTCCTGCCACTTACATAGGCCACTAGTAAACCGATTTGCCCAGCAGTCGTCACCCAGGACCCCCAGGAGTACTGCGGCCAGATGCAGGCTCCAACGCGGTGCGCCGCCAGGGCATGGCCCCCGTGTCTTTAAGGCGCATGTTGTACAATGTCATGTGCCCCCCCTCCACATGGATATCAGATGCAATTATCGCCCCTCCATCAGGATTTTTGCCACCATCCACCCGAGGACCCCGAGACAACGGCAACAGGGCAAATCATGGCCATCAGTACCACTCAACAAGGCTCGATGTGGGCTGACCTGTGTACACTATAATTTTATCAAAAAACATACTAAAATACATCAAATAAATCACCTGCTAAGCATGGTTACATCAATAATGGGACCAGCCACGGTGTAAGATTCAGTTTTGATCAATCACATTTCAAACCACAGTAGTAAAATCACCTGAGTAAATTGTATTAAACTTTAAATCTAGGCTGCCATAGATTAGGGTTGCTGAGCTGAATGAGGCATCTGAGTACACACATAACATGATTCTTTCACTGTAGGATATGTTCAAGCAGTCAGATTACACCAGTTCCACCAGTCATTTTCCATGTGTGAGTATATAGCTCGAGACTTCAAGGCTCTTCTCTCCCACTTAACATAGTCAGTGTGTGTGTGTGTTTGAATTTAGTAGGCCTGTGCGCCTCGGTTCATCTGCTTCTGGGGTACTACTCCGACCCTGCGGTGGTGCCGTTGGCTGGGCACTCATCACTGTGCGGTTATCTTTAGAGTCCCACCGTTGGACTGAGCGGCTATTATTTAAGTCCTGCCGTTGGACTGATGCTCCTCGCATTGCCCGTAGGAGGAGGGCCCCAACCAGGAATCCTGTTGCGTGGCTCCAGGGCCCTGTCCTTTCACTGCTTCTCAGGGGGGTCTGTTGAGGTGGCCCCCACACAGCTGACTTTCCTGCAGTGAGTGGCATGTATCCAGGCATCTCGCTTAGCCACCCGGACAGTCGTCGGGGTCATCGGCAACACCTGGTATGGCCCCAGCCACCTGGGCTGATGCCAATGCTTTGTCCTCAGGTCCTTCCCAACAATCCACTGACCCGGCTCTAGGTCATGGAGCTGTCCTCCCTTTGGCTCTGGAAGGGCTGCCTTCATCTGGGGTAACAAAGACTTCAAAACACCACTAAGTGCACTACAATATTTTACCATCTCGTCATCCAGTCCAGTCTGCATTAACCTGTTCTGGGAAAAAGGGGTGTTTATCATGCGCATCGGTCTTCCTGTAGGTACTTCATGTAGCACTAACCCAGTGATCTGATGGGGTTGCCCACGCATGTACATCAGTGCTAAAGGCAACACTCAAATCCATAACAGTCCAGTTTCTGCCATCCGCTTAGTAAGTTTTAGTTTTCGCAGTTTTGTTTTGCTCACTCCACTGCACCTCCACTTGCCAGGGGGTAAGCGCAGTGGGCTCTCATATCAATTTAATGACTTTCAGAAAGGCTCTGTATGACTGTATGTACAAAATGCAAGCTATTGTCACTTATCAAATTTGTGGGCAGGCCCCCCCTTGGTATGATTTCTCTCATCAGTGCTTTAGCCACAGACTAAGCTGTAGCTCTTTTAAAAACACTCTACCCACTTAGAAAACATGTCCACTATCGCCAAACAATAACGGTTACCCTGGCAAGGTGTCAACTCAATAAAGTCCATCGTTAAATGTTCAAAAGGTCCCTCAGGCCTTAGATGAGCTGACAGAGGTACAAAAATACCCTTTCCCACATGGTTAGTCACACAAATCATACATCATAAGCTGAAATTTTCAGCATATTTTAAAACCCTAATGCATACCAATGCATATTTACAATATCATACAAAAACCCCCTTTTTAACACATGGTCCTGACCATGCCTTAACTAAGCAAGAAAAGAAAACGCAGCGTGCGGCAAAACAGGTTTGCCTTTTGGGCTGTCGGGAGAGTACCATGCATTTTATGGCTATTTGCCCTGGTCTGGGTTTTCTAGGATTCCTTTCCCTACTCAGGACCAGAACAAGCGCAGATAAGATAAGTCAACAAATACACACACATAGCAGGCAGGAGGGCAAATGGTCTACCACCATAAATACCCCCAAATCAGTGACCACAGATCACATACCTACTTAAAATAAGCAGCCATCACTTTAAGATTGCAAGAAGTCACCTAAAACCTAGTCAGATACTTAACACCTCAACCATAATGATCGACTGTTTGGATTCACATTATTTTGCCAGATAAAAGCGGAAGTAGGGCGTGATACGCCCACTTTGTTTATTGGTAAGCATGAATCTGCCCCTCAGAATTAGAATCCTTGGCTAAACGGTGGCTACAGTCATGTTTGGTAATCTGAAAGAGGTTTAGGCACCAAATACTTCTAATGTAATCTTAAAGAACTCTGTCTTTTTAGCCAGTCTAAGTTGTTTAAGCTGTAACATCCTGGTAGACCACAGCTGCAGGGGGTTGCCTTCTCTCCCCCCTTCTCCCCTTCCTGAGCACAATCAGCGTGTGTGTGTGTGTGTGTGTGTTTCTTTGTGTGTACCTATACGTTCAGATCATTTACCCTTTTGTACCCCACAGTAATTGTACTCTCATGTCATGGAAAAATGTGGAAAACCCAATGTTGTGTGATAACACATGTATTTCTCAATATAGCAGCAAAACCACCAATTTACCAGTTCCTCTCAGCTAACTCTCTCCTCTCAACCCATGCCTATTAATGTTAAGTGTCATTGCGATGCTCATGAAGAGCTGAATGCAAAGATGAGAATCTTGAAAATATATCTGGTATTTCGAGATATTTGGATCGAAAGGACAAAATTAAGTCCTGGAGAAACTTCCAGGCACTCCCCAACCATAAAATTAATCATGCGTGGGTCAGAGAGGTGGAGAGAGCTTCTTCTTAAGTCAGGCCTAGAACAGGCCTCTTGGCTCAGTCTTTTATCTCCGCTCAGTTTTTGCCTCAGCTCAGATAGACTCTCAGTCATCCGTTCAGTCATCCAGTCTGTGGCTCAGTTTATCTTGCAACTTTTGCATTTTTTTTTTTTTGGGAGTTCCAAAGCTATCGTGAGTGGTTCCTGTGTTCTTCCTTGGAAGAGGTAAACAATTGGCTTGGGTAATTTTCTCTGCACGCATTCTTTCACCATTCTGTGATCCACCCATGTTCTTGTTTTGTTAATGTCTGTATGTAATTTAGTGTCTGTTAAGGTAGTGGACCAGGTCTGTAGCCCAGACTTTGAATTTTGTCTTGTCTTAGTGTAACTGCTTAATAAACCTTTTTAATTTATTCCAGTTGTGGCTCTATATTTCTGGCAAAGGTTGATCCACCAGACTGCTCATCTCCTATCAACGAATTCGGTGATTTAATTGATAGTTAATATCTTCGATAATAATTATTAAATTAAATCATTTTATTATTATGTTGGTTAAGTGAGGAGTTTTAGTAATTGACGTCATTTGTGTTCGGTATTCAGAGTGCCGGACGATAAACAAGGGCGTTAATTTCTAAGACTGCTGGGTTCAGAACATTGAATTTTTATTAAATCCTCACTTCCCCGACAGGGCCAAGCCAAAATTTATGGCCCTCATCCAAGGTGCAGTCCTTTCATCTCAAGGTCCTATCTCGTTTCTCGGCTGCCGTCTGCAAAACGGACACAGCATTAAGAGAAAAGGGGTTAAGCGGTTCAGGAAAAGACACCATTTGAGGGGAGGCTGGAGTGGTTGCAGCCACTTTTGCAGCTTCATCTGCCATCGCATTACCTAGGGGAACAGAATCAGTGTTTAACATGTGAGCTTAACATTTCATAATAAAGACAGCTTTAGGTAGCAGAATATCATCCAATAAGTTAAGCACAAGTTTGTGGTGCGCAATAGGTTTGCCAGAGGAAATGAGAAAACCCTCTGATGCCATAGAGCTCCAAAATTATAACAAACACCAAATGCATACTTAAAGTCAGTAAAAATATAATAACTTGATCTTTGGCTATGTGGCAGGCTCTTGTCAGTGAAAATAGTTCAGTTGTCTGAGTCAACAGATAAGAGGAAAGTTTAGCACTTTCTAGCACAGTGTGTTTGGTGCAGATAGAATAAGCCACAAAAGCGCTCCCACTCACCGGACAGCCCTGAGCAGAGCCGTCCACAAACATGGCAAGATCCGGGTTAAGTAAAAGAACATCAGAAAAGTCAGAACATGAAAGAATAACTTGAAAGCTATGAAGCTAGTAAATTTACTGAACAGCTTTAAACTTACCCAACATGTAAATAAAGCCACTCATCAACATGATAATACTCTAAACTCAGTAATAACAACAGGGTTAAACATTAATAATGTTTCAGTAGTCAAATTACCTATTTCTAACCATCACTGTGTATTTTTTTTTGCCAACCTAATCTTAAAGACTAAAAGGGAATTTATGGTTCAAAAGAGATTCCTAGATGGCAAGGCTGAAGCGAAGTTTTGCATACAGCTCCGACTGCTCTTTTAAACAGCATGGTTAAATACCCTGCCATTCCCAAAAAGCATTTATCCTACTGTTTACAGTTTAAGCGCTTTAATAATAATTTCAACTTATAATAGTGCACTATGTCTTTTATCACCGCCTAGTTATCTGCCCAGGTAGTCAATTGTCTGTTAACAAAATCTACTTCATACTATTCTTTTATAAGCCCACAAAATAAACCATCTACATACTAAATCAGGGTACTGAATATGTGTGAAAAAGGTACTATAATTAAGGGACAACGGTACACTGAAAAAAGCAAAACATCTCCTGTCTGCTCTGTGTGCTCTCCTTGTCGCTACCTTCAGCGACACTTCTAGATCTACAGTATATCAAATTCAACCCTTAATTTTATTATTAAGATATTCCCAATTTCAAAATATTCCCTTGCATGCACTACTATATCTGTGTTATGACTCCAAACCCAAGCACAGTCTAAATTTTCGTTTTCAAGTGCCTTATTGCTCAGCTGAGTTAACACATAAGACGGACGATAAGACGGACGAATCGATGACTCACAAGCAACTAAAGACTCCACATTCATTCTCTACTCGTACCCATTCACATTATTGCCGGCACATTCACAACTCTAGTGTTCTTCCTAGAACACTTGGTGTTCTCCCTAGAACACCTGGCATTCTACCTAGAGCACCAAAAAACTGGTTGCTGTCCAACTGGCATAAGCCAGCCGAGCAACGATCCTATTAGCAATTGGGGTCAATAGATCAACAGGAGTGTTACAATTTACCCGTCAACACTATCACCTACTGGTTCAGACCTTTCCTCATTACACTTCCATCACACAGAAACACAAGGAAAGCGGTAACCCCAGGTGCCGTAACCGTCACAGTAACCACACTTTATAGTCAGTCTCCTGTTTCACTATTCCCCCACTGCCGGATACCATCAATCATACTTCATGCATACAACACAATGCCTGCTCATGCAGACCTCTCTCCCCCGGTTTACTTCGCCTTTAAATCATGAAAGTACCCACTTTCTTTGATACCCCTCTGATACACTTCCTTGCACAGGGAAAGCTACGCACGTCCTGATCACACAGAGGTGGCAGCTACCATAGCGCAGGGGGAGAGTGGTATCAGCAGGACTTCACACCTAACCACCCTTAGAGTACCCTGTAACAGTGCTGCACAACTCTAGTGTTGTCCCTAGAACACTTGCACAGCTCTAGTGTTCTCCCTAGAACACTTGGCGTTCTTCCTAGAACGCCGAAAAAACTGTGCCAGTGCACTAGTTTGCCGTCCTGTCCCTTACTCTATTGTCTGAGATGCCACAATACCAAATCAGCTAGACCTCTAGGAAAGGCAACACAGACAATAAACCAACACACTATTATCCCATTCAGCGCCCACTCAGGCATTCTCTCTCGCATACCCATTCATTACTCTACTCATACGCACAATATTACATCAGACTCTTTTTTACCAAATGTAGATTCTTTACAGGAGGGGCTTGCTGCCTTGGCCCGGGCGGACACATGCTGCTCTCGGATACAACAAACTAGCAGACTTTGGAGAAGGCTCTGCTTACCTTTCTTTTGTGGCCACTGTTGAACCAAGAAATAGCAGTTCCGTCCAGGCATTCGGCTGTCCCGAGCCTGTCCCATCTGGGGTGCCAATTAATGTGGTGGTTAACCTCTCCCAGTCTAGGCCAATCGGACTGGAGGCTCCCTCCACATTTGTGCTGTAACAATTGTAAGTTCTATAATTTATACATATCTTTTGTAATAATTACAGAACATGAATTCCAGTGTCCGATAAAGAACAAATATAATTCTCAAGAGTCTGATGTAATTAGGTTTATTGCATATGGTGATCAATCACATACAGTAAACCGGGGCTGGTCCGCGCTGAGCAACGCACACATTCATTCTCCCCAAGCATTCATTCACAACCCCAAAAGCCAGCCCCCCTTTGATCTGCATACATTTTTCTCTTTTATTACTTTCCCCTAGCTCCTCCTGTTATACACAAAACGTCATTGCTGAATAAGATGAAAACTTTCTCACATTGGTCAGAGATAAGGGGAGGGGGTATAAGGCGTATCCCTAACACAAGACAGCAGGAGAAGTGAAGGTCAGGTGAAGATCTGCACCTGCACCAAGAGAAGCAACATTATTTTGGCTTCTCTGTCACATACACCCTGACTCATACAGAAACCTATTGTTCCAGCTCCATATCTGCCTTGGCTGCAAAAAAATCTAGAAACCTAGAATAACCTTGAATGTAACCCACTGACAATGCTTGCTTATGAAACTCAAACTCCTCCCTTAAAGTCACTCCATCTTCTCCGTACACTATTGCTACTTCTCCAGTCACACCACACTCTCCTGTTATCTCTCCCCCCTCCAGCATGCCCCTGTGGTACACCAGCACATTTATGTCTCCTTTTTTAAAAGGAAAAATATCCCACCTTCATTTTACATTATTTCCAGGGTTCACACACCTTAAAAATAACTAATTACCTGCTTTAGCTTAACTGACTTCTACTGGCAATGCTTATAAACTACACATTTACTGCATGTGGATATACAAATTGTCACATTTCTTCCACCACAATAGTACTGAACAAACAACCCCCCTCTCACAGAGTCCGATTCTTCTTTATCTTACGCTCGCGGTTCAGCTCCTGGGCACTGTCTGGACAACACAACAACAGGCCTTACTTTGTAACTTACGGCACACATATAAAATTGTTCTCTTCTCTTCTCCCTCTCGGCTCTACGTCATGATATCTCACTGCTACATACCTTCCCACAGTCTCCTGCACACCTCTGACCCCTCTCCCTCAGTCTCTGCTCACATGCATACAAAGTATAATAGAATACATATTGTTTATTTTAGGCTAACATACTTGATTGTCTGGTTTCCTTATACACTTCTAGACCTCCACATGTATAGTAAAGATAAAGTAAGTGGTTGATATACAGTAACTTCAGCTAATGTCAATACTGTCTTAAATATGTCAATACTGTGGTTAAAGTGGTTAAAACGTCTGCTAGAAATGCTTATGACGTTTGCTGGCAATAATTTATCTCCACCATGTAACAAGCTTAATCGTACCACGTCAGGCTCCGTTTTTCTCTGGAGGGGGGGGGAGTGAAAGTGGCAATACTCATAATTTACATATGGGGTATACACTTAATCAAAAATTTTCCACCACAGTATACTTATACTGCCTGTCTTGTTTTGTATATTTCCTTATGCTCAATAAATTTAAAAAGCGTGATCGTAAGGAGACATCTACTACAGCTACAGTCAGGAGAAGATCTACAGCTAGCTAGCCAATTGACACATAACTATGATATCTGCGCCCTGCACTTGACCTTCATGCGGGCGTTACCAAACGTGGGGCTGAGACGATCAGGCCCCACAGGCCCCACAGGCCATCATAGAAAATCCATTATGACATGCGCAGAAGGGGTTCCCTGCCATACTGTCAGGGCCATGGGTGGTGGGGCCTGCCCCACTGACAGATACTTGCCAGTGATTCAAGTGCCTTAGGGTACAGTACATTGCACAAACAATTTTTATTTCTTTGAGTTCACTTTGAAAGAGATATTACGGATAATATCCGTAATAAGTTGAGTTATTCAAAATGAATTTTATTCATTGAACTGCTGTGCCTGAGAGATAAGAAACTCAATGAAAGAACTCAATACCGCCATCTAGTGGTGGGGGCGGGGCCCACCGGCCCCTAATGTAGAGACGCCCCTGTTCCAGTCTCAACATGTAAATTTGACGAAAGCCTCAATAATGAATTTTGCAGTTATTGTGCTCTGCGTATTAGGCCTACCTCATCTGTAAATCTGTTGTTGGATGTCGTTCTTCATTTGACGCTTCTCCCATGTTAAGAAACCCTTGTGATTTGATTGTGCCTGGGGGAAAATACTCGCATTTCCTTGCATGCTCATCACACTGTGTTGTGTGTTTTACAGGTCCGTCATGCAGTGCATCTGTCTTTAAAAGCATAAAGGCGCAATCGGGGCTTATTCATTCTTTTCCTTTATGAGGGCTAGCCAAGCGAAAGTTCCAATCATCCGAACCCTCATGGTTGCACGTTACCATTTACATTTATTAATTTAGCAAACGCTTTTATCCAAAGTGATGTACAAAAGTGCAAATAGTGGCAAACAACAGGCACAAGGGCAAGGTGTGTACAGATCATACAATGCAGATAGTGCTGAAGCTGAGCACAAGGTCGGTGTAGCGAGACAGAGCTAATCTGATCTGAGGTTACATTCATCAAATACAGTCACTGGGACAATATAGTGCTGCTATACTACCTACGCAAAGACGTGCTACAAATACAATGTAAGAGATAGTGCTACAAGTACGAGCCAAGAATCTTAAGAGTTTACAAGGTCAAATGGCAATGGTGTCAGTCCAGGTATAGTCTGAAGAGGTGTGTCTTCAGGCCACGTCTGAAAGGTTGGACTGTAGGAGTTGTTCTCAGGTGGGTGGGGAGTTCATTCCACCAGTGGGGGGTGATGATGGAAAAACGACGATGAGTGGAGCGTGGGCCTTTCGTTCTGTTGGTGGGAGGAGCGAGGCGTCCAGATGTAGCAGAGTGAAGCTGTCGAGCACGGTGGCCTGGACAAGCAGCTGGGTGGAGTAGGTGGTCAGGAAAGGGCGGATCCACCTGATGTTGAAGAGAAGGAATCGACAGGAGCGTGTTGTCTGCGAGATGTAGTCATTGAAGTCCAGCCTGTTGTCGAGGGTGACACCCAGGCTCTTCACAGATGTAGAGGAAGTTACTGTAGTGCCATCAAGAAAGAGAGAGCTCTTGAAGAGGAGAGAGCTTGGCCGGGATAAACAGAAGATCAGTCTCGTTCAGGTTCAGCTTTAGGTGGTTGGAGGCCATCCATTTGGAGTTGTCAGCCAGGCATGTGGAGATCTTTTCGTTGACCTGGGGGGTGGAGGGAGGAAGATAGAAGATTGGTTGTGTGTCATCGGCATAGCAGTGGTAGGAGAAACCATGTGAGTTAATAACTGAACCAAGTGAGTTTTTTTTCGGTTTAATCACTGCTAAACTGAAAAGAAACACATTTCCTTATCAAAACGGAGAAAATTCCACTGCTTTAAAAATATGTAAGGTGAATCTATATTCTTGAAGGAGCACTTCCTCTTTTCCCTCAATAATTCAGCCCCCTGTTGAGGGTCCAGGACTGGAGGATGCACTGTGCTGTGTCAGTAGATTCAGCCAGATCACTCCTCCTCCCCTAAATAGCTGTGAGCATAGTTGAAGATAACAGATACTATGAGTTGTGGCAGCACTTTTCTGCAGGCACCCAAAAATCACATAAAAAGCAGTTACTTTCAACAGGGGAATCTTTCACGCTTGGCAGCTTTTGGGGGAGAGACTAGGTGTCTGGGGTGTTTGCCTAGTGCGTTCTCCTCAGTGAAAAACACAGGTTTCTCCGTGTATATTGTATGATTTCTGGAAATAGAACTATCCTTCAATCCTTCTTTTGCTAGGGCATTGCCAGCAGCTGACTACAGAAATCAAAATCTGCTGGACTCAGCCTTGCATGCTTTTCTTCCCTCCAGTTTGGAACAGGGCTGCCAGTGATTGGCAGGAGAAGTTAAGGCAGCGCCCAGGCTCCTGACTGGCTCAGTCAGAGCGGTGCTTGTCCTCAGCTGGCTGTGTCATGCCACGAGGACCTCACAGCTTGGGGAATGGCTGCGTGGGCCAGCCAGGGCTTCCTTGTCTCACTGCTCTCAGGCCCCCTGTGACTGGTCAGGTACCCGTGAATTACTCGGACAACATCTGTAGAGACACGGCGATTGCCACTTTCCTGCTGACTTCACTGTGGTCCACTGACTTGTAGCACGAAGAATCGTTGCTGGCTGTGGGCAAGTGCACTGGAGGACTGTGTTCATTCTGCTTTTCCCCTCCACCAGGAGGTTGCTCTGGTGCCAAGGAGCACAGAGATTGCTGTGGTGAGGTGAGCCTAATGTACAATTGGCGATTTCCAAGAACAGGGTTCCATTAAGGGGAGAAAGGATTAACTAAGAGTCGCACTCAAAGCCATCTCCAGTCACTGAATGTAATTGCACCTGCACTAGTAGTGTCTGTGTTCTACCTTTCAGCAAGCCATGTCCTCGTCTCTGTTGCCAGTCACAAATGGTGCGGGTGGATCGAGCCAGATTCAAGTGCTTTCTGTGTGTTTTCCACAGACCCGCAAAGAGGGTCATTGGCTGCTTGCACTGGTCTTATTTCCCTGAACTGCCCTGACCGCTCCAGCCAAACACTTTCCCTGAGACTTTTTTCTGTGAAAGTCAAAATGAGCTTCACTTATGCAAACACATAGAGTCCTACTTGTATATAGGTAATACAACTAATTGCATATCAGAAACCACCTACCCCCTGCACACACACACACACCTACCAGGTCTACATGAGTCTCTAGCAGAGCTCCTATTTTACACAAGACTGCATGAAATCTGTGCTTGTGTGAGACACACTGTTATGGACCAGATGGTCACTCTGGTGCTTTCCACACTGAAAATTCATGTCCCCTTGTATTACATCACATTAGCGTCATCATTGATTCAAACCGCAGCTAATAAAGTGGCATAAAAGTAAGTACCATGTCCGAGGGTACAACAGCAGCACCCCAGCTGGGAATTGAACCAGCAGCTTGTGCGTTATGAGCCCTGCTCTTTATTAACATGCCACATTGCTCCCCCTCTCTTTGCAATGATTGAGGCTATGACGGTTCTGATTTGCTGACTCATTATGAGTTAAGGCTCCTTACACATTTTTAATGGGACATGGTTTGGAGGACTATGTCTGTATGGGAAATAGGATACAGAGAGGCCAGAGAGGAAGAGTGAAGCTGATCCTTTTCTCACAGCACAGTGCCTGTGCTCTGTGATTTTTCCCCAGTGAATAGGGATTGCCAGTAGCCTCCTCGGTGGTTTTTGTCGCTGCTGTTGTGACATACGCAGAGGATGGGAGCTCTGCCAACACATGTTCCTGGCCCACTCAACCTCACGTTGGAGCGTTACAGACATGTTCTTCACCGACCAGCTGCAAGGCTTCACCGCAGCCTCGTCAAGCATGGCCTGAAGATGTAAAGAAGCAAAAATACAGAAGTACAACAACCACAAAAAAGAGAAGTGAATGAATTCATATACAAGTATCAGAATAAATCAACAGAGAATGATAGAAAGTAAATTTCATAAAACAATAATCACAATAACAATACATCTAAAAACTATGGTATTAAAAAAATTAAGATTCCATTTCAGATTGAGAGGCCCTAACACCTGTGTATTTACACTAAATCTATGTAGGTAGTACTGTGTACCTACATAGTAACTACTCTGTACAGACACATTATGGTTCTTACACAAATGTGATAACACAAACCAATCACACATTAAAGAATTACTTGTTAACAACCTAACATCAAGCAACATTCTCCCGTGTAAATGTGCACAGAAGGTGCATGGGACCTAATTTGGCACAATGTAAACACATGGGTGTTGTAAAATGGGACCAAAAGAAGTGATTTTTTTCAGTTTTGTGACCATAAGATCAATACTCTCCCTCTTGCCTTGCAGCTCCTCTAAGAGCGAAAGAGATGACTGACTTTGAAACAACATTGCTCTTCACATTGCTTTTGACAAACTGGGATGTGGGCCAGGTTCCTCAGGCATGTGGTCTCCTCATTGGCCAGCCATGTGAGTGGAGCACAGGCATGTGTCCCCTGACCTGGCCTAAAAAGTCTTTAGGCCCTGTTCACACCTGGTCTTAACATGTGTCTTGGGTGATCCAATCACAAGTGGACAGCTCTAAATACGGCTGTTCACACTTGGCATTAAAATGCATCCCCACATGCGTCTCGAGTGACCAATTGTGATCAAATCTCACTTCCCCGCTCTATATGCAAATAAACACGTACATCATGTCCGTTTGCAAATGTAAATTTACTCATCCTTTAAAGGTCTGTTTGAACGAATCTTGTTATGACTGTCACTATGAAATAATGCGTGTTGTATCTGTAAATGAAAACTTAGTTGACTAGCAAGCTAGATTCCATTCATCACTGAAATTAAATACCCTTAACTCAGCTGCAGCTGATCTTTTGTTAAATTATGTTTATTGCTGGAAAAAGCAGAAACACTAGATTAGAACATTTTGAACTTCACCGTATTTGTCTGGCACCTTTCCAGTATGGTTGAATTAAATAGGCTAAAATATAACAGCAAGCAGCAATTCAGGGGTCCAAACAATATATTGGAAATTTTGCAACAGTTGAAGTTACGGTTCATGCAAACAAGATTTTTAAGTATATTATTCATATATTAAAAATTGGGTTAAAATGGGCATGTTGAAGTGCTGGTAGAGTCTGTGTTTTTTGACGGATTGCTTTCAAATTTGGCACATCATTTCAGCGAGGCCTAGTCATTGTGCACAAGAAATTTCAGAATGATTGATGCAACAGTGAATGATATTAGCTCGTTTGCATATTAATTAGTAAATGAAGCAACTTGATTGGCTTGTGGTGGCCATGTTTTTTGATGTAGTAGCTTCTCCTTCGTAATTTAGGTCAGGATTTGGTTCAACATGATGTGTTTCAAATTTCATGCAAATTGGCCCAATCGTTCAGGAGAAGATGTCATTTTTGCTGAAATCATAATTATGCAAATTAGCTCAAATCCAATATGGCAGACTTGAAAGGTTCAAGAGGCAAAGTTGTTCCTTGTGATGAGGGGAACCTGTATACCACGTTTTGCGACTTTTCATCAAATGGGTCAAGGGGGCTGAGCTTTTGAAAATGGTGATTTCAATCCAAGATGGCTGCCAGCTCATGTGACCTGTCGGGAGAGTACCATGCATTTTATGGCTATTTGCCCTGGTCTGGGTTTTCTAGGATTCCTTTCCCTACTCAGGACCAGAACAAGCGCAGATAAGATAAGTCAACAAATACACACACATAGCAGGCAAGAGGGCAAATGGTCTACCACCATAAATACCCCAAAATCAGTGACCACGGATCACATACCTACTTAAAATAAGCAGCCATCACTTTAAGATTGCAAGAAGTCACCTAAAACCTAGTCAGATACTTAAAACCTCAACCATAATGATTGACTGTTTGGATTCACATTATTTCACCAGATAAAAGCGGAAGTAGGGCGTGATACGCCCACTTTGTTTATTGGTAAGCATGAATCTGCCCCTCAGATGTAGAATCCTTGGCTAAACGGTGGCTACAGTCATGTTTGGTAATCTGAAAGAGGTTTAGGCACCAAATACTTCTAATGTAATCTTAAAGAACTCTCTCTTTTTAGCCAGTCTAAGTTGCTTAAGCTGTAACATCCTGGTAGACCACAGCTGCAGGGGGTTGCCTTCTCTCCCCCCTTCTCCCCTTCCTGAGCACAATCAGCGTGTGTGTGTGTTTCTTTGTGTGTACGTATACGTTCGGATCACTTACCCTTTTGTACCTTACAGTAATTGTACTCTCATGTCATGGAAAAATGTGGAAAACCCAATGTTGTGTGACACAACACATGTATTTCTCAATATAGCAGCAAAACCACCATTTTACCAGTTCCTCTCAGCTAACTCTCTCCTCTCAACCCATGCCTATTAATGTTTGGTGTCATTGCGATGCTCATGAAGAGCTGAATGCAAAGATGAGAATCTTGAAAATATATCTGGTATTTCCAGATGTTTGGATCGAAAGGACAAAATTAAGTCCTGGAGAAACTTCCAGGCACTCCCCAACCATAAAATTAATCATGTGTGGGTCAGAGAGGTGGAGACAGCTTCTTCTTAAGTCAGGCCTAGAACAGGCCTCTTGGCTCAGTTTTTGCCTCAGCTCAGATAGACGCTCAGTCATCCGTTCAGCCATCCAGTCCGTGGCTCAGTTTATCCTGCAACTCTTGCATTATTTTTTTCTTTTGGAGTTTTGCTGCTATCGAGTGGTTCCTGTGTTCTTCCTTGGGAGAAGTAAACAATTGGCTTGGGTAATTTTCTCTGCACGCATTCATTCACCATTCTGTGATCCATCCATGTTCTTGTTTTGTTAATGTCTGTATGTAATTTAGTGTCTGTTAAGGTAGTGGACCAGGTCTGTAGCCCAGACTTTGAATTTTGTCTTGTCTTAGTGTAACTGCTTAATAAACCTTTTTAATTTATTCCAGTTGTGATTCTATATTTCTGGCAAAGGTTGATCCACCAGACTGCTCATCTCCTACCAATGAATTCGGTTATTTAATTGATAATTAAGATCTTTGATAATAATTTTTAAATTAAATCATTTTTATTATTATTTTACATGTTGGTTAAGTGAGGAGTTTTAGTAATTGACGTCATTTGTGTCCAGTATTCAGAGTGCCGGACGATAAACAAGGGCGTTAATTTCTAAGACCGCTGGGTTCAGACCATTGAATTTTTATAAAATTCTCACTTCCCCGACAGACCTATGGACGCCATGTTGTAGACGATTGTTCAGGAGATGACCCTCTACCATCCTCCCAAATTTGGTGACTTTTCAATGCACAGTTTTGGTTTTATGGGCAAAATTGGAAAAGTGGCGGAAGAATAATAATAAATATAGCTGCAAGCAGCAATTCCGGGGTCCAAGCAATACATTGGAAATTTTAGTTGAAAAATCAGTTGAAGTTATGGTTCAAAACTTTTTGAAAACAAGATTTGTAAGTATATTTTTCACATATTAAAAATTGGGTTAAAATGGGTGTGTTCAAGCACTTGTGTAGTCTGTGTTTTTTGACAGATTGCTTTCAAAATTGGAATATCTTGTCAGTGAGGCCTTGTCATTGTGCACAAGAAATTTCAGAATGATTGATGCAACAGTGAATGATATTGGCTAATTTGCATATTAATTAGGAAATGATGCAACTTGTTTGGCTTGTGGTGCCATTTTTTTGATATAGCAATTTTTCCTTCATATATTAGACAGAAGTCAGTATAAGGGTTTTACATACCAAGTTTTGTGTTGATCAGGCTAGTGGTTCAGAAGCACATGAGTATTAAATGTCAAAAAACTCATTATGTCACCATAGTAATTTGATTCACACATAGCTCTGATGTTATTTGACGTAGCAACTATTCCTTCGCAATTTAGATTGGGGTACGCTCTAAGGCCCTACAAGTGAAATTTTGCATCAATTGAACTTACGGCTCATGAGAAGATTTTTAAGTATATTTTTCACATATTAAAATTAGGGTTAAAAATGGGTGTGTTCAAGCGCTTGTGGAGTCTGTGTTTTGTATGGATTGCTTTCAAATTATGCAAATTAGCTCAAAATCCAATATGGCGGACTTGAAAGGTTCAAGAGGCAAAATTGTTCCTTGTGATGAGGGGAACCTGTATACCAAGTTTCGTGACTTTCTGTCAAATAGGTCAAGGGGGTTGAGCTTTTGAAAATGGCGATTTCAATCCAAGATGGCTGCCAGCTCATGTGACCTATGGATGCCATATTGTAGACAATTGTTCAGGACATGACCCTCTACTATCCTACCAAATTTGGTGACTTTTCAATGCACAGTTTTGGTTTTATGGGCAAAATTGGAAAAGTGGCAGAAGAATAATAATAAATATAGCTGCAAGCAGCAATGATAATAATAATAATAATAATAATAATCCGAGTTAAAACAAGAGGGTTCCAGCACCTTCGGTAATGAAAATGTTTCATAATGTAGTTTAATATCAAAGGGTGTTTGCTGGTTTGATAGTGTGAATAGGCCTACATCTATGAATTACTTTTCTAAAACCTCAATCATATCAATATCTGAGCTCAATCATACAGGCTTACGCTCCTTCTCGGCCGTTACGTTCCTCCCAGGAACGTCGGCTAGCATTGCCATCCCTACACACAAGGCAATCTCAGTCCAGACTATTCTCACATGTAGCCGTCCTACTACATGCCCATTAGACCCTATCCCTACCAAACTCCTCCAGTCCATCTCTCCCACAGTTGTGGCAGCATTCACTCATGTGATAAATGCTTCACTTGCCTCTGGAGTGTTCCCAACTCTTTTCAAACAGGCTAGAGTAACACCTCTACTCAAAAAGCCTTCTCTCAACCCTGCTCATGTTGAGAATTATCGGCGGGTCTTGTTACTTCCATTCCTATCCAAGGTCATTGAAAGGGTGGTATTTAAACAGGTCTCAGAATTCCTCTCTAGGAATGACCTCCTTGACCCAAACCAATCCGGTTTCAAAAGTGGTCACTCCACTGAAACAGCTCTGTTGTCGGTGACAGAAGCACTAAGAGCAGCTAGAGCTGTGGCTCAGTCCTCAATCCTCATCCTACTTGACCTATCAGCTGCCTTTGATACGGTCAACCACAACATTCTACTATCAGTACTGTCAGAAATGGGCATCTCGGGCAAAGCACTGTCTTGGTTTGAATCCTACCTCACTGGGCGCTCATTTAACGTGTCATGGCAAGGACAGACGTCCTCATCCCATCACCTCCCTACAGGGGTACCCCAGGGCTCAGTGCTAGGGCCCCTCCTCTTTTCAATATATACTGCCTCTCTGGGCCCAGTTATCCGCTTGCACGGCTTCTCGTATCACTGCTACGCAGATGATACCCAGCTATGTCTGTCGTTCCCGCCTGATGACCCCACAATCTTGGCGCGGATCACGGATTGTCTTGCAGACATATCCCTATGGATGAAGGCTCGCCACCTTCAGATAAACCTCTCTAAGATTGAACTCTTGGTCATCCCAGCCAAGCCATCCAATTTAAAACTTGCCTCAAATATTCCAAACCTTCTAAGGTTGCAAGAAACCTGGACGTCATGATTGATGACCAACTATCCTTCTCTGACCATGTTACCTCAGTCTCTCGGTCGTGCCGCTTTGCACTTTACAATATCCGCAAAATCCGTCCCTACCTGACTCAATATGCTACCCAGCTTCTGGTACAGGCCTTGGTTATCTCCCGCCTCGACTATTGCAATGCCCTCCTAGCTGGCCTCCCAGCGTGTACAGTGAAACCACTACAAATGGTTCAGAACGCGGCGGCGCATCTGGTTTTCGATCAGCCCAAAAGGGCCCATGTCACCCCATTGCTCATTGAGCTCCACTGGCTACCCGTGGCTGCTCGTATCAAATTCAAGTCTCTCATGCTTGGCTACACAGTGACCTCTGGGTCTGCTCCGACATATCTGAGCTCAATCATACAGGCTTACGCTCCTTCTCGGCCGTTACGTTCCTCCCAGGAATGTCGGCTAGCATTGCCATCCATACACACAAGGCAATCTCAGTCCAGACTATTCTCACATGTAGTCCCCGCTGGTGGAATGAGCTACCTTGTGCCATAAGAGCAGGGGCGTCCCTCTCTATCTTTAAGAACCTCTTGAAGACCCAGCTCTTCCGAGAGCACCTCCTCTCCTAAACACTTCTTACAACTCCAACATAATTCCATCTCTGTGCACCTTTTGCCTCACATTTTTTCCCCTGTAACTAATTGTTTGTTTTCACCTTTCACCTTGTTCACCTTTGTTTTCTACTTTCCTTGACTTACTTAGTTGAGTTAAGTTGTTTTAGGTTGCACTTAAAGCTTTACGCTACGGTCTTCTACATTACTGTAGCTTGCTTGCTGTTCCTCACTTTTAAGTCGCTTTGGATAAAAGCGTCTGCCAAATGACCTAAATGTAATGTAAAAACCGAAGCACGCTTGTTATGGAAGAAGGGACATTCTAAAAACGTGGAAATGGCTTAATGTCCCAAACAGCGTATGGAGGACAAAAAATGACATAAGCATAAATAAATAAATAAATGCATAAATAAATAAATAAATAAATAAATAAAGGAAAAATGAATCCATTTTGGTAATGAAAAAGGGTATTTCTGTATTTTTACATTTATGTATTTATCTCCGCATTTCTACATTTATTTATGCATTTCTGCATTTATTTACGTATTTCTGTATTTCTACATTTATTTATTTATTTCTGTATTTCTACATTTATTCATTTATTTATTTCTGTATTTCTGTAAAAAGCAAAACTAAAATCCAAGGAACATGGTAGTTAGACCGACGTTTCTTTCAGCGCTGTCCTCTCAGTCTTGCTTTTATGTTAGTTGATGGAAAATTAAGCTACGAAGCGTTTTCCTTATAATGGGCATCAATGGAGAGTTTTGCTTTTTTGATAGGAGATAGTGTTTATGACATGTGAGATGTCAGACAAATCTGGTGATCATTGATCGCTGTTTTGGGACATTAAGCCACGTTAAGCTTGTTCCATATAATGGCCGTCAATGGAGAGGGAAACGTACTGAGATAACGACCATACTCCTAGGATTTTGGTTTTGATTTTTTTGACAGGAGGAACTGTTTCTGACAAGAGATGTCCGAGAGAAATTTGGGGATCATTGATCGCAATTTTGGAACATTATGCCACGTTAAGCGTTTTAGAATGTCACCTTGATATTCATGATATCGTAAATCTTGACTCCCACAATAGTCTATGTAGTGGCGAATCTTTAAAAAACTTAATTCGCAGTTAAGCCACTTCTGCAGGGAAAACGGATCAAATGTAATCTACGCGTGTCAAATTCTTCTTTATGCAGCATTCAATATACAGCAGGTTACTCACATCATGACACTGAAGATTTGCTTGCAATTGGCGACTTTACTTGAAAAAGGAAAAAGAACTTACAGGTTCCATAGACAAACAATTCACACAAACAAAAATGCGAGTATCGCAGATAAACTGTATATCTTATAACAGAATGAAGCTCAAGACGAGCTTTAAGGTACACCAGGGTGCTTGCCATTTTCCCAAATAAAAAATCCAGACGTTTTCCAGACTTTTTCAAAACTGATCATTATTTTTTTAAGACCTCGACTTTATGCAGTTTTGTGCTTGCGTGCGTACTTTTTTGTTGAGATTGTAGCTTTTGCGTTTAGTAGAAAAGTTAATTTTAATAAAAGCATGAATGAATGAATGAATGAATGCAGAATTCACAGTAAATCATGTTTTACTAGCAAAAATGTTTTTAAAACGTGTGAAAATCAAAAAAGTGCATCAATTTTACATGAACATGTTTCACCAAGAGCACAGTCAGAACAATGAAAGTATGAATGAATGAATGAATGGATGGATGGATGGATGAATGAATGTATATAGAATTCTTTTAACTCACATCTTTCTTCCCATCCTTAACATATTTTACTTATCTTTATCTTGTCATTTTAACTCACAAAAACATTTGAACAAGTTGTATCCAATGACATTCACAAAAGTGCATACATTTCACCAAGAGCACATGGTCAGAACAAAAATATAAATTGCAAATGGCAAAGACTCATCTTGGCTCATCTAATGTTTAATTTCATTTAACTTCAAATCCAGGTTTTTCTGGACATCACTCAGCTCTTGTTCCTTTTCTTTGGCAGCCTTCCTCATGGCATTTGACTGTGCTATCAAAGGGATTTGACCAAGCTGCTCCGCTTTGGCAGCCAAGTCATTAGCAGAGGATAGAAGAGCCCACTGATGTTCATCTCAAGCCGTTTTTTTATTTTCTTTAGTGCATCAACCTCTTCCAAGAGGGCCTCTCTCTTCTGTCCATGCTGCAACTCTTCTCTTTTCTTTTTTTCATCTTCCAAGAAAGACCTGTATTTCTGTCTTGCGCATGATGCCGAAAGGAGAAGTTCTTTAGTAACTGAGACATTTGTGACACCTCCAACATAAGAGACGTGATCGTTGATGATCCTCTGTGTGACCAGTGTTCGCTCTTTCATGCTTTCAACCTCTATTTCTCTGTTCACAGAGAAGCCGCGCTCAACTGAGGCTTGTCCATGAGACAGCAAGAGGATCATTCTCACCAAATCCCACAACTTTTTCCACTCTGGTTTATTTGCCATGTGTTTGTACATCAAGCAATCCAGTCTCAACTGAAAAGCATAAGCCAAGAACTCCTCATCAGCTCTACAGTATGTAGAGAAGTCATTGAACTGCTTGAGGATTTCATCACAGTTTCCCTCTTTCAGTTGTCTGGCACTTACGAGTTGCTCGAGACATATCTTTAATTTTCGTTTGCACTGATCAGGATTCTAAACAACTTGTTTAGGGTCCAGCCACCCCAAATTCCGAACCAGAGCATACCTGAGTGGACATTTCTCAAGTAATTTTGCAACTGCAGCTTGAATGAATGACTTTGTGTTTGAGCGAAGGGTGAATACCTGCTTCTCTGACACCTTTTTCTTGGTTCTTAGGTCTTTGAGCATTCGTTCAGCCACAAACCCCAAGTTCACCTTTGCTGCTTCTTTGTGGTTCCCACTGTCGTTCACATCAACACTGAAGAGCTTATCAGCAGAGGTCACCTGCATCATCACATCTTCTTTGATGAATCTGTCCATAAGATCTGTGATGATCTTGAAAAGGTCCTGTCCAAGAAATGGGAGTACCGGCCTGTCAGTCTGGTATTTCTCCAAAAGAGGTTGGAACTCCTTAGCAATTGACAGGAATATGTTGGCCTTGGTGAGAAACAATGGGTCATCACAGCTTTCTGCAACAACAGAGAACGATTTACTTTTGGGCTCTGAGAGTTGTTTAGCCCTCACACTAGCCACATATTTCTGAATATGTGGCCAAATCTCTATTGTTCTTTCTGTTACAGGTAAGTTCTCAAGCCAGCGATGTGGGCAGTATTGCCTCGGGATGAGGTGGCAGCCGGTAACTTTTGTGTAGTCTTCACGCCTGGCTGGTGAGTCTTTGAAAAGCCAAAAAAGAGAACTGAGTGTTTGCTTAACCCCCCAGTTGGTTTTCGCACTTCCAGCCTTAAATGCGTTGTGCATAACATGGAGTCCACAACTACCAACATTCAGCAATTTGCTGCCTGTTTCCTGCTCAATGTTTTGTGTCACCATGTCATACACCTTCCAGTTGACAGCTGGACCATCCATTGATAGCTGGAGGATTCCATGTGTTCCAGCTGCCTCACAGGATTCTTGCAGGCATGTGTGTAACTCTGCTGCAGTGGCATGTCCAAGAAACTGTGAATCAAAGTACCTTGACCGGACTTCGTCACCATCCCAAAAGCGGATGTGGATATCTACTTGCTTTTTCTGAAGATTGTCATTTAGACTCTCATCAAATAAGAGAACATATTTATCCGAAGCTCTGATCTTTGCCTTTAAAAGGGATCTGAAATGAGGAGCAATCCCAAAAGATGTTAGGTACGCTGCCTTTGATTCACCACGTGAATTTTTTTGCAATATCACTGTCTGGAAACATTAGCTGGAAGACACTGCTGAGTCCATTGCAGCTCTTGAATGAGTTGTGTTTGGTTACCAGCTCCAGGGCCCAGTAAATCTCAGCAGTCAGGACTTCAGTGCCTTGCATAAAATTTGCTACTGAGAAGGTTGTTGCAGCAGGAGATGCAGGAGTTCCAGTTGATGCAGTCACACATGAAGCAGGGGAAGGAGTGACGGCTGAAGTGCTGAAACAAATAAATATTTATTTAATAATAATAATGTATTGCGTTTGCAAAAATCAATAATTTCTAATATAAGTTAATAATGCACTATTGTCTAAACAATGTCTAATGTCTAAGCATGAATTGTATTAAAAACTAGGTGTGCCACATAATGGCGGTCATAACAAATGGTATCATGTCATTTAATATTAACATTGGTATTCATTAACTATACAAATATTTTATTAGATTAATAAAATATAAAAATAAAATTCTTATATAAGATGAATGCATCATATTTAACAATTAACAAAACTACAGAAATCTATACTTCACAGAAGTAATTGTAATTATAATGAACTAGCAACTGAAATGTGTGTTACCATAAAGCTAACTGCAGCTAACATCCCAGTCAGTCAGCATGTTCAGCTAGTCAGACATAATGTTACACCAGAGAGCCATAAACGAGCTCTGTTTACACTCATCTTTGAGGACAGCCTACAGTGTAGTAACGTGACTTATTTTTTAAGTAAATGAACTGTATCTTACCTGTACTGTGGAGCAGTTCTTGATTGAAAAAAGCTAGACACCGGCGGTGATCTCAATGCACTGGCAGCCAGATTTGAGTTGCTTTGGAGATGGCTCACCAATGCTGCCTCTCCCATGCTGACAATGTCAATGTTTTTTGCACAAAATTTGCAATATGCTTTTGTGTTGGACTTAGGGTCCAGTGCAATCCAATTTTTAAACTTCGGGTGTTGGAGCCATAAGTTCGAAAACACGCAACGACCCATTTCTGCTGGCAGCACTGGGCTAGCTACGTGTGTCAACTTAGGGCGTACTCACAGTAGGCCCGGTTGCCTTGTACCGTGCTCAAGCACGATTGTCCCCCCTTCCCCGCTGGCCTGTGCTCACATTGCGCTTAACGTTCCGGGCCCGAGCATGCTTACGTCATCACGGTGCAACTTTTTGTGTTGAAGAAAAGCGCTCTCACACAGCACAAAGGAGTTCAAGATTGTACTTACTTTGTGGCTTATTTGGATTGACACACGGCCCTCTCACATGCCTTATAAATTTATTGATTATGCTACGCAGCGATTTTCATTTAATCATGCTGCACATATAAGATTTTTACGGAGGCAGCTGATGTTTCAGTCATTATGCTAAGGGACAGACCAATATTTTGTGTCAGATTACAGTAGCCTAAGCACAATAATGTTAGCTAATGTTAACCGGTTAGGGCTACTACTTGTGTGTGCGCTACTGTCATCATTACAACAACAAGCATCTTCTATTACTGCTTGGATAGTACACTTTTCAATTCATTTGAGAGTATTTGGGTTAATAACGTGTCTGGTTCTTACTTTATTGATGAACGTGAATTGTAGTCTGTGAGTAAGCAGCTCCAAATTCCTCCCTCAACGTCAGCTGCCTCCGTAAAAATCTTTTTATACGTGCAGCACGATTAACTGAAAATCGATGCTTACTGGCTGGAGAGCTAACGTATAACTATCTAGCAATAGATTTGACAAACATACATAGTTAGCTCATAGGCTCCCTATCTGAAAGATTGTTGAAGACTAGCTACTTAAATAGGTTGGCTGCTTCCTTTGTGATACTCTGACTAAGCCCCTGACAACAGCAATATGCTTACATCGCCACGTAAAGAATGGGTAGTTTTATTCCGCTTGCTAGTAATCAAGCTAATGTGGGGATCCGCAGAGTTATTTTTAGGTATAGATCTACAGAACTAACCAATAGAATTTTGGAGGTTGCCAGCTTGTTATATTTAAGGAAGTCAGCTGGCTAATCAAATCATGGTTTAAAGGAGTTATTATCACTGGGCGTGTAACTAACAGATATCCAGCTAACTGTTGCTATAACGGATATATCTGTGAAATGGGACAGTCGCATCATTGACGTCTTGTTCGAGTTCCGTGCTCGGGCACGGTTAGCGATCACACTGATGCACACTGTGCCCGAGCCCACCTCTTCAAGCGGACCCGGGCACGGTACGGCGCGAACACACTAGTCAAACGAACCGGACTTTGGGGGTCAAACGTGCTCGGGCACGGTACGGATTGCCTAGTGTGAGTACACCCTTAGTAACAGCAGGCTGCAGTCCAGACCAACATTGCGAGTTTCATTGTTAAAGGAAAAGCTTGCTCAGTTTGAAACACTAACTGCAGGCAAGCTAGTTCTTACGGCATAAGAACAGATGGATTAAAGTTTACTAATTCATATAGCTACAAGGAAGCTAACGTTACCATGCACAGACGTGTCTATGTACAAACTGCTCTAATTACACATCATCGTCATGGGCGTGCAGCCATGGCCTTATTACATATTTACATGACATGACACTGATAAAGTTAATCTGATTCAAGTTATTTTTTTCTGCTATTGTTAATTTGCTAAACAGACCAAGTCCTAGCAGTTGATAATCTAACGCAGCTTGCTGTAACGTTAGCCATATGCTGTAGTTAACGTTACAACTGCGACCTTCACAGTACATTATACAGGTTGTAGTCATTGTATCGGATTGTCATGAGAAACAACAACAAAAAACATTATAAAACAAATTTTACCTGGACGTCCTCTCACGGAGTGCGTTGTCTGCTTCACACATGTGAGATGTTTACTTCCTAGTTTCGGACGCCCGTTCAACGAATAACGTGACTGGCCTACTCAAGTTGACAAGGTAACACGAGCTTTGATTGGATATCACTCCAGCACATTTATGTGACCAGCTAGCGAAATCATATCAACTTTTGCTTTTCTTCATATATTACGTATTTTAAAATGTTTTTGTGCATTTGTGCAGACTCGGGTGGTTGACATATAAGCCTGAAAAATGATTTTTTAAAAAACTTCAAATATTATCCCTGAAAATCATTTATTTGTGTTCTTGTGACTCTTGAATTTTCAAATATACTTGTGGTGTTTTAGATATTGTATCGAAATCTTTATTTATTCACCAATTTGCTATATCAGTGCCTAAAATTGTCATATGGTGTGACATGAAAGCTATTTTATATAAAATGAAAATGGGGTATTTCTTTCTCAATTTACTTACTTCACCATACATTTTCATCACAACTGCATTGATATTTCACATTTCCTTGTGAAAATTTGTTATATTTTGCATTATTTTTTCTAAATCATCACGCAAAGTAGGACATCTCTCCTCAGACTTTCAAGATATTTTAGATTAATTCTGATAAACCTTATAATAACTCTAACAAAATGCTTGAGACTGTTGCTGATACTATTTCCCTTGTGTTGTAATGACGTTTTCATGATGTATCACTAAGAAAGCCTTTTTCTTGTCACAATTGTGAAATGTCACACCAGATGACATGGTGTCACGCCATAGGATGAACTGCACTTCACCACAATTTGTCGATGCAAAAAAGTGTATTATGTATTTAACATGCAAACAAAAAAGCAGTTAAAGATAAATCACACAAACATTTTTATCAACAGTGTGATTTTTGGCATAGGTTACACAGGAATTCCAAATGCTGAACTAAGATCATAGAACAATATCTTTCACATAGCCTTAACGGTCCAATAAAAACACCAAATAACATTACGTGTATTCAGTATGAATTAACATTTAAAATCAGTTGATATATAAATGTGAACGTGAATATTGCTATAAATGATAAAAAGTGAGGCCTTTCACATGACTAAAAATTATCAACACACAACAAACTTTCAAACTGAAGAAACTCAAAAGTGTGAGTCAACATGTTATCATGAATGCATATTTAAAAAATATGAGGTGAGTGGGTGATTGGGTTATAACAACAATGGTACCTTTTCAGTAAACAGTAAAACAGTAAAAATATTATCATTCTAGCAAATAGATGAGTGTTGTAAACTGCATTAAGGAGATTCACAGACATTCAGAGGATCCGTATTTTTTCACATAAGTCAAAAATGTACAATGTATCATTCACAAATTAATGATTCGATCAATCATATAAAATTTGGTAGTTGTTCAGTTTTAAACTTCAGTGGAAAATGAAAAGCTTAAAGCCTTCAGACCATATTAAACTTCAGCCAATCAATGTCAGAGAGCTTGGCAGACCTGTGAAGTGGTTCAGGCTCAGATATCGTACATACTATTTGATTGCAGCTGTAAAATATGCAGTCTGGTTTATCTGGCCGGATGAAGACATTCTTGTCACCAACTTGCTTCATGCAATTCATTTCTGCCTCAGTGTGATATACATTCATGATCTGGCATCTTTTAATATGCACAGCGTAGCAAACATGGTAAAACATGGTTAAGTGAAATGTAAAATTGAAAAGGGAAACATTAATTATATAGATAATATATTTTTCCCATCAAACTTTTTAAATGCATATGTTTTGAATATATATTTATACAAATATTCTTGTAAAATAAGTTATATGTCATATGATGCGACAGATGTGTCATAAGGTGTGACATGGAAAAAGGTGTGACACCATATGACACATTGTCACACCATATGACGTTTTGTTCAGTTAAGCTAATCTATTATCCAACTGAAAACAGATAGCCTATACCTATCATGTAATTAGCCACATGGCAGCAACGATTTTTAAGAATTAATGAGTAAGATTTGTAAAAAATATTTAATTTGTATGCAAATAATGTCACACCATAAGACACAAAACATTGACCACTATTGATGATGTCAGATATAGAGCTTTTTAACAAAAAATCATAAAAGTAAAACTTGCCTCTTGACCTTGCAAACCACTCCAGAGATGTTATCACTACTTCCTGGTTGAGGGTGGGCCTCTTCTTCATTAAGGTGTACAAATTATTGCCCATTTAAAATATACACTATAGTGTCGCACCATATGACGCCCATTTTACGGACAAAATGTATTTGGTCAGAACTTGCTATGACATTATGCATAGACATCAACACTTTCTGTGACCATTGGAAACACCTAATAATTTCACTTGAACTGGAGAGCTATCAAGTATTTATGCTTTATTTGGATATATACTCTTATTATTAAGGTCACACATAGGCCGGACAGTCACACCATATGACATTTTTGATGTTTGGATCAAAATTCTAAGAGGAGATCTTAATACATCAACAACAACCTTAGTATATTGTACTACATGCTATCAGAGGAACAACATTTACATATATATTTTAAACAGCTAATCACACCGGTGTGACCGCCGCTGGCGTGCGAATGAGTGCGTACTTCCGCTACGCAGAGGACGTCAGTTCCGAATGTGGTCTGAAAGATCGGATCTCAAATGCGTATTTGGTGTGTTCACACCTGTACTTAGCGCTGTCCACTTGTTATCGGATCACCAAAGACGCATGTTAATACCAGGTGTGAACAGGGCCTTACTGACAGTGACAGGAGCATTCGCACACAAAGCCCAGTGGCATCACATGTATAGGAAGAACGGGTATGCCTGGGGACTGTACTGCAGGGTGGTGTGGTAGTATGTAGCAGTGCTCTTAACCCCAAAGACTGTGGCAGGGGCCCTGTTGCACCTTTGGGAAAGCTAATTGAGCTAATTTGCCTCAGGAAATATCCAGCTGTATACATGAATAACATGAAAACTATAAGCTGCGTGAGTTGCTCTGGAAAAGAGCATCTGGCAAGCAAACGCGATGCAAAGTTTGGAAAAAGGTATGACCCTGTCAGTCTCCTTATCCAACAGGACGGGACTGACCATCAGATAATAAGCAAACTGTGCTGAGCACTTTTCAGCCACAAGGAGAAGAACATGGTCATGGGTGCATACCTTTCCAGCAAATGGTAATATGCCATTTTATGTATTATATTATATTACATAGTATTATATGTGTTTGTGTGGGCTTTAGCTTGAATCTCAAGATTCAAAGTGACAAATCAACTAAAAATGTCACAGCATATTGATAGAGTTGGATAATCCTGATTTTCAAAGCATCTCCAAGGTAAAGATCTCTCTTTAACTGAGCAATACAGTGTATTTTGATATCTCATCCCATAAAGAAGCTTGAGCTGTCAGTTCACATCAGTGACCACTATTATCCACCTCACAAATCAGAATGAAACATATTCATGCTGACCCAAGCTGTGGGCTACTTGCATACCTGACCTGCACACAAATTCATTCAACAGCACACAGATGTCAGGTTATTGCAAGGCAGGCTCAGTGTGTGTGACTGAAACAGGTCTGACTCAACCAGACCCATTCTCCCTCAAAGACTGGGCCAGTGGCTGTGTTTGGAGGCAATGCTGTGGAGTGCAGCTCCAGCTGCACCACAGGATAATAAGCTACCCCCTTTAGCTGCAGTGTATGGTATGTAAACATTTGCAGGACATGGGCACAAAAGTTAGTCTGTTTTCACAGTGCAAGCGAGAAATTGGGCATGAAAGTTCTCTGGCTCTATGACAACATAAAGTGCTACTTGAAAGAGGGGATGCAAAGGGAGTTTCTGCTCCTCCAAAATCCCCCACAAAACACTGAAATGATTATGAAACTCTGAAAAGCATACTATGTCAATGGTCACATGATGTATACATTTAAATATTATGTATTTACAAAAATACACACATACATAGATATAGATATCAATACAGGTATAGGTATGACCATGGATATATGCTACATTCTCATTCTAATTATTATTGTTTGTTTTCTGTGTACAAAGTGGCTCTTGGCCACAGCAGCAAATTGAGGTAGAGTGAGTTGTGGCCTGTTGTGTGAAAAGAGGACTCTTCGTGTAGGCTTTGGCATGAATCTGAAATTGCACTCCAAGTGCTGAGGGCATTCTATGATTACCTCAGAATGATTACTCTGGTCAGCCAAAAGCATAGCTTTTTATTCCCCAGAGAACAGTGGACAAAAACACTCCACTCCACCCTGGCATAATGGATGGTACTGCTAAAGAATGTAGCCTGCCATTTATTTTAGAGTAGCCTTCCTCCTAAACTTGTAGCTACAGTTTAAATACATATATACAACATGTGCATGTCACACACTTTTCCAATATTGCTATTAAGTGCATTGTAAAAGACACAAACTAAAAAACACTCATCAGCCTGGGGTTGTCATTTTTCTAATGACTATGCAGAGAACTTTGCGGGTACTGTGGGAATGTGGTTTATGCTGCAATACATGGACAAGCTAGAGCAGTAATTTAAGGAAACAAAACTGCTCACTTCTCTAAAGCCTATACAATCACACAGCTGTTTTAATATCACCCTTTATGACTGACAAATGCACTGAGGTGTAAACAAGAATACCAAGATGAGCATTTAGAGAAGTTAGAAAATAACCTGAGGTTGTTGGTGCCTTCCAAGCGTAGATGTCTGACAGATGTGATGAGTTGACTTCTTGTTGTCAGCCTGAATTTTGTGCAGTGTGAATTTGTGCCACATCTGAAGATGATGCAAATGACAGTGAAGAATTAGAAGGTTATGTCACTGACAGTTTAACTGAAATTCAAGTATGTCAAGGTATATTCACCCCGGCATAGTCACTGTGCAATGTGACCAAGCCAAGTTGCATTTTAAAAGAATGTTCTTTTATGAACCCATCTATAAGGTTTCAAGATTGTTTGAGCTCCATTGTTTTTTTCTTCATGCATGATGCTTTCTTTTTGCTAATGATATGAAAGGCACAGAGGAACTTTATTTGACCTGTTTTAGCCATGTGTAGCTGTTTCTGCATTTTGGGACTCTTTTGTCACCTGGATCTCATCTTGTTTAAAAATCTCTATCCCTCTATCCCATAATATCCCTGTATTGTAAAACTGCCCCAAAAGGTCAATGGTTTGATTCCCCACTGGGGGCACTGCTAGTGTACCCTTGGGCAAGGTACTTAACCCACAACTGCTTCAGTAAATATCCAGCTGCATAAATTGATAAAAAATTGTCAGTTGCTTTGGATAAGAGCTTCTACTAAATGGCAATAATGTAATGTAACATTTCCTTATAGCTAAACAGCAAGGCCAATGTATATGCACTGGAACAATACACTGGAATTCAACCTGCTCCCCTAACCTTCCCAGCTAAATCCCTTTGGAGAAATATTACAATAAAATTAAATACTAATATGGCAGCCTTGTTTAGATTATATAGATACTGGACTAGCTTTAGGGATGTTGGGGTTAACAAAGTCTCATTAACTGATCTTGATGTTGTGCATATGTATGTGGATGCATATACCTGTCTGTGTAGATATATACGATCATATTAACATATGTATTTATACCCCGCATTTTTCACCCTCTTCACTTCCCCAAATTGGATTTGAGTCAGAATTTTAACGTGTAAATATTCAGTTGAATTAGAATTGTGCATATCTTTTACTTTGGAATTGGAATAGGTGATTTATAGTTAATGAGATGAATGGAATTAATGCGCTTTATGTTTAACATTGACAACATAATAACTACCTGAAGTGACATTACTCACATAGTATACCATTGTAACAAAATTACTTCTGGTATTAGTGTAATTAGTAGGGATTGAATTGTATGGAATTTTGTGGAATTGATCCCAACCCTGGCATCAATAAAGCACACATTTCTTGTAGTGTTATATACTGTACCAATATGCAACCAATATGGATGGTGATGGTCGGTGTGTGTAACTGAACATTTATTTCTCTCATTCCAGCTATTGGATTTTCGTGATCTTTGAACCACTTTGAGCAGGATATCACAACAGGATATCACTGGAAGCTTGCAATGTCATGAAGGGAATGTTCTTTTTTAATGAAATGACAAGGTGGGCATTGCCAGGAGCCAGTGTCAGAGAGGAATTAGAATGACTGTGAGAATAAATCAGTGTTTTGTTTCTTGTGGCTGTTAGCACAGTATCTTGGAGAACGTGTCAGTCTGCTATCTCATACTATTATCCTGACCGACTAGTGGGGGTCACTATTTGACGGAAGCAAGCCACATGCTGTTATCCTCCCCTACATCCCCAGTGGAACACTCCAATTTGTTCTAATACTCCCCGTCATCATCAGCTGATGATGTCCATTTTTCCCATTCATTTAGAACTCCACCTTCAGAATAAATTACTTGGAGGAATCAAATGGTGAAATGGACAGGGGTGATTCTTGCATATGTAGTACACTGTAACATAAACTGTGCATAATGTTTGAAAAGCAATTATGAAAATGGTATGGTGGTATGACAATTGTGTGCCATGTCAGTGTCATAAAGCCATCATGAAGTGCTACTGATGAATTCTTTATAAAGTAGTAATGCCATGCTCATGAATGTGTTAGACGGGTGACAAATTAAAGGAAAACCCTGAATAAATGAGTGGAGAAACATAATGAATGCAGATGCTTCCATACAGGTGTACTGCATGGTACAATTAAGCAATTAACATCCAATCATGCTCTGTGGCATGTATAAAAATGTTGAGCAGGCCCATTTGCTGGATCAAGATGGCAAGAGGAGAAGATCTAAGTGATTTTGAAAGAGGGTTCATTGTTGGGGCACAGATGGCAGGATCTTCAGTCACAAAGACTGCTCAACTGGCTAGTGTTTCAATAGGAACAGTGACTAAAGTGACATCTGCATTTAGATCTATGGGAAAGACATCAGTAAATAGGGTCGGAAATTGTGGTCGACAGCACACATTCGATGACTGTGATGCTCGTCCATTAGTGCGATATGTAAGGAAAAACAGAAGAGCAACTCTTCCGCAGGTGATTGAGAATGTCAATGCAGGACATGATCAGACTGTGTCAGCAAGAACAGTCCGTCGACAATTACATAGAGAGGGATATTATAGTAGGGTTGCAGTGCATAAACCCCTCATTACAAAGATGAATGCACATTTGAGAGTTCAGTGGTGCAAAAACCATAAGCACTGGTCTACAGAGATGTGGAAAAAAGTGATATGGTCAGATGAGTCATTCTTCACCATATTCTCGAAAAGTTGGCGAATGCATGTGTGGCGTACACCAAGAGAACGGTACAGGCCTGAATGCTTGACCCCTACAGTGAGGGGGTCCGGTGGCTCTGTTATGCTGTGGGGGGCATTTTGCTGGCTTGGCTTGGGTCCACTTGTCCCCTTAGAGGGAAGGGTCGCTGCAAATCCATACAAGGTTGTTCTGAGTGATCACCTTTATCCTATGATGAAAAATTTCTATCCTGATGGGAGTGGTCTCTTCCAGGATGACAATGCCCACATCCATAGGGCATGAGGGGTCACTGAATGGTTTGATGAGTAGGAAAATGATGTGAATCATATGCTGTGGCCTTCACAGTCACCAGATCTCAACCCAATTGAACACCTATGGGAGATTTTGGACCAACGTGTTAGACAGCGCTCTCCACCACCATCAAAACATCAAATGAGGGAATATCTTTTGGAAGAATGGTGTTCCATCCCTCCAGTAGAGTTCCAGAGGCATATACACCAAGAATATACACCAAGGCGTATTGAAGCTGTTCTGGTGGCTCGTGGTGGCCCAACACCTTACTAAGACACTTTATGTTGGTTTTTCCTTTAATTTGTCACCCGTCTGTATATGCTTTATGAAGGCATTATGAAGTCACCTGTATCTGTGACATCTCTTACCCCCCTCAGTGTGTTCTTCATGTACATCACTTTTGGAACATTTCCAACAAATTTCTTGGCAAAATGGCAAGATGAAATCATTGCATATATCATGTAAGATAAGGAATTAATTCAACAAGTTGAAAACTTGGCTTCTTTAGCTGGCTGACCTGACTGACCATTAGCAACTGCTCCCTTGCAAGTGAGGTTTATCAAATTTCCTTAAGTCACAGCTTGATATAGCAGTCTATGAAAGGTATAACAGAGAGCGTAGTCACCTGGAACTTGCAACTGCAACTAACAAGTTGACAGACAAACAACAAAAAATTTCCATTATAAACTGTGAAATTGAATCATTCCTTTGAATTTCATTGTTTTCCTGGTCAATAGTTTTGTTTGGAAAATTCAGAAAATTAATAAGTGTTTGTTATTTAACAAGCAATTTCTAGGCAAAGTAAATTGTACATTGATGTAACGCAAGGAGTTACTGAAAAAAGTGGAATAACTGACTCTTTCAATATGAATTTCTGAAGAGATCTGAAGTTCATGTCAAAAGTGGCTTTTATTTGGGGGGGCGCTAGTGAGCAGGCAATGGAGTAAGCTGCGTTTTGGGAAGCTCTGCTGAATTTTGTCATAAAACTTAGATGTTTGGCGCTTAATACATCCCAAACAGGTGCAAAATATATATCTTAAGCTATTTACTATTATAATTTTTATTTGGTTTTAAGTTCATCCTGTTTATGGCGAGCAACTTGCAGAACTTTGCCTATATGGGAAGAAACAGACCCATTGCTAACAAGGCTAGCACCGAGCCCAAGAAGTCACCGCCTAACAAGCTAGCAGAGGCCATGACAGACATTAAAACTGAAATCCTCGCTTCAATAAAGGAATACATCTGTGCTGCTCAGGTTGGAATTGAAAAATGTACTTGCTGGCGAGTTTGACGGAGTGAAAAGCGAGATACAGGCCATTAAGAACGAAGTTGTCAATAGCATATCATTGCTTCGCTCTGACCTAGATTTGGTGAAAACTACAGTGACAGATATGGAGCATAGCCTGACCACATGTTCAGACGACGTATCGTGCCTGCAATCTACAGTCAGTAAACGTCAGGCAGAGGTGAGAAGCCTACAAGAGAAGTGTGTTGACATAGAGGGGAGAATAAGGAGGTCGAACATACAAATACTGAATGTACCAGAGGAGGCCGGCTCAAGCTCTCCATCTTTTGTCATGAAGCTGCTTAAGGAGAATTTTGACATGGACAAAGATGTGATGGTAGATAGATTGCAGAGTCCCCAGTTACAAAACGTTAAGGGGAAACCCCGTGCCATCATCGCAAAGTTACACTACCACCAAGACTGTGTGGATATACTCCGCCGGGCTAGGCAGGCAGGTAGCACTTTGAAATACGGGGAAACATCCATTTCAATCTTCCCAGATTATCCTCCCAGTGTAGCACGAGCAAGATCTGCATTCAACGAGGTCAAACAACTTCTGAAAGACCGTGTGGGCGTTTGTTATGGAGTCATTCACCTGGCGAAGTTTCGCATTTCATACAATGGAATTCAAAAAGACTTTCTGGGTCCAGGAAAAGCGATGTCCTATGTCAAGTCGAGCATCATCACTGCAAGTCTTGTTCCTAATGATGACTAAGAGCCTTAGTTAATTTTTATTGGTGTTTTGTGGGTGAGTAAGAGGAGAACTTTAGTCATTAAGTGAATGTGGACACTAAAAGTAAGTAAACCCCCTTTTTTTTTTCTTTTTTTCTTTTTTATATTGTCTCTCATCGGAGTATTATATGTTCATTTTGATATAATTAGCACCTGAATGGATAGTGTTATTTATATAGGTTACATAAATAAGCACTTTTTCCTATTTGCTGTACAGTTAAAGTAGAGCACCCTGTTCGAACTGGAGTTCCCTATTACAAGCACAAATGTGTGGATATAAACATATAGGGTTTTGGGGTCACCACGTTCTTATAATTGGTGACATGGGGAGGGTTATAACTGCACCAGATTTGTGTTTGAGAATTTTGAATTGTTTGTTATGTTTACCAAATTATGAGTCTGTATGTATGATACTGCTTGAAAAGGAGAATGGTTAATACAACACATATGTTGAAAGGAGACGGGTTGGTTAATCTGTTGTTAAATCTTTAAATCATCCTGTTAAGCGGAAAAGATACTGTCACATCTTAACCAGCTCAATGTAGGTATTGTTTTTCTTCAGGAAACCCATTTGCGCACATTTGACCATTTCAGATTGAGAGGAGGATGGATGGGCCAATCATATCACTCCAATTTTCATAGTTAGTCCGGGGGAACGCCTATCTTAATTCATAAAAATGTTCCATTTACAATGTCTAAGATGGAGGCAGATTCCTCAGGCAGGTTCATTATAGTCACAGGCAGATTATATGAAACTCCAGTTATTTTAGCAAACATATATGCACCCAATTGGGATGACCACACTTTCTTTACTAATTTTTTCTCCCGTTTACCAGATATGGACATACACTGTCTTGTATTGGCAGGAGATTTTAATTGCTGTTTTTCCGCCCTGGATCGTAGTTTGTCCAGTACCATACCCTTATCCAAAGCTGCCCAAACTATTTAGTTGTTTCTTCATACATACGGTGTATCTGATGTTTGGCATTTTCAAAATCCCAGTTCTAGGTCATATTCTTTTTTCTCACCTGTTCACAAGACTTACTTGCAAAGAGATTATTTTTTCATTGATAAGAACCTTATTCCTCTTGTTACCCAATGTGAATACCACGCAATAGTAATCTCTGATCACGCTCCATTGTCAATGAGGTTACAGATACCCATTTCACAAGCTGCTTATCACCCATGGTGTTTGAATAGTCAATGGCTTGCTGATGAAAGTTTTGTTGAATTTATTTTATCTGAAATAACAACATTTCTAGAACATAATGAGACACTAGGAATGGCGTTTTCAACAATATGGGAGTCCATGAAGGCACATTTAAGGGGACAAATTATTATATCATACTGTGCCCAAAAAAACAAAACTGAAATTGAATGCCTCAGGAAACTAACTGAGGACATATTAAATATAGACAGTGTTAGCTAGGACCCCTTCACCCAATTTATTTAAACAATGACTGATGCTTCAGACTGAATTTAACCTCCTTTCAACCAAACATACTGTGAATCTTATTAACAAAACCCGCCACAAAACCTATGAACATGGTGAGAAGATAGGTAGAATTCTTGCACAACAACTACGCCAGAAAGCCGCAGCGCAATGTATATCCGAAATAACAGACGAGTCTGACACTAAGTATATGGACCACTCTCAAATTAACCAGATTTTTCATAAGTTTTACTCTAAGCTGTACACATCAGAGTCACACAAGGATAAAAACTTATTCAAGTCTTTTTTTGATAAGTTAAATATCCCTTCAGTAGGTAAGCAAACAGCATCCAACTTAGAAGAACCATTTACAGAATCAGAACTTCACTCTGCTGTGAAATCTATGCAAAATGGTAAATGTCCAGGCCCTGATGGGTTCCCAAGCAAATTTTTTAAAAAAATTCACCAATGAGTTAACCCCTGTATTGCTCTCCATATACCAGGAATCTTTTGTGTCTGGCTCACTACCCCCAACAATGCGTCAGGCCATTATATCTCTTATCCATCTCTTATCCATCTTATCTTATCCAAAAGGGAAGAATCCATTGGAATGTTGACAGCTCTAAAATGTTAGCTCAGCGATTAGAAACAGTACTTCCTTGTTGATCAGATGACCAGCGGGGTTCTAAATGTTGACAGTGAAAAGCTCACAGGCGGAACACATTGGCCGTTCCGCCTTGTCCCATTAAAATGTTAGCTCCACGTGCCAAAGCTGCATATGAAATGTCTTCCTCCAACTCATCTCCTAGCTAAGCTTTGGACCGCAGAGCGAAAAGAAGCAGCGGCTGACATCACGTGTCTCGGAGGAGGGCACGTGCTTGTCATTGACAAATGGGACCAACTATCTTGGGCATTCCAAAATCGGGAATTGGCCATTCCAAATTGGGGAGAAAATGGAAAAATTTGAAAAAAAAAATGCAACTATCTTCTCTATAAATGTCCTCCACTCCACCCAAGGCTACAGAGGTGATATTATCACTTGATGCAGAAAAAGCTTTTGATTGGGTGGAGTGGGATTATCTTTTCTATACATTGAAACGTTTTGGTTTTGGACAGAAATTCATACATTGGATTGAAATTCTTTATTCTTTACCTATGGCAGCTGTTCGGACAAACAATAATATCTCAAACTTTTTTCTTTACAGCATGGCACTAGACAGGGCTGTCCCTTATCACCCCTTCTATTTGCCCTAACAATAGAGCCACTAGCAATAGCACTGCGCAGTAATCCTGATATTAAAGGAATAGAGAGGGATGGGGTTGAAAACAAAGTCTCCTTGTACGCTGATGACATGCCTGTATACCTGACTGACCCCTGCACAAGTCTACCAAAGATGCTTGATCTGCTAAATTCCTTTGGCAAGATATCAGGATATAAAATCAATGTGCAGAAAAGTGAACCCTATTAAAATATGTAGACATAAAATTAAATATTTAGGTATTTGGATAACTCAGAGGTTTAAAGATCTTTACGAAGCAAATTTTCCTCCACTTATAAATAGCTTAAAGAAAGATCTAGATTGCTGGAACCTCCTACCATTGTCACTAGGGGGGAGAATAAACATTGTCAAAATGAATGTTATGCCATGTTTTTTGTTTCTTTTTCAATGTATTCCTATCTTTTTAACTAGGTCGTTTCTCTCATCTTTAGACAAACTCATATCCAGTTTTATTTGGAATAAAAGAATTCTACGAATACGAAAAGAAATATTACAACAACACCGCCTACATGGTGGGTTATCCCTACCCAACTTTCAATATTATTACTGGTCTGCTAACATCAGAAACATATTACACTGGATTCACTTATCTCAGGATAATTACAGACCTAAGTGGCTACAGCTTGAACGTGCATCTTGTACATCAGTTTCTTTACACGCTTTAGCCTATTCTAAGATACCTCTTTTGGAATCTATATCAGCATATTGCAATAACCCAGCTGTGAAGCATTCCCTTAAAATATGGACTCAGTTTCGACAAGTCTTTTCTTTGACTGATATGTCAAGATATGCCCCATTAGTAGGAAACAATATGTTTGTGCCCTCCATTACAGATGATGCTTTTAAAATATGGGCTGAACATGGAGTGAAGATGGTCAAAGATCTGTATGTGAATGGTACTTTCATATCTTTTGAATACTTAATAACACAGTCTGGAATTCCTCAATCACACTTTTTTAGATACCTACAACTTTGCAGTTTTATCTCATCCCATCTTAAATGCTTTCCATCGTTACCGCCAGATTCCCTTCTAGACAAAATACTAAAAATACCTCCCTGGTTTAAGGAAAATATTGGCATGTGTATATGTGTATTCTTTACTCAGTATGGAGAATCTAAAGTCTCTAACAACATTAAAATGTAAATGGGAGGAAGAACTTGGTATAGAAATATCAGACGAAGTATGGCAGGCCGCTCTTGATAGAATACACTCATCTTCAATCTGTCAGCGACATAAAATTATTCAGTTTAAGGTTGTCAACCGCTTACATTGGTCAAAAGCAAAGTTGGCTCAAATAAAGCCTGGTGTTGATGGTGCATGTGACCGCTGTAACAATGAATCAGGTACTCTGTCACATATGTTCTGGAGCTGTCCAAAGTTGGTTGAGTTTTGGAAATCAGTTTTTAATTTTTTAAATTTTTTTCTCTCTAGGGTTTTGGCAACTCATATTGAGCCATCTCCAATAACTACAATTTTTGGAGTAATGCCACCAGAGCTGGACATAAGCACTTCGGGTAAAACAATGATAGCATTTGCAACTCTCTTGGCCAGGCGGATTGTCCTCATGAAACACATTAAAGATGGATACATTAATCAGGATACCTCAGCCTACTACTGTGTGGCCTGGGTGATGAAATCATTGAAGGAGAAGTGCTTTACTCAGTAAATATACAGGGGAATGTGTTATCTCTGCAATGATGAGTGTCTGGCAGATACAGTGTTTACACTCCCCAGAGCTGCCACCTGGCTGGATATGTTCATTGTTAAAAATCAGTTCTATTTGTGGAAAATTGCATTATTTACTTGACATTGTGCCAAGCTACATCTTCCTTTATGTCATTTACAGGAACACGCCCTTTTTCTGCTCAGGCCATGTTTAAGTGCAGATGGATAGAGTATGTACTATATTACATTACATTATTGTCATTTAGTAGACATTCTTACGCAGCGCGACTTTCATAGGTTAAAATATTTACATGCTATTGATTCATAATTGACTAAGGCAATTCCAGGTTAAGTACCTTGCCCAAAGGGTACAGCAGCAGTGATCCAGTGAAGTTTACAAGTTACAAGCCCTACTCCTTACCACTGTGCTACACTGCCGCCCTCAATGCTGTACTACCTTAAGAAATGTAATATGTGTCTTACCATCAGCCAAGAGCACAGTGACATTGCCCCCAAATACCAGGCATGCTTTCATCAGAACTGCCAGCAGTGTTGAAATGCAATGTAATGCCTGGTGTTGGGAATTTTCTCCCTTCGTGGAACCAAGTCGGGACCGGCGAAGTAACACACTGATGACCACTTTTCAATTGAAAAGCTTTATTTCGATGCGCAAAGGGAGACTCGCGTGGGAGCACAGCAACAGTGCGGTCCGACCGAGATCTTCGACATAATGGATACACATGAGGGTTTAAGTACCTTGTCCGTGGTATAACCAAATGGCAGGTGTGAACATTCCCATCTGGGAGCGCATATCACACCTCGATGTCCTGGGGACACCCACTGGGTCAGCTACCGGGGACATCCCTTTGAACCCTATGTGTGACTGGTTATCTCAAAAGGCTATTGCAGAGTGTGTGTGTGGGAATGTAAATACAAAATGTAGTTCAAACAAAAAGCAATTTTAAACCTATCACTGGTCTGTCAGTCAAACCCAGATTTAGGCAAACCTAGATAACAGGGAGGCTGTTAAACTAAGTAATTGCACCACCCCTATAAGCAATATCATTACTGTAGAAAAGGGCCACATGCCTATTGTGTTGTTGTGTGCATCTGTGCCTAAGAAACCACACACATCCTCACATTCCACACATACCTCATGAAATCCTCAATAAAATTCTGAACCCGTAATCTGACTCCCATGTCCTGACCGACGCCCCACTGTGACAGCAACATTAGCCTGAGCCTAGTTTATGGGTGAAACTGCCCTCTCAGTTTCAATTACTTCTAATTTAGATACAGCTGTGTTCACACTGTTGGGGCTAAAGGCAAAGGGAGTGCATATAGAGTGAATCTGGTCTGAAATCGGTTATGTTTTTTCACACTCATGACTGAGTGTGTCAGGACCTCCACCTGAGGTCCTCCTGTTCTGTGTGTTTTTCCCTGTCTGTCTGTGTGGGTGTCTTTTGTTTTTGTTTTCAGGTCCTTGTGTTCCATTGTCCCGCCTGCCTCCCCGCCCTCCTGTTACTCGGCCACGCCCATCACCTGGAGCCTGTTCCACACACCTGTGTCTCGTCCCCTCATCATCTGCCAGCCTACACACTGTATACCCTGCTGTTTTCTTTTGTCCTTTGGCTGATTGTCTCAGTCTCTTAGCTGTTTCGTTCCCGCTGTTTTTTTTAAAACCTGCTCTGTTTCTGCTTGTGTCCCGGATTTCTCTTTTGCCTGCCATTTTGCCTACCATTTTTGGATGTTGTCTGTTTTCCATTGGATTTTTGGTTACTGATTCGGACTGTTTTTCTGACTTTGATTTTGCCTGTGTTTTTGGACTTGTCATTACAGATAAGCCTTTTCGCACTGCCCACCTTGTCTGCGCCTGGGTCCTACCCTGCAAACCCTGACAGTGTTTATGCTGGCAATTGTCTTTTAATGAGAGTTTATTCTGTAATTTAACTTATACTAAAGGCATGTAAACAGTGTGTATTTTTATCCATGCCTTTATACTCAGATGTCTGAAAATGTAACGGCAATAATAACAATAATGATAATAATAATCCAAATAAGGCTTCTTTAATCCCCTGGGTTTATTGAATAAAATAATTCCCTCCTCTTGATCATCACTGCAAAAAGAGATTTGGTTCTGTATTGGCACTGCCTGGTAAAATAAAGGTTACATAAATATGTCTAGCAAAGAAGTGGCTGTCTTATCCACACTGCAGAGTGGCACTGTGATTTCTCTAGCTCCATATTTGAGAGCCCAGTTGTCATTAAAATCCCTGATGGGCTGCTTGGGGGGTACAGCGTTCTGGGGATATAGGGTGCTTTCACTTTCACTTAGCCTTTCCAGTTCCCAGAAACCATGTGATTTCTCCCTTCCTGTTGTTAGTTGAGGATGTCTGGGTTAGTTGAGGAGGTCAGCCTACAGCCAATGATGCTGACACAGGCATGTGTCCTTGAACGGAGGGGGCCCGCTGCTGTGTGAGCACTGGGGAGATGCTGCTGGAGCCGGATGGCGATCGAAGTGTCATCATTTTAGCTGTGTCCTGGCCCACTTAATCTCATCGTTAAAATCTCAGCTACTGGATACTGAATGTGGGTTAAAAAGCCTGTGGCTGTGAGTTACATGTATTGATCCACCCCAGTTTCTGATGTTGCAGAGTTATTCTGACGGGTGAAATTTACCAGAACTGTGCTTTTGGCGGTAACAGAATTATGTTGCTGATGTGGGGCCTCACCGCTTGAAGACACAGTGACACTCCACCCACATCCCACATCTGCTTTCCATCAAATGGCCATAAGCATTATAATCACTTTAGGAACCGGGTAACATGTGGCTGTCCCTCTGGATACTATAACATATCACAGAAACGGTCCTCTAATAAAAAAGAACGGCGTTGCATCATCAGCATTACCGCAGGAAACCTCAGGCAGTGCCTTTGGTAGAACAATTTAGTGTTACAGAGCAAAGCTTTTTGGATCATGAGCATTTGCATGATTTTGTTGCTTTGTATTTTCTCTCAAGAAAAGGTTTCGCTTCTGTCAGAAATGCTCATCTGTAGTCAGGGCTTAGTGAGACAGGGTTCTCCTGAAGGCACCATGTTTTATCTGAGCACTGATCTGTGAACAACATTGCTGTTGGCGTGGAAGAAAGTGATTGAAATTCAAGCAGGAGCCATGCTGCACAACATCCACCAGAAAACATTTTCATGTCAACATCTGTGTTTCACACTTCTGGCCACTAGATGGAGCACTTTACCCGGTTTTGCAACTGGCTTGCATCAGGCTCCTGGGCTGATGGGACTGAGCCATCCCCCTGAAAGTTTACGCTTGGGGAAATACTGGTTCAAATCTGTATAGAAATCTCCTATGGCATTGCAGTGGAACTTTCCAGTGGCTAGAGGACTTCCCCTTCTCTACGGTCCACTAGGGCAGGCAAGCAGATGGGGGGCTAAGGCCTTTTCGTAAACTGGACAGTGAAAGAAAGGATCTTGTCTGGACTGCTTCTCAGGACAGTAGTATAGGTCAGACCATTGCCCTTGTATTCCCAAGACTGGCAATACCTGACACACTTTTTATAATGCCAAAATCACACATTTTATAAGGCCAAAACCTGTAAAAATGTGAGAAAGTCAATCAGAGCTAATTGTTAGAGAGAATTACCTCACAGTTTTAAAACATAGTAAGCTCTCTCTTTCAAACGATATAATTAATGTATGGACACTAATTATATGGTCTGGAAGGGACACACATTTTATCTCTTAAGGACTGATTGTACGTCATTGAAAATACACAGATGCTATTGTCTCTAATGGACACTACCTCCGTGGTATCTGAAGGCACAGATTCTATGGTATCTAAAGAAAATACATTCTATAGTTCATGAAAAACTCTTAGATTCTATGGTATCTAATGCCAACTGATCCTGAGGTCTATAAAAGGCACAGACTCATCTGATGATGGTCTTAAAAAGAAACATATTTATATTGTAGGCCTGAACAAAATATCTTGCAGGTTAAAGTAAAGCACCAACAAAGTACATAATTGTATGAGTTCATAATTGCATGATGTGTGTGTGAGTGTACAGTGAAAACAGCATCAGGACATATGGTTGACAGCGCAGAACAACCATAACATTAAAGGTGGAGCAGATCACCTGATTTCAAATGCAACTATGTCTCAGTTTCATCTATACATCATACGATGAACATTGTGATTAACATTGCACCAATCCAATTTAGCTGTGTCACAGGACGCTGTGCATCTTACGTTACATTATATAACAGCCATTTAGCAGATGCTGTTATCCAGAGTAACTCAGATAGGTTCCAGTCTCATCCATTTATACACCTGGATGTTTACAGAGGCAATTGCAGGTTAAGTACCCTGCCTAAGGGTACAACAGCAGTACCCTTGTGCAGAATTGAACCAGCATCCTTTTGGTTATAAGCTCCATTGCTTACCACTATGCCACACTGCTGCATCTGATGTATATTAGAAAATAGTTCCTCATCTGCCTTATAGAGGGAGTGGTGTCAGAGGAGGTGACCGTCTCTTTGTCTGTAACGGCATGGCTGTACACGCGCATTGTGTTATTCTGCATTTGCTCTGTAGACAGATTTCAGCTTTAAATCCGGGGTACGCGAAGGGCATGTGTCCCTTTGAGGATTACATTGATCCAAAGCACTCAGATATTTGTGGCATAGCACTTGCCACCTTAGCAAACAACATCTGTTCAAAAGGCAACTGATCAGAGGGCAGTTTAGAGGGGGCTTTGTTTGGATGGTATTAGCTGAGAATTAAAACCAATGGATGGATAATGGGCAGATATTCAGCTTGTGTTAGCCATGCTGTGAGGGACAGGGGTGGGTGATTTCACTTCATCTCATTTAACTTCATTTAACTCTGTCCATGCTGTCTATGTATCTATGTTTTGAGTCTTCCTACCTGACTAATCAAAGATAGAGTCCAGTCTGCTGGTGTGAGTTTGAACTTTTCTGTGTCCAGCATTTCAGTCAGAGTCAGTTTGTCATGTTTGCTTCCTAACCCTATCCATTCTGTGAGAATTATGAGAGAAAATATTACACGGGTCCAGGGCTAACTACATGACCTGAGGCATAAACTGAAAATAACCTATCCCTACTCAATGAACCAAAACAGATCCTTAATAGTCCCTGTTCAATCAAAATGATAATCACTCATTTTCCTAAAGTAGCAATAACAACATTTTTCATCTTAATACTTAAATCTAATCACCTGAAATATTGCTTAATGTTGGTGACACTGAAAAAATGCTGAAATTCTGAACCAACAGAAATGGTGTTTTTTGACTTAAAGACAAAAAAAAAAAAAACATGAAATCTCTCAAGTTTTTGAAAACTATTCATAAAGTGTATTATTTTGTAAGCCCTGAACAATTTATGGTGCTGATGGTGCTTCAGCTTTTTATGTTTAAATAAGATTGGTAACACCATTGACTACATAATGTCTCTTAAATGAAAACTGACATTAAAACTGAATCATATTAGACACTGAAGTAGAAGATTGTCATTTGTTATAAATAAATAGTGGAAGTGACTATGCCCCTGAAGCTAACCTTAAACGGAAATGAAAATCAAAACAGAAATAAAAAATATGAATTAAAATATCCCAGACTGTCACATCAAATAACTTCCATTTCATCGACAATACACTGGCTTGGTGATCTGTCCAACACCTACATAATGACTATAAATGAGGAGGCAATGACCTGCCCCTCAAATTCCCCCCTTATGCAACTTTCAATGATAAGTGATATTTCAAATTTAGTGTTTGTGGGTTTTTTATACTTAAAATACAAGTATCTTTCTATTTGACCTTGTACTAGAATTAGAAAAAATGAAATCACAGCACAGGTGCTTAAATTGTGCACAGGAATGTTTCTGACCCCGGTGGAGGCAAGGCCAACTCTTCCACCACACCATGAATTCTGGTGAAGGCGGCTGTGGCAACACTGTGTTTGTGTCTGCATTGGACAGCTCACATAATTCAAAGAGTCTGTTTGGGTTTGGCAGGGTGCAAGGTGCAGGTATTTTTAACTGCAAAGCCATGAGCCATTTGAAAGTCCAGTAAAAATAATCTCTGCTCTGAGCAGGGTACTGTGTGGCATGCAAGATTGAAACCTCTGTGAGATATCTCCTTAGGGCAAAGGTGAAAGGAAGTTTCATTCATTTTGCAAATAATCTGATCTTCGAAACAAGGAAGTTACAAGCAGGAACACTGTGTGCCCTCTTCCTGGTTCTTGTGTTACCAAGCAGTGTTTCCTTGTGAGGAAAATCTTTCGTGGGCATCAATATTAAACTACAATGAAACACAGTTCAGTACAGCAGTGTGTAGTAAAAGGCATTGTTTCTGCTGTGAATGCTACTTCCTGAAGGCCGTTGGTATACGAAGATTATAACAAAGCTGTTGTATTCTTTAGTCTGTCACTGACTGCTAGATAAAATGATATAGTTCTTTACTGTCAAACAGACCCAGCAATAGGTAATAATTTTATATAATTTAATGTAATATAATTTTACATATTGTAGATTCCCCTCAGTCTTTCTCTGAATAGCTGTTTATGCTTAAACTTAATATTATGATTTAAAATATGTTTAGAGCATCCTGTGTATTTTCTCTTTGACAAATTAAATCCAGAGAAAAAGATTGTTTGAATGTATCATGCCCACACCACGCCAGTGGATTGTACAGGTGCCATCTGATGAATGCTTAGTGCCGTGCATCCAACCAAACACTTTCCTTGGGTTTATGTCATCAAACATAGCTTTTGTAGGTACCATTTGAAGCAGCCACAAAGCAGATGGGGGAGATGTTACCACTCACCCCTGCTTTACCATTCCTCACAGTGCATTTCATTCATGTGTGTTTTAGCAGGATTATGGCCTGCAGTGTTGATGTATGATGATTTCTGGGAAAACAATTCTATGTCATGGCATCTTTCAGTGGACGGCTCTGGTGTTGACGGCCAGCAGTTTGACAGTGGAGTGGGGCTGGCGTTGGAGATGACAGCTCACGTGTGGACCAATTTGGAAGCGCACAGGAGTGACAAATGGCTTCCGTGGCACTGCGGAACTCCAGTCTGACGAGAGACCTGGGGCGGGGAGTGTGGGTGTGTGGTTGGGGGGCAGGTGGTGGTGGAAAATAGGCCATGGAAACAGCTTGATCTGTTTGATTTCCTTCTGCACCCATGGACCAGGAAATGAGTTGCCCGGCAGGTGGGAGGCCCAGTCAGCTAGCCTAGCAAAAAGTAACGGGCTCCTGGGAGTCTCGATTCGCAGAGTGCCTCGGGGGTCTCCCACCTCCGGCACCGGGGAGGTGGGAGGGGGGCATGCTGATGGCAATGGACTGTGAATGGGAGCCCCATCGGTCCCCGCTGATACAGCACCTAAATATAGTGCCCATTAGAATGTATGAATTTTAATCTGCCCTCAGATGAAACCTATCAACATTTCAGAAGGCTGTACAACATGACAGTTAAACTGTATCATAACATTCATCATAAAGATGCCGTTTGGAGTCAAACTGGACGGATCCTAGGAGTTTCTGGAAAGTGTTTGTGTTTACTGCTTGTCGTTAGCAAAACTAGCCTGTTGGCTAACGTTAGCTCTGCAACAACGTATAGCCAGCTAGATCTCTAACAGTGTACATGCTACTTTTGTTATGGCAACAAAAGATGCTCTCAACTACTTTTTGGAACAAATGCTGCCAGCATTTTTTTACTTGAAAAAATGCTCTGGCCAGCATTTTCATCAAAAAAGACGCTATGTATGAACACAGCCTGAACGTTCTAAAAGTAATAGTTCAGAACCTTAGTCGGATGAACATTCTTAAAAAAAAAAGTAATCCAAAGTATTTAGATTACGTTACTTACCTTGAGTAATCTAACGGAAAACACTACAAATTACATTTTCAGGCAAGTATTCTGTAATCTGTAGTGGAATACATATTAAAAGTAACCCTCCCAACCCTGGTTACAAATATAAACAAAAAACAATTAAATACAGTTTCCAACACTCACCCTTCTCTCTCTCTCAATGTGCAAGCCTCTTGTGGGTCTGCGTCTTTGCACACTCCCAAATATTAACCCCAAGTGGTGGTCAGGCATTTTACTTCGCTACTCTAATAAAATACTAAAATTCTAATCAGGGAAAAACAGTGACTGAGAGTGCGCTGCCAATTGTGCCTGCGAAAGAAACAAATAGGTATGTCTTACAGAAACATAAACAGGAGAACACATAAGCACGCAAGGAATAAGTAAGTTAATTGTAATTACCTTGCTTCTCTGCTGCAATTCAAATCCAACTCGAGCGCAACTTGAATCACAACCCAAAAGCTAAAAGGAATAATTTAAAAATAAAAAAGAAAATACAGAAACAAACCCAACCCCACATGGCCAGCTTATGTCCATAAAAAAATAAAAATGAAGGGACAGCTTACCCCGTCTAATTGTTTTCAACCTGACAATCGTCTCCTTTCACATGGAATCACCATCTAATCTGTGCTGCGCGTGAAACGGAGAACAAGGAAACTTAAGGAGATCTACAGACAATGCTTTCAAAATGATATGCCATCTACAGCCTGTTTTAACTGATCAATCTGAAACATAAAAAGGTCTAAAAAATGACTTATTTCCACTGCACACAAAGAAAGCAGGGATGGCTGGCTGAGGGCTGTGTTTTCGCAGAGCTTCCGCTTCCTCATATCATTTTTATACTTTAATCAGCTCAGAGTGGCCAATTTCATTTCCAGTAAGTCATTCCAATAAGTCACAACACGCCTGGGGGTCTGTCACAGAAGGAAAAAACCGCTAAATATAGACAAACTCAGCCAAAAATAACTGACCACGCGCTTCAATGGTGTCGGCTACACCAGCTAATATTAGCACAATGGAAGCTGGCTCTATGGACATGACTGCTATGGTAGGGGAAATCATCCAAAACATTAGTGATGTCATGGAGCAAAAACTGTCTAACCTCCCTGATGCTTTGGACAAAATTTACAGTAGCCTGGAAGGCCAGTCTAAACGCATCGCAGAGGCAGAACAGCGTGTCTCCATTGTGGAGGATAATGTAGCTACCCTTGAACATCGCCTCAGTGAGATGGAGAAGAAGCAAGTGGCTATGGTGGGACAATTAGAAAACCAAAGTAGACAAGACAACATCAGAATACTTGGTTTAGAGGAAGGTGCAGAAGGCGATCGCGCCATTCAGTTTTTTGAGACCTGGCTACCAACATTTATTGCTACGAAGGGGCGCTTCAAGATCAACCGCACGCACCAGGGCCTTGGGCAGAGGAGCAGCCAGCTATGGCTGGTGTTTATCAAGCTCCACAACCTGAGAGACCAGCTGAGGATTCTGTCAGCTGTGAAGAAACGGAACATAGAGCATGCAGAATCGCATTTTCATCACACAGGATCTATCCAGTGCGGTCAGAGAGAAATGGTGTTCATTTAATGGCGTCTGCCAAAAACTTTTGGATCAGAACATTAAGTTCATAATGCGCTTCCTCGCCAAAGTCATTGTACGACATGAAGGGACTGAACACAAATTCGACAGAACAGAGGACGCATGACCCTTTCTGGACACATTGGGCTACCCCAGTGAGCTAACTGTCAATACTTCAGCTCGATATCTTGCTTGTGTTGTTGTCAGGAGGTAAGCTGACAGATGCCGCGTTTGTGGAGCCTCTTGTTCGGGAATATTAATTGGGTACTGCGGGTGCGTGTTTGAGCCGGGGGTTATTGGATGATTGCCACTGCCAGGCTAGCAGGGCTCACGGCTGTTCTAAATTATTATTGGGAGTACAGGGATAAAAAGGTGACAATTTAGACAATCGGGGGTTGGACGGCTTGGAGGAAAGGAAGGCTCTGCTCGCTGGTTTTACTTTTGTTTTGTTTAGTTTAATTTGGGGGAATTCCGGGAGGGGATTTCCTTTTAATTGACAGTGTGTGGCGTGAGTGACGGCAGAGTGCTGCAGACCTGGACCGCTTCCTGGTGTGACGCATGGAGCAGGCAACACAATGGAGGCTGGCTGGGAAAGGAGAGGGGAAGAGAGGCGTGAGAGCGACAAAGCAGCAGAGACCCAGGCTGGGCAGGAGGCAGATTGGGGCGGTGCCCCCGCGCAGTAAGGGATGTAACTGGCGGTGATATTGTGGTGTGTGTGCGTGCCCTTTTTAAGGCTGCCCAGCCTAGCAGAGAGGGTGATCTGCGTCGTGTGTGTTCTCCCCCAGTGTGGTTGAGGTTCCCGCTCCGGAGCTGCGCAAGGAGGACGAGCAGCAAATGCCAGCGCCAGGAGGCAGCAGTCCAGACCAAGAACAACAGCAGCACTCTGCCCTTCTTTGTTTGGGTTTTGTTTTTTATTTTGGGACGCAAGCAAGGCCCGGCATAGAGGCACGGGCCGAGTTGCATCCCACTTTTTTTCTTGGTGTGTGTGTGCGCGTACGTGTGAGTGGATCTACTCCTCCCTGTTGTGTGGTACCCCCTCTTGGGCGGCCGAGAGGGGTCTCGCCTCTGTCGCGAGGGCTGGCGCGGGAGATGAGTCAGAGTGGTCACTGTGTGGCGTGTGAGTGTGCACAGGGGGTATTCTTACGGTGTGCCTAGACTTGTGGTGCTGTGTGGGGGAGGGAAGTCTCACTCCTGGCGCCAGGCTCTCGTGGGGAGAGAGTGGGACAAGGGAAGGGCCGCTGTGGTGGAGGGGGGGAGGAAGGATAGGAGGGGAGGTCTGTGGAGCGTGAGCCATCCACCTATGAATCGTGGTGCCTTTATTGAAGTCGTTGTACCTGTACTCCTGGTGTCCTGGTTGCAGGCACGGACTGGCCATCGGGAAGTTCGGGAATTTTCCCGGTGGGCCGGTCTTGTGAGGGCCGGTCTTTTTTTCCCCCAACCCCGGCATTATAGCCTATATACAGATATTCAAAAGGTAATCTTAGCTGCAGCGACACGACTGGTGCAATCCATAATAGCAGATAGCAGTTGCCATCACAACTGAAAGTATCTAGCACTCGTTAAAAGTATCTAGCACTTGTTGCCGAAACATGGATAGAAAAAAAAGCCCACGGCCAGCGGTGCAGAGAAGGTGCGCCAAAAAAAGAAAAAGGCTTACTAAGATAACGTATTTATTTAAGCAGTCTGTAGTCACACTAGTTACACACACACAGTCACACACAAACGTTTAGAGAAGTTTATGCTAAATTTCTCTAAAGTGTTTTAAAAAAATGGTCATCAATTTCGACTGTAAATAGGTAAAATAAACATGTAAATTTGATAATTTTCTTCTAGACTACTCATCAATTCTTTTTCGCATTATAGCCCAGTGGCGGCTCCTGCCAAATCTCTCAGGGGGGAATTGTTGCGATGATGGCTAAGGTGACCCGTTCAATGGGTAAATTAACAGCTAGCCAACTTGACATTGTCACATTGCAAACAAAGCATTAGCTACTTCACATCCTGCTAGCCACGTTTTCCGCTCATACCAGCTCCGGGAAAATCCCCGGTTATACGATTTCCCCCACTTTTTACATAGGCTACTTGCTTGATGTTTAAATTTGGTCTGGCGGGTCCTAATTCTTTAGTTGCCAATTAATCCTGATTACTACGACGACTGAATGGTATTTGTCTTAATGACACGATCGAGTTGCTCTGAATTGAGGTAACATTAGCCCATGTTGACCTTGAATGTGACAAGATTGCTGGCTGCCCCAGCAATCCCTACACCAGGTTACATATGACAAAAGCATGTTAGTGCAAGCCCACCTGGAACCCATACAGATTGCATTGCAGTGCCTGCAGTTTGAAAAAAATTGCCTTAACATGAGAGTCTTTCAGAGCGATCTGGGCAATTTTCAACCAGATTGAAATCCCCCGAAAAGGTGGGTACTCCACGGAGCACGACTTGACGCTGATTGGACTATGATATTCAGACGCAGGCCAACCTGTCTAGAAAAGTCACAGCTAGTGTAACACTTTGGTAGAATGTGATAGAAATATTCCCTCCCTTTCCCCCTTTGGTGGTGCGTCGCCCAACTGCCCTAAGGACCAAACCGTCCCTGTTATAGCCTATAAGACATAATATTTGATAGCCAGACCAGCAATAAAAATGATTTGTTAAATACTTACTCTACAATCTAAACAAACAGGTGAACATGCCTCTGAACAAGAAAGAGAAAGGATGGAGGAGGAGGGAGCAGGAACCAGCACAGATCCAATTAGAGGTGTACTATTGAATGTTACTGTGTGACTGTGAAGTAAATTAGAGCACAATCCATCATTCATATGATGAGGTTCGACTACTTCATTCAAGTTATTTATTGTTGCATTACAAGAAATAGAATGAATAGAAGTATGTTGCATAATACATATGTAGTGTGAATATAGTGTGCTCCTGTGGATAGAGTCTGCTGGTTCTAATTTAGTTTAAACACTGTTGACTGTTTTGCAATATTTTAAATAATTCTGATAATAAAAGCAGGTGATTACGTCAAATTAGGTGTCAGGTGATCATTACATTAATTGAACTTTGAATTTTTGCTTTCTGTACACACAAACATGGGGAGGAAAACCTTGGAAAATCTGTTTTCTCGTTTTACATACTAGCCTAACACAAACAATACAAATTAACAGATTGTGTTTTTTTTTTATTATTAATGATCCATTGATCGACAAACATGTTGTGTCAGTTCAAATTTGGTGTATCAAATTGGGGCCGCTTGACAGCACAATCTATTTGGGGAACCTGTGCTGGGGTAGCGGGGGCCAACGTTGGCGGCTCCCGACATTGTGTTTCTCTGTCTTCCTGTCTGTCAGTGTGGGTGTGTCTTTTGTTTTTGCATGCATGTGCTTTTGTTTTTGTTTACAGCCCATGTGCTGTCGTCCCACCTCCTGTCCTGCCTATGTGCCCTTCTGCCACACCCACCACCTGACGCTTGTCCTGAGGGGGTATTACAGAAAGCAGGTTTAGTGACAACTCCGAGTTCATTAACCCTGAGATGGGGGAAACTCTGGGTTTTCCGTTCCAGAAAGAGAGGTAACTCAAACTCTGGGTCAGTTACCATGGTAACTGACTCTGTGAACCTAACCTGCTTGCTGGCAGGTTTTCTTGAATAAACCCTGAGTTTCTCCCTATCTCCTCCCTCCTGCTGAGCCTGAAGCAGCTGTCGGACATGGGGTGTCCTTTCCTCGTTAACCCAATCGATGTTGAAGCCGAATTAATTTGCATAGCCTTACATTGGGAGAGGATTTTGAGACCCCGATAAGATGTGCTATCATTCCCTAATGACTACCTAATCGAACGTTACCGGTTTTCGTCACACTATATCATTTATCTGAACAACGTCCTCCGGCCTTACATCTCTAATATTACACACTGCGGACTTGCTCTCTGATCAAAGCAAATTCTTTGCGTTGCTCTTCGTTTTTTTTTTTTTTTTTTTGCCAATGGGAGTTTCCTTTATAACATTGGCCGCACAGAACATATCAGAAAATCAACTGTTTGTAGAGCCATAAGAAAAGTGTCCCTTGCACTTAAACGCTTACTGCACATTTTAGTAGTCTTCCCTGGGCACAAACCTCTAAGGACCATCAAAGAGGAATTCCACAGGATTGCAGGTGACTGATGTAGAAATCATTCAGTTTAAGGTAATGACGATATTTTAAATTATATCCTGTTCATGAGATTCTGCTGCGACCTCAGACTGGGATCAGTAATTCGTTTTTATGTTGTAGGGTTTCCCAATGTGATAGGCTGCATCGATGGCACACATATCCCTATCACTGCTCCTTCAGTTAACAAAGTAGGCTATGTGAATAGGAAGTCTTTCCACAACATTAATGTGCAGGTGCATTGACTACTGTCTTACAATAAAAGACTACATCACAATATACTGCAACTAATATCTCTCATTCTCTGCACTGTCAAGATCATATGAGATGCAGCACACTTGATCACGAATGTTGAAGCCAAGTGGCCCGGCTCTATGCATGACTCACGAATGTATCGTGAGTGTACCCTGAGCAACCCTGAGCTTTAGGATTACTTGCCTCTTAATTATTCAAATTGCCATCCTTGTTCATTAAACAATCTCATGCTGTAGCTTTCGCAATAGCACACAAATTTCAGACAATCTGCGGTGTTTCGTGAGCATAATGATTTATTCTAATTATGCGATTGGTGTCAATTATTCTGTGAATTATTTGTTTTATTGTTAATCAAGGAGGATAAAGGGGAACAGGTTGAAAGTAATGATAGTGTGATGATGTTTGTTAGAGTGAGGGCACTCACGTGCAGTAATCACTTGAGATTTGCGGTGTGCGATTGGGTGATGAGGGACGCCTGCACTGGAGGAAGTTTTAAAAAAAAAGTGAGTGCTGCTCTGAGGGAGTGATGCGGGGCAGGTTAGTTTTGGAATCTTTGTTTGCGGGTGGGCTCAGAGGCGCTCTGATTTGGAGTCAAATTATATGGTGGGAGACATTTTTTTGTTTGGGATTGTTTGGTGCGGACCCGGCTCGCTTTGTTTCTTTTTGTATTTTTTTTTTCTCATGGGCATTCGGGACGCCGGTGCCCACGAACTTATCTCAGAGCCACACGGGAGGGTCTCGGCAGCTGCTGGACGGAGGGAAGTGCAGACAATTGTTTTAATTGTGTTTACATGAATTTGGTGTGTGTGTGAATGGGTGACAGAGAGCGCATGTGGAGCGTGTATGTAAGTGGGAATTTGAGGGAGGGATTAATGTGCTATGATTGAGTGCTGTAAACTGTGGGTGGTTTTTGGGGAGTGTTTTGGAATGTATTGAACATTTGAGCCATATGCAGCTATTTATTACTGATTTGCTGTGTCGCATACTGCTGCTGAATTGGGATGATGTGGTTATTTATTTATGATATGTTTTGATGTGTGTTAATTGATGGCCTATATTTGCCCTTTTGGCCTTGTGGGGTGTGCAATATTGTGGGATGGTTAATGGTGTTAGTGCTGTAGGTGGCTCAATGCTCAGTAGATTATAGGTAGCTTACCCGTACCCCCTGGTTTATTTCAATCTGGGCATTTTAATGAATTTAATCCATTGTTACACCTGTTAAAAATAAAGCCTTATTTTTACTACATTCTTCGGGGTATTGGTCTTGTGTGGAACTTGGGGACTACTGCCGGACTGTACCGGTTAAAAAAAGGTGGTGGCAGCTCAAATACTAGAGGTTAAGTTGTCACGTTACAATAGATTTAAGGGTAATGTTTGGGCTTCTCCTGTTTCCAGCTCACCCGCCGCCACTGCTGTTCAGACTCTTCGTTATATGTCAACATTGCCGGGAGCTGTGGTCACTGTAGCTTCTGCCGCTTCATCCATCCAAGACCGTGTGTACAATCATAAAGTCCGCATTTATAGTGGAACATGACCTGTCTTTCAGGATAGCGCCAGCGCTAGTTGACCTGTGCAAAACATCACAAGACAGAACTACACTCTCCAAACTTAGCGTGTCAAATACACAGGCCAGCTACCTGTCCACTCACGACATTGCCTGTCACATTAAGCAATGTTTATCGCACAAGCTGTCAAAACAGATGTTTTCACAGAACGTTGACGAGGCCACAAACAGCAACATGGACAGAATTTTCAGTGTATTGGTCTGATTCTATGATGATGACTTGGACAAAGTTGTAACACAGCATCTTGCTACTCGACCAACTTTTATTGAAGTTGCACTTTTCATTTTTAATAGCATTTAAGAAAAAAGGAAGCACTTTTAATTTGACCACGGTAATACAAAATTGTGTTAATGTGTGTTTTTTTCTGTTTTACAATTTTTGAATTAAAGCTAAATGTCCCCCCCACCAAAAAAAAAAAAAAAAAAAAATTTCAGGCTCAGAAAAATCTGTTGCTTTTAGCCCTGATTTTGTGTTGTGTTTAAACCCCGGACTGCTAGATACCTGTGTTGTAATCTATCTTCAGCTGTTTGACTCTTCCACTCCAATGTAACAATGTGAACTGAGACAGGAAATAGCGTAAGGGCATGCCGCTAACGTTAGCATTAGCAAACCTAGCTGACTAGTAACGTTATGGCCGATGGCTGAATGCAAAAGAGTTAGACTGGCTCCCACGGCGTACAAAGCTGAAGTGTGGGCTCATTTTGGCTTCTACAATAAAGAAGGCACTAAGGAGATTGACAAGAGCCATGCCGTTTGCAAAATGTGCCATGCCAAAATCAAATGCTCAAATACTTATACTATGACAGTTTTCCTAAGATTAGATTAAAATATCGCAATATATCGCCTTGCTTACACTATCACAATATATCGCAATATATTGAATCGTAGCCCCTGCATCGTATCACCAGATTCTTGCCAATACACAGCCCTACTCTTTTAACACCCTAAAAATGTATCCACTATATAATTACAGGAGAGTTTGATGGCCACTTGCTTGGTGGCAGAGGGTACCCATGCCAGCCCTCTCTGTTCACCCTTTACCCTGACCCTGAGCCGGGCCCCCAACAGCGTTTCAATGTGGCCCACTGCAGGACTAGAGCCTGGGTTAAGATGACAATAGGCATGCTCAAAGCCCGGTCCCAGTGTCTACGTAAACTCAGGGTAACCCCTGAGTGTGTTGTTCTCCATTCTCCATAATATTTCCACAATTAGAGGAGAGCAACACCCTGCCATACAAATGAACGACCTTGAGGAAGAGCATCCCATCCACCCTGCAGATGTCCCAGATGGAAGAGCTGTCTGAGACATAATTTGCCGGAATCATTTCACAGATTAAGCTACCACCACCCCCAGCAGTCAAATAAAAGAAATATTCACATTTCATTTGGTCTTCTTTATTTCCAGCAAATACAAATGCAACAATTAGTATGTTTATATTGTTCCAACAATTAACATAATTCACCTGTGACCATGCACCCACCTCTAACCGGCGTTCCAGTAATTCAATTTCAAGATCTGCTTTTCTAATCTGCCGCTCAAAGTACACCATTTCTAGTTCATTTTTTGCCATTTTCTTCATGTGATGCATTTTGTACAACTCCTTTACTGGTAACTGGGAAAACATAAGGAGGACATTAAATTCTACAGTTCTACATTCAGAATTAACCTGGCATTTACTGAACATCTCACTGTGTTAATCTGTGCTGTGGAGGTTGATGGACCCTCCTCCTGGTAATGCCCAGTCATGCTCTGTTAAAAAGGATAAGAATGTGCAAGTAGATTTTCCATTCATTATTTATTGTCACCACTTCAACGTACATTTCAAACTCAAAATTCCACACAAGAATGTAAAAAAAAATAAATGGGGAGAGAACTATCAGTAGCTACCATACATAATATTCAGGGGTGGGAGGGTTACTTTTAATATGTATTCCACTACAGATTACAGAATACTTGCCCTAAAATGTAATTTCTAACGTATTCCGTTAGATTACTTAAAGTAAGTAACGTAATCTAAATACTTTGGATTACTAACAACAGTAGCATGTACATTGTTAGCGATCTAGCTGGCTATACGTTGTTGCAGAGCTAACTTTATCTAACAGGCTAGTTTTGCTAACGACAAGCAGTAAACACAAACACTTTCCAGAAACTCCTAGGATCCGTCCAATTTCACTCCAAACGGCATCTTCATGATGAATGTTATGATACAGTTTAATTTAGTGCTGTGCGGTAAACCGGTTCATCATACACCGCCATACCTTAGCATAGCTGAAACAGCTGTAACGCTTCAGTAGGCAGCAAATTATATAATATTGTTCGCCGCTAGAAGCGCTACTGAGCGCTGTGCAGAGTGTATTGAGATTACGGTTATAATTTTATAACACAACAACTAATTACCCACAACTTTCTGGCGCAATTGCTCTATCAGATAGCTTAGTACTGTACTACTTAAAACGGAAGTATCACGAGTTTAACGCGCAGCTGAGTGTTAAGATGAACGTGATTTCTGTGTGACAACACGCACCGTTTCATCTGATTCGCAGTTAAACTGTCTGGAAATCGGAAGTTGGAGATCTACCCAGAACCAGAGCCCGTCTATACAGATATTCTCTGCCAGAACGAAGAATTAACAAGAATGCCACTTAATGACACAATTTAGGATTCTTTGCGAGTTGGACCCTCGATGTAATATAGATATTATAGGCTATTGTAATTGTTATTAAGATGCGTTTTAACCGAACGCGAAGCGAAATTTCGTTTCGCTTTCCTCAGGCGGGTTTGATCGCTTCCCTGAAAAATGAACAATCGAATTTCGCCCATTTCACCTTACTCGAACTCGAAGTTTCGCCGCGATTACCTACAACCTTTAGCCTCCTGCCATTGATTTTTCATGCATTCGCGTCGCTCGTAAATTTCGCTTCGCGTTCGGTTAAAACGCAGCTTCAGGCTTATATATTTCTTATACAATTGACTTCACATCAGCCAAAAATAAAGTTTATTTCCCTGCAATAAATAAGACCCTTCCTGGACCCTGTCGTCATGTAGTCGAAATGTCTGAAAGGGAGCTAAAGTTACGACTTTATTGTAACCCTCTATTTATAAGCATTTTGGTCTGGATCGTGTTTGAATGATTATCATTACTCAGGAACGTGCATGGACATTTGTTTTGGATAAGAGTGGTTGTGAAATAAATAAATGTGTTCGATCGCTAAATTGTTTGTTGTAAATATATATAATCTTTTTGTTGAAAATTGACGGTGCCGCATGGCGAAAAAATCCTGGTGATGAATAAAGAATGCACTACTTAGATTAAGCGTGTTTTGTCTGTCTTTGTGATTAGAAAAAAACAGCCTACAATTTTTCCAAGAAGATGTAGAACGTTGTCTCCGCAAACCTTATAGGACTGTATTCAGAGATATGCCTATATAACTTATTTCACACAGTATCTGCCGACATGGGGGCAGACATCAGGCTAACAAAATATTACAGTAGTTTGTGTGTAGGATGTCATGTAGGTCTCATTCTGCATATAAAAAGGTTTAGTCTCTCCTTAAACCACCTCACTATCAGGTTTAAGCAAATACGCACAAAAAGTGACCTCTAGTGACTGATATGAGATTTCTTGACGACACAGCAACTGAAATCAAGCTAAACCTCAGCACTGGGTTAAAACACAGGTATCGATGACACAGCAATGGGGTTTAAGAAGCCATGTGACTTTTTCCGCAACATGCCCGTTTAAAACCGTGTTAAACTCAAAACCGCAGCTAAGCTAGTGACAGAGCAATTGCCCCATTCTCTTTAACAGGGCAAAACACCATGGCACACAACAATTTGTGACACACAGGGGTGTACTGGGAAAGAATAGATTACGTTTTAGATTACATTAAATCAGGGCTGCCAACATTTGAGTTCAGCTTGGAGTGAGATTTGTTCCCGGGGGGTGCGGGGTATATTAGTAGTACTTGTTTTTGTTATCGTGATGTGCTTAGCCATTAAAAAAAAAAAAAAAAAAAAAAAAACTTCCATCACAGTGTTGACAAGAATGAGAAAAACATTTGACAACTGAATAGTATTTCCTTAAATGTAGCCTACTGACAACATGGAAAGTTCAATTCATTTATTTTTGAGGTTGACTGTCCTAAAACCCTAAAACCCACAACCAGAAAGATTAACAGAAACAGGTTCACAAATTCTCATGTGCTCTGTTCTAAGTGCTGGTGGCTGATTTTGCATTGATTGATCATTGATTGGGATGGCTCCCACTTGAAGCATGAAAATGAATATATTATATATAAATTAGGGCTGTCAAGCGATTAAAAAATTAATCTAATTACATGGTTTGTAATTAATTAATCTAAACCAATTGTATATATCAATATTTGCCATGAGAAGCATTTTACGTTCAAATTGTACTTTATACAACAGTTAGTTCTGACCAAGTAATTTTATTGAACAAGAGGCATTCCATGAGTGCTGATATTCACTATAACAGCACTGGCACTTTTAACTATACGTATATCGCTCTGCTTTATAGGTGTTTTGATGCAATCGTTGATTACACCAATGCAAACTTAATTTGCATTTACCGACAGCGCAAATGTGGATATGTTTCGTGTATGACATAAAAGAACCTAGCCAGCCTGCAGCTGGGTCTGATGAATGCTTAAATGCACAGTGATGTCCTACCTGACCGGTAGATCTTCCAAGGTCTATTGGAAAGGCTCCACCTCCACACCCACTCCCCTTACTACAGCTGTCCCCCAAGGCTCTGTATTGGGACCCCTCCTCTTCTCCATCTACACCAACTCACTTGGTTCAGTCATTGACTCACATGGTTTCTCCTACCACTGCTACGCTGATGACACTCAACTAATCTTTTCTTTTGCTCCTTCCACCCCCCAGGTCAACGAAAAGATCTCTGCATGCCTGGCTGACATCTCCAGATGGATGGCCTCCAACCATCTCAAGCTTAACCTGGCCAAGACTGATCTGCTGTTCATCCCGGCCAAGCCCTCTCCTCTTCAAGAGCTCTCGGTTACTGTCAACAGCACCACAGTAACTTCCTCCACTTCTGTGAAGAGCCTGGGCATCACCCTCGACAACAGGCTGGACTTCACCGATTACATCTCCCAGACAACACGCTCCTGTCGATTCCTCCTCTTCAACATCAGGAGGACTCGCCCTTTTTTGACCACCTACTCCACCCAGCTGCTTGTCTAGGCTACCATGCTCTCTTGCTTGGATTACTGCAATGCTCTCCTTGCTGGCCTCCCAGCCTGCACCATTCAGCCGCTGCAGCTCATTCAAAACGCAGCTGCTAGGCTGATCTACAATCTCCCTAAGTTCTCCCGCATCACCCCCTTACTGAGATCCCTCCACTGGCTCCCAATCGCAGCCAGGATCTGCTTCAAAACCTTGACTCTCACCTTTTCTGCTGCAAGAAAGACTGCCCTGACCTACCTCCAGGACCTTATCCTAACCTACGCACCCGCTTGTCAACTTTGCTCTGCTACATCCGGACGCCGCGCTCCACCCGCCAACAGAACGAAAGGCCCACGCTCCTCACAACGACGCTTTTCCATCATCACCCCCCAGTGGTGGAATGAACTCCCCACCCCCCTGAGAACAACTCCTTCACTCCAACCCTTCAGACGTGCGCTGAAGACACACCTCTTCAGACTCTACCTGGACTGATACCTCTGCCACTTTGACCTTGTAACTTTGACCTTGTAAATCTGACTCCTGTCTTGTACTTGTAGCTCTCTTACCTAGGTAGTATAGCGGTACTTTATTGTCCCTGTGATTGTATTTGATATGTAATCCTAGTTCAGATTAGTTGGCTCGTGACACTGACCTTGCGCTCAGCCTCAGCACTATCTGCGTTGTATGATCTGTACACATCTTGCTCTTGTGCCTGTTGTTTGCCCACTATTTGCACTTTTGTACGTCGCTTTGGATAAAAGCATCTGCCAAATGAATAAATGTAAATGTAAATGTAGTAACTTTAGCCCCCAACAGAATGCTGTTTTAACACACATAAATGTCCTCTCACCTAATATCCTGCTTAGTAGATTAACATTTGAGTTCTATTCAGCTAACAGAAAGAAGGCAGAGGCCTGCAAAATGGGTGGAGGGCCACCACCACCACCTCTGATGGAGGCAGAAGAGTTGGCCCTGAGTCATAACACTGGGTGACCAGTGGCTGAAGGCATCCCTGGAGGGAGCTCATCCGAGCCAATCACCCCCCAGGACACAAGTGCCTACATAAGATGATGATCAACTGCTTATATGGATCAAAATGCTTGGGACAACCTCATCTCAATTGTTATGGGACACAGCTAAGGCAGTATTAAGAGGAAAAATAATCTCATATTCCACCCACAGAAAAAAGAAAGAACAAGACGTGGAAAAAAGCTTGAGCAGAGAGTTGGTAAGCAGACTCTGCTGCTTAATCCATCACATGACCTTCGTAAAGAACTCATTGAAGCTAAATATGAACTTGATACCATCATAAATAAGAAAACCCAATTCTTTATACAGAGACTCAGACATTACCATTTTCAACAAAATGACAAATCTGGACAGTATCTGGCAAATCAACTAAAAAGACAAGAAAAAACAATCATACCAGTTATTAAAAACTCTGAAGGGAATACCATGTCAGCTCCAAATGATATCTCAGCAAGTTTCCAATCCTTTAATAATAACCTTTAAAAATCCAACTGTACATGTGATCAGTCTGCAATTCAAAACTTTTTTGACAATATCAAACTCCCCAGGCTAAATAAAAATCAAGTAATAAATCTAGATTGACCACTTTCATCAGACAACTTTTAAAAAGCCAAATAATAAAGCAGCAGGAGCCAGTGGTTTCCCAGCAGAATTTTATAAACATTTCTGGCCAACAATATCACTCATTATTTATTAAACTTCCTCTGTCATTCCACCCCATATGAACACAGTATCACTCCTCCTTAAACCTATATAATAAAGATCCAACTCTCTGCTCAAGCTATCGCCCATTATCTCTCATTAACACAGATATTAATATCATCAGTAAAGCACTAGCCATGAGATTAGAAACAGTCATACCTTCTATAATACACCCCGATCAAACAGGCTTCATTAAAGGCAGGCATTCATCAAGTAACATGCGCCACCTATTCAATGTAATCAGTATAACCAAAAACAAAAAAACAATACAATTATCTTGTCATTAGATGCCGAAAAAGCATTTGACCGGGTTAATTGGACGTTTTTATTCTCCACATTAGAAAGATTCGGTTTTGGGGAGTCATTTATTCAATGGATCAAAATTTTGTACAACTCACCCACAGCATCAGTAATCACAAATGGAATAATTTCACAATGTTTTACACTTCACAGGGGTACAAGACAAGGATGTCCACTCTCACCCCTACTATTTGCCCTGCTTATTGAACCCCTAGCAGCTGCCATCCGCCAAGACACCAAAATCACTGGTATCACCACCCTGAACACAACCCATAAGGTCAGTCTATATGCAGATGACCTTACCTATTAACACAAAATCCTCTAATATCACTTCCGGCTATTTTCGATTTGATTGGGACATTTTCCACCATCTCAGAATATTCAATCAACTGGTCAAAATCCATTATTCTCCCAGTCAACCAGGACCAGTGGAATGCTGTGTCCCCCAGTCTCTCACTCAACATCCCTACAGGTAACATTCGATATCTCGGCATTGATATTTCCTCCAACCTTTCAGAGTTTGAACTGAACTTGCCAATTCTTGAAACCACTGGGAATCATTTAAACCGATGGAATAACTTACCACTCTCACTTTCTGGTCGCATAGCTGCAGTGAAAATGTCAATCCTACCAAGAATCATCTTTTTTCAATGACTCCCATCTTTCCAAAATCCAATTGGTTTTCTACCCTAAACTCAATAATCACAAAAATTTACTGTAAAAATAAACAACCAAGCATTAAACTCTCAGGACCCCAGGAATGCAAGCTGCTTGGTGGCTTAAATGCCCCAAACCTTTTCCATTACTTCTTAGCTCATTAGTTACAGTACATAATGAAATGGATATATTCAGATATGCAACAAGACCCCTGGCTTGAAATAGAACAGTCAATATGTGAAGAACTCACGATTAAAGACCTACCATTCTTGTCCCAATCAATCAAAAAACATAATTGCTATAAGACCATCACCATTTCAACAACTCTGGAAGCTTGGTGGAAAATCAATAAAATCACCAACCACCCACTTAATCCCTGCAAACTCACACCAATTCGGAACAACCTGGATTTCTTAATCAATAAGACCACCTTCATATTTAACTCATGGAAAAGTAAAAGGAATCACCCACATACACCACCTATTTGAAAATGATAAATTCTTAATGATCCATGAACTAACACAGGAATATGACATCACCCAAGAAAACCTTTTACAGTATCTCCAACTTAAGAATGCACTTAAAATTATAATACAGCTATCCAACAATTATTTGCTACCACTGCCACTAATAGAAAACATAGCATCCATTTCAACATATAAGAAACCTTTATCTAAACTATATAAACTCATATCATCACCAAATGAAAAAACACTATCCATCCCAATTACAGACTGGGAAAAAAATTTAAGAATCAAGACTGATCTCAATTTCTGGGAACAAATATGTAGCAACATCTACTCCATGTCTAACAACTCCCGACTACAGCTAATCCAGTATAAGAATATGCACAGAACACACATCACCAATCGCAGAATGCACCTCATGGGCTTCACCAATACATATCTGTCCACAATGCACCCTTAACACAATAGGTTGTTACTATCACTCTTTTTGGCAATGCACACCAACCCAAAATTTCTGGCAAACTGTAACAGTTGAACTCTCCCAATTTCAAGATCACAGCATTCCACTCTCCCCATCTCTTTGCACTCTAGGAGATCTCACACCTATCAGTCATCTTCACAAATATCGCAAAACCATACTTATCACGTTGACCATAGCCAAAAAAAAACAATACTCCTTAACTGGAAATACAGGCACAAACTCTCAACGTCACAATGGCTTAATCTGTTAATAGACTATATCTCAATTGAATGAATCTCAGCTAAAAACAATAAACAATCCAAACAATTCAGTGATACCTGGGAACCCATCCTTGTAAGCCTCAACTTGCAAACAAATTGACCCCTCGGCATTCCTTTCTTTCCTTCCTCATTTATTTACCCATTACCACTATTCATCGGCTGTCATGATCATTATTATTATTATTATTATTGTTGTTGTTGTTGTTATTGATATTTCTGTTATTAGTATTGTTGTTACAGTTATCACTTATTCACAATCACTACTAGTATTATTATTGATGTTGATGATAACAATGATTATTATTATTACTAATGGTATTATTGTTATCATGTATGATTATTTCCCATTATAACTTTTATTATTGTTATTGTTATTATATTATTATTGCTGTTATCATCATTATTATCATTTATTATTATTATCATTATTATTATTTTGTCATTTTTCCATTTTCTCCCCAATCTGGAATGGCCAATTTCCTGAATTTGGAATGCCCAATTAGTCATCGATGTTCGGTCCCATTGCGCAACCCCCACTGTCAATCCGGGAGTGTCAGGACTGCAGCTTCTTAGCTGGGTTTGTTTTTGTTTTTCGTGTCCATGCGCTTCTGTTTTCCCTGTGTTCTAGCCCCGCCCTGCTCTCCGCCCTGTCTCCGCCTGCCTGATTACCTGATCGTCCCCACCTGCCTGCCTGCACACCTGCATCCCATCTCATCAGCATTTCCCTATATATACCCCGCTTGTTTCTTGTCTCGTTGCCAGTTCGTCTCAGTTTACTGTTTCGCTACTCGCTGTTTGTTCTGTTTTTGTCTGCCAGTTCTGTTTTGCTCTGCCTGTTTTTCTCGTTTTCGATTTTTGGATCTGATTTGTGGAATGTTCACTGTGTTTCTCTGGTTTTGGACTTGTTGGCCTGTTTTGACCCTGATTTTGGATTGCCCTCTGGATTCAATAAACACTACGTGTACCTGTCTTCGCTGTCTGCGCGTGAGTCCCTGCCTGAGCCCTGACAGGGAGAGCGTAGACAAGCGCGTGCCCTCCTCCGAGACACATGATGTCAGCCGCTGCTTCTTTTCGCTCTGCGGTCCAAAAGCCAAGCTAGCACAGAGATGAGTCGGAGGAAGACATTTCATATGCGGCTTTTGGCACGTGGACCACAGGCGCTCGACCAGCAGGGGACACTGTTGCTAATGGGACCGAAACCCCTGCCGACGTACCCACCCCTATCCCCGGCGGAACGAAGCCAATGTGCTCCGCCTGTGAGCTCCCGGTCACTGTCGGCTAGTGATTATTATCATTATTATTAGACCCAGTGATGTATGTTATGTTTGTATAATTTGTATTGTATGTTATGTTTGTATCTATCAATTATTTTATTTTTATATATATATATATATATATATTTTTTTTTTTCTTTACTTTACTTTGATAGACCTACTTTTCCTCGCGGTAACCCGTCTGCTCCTGGCAGACCTGAGGCTAGCTACCTGAGGCTAATGCTGCGTGCACAGAAATCATGACGGGAAAAAGTCATCTTCTCTCAATGGCAAACGTAGACTCCTCGAAGCTTATGACAAACTGCCAAAAAAGAGCCAACGAGATGCAACAGCGAAACTTGGTGTTCGGCGGGCTACTTTGCGTAGTCTACCCAATCAACGAGAAACAGTCCTGGCTGCTAATGATGGAGACAGAAAACGAATGCGCACGGGGAAAACATCTGTGGTTGAAGCCGCCCTCGTCAAGTGGATGAATATTTTACGAATAAGTTTGATTTCAAACTCTGCTACCACTTCGGCATTGATAGCCTACAGTTTATTTTTAGTTCTGTGAAAATTTGAGAAATGCACTGAAACCCGGCCAAGCCGCATTTTAGCCTGTATTTGCACTACTGACGTTACTGTATTTTGTAAACCGCACAATTCTTTTACGTTTCAGGCTATAGCCTAATTATAATCTGAACTACAATAAGCTATATTTTATACACAGTACTGTACTGTATTATAGTGTATTTGAATTATACACAGTTCAGTAATTTAATTTGTACAGTACTGTAATTTGAAAAGCGTTTGAAACAGCTGTACTGTATTTTGAAAGAGTCAATAAAATTCAGACAGACGTGATCACTATAACCGGTTTCCACTGTTTTTTTTTTTTTTTTTTTTTTGGGGGTCATTTCTCCCAACAGTCACTGATGGTGTCATCTGCCTTGTTGAGCCTCCTGCCACAATAGAACTCCTTGCAGCTGTAGGTACTCAATACTCCAGAGATTTTGCCAAATATAGTAGATTAAAGTGTACTGAAACAGAATGCTCTTTATCACAGGATGATGATGATGGTGAAGAAGACACCTTGTCTGCTGCCACAGAGAGGGATTCAGAAAGCCCTACAGAGGTATACATCTTAATATTATCAGGGTTGGGGAGTAATGGAATACATGTAACGGCGTTACGTATTTAAAATACAAAATATGAGTAACTGTATTCAGTTACGGTTACCATTTAAATTCATGGTGATCAAATTAGTTACATTTTAAAAATATTTAGATTACTGAAGGGATTACATTGGATTTTTTTTTCAATGTTTATTCAGTTGGAAAATCTATCCAATGATAAGCAACTCCGGGGTGTGTCTCCCATATGCCCCTCACGAAAAAAAAAAAAAAGCGTGCAGCCTGCCTGACACACAAGACAGTAGAATGGAGAGTAGCCCTTTGTCCACACGCAAACAGCGTTTTAGGTCACTGAAAACGGATCCTTTGCAAAACACCTTCCAGGCGGAAGATTTTCAGAAACTCCGTTTTCAGTGTTCACGTGTTGACAGGGAAAACGGAGTTTTTGGCTTATGACGTCAGAGTGTGCGCCGTAGTAACTTTTTTTCAGGCTTCTGATTGGCCAACATGGCTTTACGGTTAGGGTTATATCGTCGCCTGTTGGTTTGGCATGCTCTTGACAGCGTGTGTTTGTGTTTTCGTGTGGACAGAGATTTTTTTAAGAACAAAGGAGGGAAAACCCCCATTTTCAAAAATACCCGTGTACGTGTGGACATGGCCTGAGACAGAAAGCAGTCAGCCTAGGGCTGTGCCATATGACCAAAATCTCATATCCCGATATAGATTATTTCATATCCCGATAACGATACATATCACGATATAGCACATTTTCTGTAAATTCAACGAATAAATAGTTTATATAAAATGACCACATGGAAAGGCCTATTTCTTATTACATTTTGAATTATATACTCGACAAATAAAATGTACTTACTCATATTTGATTATTTTTTTCTCTTTATCTAGAACCTATGTGCAAATTTTCAATTAACCGCTTTGCGCCTAAGGTCACACCGGTGTGATTAGCCGTTTAGCGCGTATGCTAAAACAGGTGCGATTAAAACACTAGATTGGAAAAATTCTAGCTAATTTTAGCTGTGAGGAAACAGCGATTTAACGTTAAAAATATAGCAAATGCTAACTAAAAAACAGTGTTGTGCAAGTTCACACTTCACAAGAGATTAAAATGAATAAGTTCACGTTCATAGTTCACAATTTTGAATTTTGAACAAGTTCACAGTCCCAGTTCTTTTCTTCCATTTTTAAAATGAGCTGCTCCAGGAACTATTTTATGTGTACGTCTACATGCGCAGTGATTGTTAAGCGGGTCATGGGCAGTTGGTTGCAAGCAGTCGAGCTGTCTGTCTAATGAGTTGCACTAATGAAAACGTCTCAAGTATGGAATGATGCCGTCCGTGTTTATTCATCAACCGGTAACTTTAACACTCCCAAGGATTCCGAATCTCGCACAAACCTGAACCAGCTGAAGTTCAAATTCACCGTTCAGCAAAAAAATGAGCACATTCAATGAACGCGCTCTTTTAACACGTTCATGCACAACACTGCTGAAAACTATGAGAAGCTTAAATAACGCTTATGTAAACACAACGCACCATTTAAAGTAACACGCGCTACATAGCATAAAAATAAGTTACGTGCAAAAGGGTTAAGCATGTAACAAAATTAGGGTTGTCAAAATAATGCGTTAATTTCGATTAATTATAGAAAAAATAACGTCAAAAAATTAACGCAGATTAATCGCACTCTATAATGCCCCTTTACCCCATACGTCACTGTGCATTTAAGCATTTATCATACCCAACTGCAGGCTAGCTAGGTTCTTTTATATCATATCATATAGCCTACACAAACGTACCCACCCCAGATAGCAAGCATACGTTGGCCCGACGTTGGAACAACGGCTTGACAAACGTTGGCATGACGTTGATTACTGACTTGGGGTCAACGTCATTTTGGCCGTCGGGGTAACGTTGTTTCTACGTTGGACATCGACTAATCTGCATTACGTCACAATCCAACCATCCAGCTTGTTTCTGGTTGGCAAGATGTTGGCTTATAACCAATTGCCGACGTCTTTTTTTTGTTTTGAATTCGATGTTTAGACAATATTGTGGAGTCTACAATGTAGACTACGCAAATCAATAATGAACAGGTCATCATGACATGTTATCATGTGCAATGGCTAATTTTTCAAGACATGCCTATTCGTGAGCTGTAAGATCTGTACCAACATAATAGGGCTATGGCATAACAAAAGAAAATTATTATTGATATCGAATTTATTCACTGATAAACATGTCTTAACCAATTGAGACAGCTAGGCTACAAGTTGTTATAGATATTATCAATATTTATTGAAGTGTATAAATAGATGAATGGATGAATGAATAAAGGAATACATAAAGAGAGAGAAAGAGAGAGAGAAAGAAAGAGAAAGAAATATGATCAGTTATGTCTTCAGGACCGGATCCTAGTTCCTGGGAAAATACAATTAGATAAATGTATAGGCTATAGGCTACATATTCAAAGACCAATGGAAAAGACTTGCATTTAGGCTGTTTGCCATGTGTGCTCGCATTTCTTTACCCTACTTACTCGGAATCGCTTGAACTGAAATAAACTGGCGTTTGACCACCTGTGGAGAAAAGGAGATACACAACCATTTAGTGACAGATCGAGTGCCAGGCGCGTTACGTGAGCATGTGTAACAGAGTTAAAAATGCACTCTTGGTTTTAGTGACTTTCACCAAAATTTAAATAATGTGTTCTTTAAATAAGTTTGAGAGACCTCTAATGGTTAAAAGTGGCAACTGCATCTGTGCATTATTAGTACTGTACAGTTTCTACCTCCTGCAGATGCCACTGTACGATCTGCAAGAGGTAGGTTACGCAACCATGAGCTCCGTCCACAATTTTCCTAAAAAAGTTTAAAGCAACGTCATATGTAGTCGAAATAATATATTGGTATAGCTATACATACTCTTGAGCAATGCTAAGTACAGTACTTTCCATGCATTCATGAAATGAAATTTAAGCTATCCACTGTTGTCTAGCTAGCAGCCGTGTGTGAAACCAATGTGATGACAGTTATGCATAATGACGATATGAACTGGAAAGCTGAAATCATTTTATTTTATTTCTATTGTGATCTGCACAGATTGCCTGTTGCGTAAGTTCATGCTGACGACATACTGTATTGTATGTATGTCTTGTTGTCAGGTACGTTAATACATTTTGTACAATTTTACCTAGCTAATGTTAGCCAGCTAAACCACGTGTCGTGCGTAGTGAAGCTAGATTCTAGAATCTAAAATGGTGTTACATAATCCCCATTAGAACTTGTCTAAGAATCGAACATAGCTCTCGTTAGATGTTTATGTAATAGGTTACACGTATATGCATTTCCCTATATTACAAATATATGTATAAATTGCCAGCTGCCTAACTTTTTGCGCAGATGCCACTGTACGATCTGCAAGAGCTCGTCATAATAAAAAGGAATTGCAGAACTTTGCGTGTCCCTGGTCCTTCCTGCTGAACAAATGAGCGCGTGGTTCGCTGCCTCGGTGACAACCGTTACACATGCTCCCGTTCAAGAGGATATCACTGGAAACTATGAGGTAAGAAAGTTTTTAATTGTTTAATTAATTGTTTAGTTATTAATTGTTTAATTTCCGCCGACCATTAGGCCTGCAATGTTCAAACTGGTTATGCAGTATGAAAATGCATTTGAATTTTGATGCCTTTGCTCCACAGACTTGTCTTTGTAAACGAAATGTTACTACAAGTATTGACGTGGCAAATGTAAATGCAATTAAATGAATTTTCATTTTAATTTCGAAGCAAAATGATTCAAATTAATTTGAGGATTGCATTGCACTTTGTATATTTCCTTGGTAGTATATATTGCATTGCCAATTGCAAAATGCAATTTTCATATTGCTTACTATTGCGAAATGCATGTGACATCTAATGCATGAGCCACGCGACATAATTAGGTCAGTTTGGATTTTCCTATGTAAGGAATAGCATAGCCTATCGCTTATGGTGCCCGTTTGAGTGTGACATTTGGTAACTACGAGGTAAGACCGTATAGTTTAATTTAAAATCATCTAATTAATATGCTTAGAAGGCAGCTACTTAAACTTATTTATTTACTGTAAACATATTTCTACAGAGACTAGCCTACTACGCTTTCATCAACATAGCTAAAAATGTTGCCTAGCTCTTCCTGTTTTTTTACACTAAATTGTCAATCCCAGTTGATAGCAGCGACATGTTTTTCCAGTTCTAAGCACCCAGAGCTTGGGGTTAGGCGGACAAAGCGGTAGATGGACACAGGCCCTTAAAACCATGCATTTACATTTTACATTTACATTTATTCATTTAGCAGATGCTTTTATCCAAAGCGACGTACAAATGCTCTGTATATACCATGCTCTGTATATCAAGACCTAAGCATAATAATGATGTAAAATGTGTAATTTTGTTTAAGTGGCACGATCGTGGGGGTTGGGGGGGTGTCGGATTGAATCAGGTTTGCTTTAGGGGGTCCCTTGCTGAGAAAGGTTGGGAACCCCTGACCTAGATAATAGCCTTATAAATCCACTGTGAAAAGAGATTGATGATTACCTACTTGTTTGTCAGTTATACACTTTTGTGTCCAATATCTTACTTTCTCATATGACTTTTCCCCCCTATTCAGGGCTGTGACATACCTCCCTGCTGTCTCTCAGCTCTCCTTTTTCTCCCTCCATGCCTGTCACCACTGTACTTCAGCCAGCTCTCTATGTGGGCCTCACACTCACTGGCGCTGATGTTCTGCAAAGTGGCCGCACCTGAACAGGTAACAGTTCTAAAGCACTGAGAATATTATGCAATAACTGCAGGAGAATTGAAAAGTGTCTTGTCTATTAGGTAAACTGCCTTTTCTACAATTATAATGACAGCAATGCAGTGACTTGTTCAAACACCTCTTATCACAGTAGTTATTTTCAAGGCTGCGAAAGCCTTCTTGTGTCCTCACCCAAGCCAGTTGAACTGGGTAGCACAGTTGTCAGTTAAGACATGGCGCATGATCCTCCTTACAGTGTCACCCGCATTCACCCCTCCAAGGGTTGCAAGGTATGATGCCTACTGATAAGAAGAGAGATGTTGTTTAAAATTTTTTTTTACAAAATGTTAATTGTTGAGGATGCATGATATGCACAACTGGTCAAACTTTGGAAACCACTAAAGTAGGGGGTAATTCCAAACTTTTGACCAGTAGTGTAGATAGAGAATAGTTCAGAATAGCTTGTTGTGCTTCCATCATATGTGCATCACCATAAACAGAAGTAGAGAGTATGCATCGCCAACACTGTCTCCTACTGGAACCCCCCTTGTATTCACAGAGTGGAACAACAAATGACAGAGACAATTGGCAAGCAGGGAGGCAGGCAGCTCAACCCCAGCATTTCAGAGTCTTTGGGTGTGAGAAAAAGCAGAGACTTAAACAGTACCAAAAAATGCACTCTCAAGTTTATGAACTTCTTAATTTACTTTGTTGGAAGCATGCCAAATTGACAGATGCATTTTGCCCCTGAACCATCTTCATCTGAGTGGACTATGGAGTAGACACTGAAAATGGTTCAGGGTCAAAAAGCATCCATCTGTTTGGCATGCTTTCAGTAAAGTAGATTAAGAGGTTCATACACTTGAGAGTACGTTTTTTTCCGGTATAGACACAACGGGAAACCAAGAAGAAGATGAGAGTGTTAGTGAGCTAGTGAGAAATTATTGACAAATTAAGAACATTAACCATACCAGGGCTTTCTCCTGTGCTTTTTCCTTTAATATTTCCTCCACCCTCCTCAAGTCCTCTTCATTCTCTATAGGGAATCTGAATTCCTCGGACAGACTTGATGCTCTCTGCACTGGCTGTTTTTTGGCCAGTGCTTGGAGGAGGAGGGTGTTCTGACACACTTGCGCCTTTATCTCTTCCAAGGCCCTCAAAATCATTTGGTTGCGCTCTGTAGGTAAGAACAAAAATGTTTTATAGAACAATAGAAATGTTTCACATTACTTCAGTAATTCTGTTGTGACTTCGATATTCATATTTAACATCTCAGAGATTCTCAGTTCTGTTGCTGACCAGCAAAAGGTTTGGTACCAAATTGGGTTGCATCAGGCTGCACATGGGAGGCAGTTGGAGGGGTCATGCGAGGCAGAGGTGAAAAAACTGGGGGTGGCTGGAGCACACGTGGCTGCGAAGTGGAGGCAGGCTTAGTGACGGCAGTCCTGAAATGATGTAGGGCTTCAGACCGCTCCGTCACTTTGGCAGAGGCCCTGCAGTATGACAACAGGACTGTATAAACTACAATGAACAATGTTAGACTTGGTTCAGGTCTTGTGTGCATGTACTGTACAGTTCTTACATTCTAGCTCTTTTTCCACCCTCATCCTCAGAAGTGAGGGAGTCCCTTTTAGTGGCCCTCACCAGTTTTTTCCTCGCCGCTTCATAAGAATCTGTATTTGAGAGAAACATTAGTTGAACAAGTTACCATATTGTAGCATGTATGGAAATGCAATGGCACTATGATGACTCTCTCTCTCTCTTTCTCCCTGTGTGTGTGTGTGTGTGTGTGTGTGTATGTGCGTGTTTGTGTTTACAGGAGGAGGGTCTCACTATATTTCTTCAGCACCCTGACAAAATACTCCGCCAATGTCTCATCAGGGTCCTCCTGGTTTTGCACAGCCGCCTTGGCCCTTTGTGTGTTTTTATATGGTGGCCAGAATGACACCGTTTGGTCAACACTCAGCCAGGAAGTAGGTACCACTTCCACCTCATTTTTTCCGTAAAAACTACTATTGCAAACATGCTTTAAGAGAAAAGGAGAAAAGGAGAATCTTCATGATGAGAACTGATTGTAATTTACAATTTTTTGAATTGATGATTCATGATTGAATAAGTAAGTGCATAAGTACTAGAGTGCTACTATGTGTGGTTCAGACGGTATGTTACAAGTCCATCTTTGTATGGCATTGCAACCACTTTGGTGTCAATGTTGTTCTCAGATAAAGTTACACCCTCTGCAGAGAGATCTTTAACAAATGCAATTCCCAGAATAAGAGAGTCCACCGGGGAAGTGAAAAATGGCTGTTGGTATAAAACTTTTCTGGCTGAAAAGTACGTACTGCCATCTGCTTTGAATATTTGTTCAATTTTGAATGTGTTGTGACCACACAAAATGATGTTATTGCCATCGTGAACTGATAATGTGAATTTGTTGCCAGTAAAGTGGGAGAGTGGACTTCGCAAGACTGGACAGTGCATTGATGGTGCCTTAGCACAAAGGACATTTGTATGCTTACTTTGACTGACACTGCTGATGTTTAGGGGTTGTTCAGTGAGTCGTTTCACAATTTGTTGCAATGGCTGGTTTGGCTTTCTGATCTTTCTTTTCAATTGATACAAATAGTTTTCAAATGGGAAGGCAGAAATTTTTGGTAAGGGCCCAAATTTTCTCACATCATTTGCTAGGTGAATCAAACCATGGACATTATAAACTACAAAATCACCATAAATGACTGAAAAGTTTCGGACAAAAACAGTAAGAACCTTCTCTGCGTAATCACAATAGTGTTCAGATAAATGTGTACTACATAGAATGGTTATGCCAACATGCAGCAGGAGAAAGTGGTTGTACATAGCATCGGGCAGTGTGTTTTTGAGTGCAATGGGACCAGTATAAAGGAGAAACGTTCGAAATTCAGTGGCTTTCCAGCAATCAACTTCTCTCAGTGATCTTCCCTTTCTACCAAATTCTTTGGGCAATCTTTGGGCAAAAGTAGGACCAGTTTGTCTGAGACGGCAGTTATTGACTGGTTGCCAATCCTTGATGGAAGAGGGCCTCGCATCCACAGCCAAATGAGCTTCCTCATAACTCCCAAACATACCAGATGCATGAAATCCAACACAAATTGTGAGACCATTCCAATGTTAATTCTAATGAGAGCACTCTCACCATCCCTGTGATGGTCACTGTGTAGTCGGGCTTTAAAGCTCTCATCTGTTCTAGAGGCTGCATTTGTTTCTGGGTAGTTCATTCTATTGTTGGACCAAACACCTTCTTGAGCACATCTCTCACATCCATAGTAGGAGTTGTGGGATTTTATGTTCTTAATAAATGCTCTCGCTGGTGCGTCACAGACAAATGCCGAAATTTCCACTTTGTATAATTTAGACTGGTACACAACACCATCAGATGCAATCCTTTCCATCTCCATGACAAAATCAGAGAGGTATTCATTTGCATCTGATGGTTTTGACTGTCCAGAGTAAAGTGCAATAACAAAAGGAATTCTGTTGGGGTCTTCCTCAATCAGTGCCAATATGGGCCAAAATTGTTCGTTGCTGCTCTTGAAAAGCGGCATTCCATCAACATTAATTTGGAAACGGAGTGTATGAATGCTCTTCAGTGTGGGACTGTCCTCTATCCTTGACTTTATACCATTAGCTACTCCAAAATAGTGCATGGAGCCCCCTGCTTTTGATTGCACCTCTGTGCTGGTTGGAGTTGACAGGAGTGTGCGGCCATCTTTTGGGAGATTGGCATTTGGCAAGTGATTCCTACGCACAGAGAGAAGACTGGAGAGATGACTGAGAGGTGTGTTGGTTGCTGCTGCCCATGCCCTCAAATTGTCACATAAGTTGTTAGTATTACTGTCATCAATGTCGCTGTCCTCGTCTTGCTCATCAGAGCTATAATAATCACATTTTGTGTTTTCTTCCTGACCAGAGGTGGCGCTCATATCTTCCTGACCGGAGGTGGCACGAAACCAGTCTCCTCCTGCATCACTGTCGCAACTGTCTACCTCAATCGGCAAAACGACTGTGTTGGAATCCTCAACAAAGGTGTTGTGAGTGTTCCTATTGATTGACTGTAGCGTAGCTACAACGTCCTCTGTATTTCTTTTTACATGCCGTCTTAAAGATCTTTTCGATAATATTTTGTTACTCTCTGCCATGTTTGATAACCGACGTTGAATGCGTAATTAAATGACCGTTAGCCAGCTACTGTTAGATTAGCTAGCACGAGTTAGCTAGCCAGCAATACTCACGGCTAGCTAGCTAGCCGATATCCGTTAGCCAAAAAAAAAGGACGACTACAATTCATATCTTAGCTTAGCTTATTTTAGCTTAGTTTACTGGTATTTTTAAAGTAGGCAATAACTGTTACCTCACCTGGACTGAATGTCGACCAAAGACAGCAATCGGTAGCCTGACTGTAATCGCCCTTGACTGATCACCAAAGTCTGCCGTTGATAACATTAGATAAAAGTCAGTTGATCTTAGATTCTTTTATGGATTTAAAAATAAAAGCGCGCAGAAGTGTACCGTTGATATTTTTTTATTGTTACATCATATTCTTAACACATTCTTTTCTTAGGATTTCCCCTTCATCAGCGTGATCAGGTAATCACATTTTAAGATGAGTCTGACACAAAACAAAATACAACGTAAAAGTGTATGACTACTTTCTGAACCTGCAGGTATGAGTTAAGATTTCAGTCCATGTCTTCTGTCTGTCTATCTATATATGTATCTTTCTAATCTGTATGTTGCTAATTAATCTCTATGTTTCTATCTTTCTCTCACTGGTGACTCCAGGTGCAGTCTGCAGCTCAGGATGAGATGTTCCACCATGGCCTCAGTGGAGTGCTACCGTGAAAGTTGTGTTACTCGCTCAAATAATCACATCATTGTTAGAGGATCTGTGTGCTCCTTCTTGCAATGAAGTCTTCTGGTGCTAAATGCCAATAAATTGTGTGCATGGAAACCTTGGGTTTGTGTTATGCTTGTTTTAGCAACAGACTTACGTTTACATTTAGCATGCTCAATGCCAGTATTCAATAAATGCCAGTGCTAAATGCCAGGATTCAATAAATTGTGTGCATGGAAACCTTGGGTTTGTGTTATGCTTGTTTCAACAACAGACTTATGTTTACATTTAGCATGATTTAAGGTGAAATTAATTTAAGCTGTAAGTTGTTAGGGGAAGACTGAAATCCACACATTCATCTCCAGTAGGCGTATATAATATATGTAGGCCTATAAATTTAAAGGCCATTTCAATGTTTATGTTTATGTATCCTTTATGAGAATTTGCAGTGGTACATTTGATAAATGAAATGGTGGCCCAGTCATTGGCTTTAGAGACTTCGGGAAAACTCACCGTTTTCAAATGGAGACAAACTTTGGACCATGGAAGTCACCATCTTTTGGGTGATGAGTGCACATGCAACTCAATTTAATCAGATTTAAATAATGGGCAATGCAGTGATGTTTCTCAAACTGGTTTATTTTATATGCTTTATTTATAAAGGTCAAAATGAATAAAATAAGATTAATAAAATAAGCCAAGTAAACGATTACACCAATACAGGGTAAAGACAGCTAAAACATTTCTAGTAACCTATCATAATCTTACAAACGGTGCAGGATTGCCCTGTGATCTTTTAATACCTGATGTGTCTTGCTAATTGCGTTGAATGAAAGTAGGACCATACATCTTAGGGAGTTTAATTTAAAAAAAACTGCTGATGTAACATAAAAGGAACCCCCTCGTTCCGGACCGACGCTACTCTCGCAGGAATCACAGGCTGACAGGCTGGGTTGGGTTCACAGCGCGTGTTTTATTAGGACTGGGAATAAAACAGCGCAAGTAGGTTGTCAATAATGTAACGTGTCTCCGGTTCCACACTCGTCGCCAGCATAAGGACAAAAGCCTTAATTACATAGAAATCATATATTTGCATTCTGGTATCTGGTATTTTTTGTGACGTCGAACCAACGTCGCAACAACTGTTCATTAACGACGGTGACTATGCCGCCGAAGGCCACAGGCCAACGTTCGATTTACGTTCGATTAGTGGGGCGACCGACGTTGGTTGCTATCTGGGACATTTGGGCTGTCGGTAAATGCAAATTAAGTTCGCATTGGTGTAATCAACGATTGCATCGGAACACCTATAAAACGGAGTGATACACATATAGTTAAAAGTGCCAGCGCTGTTATAGTGAATATCAGCACTCACGGAATGCCTCTTGTCCGGTAAAATTACTTGGTCAGAACTAACTGTTGTATGAAGTACAATTTGAACATTATTTGCTGTGAGAAGCACTTTCTGATATGTGCGATTAATTTAGATTAATTAAATACAAAGCATGTAATTAATTAGATTAATTTTTTAATCGCTTGACATCCCTAAACAAAATATAAAATATTAATGTATAAAATATAAAAAAGTAAATAGAAACCCAGTAAACAATTTGCGTTGGCCCAACGTTGGCCCATTGTCATTTTTCAACTTTGGCCAACTGTTGGCTTTGCTCATCGGTTCGACGTTGGCCCAACCATGCTGGCCCAACGTCGCACTCTTTTGTTCTTACGACGGTGGCCCAACCGTTTATCTGCACGGTTGGCCCAACGTCAGCAGCCAACTATAATCCATATGATATTCTGCACAGAGCAGTATTTGGTTCTAGAACGTTACGCTAACACTGGTGGTCGCCAGCCGTTACTGATTAGCCTATCCACCTTATTCCTGGGGGCGCTACTGTGGAAACAATTATGGGTAGAACTTCCGGTGAAGCAGCGGAAGTAGCCATAAGCGGCAACAACTTATGCTTCCGAGTGGCTAGCCATCCACTGCGGTCCGTTCAAACGCATGTAACATTCCGTAAAACTTCCAATAAACGCCGAGGTTTTTACTTAACTTTACCGGCGTTTATTGGAGACTCGGCGATAGTAAGAGACCTGCGTTTATTTCACCTAAAGCCCTCAGGCTTTTGCATGTTTTTTCCCCAAGTAGCCTACTTAAATATTATACAGCGCTTTTTGGTAGCAACTCAAACAGGAATCACTAATAAAGTAAGTTAAACATTGTCATTGCAACCTATGATGGGAGAGCACGGTCTGTAAGAATAGCAGTAAATGTAAAAAATTATTTGTGTTATTTTGTTGTTTAGCAACAAAAAATAAATAGGACTACTGTAAGCATTTTAACCCACTGCTTTTGTTTTATAGTCACGAAAAATAAATACAGTTTTCCCCGGCGCTTATTTGAGGCAGGCGTTTACTTCACTGAAAGGGTCGCGCATACCGGCTATTATAAGAGGCCTGCGTTTATTGGAGACTTGGCTATTATTGGATGGTTTACGGTATATACTGTTACATATATCGCTTTTTTGGGGGAATATATTTCTTTCTGTGTCATTAGCGTTGCCTTAAATGGCATTACGGAGCTCAGGTACATGTTGCGCCGTTCGCGGCTGTACTAATAACCAGGCTATAAGCTAAATGTGTGGCTGCAACAACAATGCTTTGATCATGTGCCAAAAACAAAGAGGGACTGTAGCTGTCATCAGTTGTAGACTTTCCATCGCCTGCCAAAAGATGATGAATCGAGACGATATTGGCTGACGAACCTAAACTTAAACTCTTGTCACTTTGTTGACAAGAAACCAACGGAGGCAAACCCACATCCTACTTTGTGGTTGGGCAACGAACGACCACCAGGTTGATATAAATATATTTAATAATATATATGTCTAATTCATAATACAATAAAAAACAATGTTTCTAACAATGAAAAGGAGTGTCATCTATGGCAAAGTGGACCAAAAGTTTGACGTGTGTCTGTATCTACCTTTTGAAGAAATAAAACAAAAATGGCCAGATGGGTCTGCAAAGATCCCTAAAAGAATTCAAAAGAAATACAGTTGCTGGATTTAAAGTTATTACCACTAATGAATGAATGACCTGGCGCACTTAACGCTAGCTAGTTAGCTAACTAACGTTAAGTTGCTAGCTAGCTAGCAAACGGTACTTAAGATCAGAAGTAATTACCTTGGCTTGCAGTAAGAATGTTAAAATTAACTATTTGTTCATAAGAGACATGATGAATCTGTATTGGTTTGATAGCTACCAAAGTGCATGAAAGCCAAATTAGCTAGCTAGCTACTTGCACATTCAGCTGAAAAGTACAAATACCACCCTAAAGACAAATCTAGCTAGCTAGCTAGAATACAATTAAAACAATAAACGTAACTAGCTAGTTACTATCACATTCCGCTGACAAATACAAATATCATCTTGCAAACAAAGACATAGCTAGCTAGCTACAATAAAAACAACGTAGAAAGCTAGATAGCTTGCTAGCTAATTTGGCTTTCACGCACTTTGCTCAGCTGTCATATTACTAAGAGCTAGCTAGCTATCAAACTAATAAAGCCTCATCACGTCTCTTCTGACCAAATAGTTAATTTTACCACAGGCACTGCTAGCAACCTGTTTCGACCACTTTAGTACTGTTAGCTAGCTACCAAATTAACATTATAGTTAGCTAGCTAGCTAGCTAGGTAGTCTGCAGTGTTTTAGCTAGCTAGTTAACTAAGTGCGCCGGGTCTTTCTTAACATCAGTATGGGCATCGGCTATCGGGCCAAATTGTTATTTTAAACATCGGTATTGGCCCAGAATTTCACAATCGCTGCATCCCTACGATTTGTTATTTTGCTATCGCTCACAGACGCCGGTTCTGGTTCAGTGGTGTAACAAAGCGGAAGTCGCGCCCATAATTCACGCAAGGTATCATGGGAGCTAGGAATAAGGTGGATACAATCCCAACAAGTGTTAGGGAGTAACTTAGCTAGTCAAGTCCAGTCACGACAATAATTTCCACCAACTTTACGCTTCAGTATTTTCGTTTACCGTTAAATCATCTCGGCTCATCTTGGTTGTGCCACTGCCAAACGCTCCGAAAACCTGCTTTATAGCTGACGTTAGGCTAGTTAGCTAGGATAATCAAACACATTTTCAGCTAAACTTTATTTACAATCACTAACAATATCAACACAATATTAAATACAGTGGAAACCGCTTATAGTGATCACGGTTATAGTGATCAACCGCTAGTCCGCACACAGTGTTCATTTTGGGTCTTTTTATATGTGACAACGTATGGGGAAAAAAATTAAAACCACGGTATTTTTTTTTTTTTTTTTTTACTTTGATAGTCCTACTTTGCCTCGCAGTAACCCGTCTGCTTCAGGCTAGCTACCTGAGGCTAAAGCTGTGTGCACATGACAGAAAAAGAAAGTCATTTTCTGTCAATGACAACCGTAGACTCATCGAAGCTTATGACAAATTGAGCCAAAAAGAGCCATCGATATGCAGCAGCAAAACCTGGTGTTCCTCAGGTTACTTTGTGTAGTCTACTCCAACAACGAGAAACAGTCCTGGCTGCTAATGATGGAGACAGAAAACAAATGCGCACGGGGAAAGCACCTGTGGTTGAAGCCGCCCTCGTCAAGTGGATGAATATTTTAGGCTACGACTAAGTTTGATTTCAAACTCTGCTATCACTTCGGCATTGATAGCCTAGTTTATTTTCAGTTCTGTTAAAAATTGAGAAATGCACTGAAACCCCGGCCAAGCCGTGTTTTAGCCTGTATTTGCACTACTGACGTTACTGTTTTTTGTAAACCGCACAATACTTTTACGTTTTAGGCTATAGCCTAATTATAATTTGAACTATAATAAGCTATATTTTATATACAGTACTGTACTGTATTATAGTGTATTTGAATTATACACAGTTCAGCAATTTAATTTGTACAGCACTGTAGCCTAATATGAAAAGCATTTGAAACACCTGTAGTGTATTTTGAAAGAGTCAATAAAATTCAGTAAATAGCGACGCTGTCCGTTTCATTACTTTATATTCGTGTAATAAATATACAAATGTCAATTAGATGATAATCTGCATGAGAAATAAAGAAAAGAAAAAAATCGGTTATAATGATCATCCGCTTATAGTGATCAATTTCACCCGGACAGACGTGATCACTATAAGTGGCTTCCACTGTGCATATATAATATATAAACACACACAAAATTTTTACAAATTAAGAAACTCTGCGATTCTAAACTCACATTAAACGCTAATCAACAATGTAACACTGAACTACTCTATAACAGGAACAATTATGGAATTACACTAAATTATACTAAAATCTATCTAAACTATTTAAGAAACCTATTCATAAAGCTGTAGAACAATTAATATTATGAGGTAATAATATTATGAGGTAAATACACGACGTGAAAGCCGGCGGCTCAGGTCTTCGTCCAATGGAAATGAACTTCTGGCAACTTTCCTCAGGGTATAGGCTACCTTCACGAGCGTTTCTAATTTCCCGCTGCCGGCACTGTAAGTTAGAGAAAGAGAACTGGCTCGTGCTTTAAGTTTCCCGCTGCATCAGACATCCATAGGGGATATCATGTACAAATAATTTAAACCCATATAGACTTTGATCTCGGCAATCGGAACCGTTACTGTAGACAGATATTATTTAATATACAGAGATGACCCATCGTGTGACATGATCCTGGTGTAGTAGACAACTTCAAAGAGTGAAGTCAGTTATTTAGTGTTGTAGTGCTACCTATAAGTTTACATGGAAACATTGTTGATTTGTTAATAAAGTATTAATATCTAATTCATTTTGTCGCGATTTATAGATCCTAAGGATTTTCTATGGATTTTATGGATGTTTCCAGATGGTGATACAAGTGGGCATCCGAAGGGGTTGACATGTATGGATACTACAGCCACTGTCATAAAAATTAACGAGGCCAGATGGAATATTTTCTTTGAAAATCTGTGACACCCTTATAACGTTAACCGCTTCACCGTTTGTATGAAATAAAAAAGCCTTAGCTAACCAAGCAGTGTGGGATTAGCTAAGAGAGCTAAATAAGTAGCTACCTACGCTAACTAAATTACCTCAGAACCAGGTAACGTTATATGTAAATCCATCTCACTAAAATTGGCTAAAACTACCAACACACAACAAATAAATATATAAATACCATATATTAAAGTAACAATTCCAGTTCAAACTGTACATAATTAGCCCTGATACTTTTATTTATTTTAGGAAATATAAGACAATTGTTATAAGGTACTTACCCAGATGCGGCTTTCCTTTTCTCTTCAGAGTGAGACTGAGAGACTGTCTCGCACACTTTCAGTTGAACTTCAAAAATGTCCTCGCGATCGTCCACAGCTTGGACAGAACACGCGATGGTTGGGTAAAAGTCACAATGCCAACGGAGTGCCAACGTTGGTTCATGACGGTTATGCAATGGTTGGGGTAGAGTGGTAGTCCAATGTTGTGCCAGTGTTGGCTCATGATGATTATGTGACCGTTGGGCTAAAGTGGCATCCGAACAGTGTGCCAACGTTGGCAGCCGACGGTGATGGTCGCCAACCATAATGACCATGAGCCAACGTTGGCCCAGCCACCTTTACTGGGAAACACTTTTCAACTATAGTTCTGTGTCACTTCACTCTCTTCCATGTTTGTTTGTGTTGCCTTCATGCAAATTTCCTGCCTACATCCGCGCTGTGTGGAAGAACGCAAAGCGTCGTCCAAATGACGAAAAATATTGCCATAAAGTGTGTGATTTGCAACACAACCAAATAAACGGTAGAGCATCATTTAAAACGATAGACGATTTTTTTATCGTCACACGATATATATCGTCATATCGCACAGCCCTAAGTCAGCCCAACGCGTTTATGTCATGGAAATACCGGGACCATTTTACTTTCTAATTTGGCAAAGGTCACAACATACCAGTACAATGCAAGCTGTGTTTGCCAGTAACCAGACTGCTGTTTCAAAAGATTCGACCTCTAACCTGACGAAGCATCTTGAAGTAAGTTCTCTTATTCATTATTTAAGCTAATATTGATCGCTAGCTAGCTATCCTACATAGTTCGGCTGCACTGGATTAGCTATTCAGCTAGCTAGTAGGCTAGGTATAATATTAAAGCTTACTAGCTAACGAGTAGATACAGTGACAAAACAAGTGAAATTTCACATGTTCAAAACTGCGATTACTCCAACAATTTTATACTACGCATGTTATACATTAAATTGTTAAGCTACTCCTTTCTCACTCACAATGTATTTAGGGTGGCTGGTGCCTTTTCTAACTCATGTTTTCGTGTAATGCACCTACAGTTTTTGAAATAACATTTACAATTCTGAAGAACCTGCGATGAAATGCCCATAGACTTAACACGGGGGTGCCAAAATGTTAGCCACAACAATGCTAAGTGAGGCTGTGCTCATACGTAGCGTCTTTTTTGAAGCTGTCAGCGTCTGTTTTACATAATAATCCTATGAAGTAGACTGTGTTTTCACAAACGTCCTGAGTGTTTGTTTTAACACCATCGCCAGCGCTTTTTTTTCTGCAATTCAGGGCGTTTTTTTCAGTTGAAAAAAGTTCACGTTCTCAGAAAAAAAACACCCTTTGTCAAGCGCTTTTTTGACAGATGACCAATCACAAGCAGAGTAGTGACACCTGTCGTTTCCCATGGACCAGAGCACCATGACGTCAGCTTGAAGTAGTTTTGGCGGACACTAAAAGTTCCTGTGTTGTGTCCTGCACCATCAACAGTAAAACACACCCACACATTTGTTTCTCCTTACTACCGAGTAGGGAGGGGGGCGGATTTTACGGTTTCAGGCTATTCGAAGGGAGGACCCCGAGGGAAACCTATGGGACCCCGATAGCCCCGTTCAGCTAAAAGGACACTGACCACCAATACCGCGAAGTTTATCTAAATACCGGCACTTGTCATCAGCCACCAAAGTACAAATTTAACTCTCCTGATATGTCATTGCAACTATACTTTTACCGTTTTATAAATTTTCATGTATTTCCTTGTCAAACACCTGCGAACTCCATTAGCCACCATTCAAATTCAAAGGCTTGTTTTCCCCCAAGAAGGGGCGGTAACCACACCGCGGCATGAAAGTTCCTGGATGATTGCTCTGGTCTATAACAACCACCAAAAATGGAGAAGGTAGTGGTGGAGAAGTTAATTGTGCTAGTTTCTGAGCACAGTAGTGGTGTTCAAAACGATTCTTTTTAGTGATTCGGTTCCTTTCGTTCAGTTCAATAAAATGATTCGAATCTTTGACTCACTGATTCGTTCATTTCCATATCCTGTTGGGCGGCATACACTAATCTGTAAATAGTTTTATTGCATTTTCAGAGTTAAGGCCTTTGCACACCAAGTCCGTATTTTTCGAATGCGCCTTTTTAATCCGTCATCCGATAAAAATCGTTACGCACAGAAACCTTGCACACTGAGTCCGATGCGTTATATTACTCTATTTGTTGCGAAAATTCGCAGTACGACACAAAATGGAGCCTCCAAGCAGTGAGGATGATTTTGTGGTCCTTTCACTTGAAAGTAGAAGAAGAAAAAGAAAATATTGGGTCCATCCAGTCCTGAGAATGTGTCAAGAGGAAGGAGAGTTTCACCTGCTGATTAAAGGCCTTTGCACACCAGGTCCGTATTATTCGTCCGAAATCGTCACATTTACACACCGACTCCGAAACTTTCGTCCGTCATTAAAGTTTTCGGAACAGGTTCGATTTTCTGTGTTTTTTCGCATCCATCAAAAGCCTTTAGAGAGTTGTTTGACCACTCAGAGCCAATTGGAACAATTTAAAGGAATCTCAAGAGGGTGTAAACACTAGTGGTGGAGGTTTCAAAACAATCTGACACCCATCTCCACGGTGACACCTACTGGCCAATTTTGCTATCCTCACATCTTGATAATGCTATTCTGTGAAACAACGACTCAGACAAGCGTTGACAAATTCTAAACTATTTATTATTCTGGTGGGTTATGCCAGGCTATCAATACATATTTCAGCAAATCGCGACTGCAATGGACAGTGTGTTTCAATGAATATTTCTTTTTTTTCCTGTTGTGTTGTGTTTATTAACATCAATGAGGCTATTTCAATTGCTTGGTATTTCAGTTTCATGTCAGAAGCCACACCAGATCCCACACCAGAGATCGGGATCTCTTACGTGGATTCTCCATCTTAATCAGTCTATCTACACCTATCAAATTGCTATACTATCTCTCACCTATCTCGTGCAATCTGTCGCTATCACTCTATATATATTATGTCACTATATCACTCACTGTCTGTCTCTCACTAGCCTATCAATCAATATGTATCACTAACCTTATATCTAGCCTAACTATGACTCACTAAATCGCATTGTCAATCGCTGTATGTCGCTATCGCTCAAAATTTCTCTCCTCTCACAAAAACCCTCGAAGTCGGGATGCGTTTGCTTGACTTTTTAAGCATTCTGGGAGTTTGCGGTTGAGACAGATGTGTGATCAGGTTTGTTCCAGACTAGTAAGTGTTCTATGTAGCAAACACTATATAGTGAGTGAGTGAGTGAGTGGACAAGTGGACATTTGGAACACAGCCTGTCAATCTAACGTAGGAGGCAGGTATATCACCCGTCGAAACAGGGGTGAAACGCACCGAAGGTTCACTTAGCCATGGTCACGTGACATGGGCGTTTTGAACCACACTTCGGAGCAGTGTTTCGAAACGACTGCGCTTTGGAAGCTCAACACAGCGTCGAAACGTCAGTATCGAGCGTCCCATCCCCAGTGAACACTGTGCATGCATGAACTAGGCAATAAGGCAGCTCAGCCATTACGCATGACTGGATCTGGGATCTCCAGCACAGCCTCGAAATACAAATACTATCTACTCTGGCAGAAAAGTGTGATAAACAGACTGGTCACAGGACAGCTATTGACCATGATATTGTATATTGCAGCGTTTTGAGGCTGTGCCCTTAATATCTACAGATCCAGTCGAAAGGCTGATCACCTAGCGCGCACTTTTCCGATGGCACAATTCGGATTGCCTATTAAACTCATGAAGTGTGTGTGTGTGTGTGTGTGTGTGTGTGTGTGTGTGTGTGTGTCTACCTTAGACATACTGCCAGTCACTGTTCAGGATCAATTGGATCACGGAAATTGGTGGTCTTCTTTTTAATGTGTGGTTCCAGTATTACTAGCACCGTATCAAACTGGACCACTGACATCCTGAAATAGACCTGGAAACGATTGGGATAATTCCGCTCTACATAGTTCCAAACATCATGTCTATTGCCTGCTCTGCGGCAAAACAGCACGTGTGAAACCAAATGTCAATGAAATTAATAATAATTAAATCGTAATATTCATTACGTAAAACTGCACCATGCTATTCAAATAGCCTATGTTGATTTGTCAGTATTTATTAATAATGTTAATATTGTTGTTAATAATGTTCGTGTTAAAAGGAAATGTGATGTCAACATTAAATAAATCGTAGCCTACATAAAATTGCAGTTGTGATAAACAAGAACTGCGATACATTGTGTGCACCTAAAATATTCTACTGCTAAAAATATAAAAACAAAATAATATTCCAGGTAGATGAGCAAAATAATATTTAATAATATTTTTAATTCCTATATGTAGCAGGATTGCTAATATATTCTATGCGCTGGCACACACGAGCTAGCTAGCATGCTAGGCAGGGCTGACAACATAGCTGTTACCCAGTTCGCCACCACGCAAATCACTCAAGGGAGCGGCTATAAATACACTGTATGGGGGTAACAGGGAAAAAAAGCCTTACCTTTCGCTGTTCCTGTGATGCGTGGCTTCCTTGCTGTCTTGGAGGTGGGTTTTGACCTGTGGGCATGCATGCTGCTCCCACTGGGTGCAGATCTGACGGCTGTCTGTTTTATAGGTGGCCATGGACTGAGCGGTGCTCCCCAGCTAGTAATATCCTCCTTCGAGGATGAATGAAGGTACGGGTTTTAAACTTTTATTGTTAGCGGTAAAAGTAGGGAAGCATCCAGCTCTCGAGGTGTTATTACAGTGCCCTATGTGTACTGATTATGATCTGCTCCCTACACGACATCGCTGGCTGCTGTTTTGCCGTTGTGTTTTTATTGTGTTTTAAATTCGTTTTATTGTGTAACTCATGTTACATTATATCGCACGGGATAGCCTACGTCTTTAATTCCCTTGTGTTAGTGTCCTGGTGTGTGTATGTACTGCCTGTGCTAGCGGATCGCGCTGCTGCAGTAACTAGCTTGCTAGCTAGCTATAGTCAGCGCGACCTGCCCTTCGGTTTTTACTTTCCTCTCGCGCGCCCCGTGCACATTTTGTTGTGAATCTTTTTTTTTAGCCAAATTGTTTTAGTTCGACAAACCAACTGTGGTTAGCTGTTTTAAACGGGTTTTAATTGATTTTACTGTTTTGGTCATTTGGGTTTGTTTGATACTGTTACTCGTGCGTGGCTTGGGTTTGTACTTGAGGGGAGGAGGCGGTAGCGGCATATCGGAGGTGGTTGTCTTTTATACAAACACTGTGTGTGGGATATTCGGTGTGTGGATAATTTCACTTTTTTGGAACTCACCCCTCTGTGGTGCTCCTTTGGGTGCTCCTGTTTCTGTATAACGAGTGTCTGCAGTGTCCCTTCCACTTCCGGTGTCGTGAGTACCCCTCCCAGCGGTCGGCTCCTACCCGCACAGTGACGGTGGCGCCTCCAGTGGTCATGGAGGACCTATTGCCACTACCCTTTTATTTTTATTTTATGGATTGTCTTATTGGTTTTTTTTTATAATAAACTGAGTTTTAAATCTTTGAATCCACGCCTCTGCTGGCTTTATTCGATTAAGGGGACCTGAGTGGGGAATAAACAGCTGTGATAACTATTTCCTTGGGCGCAATTCCCAAGGTGGTGTAGTCTAGACCAGTACCCCTGGTTACATATAATGATGTCACGGAAGCGCTATGATTCCCTTTGCATCGTCACAATCAATGGCGGATGTAGCCCAAGCCTGCTATACTGAGAAATAGCGATTCTGGCAACAGGTAGTCACCAGGTCTTCATAGTCAGTGAATCTTTGGAGTCTGAAGGAACTGGTGAACTGAGGAACTTGTCAGGGTCAGTAGGGGGAGATTAGAGTCCTCGTAGTCACCGGCCCTTTGGCATTGTCCCACATCATCAGCTGTGCCGAGATGGCCAGTGGGAGGTGCTTCCAGAGTTTTAGCATTTCAGCCATTGGCTAGTTGCCGTCATGATCGTACTGCTGATACAGTTTTGTGATAGGCTGCTTCGTGGACAGACCGCATATCTAATATCCACTGGAGGGAGAGTTATAGCTGCTATGCCAGCTAATCAGCGCGCATGATTGCAAAGAGGAAGGAACGAATCTTTTAGACTAGGGATTCAGTACACTCAGTTCATCTCAAAGATTCGTTCAAAAGGATTCGTTCGTTCATGAACTGCACATCACTAGAGCGCAGTGAACTGTACAACATGACAGTTAACCTAGTGCTGGGCGGTATGACCGAAAATTTGTATCACAGTATTTTTTAAGATCCTGGCGGTGTCACGGTATATCACGTTTTTTTTTTTTTCATGACTGGGCCTTTATATAGGTTTGTGGCTGATTCTACTGTCAGGTGTACATACAATATAAAAACATTTTAATTTCATCATGTATATAATGAAGGCTTTGATTACTATAGGGTTTGCTTGGCCCCAAAAAATGACACAATATATGAAGGAATAAGTATGCATGAAACAGTTGCAGAATGTAAACAATTTTTATTGTGCAAACTGCAACATAGTAAAAACAGAACTTAAAAAAATAGATATGCCAACAACTTTAACATTGCTTCCTTTTCAAAACAAAATATTTTAAGATAATTCTATAACTGTAGACGCAGCTCCTCTCTTGGGGACAAGTTCTTCTCGTGCATCTCCGGTCTCACTTTCTTCATCCTCCATTTCTGTTTTCTGTTCTTTAGTTTAATCTACTGTAGCGATGGAGCCTCTCCCAGCTGTTAACAGACTGTTATGCTACCTGGCTAGCTAGCGAGCTGTACCCAGTATGCCGTTCGGCGGTGTGATTTTGTAAACGTAAAATTATTAGTGTTACGCAGTGGCGGCTGGTGAGCTGGAAACAGGGGAAGCGGAAACACTACCTTTAAATCTATCATTACTTTCAATCTGTTTCAACTTTTATCCTCATTGATTAACAATAAAACAAATAATTCACAGAATAATCTACACCAATCGCATAAGTAGAATAAATGATTATGCCCGCGAAACACCGCAGATTGTATGAAATTTGTGTGCTATTGCGAAACCTACAGCATGAGATTGTTTAATTAACAGGAATGGCAATTTGAATAATTAAGTGGCAAGTAATCCCAAAGCTTTCTCTTAAATGTTTCACATTATAGCTTTCTTGTCTTACAAAATTCAAATTACAAAACGAAGCTAAATTTAGTTAACTCGATTTAAATTACTGAGAATAAACTTTTAGGTTAGGTTGAGTGCAATGAACAGTAACGTTTAGAACACAGACCTCACAAAATGTGTCATGAGCATTTAACCAGGACTGCCAACTCTCACGCATTGAGCGTGATACTCACGCAATTGACTCCGATCTCACACTCTCACGGCACACATGCCTTTTCTCATGCTAACTTTTCGTCTTCGCTTCCTCCGATGTAAAATTTGTGATTTTTAAGCGAAGGAACAGCAGTGTGTGCAACAACAAATCAATGCAATGTGCGTTCCGGTGGAGCCGCCAATCACAATGATTTTGTGGTCGAGCAACTAATCGCTGAGCATGAGTGGAGCAAGGCTGGAGGAACAAATACATGAAGAAGGTAAGTGCAATGGTCATTTGTCTAATTTTATGAATTCGTCGGGTGTTACTCAGGATCTGTCGGTGTAAAGTTGTAGAGCTGACCTACATAGAGCAAGATTAGCAAGCACTTATTTACATTGTTTTATGCTTAAAAACATGATAAAACATACAGTACCAGTCAAACACCTGGAGATGTCTAGTAGGCCTAGTTAACGTTAGCTGCTAATTGTTTTCTAAAGAAGACCACGGCTGTCAACGACAGCTCAGCTCAAATGATCTTATTTACATTAGGGTTGTCAAAATAACGCGTTAATTTCGATTATAGAAAAAATAACGCGTCAAAAAAATTAACGCAGATTAATATTACTCTATGATGTCCCTTGACCCCATACGTCACATTTACATTACATTTACATTCATTCATTTAGCAGATGCTTTTATCCAAAGCGACGTACAAAAGTGCATATAGCGGGCAGACAGGAATAAGAACAGGATGTGTACAGGTCATACAACGCAGATAGTGCTGAGGCTGAGCGCAAGGTCGGTGTCGCGAGCCAGCTAATCTGATCTAGGATTACATATATCAAAATACAATCATAGGGACAATAAAGTACTGCTATACTACCTAGGCAAGAACGTGCACGATACAAGGTAAGAGAGCTACAAGTACAAGCCAGGAGTCTAAGATTTACAAGGTCAAATTTACAAGGTCAAAATGGCAATGGTGTCAGTCCAGGTACAGTCTGAAGAGGTGTGTCTTCAGCCCATGTCTGAAGGGTTGGAGTGAAGGAGTTGTTCTCAGGGGGGTGGGGAGTTCATTCCACCACTGGGGAGCGATGATGGAAAAACGACGTTGTGAGGAGCGTGGGCCTTTCGATCTGTTTGTGGGAGGAGCAAGGCGTCTGGATGTAGCAGAGCGAAGTTGTCGAGGAGGTGCATAGGGTAGGATGAGGTCCTGGAGGTAGGTCGGGGCAGACTTTCTTGCAGCAGAAAAGGTGAGAGTCAAGGTTTTGAAGCAGATCCTGGCTGCGATTGGGAGCCAGTGGAGGGATCTCAGTAAGGGGGTGATGCGGGAGAACTTAGGGAGATTGTAGATCAGCCTAGCAGCTGCGTTTTGAATGAGCTGCAGCGGCTGAATGGTGCAGGCTGGGAGGCCAGCAAGGAGAGCATTGCAGTAATCCAAGCAAGAGAGCATGGTAGCCTAGACAAGCAGCTGGGTGGAGTAGGTGGTCAAAAAAGGGCGAGTCCTCCTGATGTTGAAGAGGAGGAATCGACAGGAGCGTGTTGTCTGGGAGATGTAATCGGTGAAGTCCAGCCTGTTGTCGAGGGTGATGCCCAGGCTCTTCACAGAAGTGGAGGAAGTTACTGTGGTGCTGTTGACAGTAACCGAGAGCTCTTGAAGAGGAGAGGGCTTGGCCGGGATGAACAGCAGATCAGTCTTGGCCAGGTTAAGCTTGAGATGGTTGGAGGCCATCCATCTGGAGATGTCAGCCAGGCATGCAGAGATCTTTTCGTTGACCTGGGGGGTGGAAGGAGCAAAAGAAAAGATTAGTTGAGTGTCATCAGCGTAGCAGTGGTAGGAGAAACCATGTGAGTCAATGACTGAACCAAGTGAGTTGGTGTAGATGGAGAAGAGGAGGGGTCCCAATACAGAGCCTTGGGGGACAGCTGTAGTAAGGGGAGTGGGTGTGGAGGTGGAGCCTTTCCAATAGACCTTGGAAGATCTACCGGTCAGGTAGGACATCACTGTGCATTTAAGCATTCATCAGACCCAGCTGCAGGCTGGCTAGGTTCTTTTATGTCATACACGAAACATATCCACATTTGCGCTGTCTGTAAATGCAAATTAAGTTTGCATTGGTGTAATCAACGATTGCATCAAAACACCTATAAAGCAGAGCGATATACATATAGTTAAAAGTGCCAGTGCTGTTATAGTGAATATCAGCACTCATGGAATGCCTCTTGTTCAATAAAATTACTTGGTCAGAACTAACTGTTGTATAAAGTACAATTTGAACGTAAAATGCTTCTCATGGCAAATATTGATATATACAATTGGTTTAGATTAATTAATTACAAACCATGTAATTAGATTAATTTTTTAATCGCTTGACAGCCCTAATTTATATATAATATATTCATTTTCATGCTTCAAGTGGGAGCCATCCCAATCAATGATCAATCAATGCAAAATCAGCCACCAGCACTTAGAACAGAGCACATGAGAATTTGTGAACCTGTTTCTGTTAATCTTTCTGGTTGTGGGTTTTAGGGTTTTAGGACAGTCAACCTCAAAAATAAATGAATTGAACTTTCCATGTTGTCAGTAGGCTACATTTAAGGAAATACTATTCAGTTGTCAAATGTTTTGACATTCTCAATAAATGTAAGGGAACACTGTACAAAAAACTTGTGATGGAAGTTTTTTTTTTTTTTTTAATGGCTAAGCACATCACGATAACAAAAACAAGTACTACTAATATACCCCGCACCCCCCGGGAACAAATCTCACTCCAAGCTGAACTCAAATGTTGGCAGCCCTGATTTAATGTAATCTAAAACGTAATCTATTCTTTCCCAGTACACCCCTGTGTGTCACAAATTGTTGTGTGCCATGGTGTTTTGCCCTGTTAAAGAGAATGGGGCAATTGCTCTGTCACTAGCTTAGCTGCGGTTTCGAGTTTAACACGGTTTTAAACGGGCATGTTGCGGAAAAAGTCACATGGCTTCTTAAACCCCATTGCTGTGTCATCGATACCTGTGTTTTAACCCAGTGCTGAGGTTTAGCTTGATTTCAGTTGCTGTGTCGTCAAGAAATCTCATATCAGTCACTAGAGGTCACTTTTTGTGCGTATTTGCTTAAACCTGATAGTGAGGTGGTTTAAGGAGAGACTAAACCTTTTTATATGCAGAATGAGACCTACATGACATCCTACACACAAACTACTGTAATATTTTGTTAGCCTGATGTCTGCCCCCATGTCGGCAGATACTGTGTGAAATAAGTTATATAGGCATATCTCTGAATACAGTCCTATAAGGTTTGCGGAGACAACGTTCTACATCTTCTTGGAAAAATTGTAGGCTGTTTTTTTCTAATCACAAAGACAGACAAAACACGCTTAATCTAAATAGTGCATTCTTTATTCATCACCAGGATTTTTTCGCCATGCGGCACCGTCAATTTTCAACAAAAAGATTATATATATTTACAACAAACAATTTAGCGATCGAACACATTTATTTCACAACCACTCTTATCCAGAACAAATGTCCATGCACGTTCCTGAGTAATGATAATCATTCAAACACGATCCAGACCAAAATGCTTATAAATAGAGGGTTACAATAAAGTCGTAACTTTAGCTCCCTTTCAGACATTTCGACTACATGATGACAGGGTCCAGGAAGGGTCTTATTTATTGCAGGGAAATAAACTTTATTTTTGGCTGATGTGAAGTCAATTGTATAAGAAATATATAAGCCTGAAGCTGCGTTTTAACCGAACGCGAAGCGAAATTTACGAGCGACGCGAATGCATGAAAAATCAATGGCAGGAGGCTAAAGGTTGTAGGTAATCTAGGCTAAGCAAGATACTATGTACAGTTTCTTGCGTTATTGACTGCAATGAAAATGTTTCATGATGTAGTTTAATACGAGAGGGTGTTTCCTGCTCATCTAGGGAGCTAGCTAAGTTAATGTCCATGCACTTTACGAAACTCTTCTCCTCAATACACGTTGTGATTCTTAACATCATCGCGTAGCATCTGAGCTAGCTAGCTCGCTAACTAATGTGTCTTGGTAGGACGGTGAATATGTTGTCATCTTTGTGTCTGCAATCATCTCATTATTGTATTACCATGCTGTGCCCATCTAGCGAGCTAGCTAAGTAATGTACCTGCACTTTACGAGCGATTTCATTGTTCTTTTCAATACTCATCGTGTAGCATTTTAACATCGCCAGCTGGCTAATATTTTACATTCGTGTGTACTTAGAATTTACATCTCAAACTTAGCTGGCTAGCTAACTTTACGAACGATTACGTTGTTCTTTTCAATATTCGTCGTGTAGCGTTTTAACAGCGCTACACGAATGGTGTCCTCGCTACTTTTGTAAAACCAAAGCGCGCTTGTTTAGGTCTGTTTGAACGAATCTTGTTATGACTGTTACTTTCAAATAACACGCATTATTTGAATCTGGACATTAAAACGTAGCACGCTAGATTCAGTTCATCACTGAAATTAAATACCCTTAATTCAGCTGCATCCAATCTTTTGTTAAATTCTGTTTATCGTTGGAAAAAGCAGAAACGCTACATTAGAACATTTTGAACGTCACCTTGCCAGTATCGTTTTAAATAGGCTAAACGTGATATTATGTTTCCAAGGGTTCTTCCGTTATTCACTGCAATCAGAATGTTTCATAATGTAGTTTAATATCAAAGGCTGTTGGCTGGTTTGCTAATATTGTGAATACATTTATGAATTACTTTTCGAAAACCGAAGCGTGCTTGTTATGGAAGAACGTAGAAAGAAGTGTATGCATTACCGAAGGAGCGTCTTGTTCACAGTTGAGTCTACGTAACCTGATGTTCATGATATCGTAAGCACGTTGTTCTACTCTTTTTGCTTTATTCACTCTAACCGGCGTGCCTTCTGTAGTGTAGTTTAATATATGAAATCGTTGCTAAAGAAAGCGCACCTCATTTAATATGGTAATATGCATTGAAAGGAAGTAGTCTGTGTGTCATGTAACAACAGTCCTCCTTATGTAGAATCTGCACTTAACTTGGTATTGCAACAAGATGATTATTAATACACAACATTTAAATTTGTGTAACTTTAAAACAGAACATAGCTGTGATTAAACAAATGTGTGTCATTGAATTGTGCTGTTTAATTTGTTTAGTAAGCACTGAAAGTGTTAATGTAATTATGGAATCATGCTGTGCAGGAAAAAAACTCAGTTTGTTTAATTATATATCTATACAGTTACATATCTTTTTACACCTTTGGGGCTTGGAAGCATTTGAGGTAGCTTGCGACCTCTAGTTTTTATCATTTTTTCTCTCTCTATTCCTGTGTCTTTATTTATTTATTAATTAAAGTTTTTTTCTCTTAATCCTGTTTTTACTTGTACTCCCATATCCTTTTATTCATGTATACTTGTATTGATAATCCATTTGCCTTGACTGGAAAGCACTTTGGGTCAACTCCTGTTGTTTTTAAATGTGCTATATAAATAAAAGTGACTTGACTTGACATATAAATCTATATAACCAGTATGTATTTTATCATATATGTAACCATAACCAGTATGTATGTTAGCATACATTTTACCATATATTTATATATAGTAAATAATTTATATATACAAGTATATTATATAAATATAAAATGACAGATATATGAACATATATGTTGTCATATATTTTTTGATATATGTAAAGTGGCAATTCCTCATGTATTTTTTGCTTGATTCATACATCCGAAGATGCCACACATACAGTCGCTCCATGGTACGACTGTGGCCTTCAGCCTGGAGCTGATGTCAGACGGTGCCCAACCTTCTTTGGGTGTTTCGACCCTTAACCACGACACCCTCCAGTTGGCGGGTCGGCAGTGGTGGCCAAATCACTGCCCATTAGCTCCAGGCCTCCAGCCCTCCTCCTCCCTTTTATGCCATAACCAACAACAGGCTCTCTCTGCTGCCTCTCCCATCCTGCGAACAGCTGTCTTCCGCTCGTTGCCCGATATTCCAAGGGTAGTGAGCACCGACCACACAGACTGCGCCGGGAACCCTCTACACCCCATTTCCACTGGAAACAGCCATGTTTGCCACCCTTTCTCTCTGCACTCCATGACAAGGTCTTGGTATTTTAGGCTCTTCTTCTCATGGGCCTCATCACAGCCTTCTTCCCATGGGACAGTCAGTTCAACAAGGATGACCTTCTTCACCTGCTCTGACCAGATGATTATGTCAGGCCTCAAGGTTGTCTGGACGATAGGGGGGAAATTCAACTTCCTTCCCAGGTCTACTGTCATCTCCCACCCTTGCGCCCCCTGAAGGATGTTAACTCTAGTTTTCCTCGTAGCAGATGGCTGTTCCCCTGCCAGGATGAACTGCGACGATGGTACTTGCGGCTTGTATGGTTGTTGTATGGCCTTTTCCTGGTTTGCTCCAAGATGTCTGCAATCACCATGAGCACCTTGTCATGCCGCCACCTGTACCTCCCCTGGATGAGGGCTGTGTGACATCCAGCCAGGATGTGGGCGAGTGTGCCTCTTTTCCCACACAGTTTGCATAGTGGGTCTTCCCTCAGGCCCCACCTCGCCAGATTTACCGGAGATGGGAGTGTGTCATACACAGACCTCAAGAGGAAGCTTACGCGGAATGGTTCCAGCCTCCAGAGTTCGGTCCATGAGACTCTCCTTTTGGGAGATCCCATTTGGTCCACGTTCCCTGGGTTGCTAGTTCAACAGCCTTTGCCTTCCACGCCTCTTCCTCTTGCTGCCTCACTTCTGCCTGGACCATCTCTCGCCTCTCCTCCACACTTGCCTTGCCCCACTGGTGAAAATGGGAGGTTCCCAGCCCCTGTCGCCCAGTGCAGACATTGCCAATGATGTCTCTCAACTCCAGGGAGCTTTCAGCCTGCCTGACTGCAGTGTCTGCTGCCCACTTGTGGCCTGTCCTTGTTGTTACTCCTACACTGCTGACTAGCTCATCTCTGGAGTCCCTGAGCATCATTGCCACCCTGCACTTGGCTACCTTGAACTCTTCTACGACAGATGAGAGTGAAAGCTGGAGCTGCCCTGACCTGATGTAGAGCCCCACCGCTGTGAAGCTGGGAGGGATGCCGAGCCACTGCCTCAGGTGTTTGTTAACTCTCCTCTCCACTCCCTCCACCGCAGTCATTGGTAGCTCATAGACTGTCAGTAGCAACATCAGCCTTGGTAGCAGCCCATGTCGGTAAATCCAAGACTTGAACTTGCCAGGCAGCCCCGACCTGTCAATCCTCCTCAGCCACTCATCTGCCTGTTTTTCAGTGCTGGAGATATTGTTCCTATCACTGAGGGTGTCATCATACCACTTTCCCAGGCATTTGATGGGGTTCTCTCTGATTGTTGGGATGTCTTCTCCTTGGACTTGGAGCTTGAACGCATCAGTCACCTTCCCCTTCCTTATCACCATGCTTCGTGACTTCCTGGGCTTGAAGGTCATCCTTGCCCATGATGCCACAGCCCCCAGAGTCTTCAGGACCCACCTTGCCTGCACATGTGATGTGGTTGTTATAGTAAGGTCATCCATGAATCCTCTTATTGGGGGTTGCCTGCCTCCTGCCGCAGTCACTGGTCCCCTGGCCTCTGCTGCAGCTGCTGTAATAAGGAGGTTCATCCCCATGATGAACAGGATGGGGGAGACTGTGCATCCTGTTACAATCCCTTTCTCCAGGTCCTGCCACGTGGTGGTAAACTTGGCAGTCCTGAACCGCAGCTTGAATGCACCCAGGTAGCTGTTAATCATCTGCCTGATTTTGCTTGGGATGTGGTAGTGTTCCAAGGCCTTGTTGATGAGGTTGTAATATTGTAATATATTCCCACATTATATTATTCAATATATTTATTAGGAAGTAAATCAAAACAGTAAAAAAATACGTATATTGATATTAAAATATGGGGAAATATATTTTCTTTGCGTAAGGGTATGTAGCAAGCCTGAACAGCCAAAAATCGCATGAGATCCGATTTTTACAAATCCATTTTAAACCACATTTGTATGTGGTTTGAAATCCAATTCAGATTGCATTTTTGCAAATCCATTTAGGTCTGACTGCTCTGATTGGATTTCAGATGGTTTTTTTACGTCTGTGACTTTTGACACCACGTAAAGTTCACGTGTACATCACACGTACAGGAAACATGCCAGTTTGGTGGCGGAGGGTATGGCAAGCCATTTTAACATTTTATAGCTAGCCTGGATATGTATTGCAAATATCCGTAATTCAATTGTCATTTCAGATTGTCCTAGGACAAATGACGCCACTTTTGCCATTCATTTGTACTGGGCTTTCAATTTCAGATGTCCACAACGTCATTCTTCCTATCCCAGGGCTGCCGACTTTTGAGTTCAGCTTGGAGTGAGATTTGTTCCGGGGGGGGTTTACATTTACATTTACATTTATTCATTTGGCAGACGCTTTTATCCAAAGCGTAGACGTACAAAAGTGCAAATAGTGAGCAAACAACAGGCACAAGAGCAAGATGTGTAAAGGTCATATAATGCAAATAGTGCTGAAGCTGAGCGCAAGGTCAGTGACGCGAGCCAACTAATCTGAACTAGGATTGCATCTCAAATACAATTATAGAAAGAAAAATGGAGTACCGCTATACTACCTAGACAAGTGAGCAACAAGTACAAGGCAGGAGTCAGATTCACAACATCAAAGTTACAAGGTCGAAGAGGGAGGTATCAGTCCAGGTAGAGTCTGAAGAGGTGTGTCTTCAGTGCACGTCTGAAGGGTTGGATTGATGGAGTTGTTCTTAGGGGGGTGGGGAGTTCATTCCACCACTGGGGGGCGATGATGGAGAAGCGTCGTTGTGAGGAGCGTGGGCCTTTCGTACTATTGGTGGGTGGAGCGAGGCGTCCGGATGTAGCAGAGCGGAGTTGACGAGCGGGTGCGTAGGGCAGGATGAGGTCCTGGAGGTAGGTCGGGGCAGTCTTTCTTGCAGCGGAAAAGGTGAGAGTCAGGGTCTTGAAGCGGATCCTGGCTGCGATTGGGAGCCAGTGGAGGGATCTTAGTAGGGGGGTGACGCGGGAGAACTTGGGGACATTGTAGATCAGCCTAGCAGCTGCGTTTTGGATGAGCTGCAGCGGCTGAATGGTGCAGGCTGGGAGGCCTGCGAGGAGGGCGTTACAGTAGTCCAAGCGGGAGAGCACAGTGGCCTGGACGAGCAGCTGGGTGGAGTAGGTGGTCAGAAAAGGGCGAATCCTCCTGATGTTGTAGAGGAGGAATCGACAGGAGCGAGCCGTCTGGGAGATGTAGTCGGTGAAGTCCAGCCTGTTGTCGAGGGTGACGCCCAGGCTCTTCACAGAAGTGGAGGAAGTTACTGTGGTGCCGTCAACAGTAACTGAGAGCTCTTGAAGAGGAGAGGTCCTGGCCGGGATAAGCAGCAGATCGGTCTTGTCCAGGTTGAGCTTGAGGTGGTTGGAGGCCATCCATCTGGAGATGTCAGCCAGGCACGCAGAGATCTTTTCGTTGACCTGGGGGGTGGAGGGGGAAAAGAAAAAATTAGTTGAGTGTCTTCAGCGTAGCAGCGTAGCAGTGGTAGGAGAAACCATGCGAGCCAATTAACAGAAACAGGTTCACAAATTCTCATGTGCTCTGTTGTAGAGATGAAACGGTATGGAAAATTTAATATCACGATTATAGTGACCAAAATTATCACAGTTATCAGTATTATTGCGGTATTGTTAAAATGTGCTGAAAATGTTCAAAAAATACTGATACACAAACTGAAATCATTTCACCAAGTTTTGATATTGAAAACCACAAATCAAATTAGCAGCACTATGCAGTTTTTTATTTTAATAAACATTAAAACAATAACACAGCCAATGAATTGTACAATGGTCTACTATGTCTTTTATAGATGACATTACTTTCTCAGGCTACAAAAACACTCTAAAATGAAGTGCAGATACGTGTTTTTAAATGCAAAACTTAAGCTACCTGGTCCAACATTCCCATGCACGGCTCCAGTTACTTCAATGAGCTTGTAAGGAAGACGTGAATTTCCGAGTGAGGACGCTAAGGATGCGTTATGGCAAATCAAGCACAAAGGGAAAGTCGAGTCTGCTTGTGCATGTTGTTTTCTAAAAGTCTTGGTATAATATAGGCTAATTTGTAGTTCATTTCAAAATATCATGATAATGCTGAAGAGGGCAAATTAAATAGAAGTGTTTTCCAATGTTCAGTTCCCCCTGACAGAAAAGTAGGCTAATTGACTCAAGACTTCGTAAGAGTTCAACTATGTACTGAACTTCAGACAAATACAAATAATGCTGTCACATCGTAGTTACGCTGGAAAATTCACACAGAAGGATGAAATAAACTTGTGTAAACAGTGTTCTGTTTGAAGAATATGCAAATACAAACATACATGGAATTCATTCTTAATAGCAAATTAGTTATCTTAGAAGGCTGGAGCGCTGTCACTGCTTTCCGCCATGTTTTCACTGACACTGACAGCGGTCTACCGTGAAACCGGCAACCATTTCTTCCTGTCACAGTATTTACCGTGAGTTTTTCAAAGCGCGATAATCAACCGGGGTTTTAATGATAATTCAAATTTGAAACAGTAATACTAACCGTTGCGGTTTACCGTGAAACCGGTAACCAATTCATCCTGTCACGGTATTTAATGTGAGTTTTTCAAAGCGCGGTAATCAACCGCGGTTTTAATGATAATAAAAATTTGAAATGGTAATAGTAACCGTCAGGAATTTTACTGCGATTTGCCGTGAAACTCTTAACCGTTTCATCCCTACTCTGTTGTAAGTGCTGGTGGCTGATTATGCAGCCTTGATCATTGATGGGGATGGCTCCCACTTGAAGCATGAAAATGAATATATTATATATAAATAAGATCATATCAGTCTACAGCTCTACAACTTTACACCAACAGATCCTGAGTTCAATTCATAAAATTAGACAAATGACCATTGCACTTACCTTCTTCATGTATTTGTTCTTCCAGCCTTGCTCCACTCGTGCTCAGCGGTTAGTTGCTGGACCACAAAATCATTGTGATTGGCCGCTCCACCGGAACGCGCATTGCAATGATTTGCTGTTGCACGCACTGCTGTTCCTTCGCTAAAAAATCACAAATTTTACATCGGAGGAAACGAAGACGAAAGGTTAGCGTGAGAAAAGGCATGTGTGGCGTGAGAGCTGAGCCAATTGCGTGAGTCTCATGCTCAATGCGTGAGAGTTGGCAGCCCTGCTATCCAGAATGAACATTCTGGATGTCTGCAATAGAATTCTTACTAGCAAAAACTCCCATTTCAGATATCTACAATCCAATTGTTGCTAGTACAGGGGGATCTGTACGGATCACGGATCAACTACGGTCCGTTACACCAGTCATAACTGGTCACGGGTGGGGGGGAGAGAAGGAGAGCAGCTGCATGGAGACAGCGTGAGTTTTCGCGTGTTTCTGAAGCTAAAAAAATATTACGTGAAAAGCGTTATATAAGTCAGAGATTACCTTTTTAGATTGTAGAGTGTTTGAACAGAATATCTACAATTATAATAGATAGTAATAAGGTGCAGTTTTTGTGTAAAAGTTATTGAAGTCGCCGGAGCCTTCGCGGTTAGCTTTACATCTAGGGGCTTTCGCGGAGTACTTCTGTTACCGCTCTCAGATAAACTGCATTGAGTCTATGAAACCTGCTGTCGCTGCATTGAGATTCCGACCTCCACCTGCACGAAGATTTGATTCCTGGCGTCGCTGCATGGAACGACAGCCTTCATCGGTGCAGTAAACCACTCACGACCATACGGGATTAAGGTACTGTGGGATTCACTTTATTTTTTGCTCTTCAGTGAGCGAAGCGACCATTTGTTTTGGGCCACTCCAAACTCTATCACCGCTTCAGGCCTGGAGCGTTTAGTTATTCATTTGCCAGCTTAGATTTAGGTTGTGTGAGTGTGTGTGCCCACAGTTGTGTTCCAGATACCACCGTTGTGTTACTGCTAATGTGTTAATGGTACCCCTGTGGAGGGATTTATGTGATTTATTAGTAGAGGCGAATTAAGATATGTGAATTCACCTATATTTTGCTGGTAAGGTATTGACCAATATTTTATTTCATACTGAAGGGATTTTGTTTAATATTTCTGTAATACAAAATTTGGATTTTTTTTGATATTTGATACTTTTTGGTTGATTTAACCCATACAATCCTAAACAAGTAAGTCATTCTACATTTAAATTTAACCTGTTGTGTTTCTGAATTTATTATTAAGACATAAGTGTGGAGAAAGTTTCTGTTAAAAGGGTGCCATTTACTACTAATATTTCATTTGTTTAAAGCAATAGATTTTTACATATTTACGTATTTGCGACTGATATAATGTAGTTTCTGTTATGTACATATAGAAAGACATAGGACACAATACAGACAACAAACAGCAAGATTTAAATGAATTTATTGGGCTAATCAAAGAACCCAGGACGCCCCTTGTAGTACCAGATATATGGCCTAGGGGGCGCTACACAGCCAACCCAGGGCCCAGGGTTTGCAATGCCTCAAGGCTACCGTGTTTAGGCTAATGTAGTGGAACCATAGCTCGTAGTAGTAGGCTACCATCCTTACCATTCAGTCTGTGTCGTCTGTCATCAAAATATAATGTTAGTGTATTAAATAAATATTTCCTGACTAATGGTCTGTCACCATGTCAGTAAATTTAAACTACTGCTTGCACTCTGAGTATATAGAGGTGCGTGTGTTAGTACACTGTGTGTGCAGCCTTTGAGCTATACCTGATAACTGAAATCTCATAATTTTCCTTTCACAGTATCAGCTAGAGGAGGATGTCGACCAGGAGAGGCAGGAGCAACGTAAGCACATACACAGCCAACCATATCAGAAGCTTTTCAGAGGCACATATTATATTATATTATATTATATTATGTTATATTATATTATATTATATTATAGAGGCCTATTTATTATTTCCATATTTTTTTCATGTGTTGGCTGGGTACTGCAATTGAAATGCTGTGACATCATAAAAAGTTGATTGTTTGTAATTAAGCACAGTATTGTTTGTTTTAAATACTTGAAGGTAGGGCTGGGCGGTATGGATTAAAATCCATACCCCGGTATCATTAGGCTGAATGGCGGTATACGGTATGATAACGGTATTTTATACAGAGCGAGAAAAGTGATTCAAAATTCCAAATGAAACGCCATAGGTATATATCAAAACCTGTTTTATTTCAAGACTTAAACCATATTCAAAACCTTGCAGATTTTTCTTTATCTGCTCAAGAAAGTACAGCTATGAAAATAAATGTAAACAGCATATTTCCTGATGGAAAGATATGCACAGTTATGTAAAAACAAATGAAATCTGATAATAGCCTACATTTTATACCAATAGACATGGTTCTGCTCATACAGAGCTCAAGAGCTGTGCAAATAACAAAACAGCAAAGAGCATTAAACAGCAACAGGCCAACCCTGGGTGAAAACATAGGCCTTATGTTTCACATGAAAAGAGATGTAAATAAAGATCCCAAAAATGGTTAATAGATCCCTAAAGGTATACCTCTGCTCCCGCAGAGCTGTGTGAATGTCAAAAATGTAAACAGAATTCAATAGGCCAACCCTGGCTAAGAACACAGGACTGCAGCTTCACATGAAAACAGATTTAAATAAAGATACAAAAATACAGTTAACATCCTTGATTGGATAGACATAGCTCTGCTCCTACATAGCTGTGCAAATAACAAAAGTGCAAACAGAAAATTTCAAGTATTAGGTCGACTTGGGCGGAACACATAGGGATACCTCTGCTCTGCTCCTACAGAGCAGTGTGAGTAACAAAAATGTAAACAGACCAATTCAAGTAATAGGTCGACCATGGCTACAGCTTCAGTACAGGAAAACAGATTTGAATAGAACTGGGTAAATATCAAAAATGTACACTCTCCACGGGCCTTTTTGAAAATATATTGCTACACAATAAGTAAACATGTAAAAATAAAATGAAGGCCTATAGATAATTACCCATAAAGTGGCTTAGGTATACAATAATGGCAACATATGCAAAAACAATAGGCCTAATGCCTTCATACTCTGACAATACTGAGGTAGACAAAGTACACTACAGCTTCCTGTGTAAACCTGCACATTTCTCACATATCGGTGGTCAGCGCAAAATGCGTTACATTTACAAGTTGATCAGATAAGCTCTGTCGTGCCTTTGCATACATTTCTGGGAGAACCTCTCTTGCGAAGTAATTGCGGCTTGGTAACTGATATCTTGGGTCGAATGTTTTAAGCATGTCTTTGAAACCTTTTTGTTCAACTACAGAGATTGGGCCATATCCTTGGCGATGTGGCCGGCCACAGCCTTAGGTTTGTCGCGCCACCTTTGACTTTTTCTGTCGTAAGGCTGTACACTGGTAAATGACGCTTACAATGAGACTTGCCTCGACATAGATTTCTTGGAGCCTGCATTACCACGTAGTTTTACACTCTCTTCGTAAAGCAGTTTGTGGTACTGCTGTAGATGATGGAAGAGGTTGGAAGTGTTTCCACCTTTTGAAACGACTTGCTTGCGACAGGTTTTATAGATGGTGTCTTGTTGCTCCTCATCGGTAATCCTATATCCAAAATACATCCAAATTACAGAGCCATTGTTTTTTTTTCTTCGGAACAGGCTCCTGCTTATCATCGACCGTGCTACTCTCTGTTAAGTTGCTAACTTCTTCCGGCGCCGTGTCAGCCATGTTTTGGAAACTTTCTTGAGTGTGAGCGAGGAAGCGCACGTGAACACGCATGGGGCGGAGTTCGAAGGCCCTGAGCAATGAAAGCTGCCTGAGCTGCACCGTAATAATAACAATAAAATAATTAATAATAAAACCGGTATGGCGGTATTGTGTCAAATTCATACCTCCTTCAAAAATATACCGGTGTAAGTCATTAAACCGGGATACCGCCCAGCCCTACTTGAAGGCTACATGCCACTGTTGTTTTTTGTAATGTTCAAATGTTTTTAATAAAGGAGTGTATGTTGAAGTACATGGGATTTATTGTTTTGTTTTTGTTTTTTAATGTGGAATCGAAATGGGTATCGAGAATCGTGGAATTTCACTGGTATTGGTATCGACTACTAAATTTCTGGTATCATGACATGCCTCGTCTGGACCACACTCCTTGCTGGACAGTGATACCAGCGGTGACAGCTGCATGAAATAAAGCGGAGTCTGTCTCGTTATTTTTATAAAACTTGCGCCGCGGCTCCACATTGCCATGTTGAAAGTAAGCAAGCCCATTTCATTACCCTCCATTTTGGTTTGTTTATGTCAACTACTTCTACTTCCGGGCGCAATGTCATTACTACTTCCGCCACTTCCAGGCACAATGTCATTACTATAGCAAGCAATATGGATAAGACCGAAAATGAGGATTGCCACCCGGACACACAGATCGGATCTGATCACCTGCAATATATAATGCGGACAGTCTATTAGGAAGATTGGATTCTGATTGGATATGCAAAAAATCAGATTTGGACTGACAGTGTGATGCAAAACACTAATTCGGACTGTGTTTATATCATCGCTGGGGACTTTAATCAGGCCTACCTGAGGATGATCCTACCACATTATTACCAACATGTGGACTTTGCAACCAGGGGAGAAAACACGTTAGACCAGGTTTACACAAACATCAAACAGGCATTCAGGGCAGCCCCCCACCCCCACCTTGGAAATTCGGACCATCTCTCTGTTATGCTAATTCCAGCATACAGGCCACTGCTAACTAGGAGCAAGCCATCTGTGAAATAGATAAGGACATAGCCAAAGGGAGCGGTATCAGCACTCCAGGACTGCTTTCAATGTATGGATTGGTATATCTTCAGAGAGGCTGCCACTGTCAGTCAGCACATCAATCTAGGGGAGTATGCTGAGTCTGTGATGGGATTCATATCTAAGTGTGTGGAGGATGTGACTGTTGTCAAGAATATCACCACATGTGCCAACTAGAAACCCTGGCTCGCCAGAAAGGTACATGCTCTCCTGAAAGCACATAATGCTGCATTCAAGTCTGGGGACAAAGACACTCTTATATCTGCTAGAGCCAAATTGAACCAGGGCGTGAGAGCAGCAAAGCGTGCTTATGGACAGAAAATCCAGTCACTTCTCTGACATAAAAGACCCCAGGTGCTTGTGGCAAGGCATCAAGTCCATCACAGACTACAGGTCCTCCCAACCACCCTGTGATGACAACACCGACTTCCTCAATACACTTAACTACTACTTCAGCCGGTTTGAGGAAAACAACAACACAACAACAATTAAAACCCCCCCCCAGCCCGGACGATGCAGTACTCTGCCTTGACCCTACATAGGGTCAACCCACGGAAAGCTGCAGGTCCTGACAATATACCAGGGTGTGTACTCAGGGAATGTGTGGACCAACTGACAGACGTCCTCACAGACATCTATAATATCTCCCTGAGCCAAGCCATCATACCCCCATGCTTCAATACCACTACTATCATACCACTGCCAAAGAAGTCACCAGCATCAACACTCAATGACTACCGCCCGATAGCACTCACCCCCATCATGATGAAGTGCTTTGAAAGGCTGGTCAAGGACCACATCACATCCAGACTCCCGGCAGCACACAACCCACTCCAGTTTGCATATCGCCCTAACAGCTCCACCGATGATGCCATAGCAGCACCACTTCACCTGAGCCTGGCGCATTTGGAGAACAAGAACAGTTATGTGCGGATGCTCTTCATTGACTTCAGCTCCACCTTTAACACAGTCATCCCCCAGCACTTGGTGAGAAAACTTGGCCCACTAGGCATCAACACCCCACTGTGCAACTGGGTATTGGACTTCCTCACTGACTTACCCAGACAGTTCGAGTTGGGAACAAAACCTCTGAGACCATCATCCTGAACACCGGGGTCCCCCAAGGCTGTGTCTTGAGCCCGCTGTTGTTCACCCTGATGACCCACGACTGTTGTGCCAGATACAACTCAAACCACATCATTAAGTTTGCAGATGACACAACAGTGGTGGGTCTCATCAGCAACGATGACGAATCGGCCTACAGAGAGGAAGTTAACCAGTTCGTTCTCTGGTGTGACAACAACAACCTGTCACTGAACGTCAACAAGACTAAAGAGATCACTGTTGACTTCAGGAGGAAGCATATGGTTCATAACCCACTCATAATCAATGGCAGCACTGTGGAGTCAGTGAGAAGCACCAAGTTCCTGGGGGTGCACATCACTGAGGACTTGACATGGACCACTAATACCACCTCCCTGGTCAAGAGGGCTCAGCAGCGCCTGCACTTCCTAAGGCGGATGCGGAGAGCAAACCTTCCCCCTCCTATCCTCACAACTTTCTACAGAGGCACAATGGAGAGCATTCTGACCAGCAGCCTCTCAGTCTGGTATAGCAGCTGCACAGCCGCAGACCAGAAGTCCCTCCAGAGAGTGGTGAGGACAGCAGAGGAAATCATCAGGACCTCCCTCCCGTCTATACAGGAACTACATCTGTCACGCTGCCTTAGCAGAGCCACCAAAATAATCAGAGACTCCACCCACCCCGCCCATGGACTGTTCACCCTTCTGCCCTCTGGCAAACGCTACCATAGCATGCGTTGCAAGACTGCCAGACTCAGAAATAGCTTCTTCCCACAGGCCATTAGAATACTCAATTCACATTAACAATACACAGACATGCTGGCTGTTGGACTGCCAATACATGCGCACAGACTGACTGAATCACATATGCCCTTATTCCCTATGCTGCAACAATTCAGTGCCTTCACCACGGAGCACTTTTTCACCATCCACTGGCGTCTGTTTACATCAACGTTACATTGAGCAATACACTCACAGTGTAAACTATGTGCAATACACCCACTATGTGCAATACACTCGATGTGGAAACTTAGTGCAATTGTGAAAACGATGTGCAATTTTTTCTGTATAGTTTTTGTATATACAGCGGGGAAAATAAGTATTGAACGCGTCAACATTTTTCTCAGTAAATATATTTCTGATGGGGCTATTGACATGAAATTTTCACCAGATGTCGGTAACAACCCAAGTAATCCACACATACAAAGAAACCAAAATAAGTAAGTCCATAAATTAAGTTATGTGTAATAAAGTGGAATGACACAGGGAAAAAGTATTGAACACACTTACTGAAATTTATTTAATACTTAGTAGAAAAGCCTTTGTTGGTAGTGACAGCTTCAAGATGCCTCCTGTATGGAGAAACTAGTCGCATGCATTGCTCAGGTGTGATTTTGGCCTATTCTTCCACACAAACTGTCTTCAAATCTTGAAGGTTCCGGGGGCCTCTTCTATGAACTCTGATCTTCAGTTCTTTCCATAGATTTTCAATTGGATTCAAGTCGGGTGATTGACTGGGCCATTCTAGCAGCTTTATTTTCTTTCTCTGAAACCGATTGAGAGTTTCCTTGGCTGTGTGTTTGGGATCATTGTCTTGCTGAAATGTCCACCCTCGTTTCATCTTCAGCATCCTGGTAGATGGCAGCAGATTCTTATCAAGAATGTCTCGGTACATTTCTCCATTCATCCTTCCTTCAATTATATGAAGTCTGCTAGTACCATATGCTGAAAAACAGCCCCACACCATGATGTTCCCACCTCCAAACTTCACTGTTGGTATGGTGTTTTTGGGGTGATGTGCAGTGCCATTTCTCCTCCGAACATGGTGTGTGCTATGACATCCAAAGAATTCAATTTTGGTCTCATCTGACCAGACTATATTCTCCCAGTATTTCATAGGCTTGTCCAAATGTTGTGCAGCAAACTTTAAACGAGCTTCAACATGCTTTTTCTTCAGCAATGCAGTCTTGCGCGGTGAGCGTGCATAGAGGCCATGGCGGTTGAGTGCATTACTTATTGTTTTCTTTGAAACAACTGTACCTGCTAATTCCAGGTCTTTCTGAAGCTCTCCGAGAGTGGTCCTTGGCTCTTGGACAACTCTTCTGATTATTCTTTTGACTCCTCTGTCAGAAATCTTGCGAGGAGCACCTGATCGTGGCCGGTTTATGGTGAAATGATGTTCTTTCTACTTCCGGATAATGGCCCCAACGGTGCTCACTGGAACATTCAGAAGTTTAGAAATACGTCTGTAACCAATGCCATCAGTATGTTTTGCAACAATAAGGTTGCGAAGGTCTTGAGAGAGCTCTTTGCTTTTACCCATCATGAGATGCTTCTTGTGTGACACCTTGGTAATGAGAAACCTTTTTATAAGCCATCAATTAGGACTAAACCAGCTGATATTAATTTGCACTGATGGGGGGTAGGATTGCTTTCTAAATACTGACAGATTTCAGCTGGTTTCTTGGCTTTCCATGCCTTTTTGCACCTCCTTTTCTTCATGTGTTCAATACTTATTCCCTGTGTCATTTCACTTTATTACACATAACTTAATTTATGGACATATATGTTTTGATTTCTTTGTATGTGTGGATTACTTGGGTTGTTACAGACATCTGGTGAAAATTTCATGTCAATAGCCCCATCAGAGATATATTTACTGAGAAAAATGTTGACGTGTTCAATACTTATTTTCCCCGCTGTATTTAGCTTAGATTGTCTTACATGCCGATATGTTATCTTGTCTATGGTGTATATTACGTCCACCTGTTGTTGTCCTGCTCGTACCAGTTTTATGTTGTTGTCTTACTTGTGCCTGTACTTACCTTGCACATTGAGCATTGGGCTCAGAGAAACGCAATTTCGTTCTGCTGTACACTACTTGTATGGTTGGAATGACAAAGTACACTTTGAACTTTGACAGTGTGAACATAGCATTGGTGTCACTTGCCTTAGTCATACCCCTGGGGTGTTTTTTTTCTGTTATTTGTCCTTGTATCTGTGAGTTCTTTCTTGCTATTACTCTTTCTATGGTTGTTTTTTGTTTTCCAGTTGTTTCAAGACAGGTTAGTTCTACTTGTTCTTATTACTGACAGCACTAGACCTATTGGTATTTTTGGGTTGCTTCTGATGATCATGAGTAGTATGATGTTTTGGAATATTGGATGCATATTTGTTACTATTGGGTGAAAAGACACCCATACGACCATGTCTTTACAGACTTACAAGGCTATATTTACATTAATGTTATTGCTTTACATAAAATAATACGCTTCAGATGAGTGTCACCAAAATGTTTATGTGGAATGTAAAGGGGAGTAACACTGTAATTAAGAGGTGCAAAATTGTCATTACTTATAGGGGAAAGGGCGCAGATCACATTCTTACAGGATACTCACCTAGCTGATCTTGAGCATTTAAAATTGAGGAGAAAACTACGAAAATGATATATAACAAGACACCAGGCCAAACTACGCCACCTAAGGACTTACACCCTAAGATTTGTAACCATCAATTCAAGCGGGGAGGCTCCCCAGAACGCAGACAAGCTGTATAAGAATGAGACAGAGACGTGTATTCCAGCTGACTGGGCAACTTTATTAAACAAATGACAAGAATTCTGAGAAGAATATGTCATTAATAACATGCCTTTATTATAAAAATAGACCCTATGGATAAAAACACTTTAGCTAAGGACAGGGCAAAGAATGGGAACCGCAAGACCAGGGTACTGGCTGTCATAAATAGAAAAAAACAAGCCAATGCACTAGAATATAAATATGGGCCAATGAATGCAGTTACCTGGAGGGGTGGAGGCCAGCTCATCAAACTCACTCCAAGTGTCCCAGTACCTAGGATTACACACCACAAACACACACCCAGCAAGCCGTAGTATAAAGTGAGGGTGCTCGTAAATATTACACCTAGTTCACCTCATGCAGTGCAGGGAGAAGGGAACCACCATCCAGTAACCCAAACACCGGCGCTGCTAACTGTCTTCTGCTGGTAAAAGCGAGAAAGTTAAAAAATGATTAATACCTATGAAGCTGAGTATTTAAGCAAGGTGACAAGCCAGTACCCGGAAGCTGAGAGCCAGGAGGAAAAAAAAGTCTCCTAAATACAGCTAGCAGCAGCTAAAGCATTGCCCAATCAACACCTCTATTAGCAATATCCTAAACATTAACCAAACAACTAAAATACAACAAACGCAAATACAATAGCCAGAAAAAAAATGCAAAGAAACAAACAAATACAAGAAAAAGTAAACGAACACAAAACTTATAATCAGGCAAAACAGCAATGGCAGACACCTGTGAATACAAGCACACGGTTAACGTAAGATGGCCATAATCTTAATTATGGGCTAATAATTAAGCCACATATTCAGTTTTACCGGGAGTTAATGGCCGACGCATCATATCTCCATTCCAGCATTTAAGTAGGCACGCACTAACCCGTAGCCCTCGTACGCTGCATCAATCTATAAAAGTAATTTATAGTTTTTTTTGAAAACGAACGTACGCAATCGACATATTTAAACAATGAAAAGACTTTAAATACCGTTGTCACCGTTTCTGATGCATGCCTATGAAGCCAAGCATGGAAGGGGGGGAAACCGGTCACTGTTTGGAAATACAATACACCATGAATATTATTTCAAAGAAATGTTAAACTAAACTGAAACATCAAATAAGACCAACCTTTCTGCAGTCCCCGTCTATTCCTGCAGATAGAGAGTGGAGTGGAGTGAACGTATCCCGAATAAGCAGAGCCTTCCTTGTTTTAACCTCGCAAATGCTAGGTTAATTGCGGGAACAGAAACAGCTGTAAGAAGGGGGGACTTGCGCTTCCGGTAAACTACGGTGGCCAAAAAGAGACACTTGTCCAACAAGTGCTGCCATTAGCTGGTTACATTCAGGAATCTGTTCAATCATATTAAGAAAATGTACAGAAAATAACCTGTCAGTTTAAAAAAAATAGGAGATGAAGATATGTGATAGATGCACATTGAGGAAAAATAACCAGACAACTTAATCTGAAAAGATAAACATTTCCTTTATTGGTGTTGATTTCCAGTTGGTTTTGGGCATTTTTACATGTGAATTTAGGAGGCTGGCTTAGCCAGCCAATCAGGTATCAGTTTCCATCTGGTGAGCTGATGGGACCTGTGCGCGGGGTGTTTCACTTCCCTTGGAGCCACAGCGGGAAAGAGAGTAGGCCCTGTGATGAGCAATAGCCATTAATCTTGGTTAAAAAACATAAGTGGAAAAAATAAAAGTTGATTAAAGCTAGCTAACACAGTTTTAATAACTTCCCTCAACATAACTACCTTATGTGAGTGCAACCAGAGGGTCCTGTCATCGCTGGTTGCCAAGAAATACCTGCACTGGTCAGGTTTTTTAGACCCACCTGGAGTTTGAGCCTGGATACTGTTGGATGTTTGATGGCGAGCTACAACCCAACGGAGCGGAACTAGGAACTCAATTGCATGCAGAAGATTGAAACCCCGGATCTCAAGGACTTTGTCGCTACGCACACACAACCAACTCACTCTACAGTGCGGTAGGACGAACAATTGCCACTTCCACAGTGGTCCGAACAGAACTATCAGCTAGTTCTGGATGATATGTGTTGGACTGAGTTCATATCTGTTACTACAGTGACTGAAGGGAATTGGGGTCTAATTGAATTTTGAGTCTTATTGGTAAATTAGAATCTTTTTTATTTTTTCAATTACGCGGGTAATAATTGTGTTTTATATAACTTTTTTTTATTTTTCTCCACAACTTTTCATTAAAAGGAAGCATTGTTCTTTCAAAAAGAACATATTGTGTCAGAGTGTTGATTCTGGTGTATTGTTAGGTCCATCCTGGCTCCGTAGTCGACCCAAGTAACTTCTGATTTTCTGGCCCATAGTAAATATCACACGTAGTATATTCCATACAAGCCTTATTATATTGTAAAACTTTTAGTAAAAAGGGTTACGCATACTTTCAGGGTTTCAGGGACAGCTTCCTGCAATGACCAGCAGGCGTGCTCATGACAGACTATCTGTCCTAGTTGCCTGCTGCATCCCTGAACATCCACCAGAGGGACTTTTCTTCCTGTTTGTTTTTGCACTGTGGTCTAATCACACATGTTTGTAATTAGTCTTGAATGTTTGCTGTATTTAAACCCTGCCTGTTGTGGTGTTCCTTGCTCAGTCTTGAGCTTGCCTGCGTTCTGTGCCTTCCTGTGCCAATGTTTGCTTGTTTAGTAAAGATTCTTTGTCTGTTGTAATCCTCCCATGTTCCTTGACTTACCTCTGCATCTGGGTCCTTCCTGCTCACCATTACACACATGGCTCATTCTCAAGAATTGATTATTTCTTTACATCTAGACAGGCTTTAGACAGGGTTAAAACGCTCTATAAAAACAAAAGCACTCTCAGACCACTTTCTTTTTGGTCTGGAATTTTTACCTCCCTACTAAGATCCCTCTTCACAGCATCGGCGACTGAACCCTGCTCTGCTTAGTAATCCCTCCTTTCTAACATTTTTTAGAGGAGCAGTGGAAACTCTTCATTTCCATCCATGATACTCCAGACATATCTGTGCCAACATTAAGGGAGACTGCAAAAGCTTACTGAAGAGGGGCAGTCAACTCATATACTTACGCAAAGAAAAAGGCAGCGCTTAAAAACAACTAGAACGCAAATGCCAAATCTTAGAACTGGAAAAAGAGTTTATTCACTCATCCTCTAAATCTGTCCTAACCAAACTAGATGCAGCTCACTCAACCCTTGATAATCTTTAAACTCAGAGGGCAGAAGCAGCTATTTTTTATGCTAAACATAGGCTATTTGAGTCAGCCAACGGACCAAGTACGCTACTTGCTCGCCTGGCAAAGGGTAGAACTAACGTGATTCCATCTCTCAAAGACAGCAGGAGGGCGAAACAATTCGAAACTAAACATGTAGTGGATTTCTCTTCTCTACACGACAAAAGAATCACTGTCACAGGTTCTCTGGCAGGGTCATGCCTGCAGTTTAATATCACAAGGCAGGAACATACACACACACACCTTCAGTCACATGACTCCAGCTGAAGGATGTATCAAGAGAAAATGATCACTCCCTGCCCCCTTTGACTGTTCAAACTGTGAGGTAAAACAAAAATGAACAGTTACAGATTGTGTCTTATGCAGAGGGACACTGTGCTTTTTAATGATTGAACATTTTCTTGTGTCACCTGCCCCATAATGCAATGGGAAAACTCCACAGGCAAAGTTCTCCGACATTGAAAAAGCTGTCTCCAAATTTATTTGGCATGGGAAAAAAACACGTCTTAAATTTAAGACCCTGCAATTGCTGAGAGAGCAGGGGGCTTCATTTTGCCTAGCTTTATGTTTTACAATTGGGCCTGCCACATGTGTATAGTGTTAGTTTGGCTGCAGAACCTTCTCGATCCTAGAGGGGAGACTCATATTGATGCATGCTACTAGTCACCTTTGTCTTTATTGAGACATATTACCAACAAAACATCGCAGCTTCCACCGAAAGTTTTAAAATGCCCTATAATCATGAGCACAGTTAAGGTGTGGAGAGATATTGTGAAGTTCAATGGGAGGAAGCGTTACTCCTCTATCCTGCATCGCCTTACCCAAAACAAAGCTTTTCCCCCCTGGAGCTGGCAAGAGTATTTTTGAATGCTGGTATGACAAGGGGATCAGGATTGTTAGTGACTTGACTGAGGCTGACACAATATTATTATTTGAGTAACTCAAAGCTAAACATGGCATCCCATCCAATCACTTCTATGGCTTTCTTCAGGTTAGGCATTTTATAAACAATTTAAATTTTCCTTTGGCCAAGCTGATCACTTCCCCCACAGATACATTTTTGTTATAGTAATAAGAACATCTTATCGCAGGTCTACGATAAATTACAGTCCCTTAATTCATTCAGTATTGATAAAATTAAAGGTATATGGGAAAGACACCTGGGATCTGAGCTGGGGGAGGGGGCATGGTCTGATGCTGTCAGGTTCATAGGGAAAACCTTCTTGGGCAATAGGCTAACAGAAAGCAGTACAGGATCCTTCATAGGCTACAGTGCGCACATCAGTTTTTTTACGCTGTTGATCCAAAGATCTCTCCTCTTTGTGTCAAGTGCAGAAAAGAGGTGGGATCCTACTTTCATTGTTTTTGACAGTGTCCTTGAATATATACGTACTGGGAATATATACCAGGGGAACTCAGTAAACCTTTCAAAGAGGATATAAAAATGGAACTGAGAATGTTTCTGTTGAATGTTTTAGGTAAAGGTTTCCCGATGACAACGACGCAGCACAGAATTTTGAATAAGCTTCTTTTACTGGCAGGGGGATGCATACTATTCCAGTGGATCAAGCCAAGACCTCCCACTATAAACGAGTGGCTTGGAGAGATATTCAAAGTTATACCTATGGAATGATAGAGCTTGACTCTGAAAGGGAACGAGGCAACTTTTGACAGACTATGGCAGCCGTTTCTCAACTACCTTGTCACGGCGAGACTGAAACGTACACTATTACAGATGCGCAAAACACGAACATCGCAACACACTTTTTACATCTTGCCAGCAAACTCAACAACAGTTGTATTAAGTGTGAGTTTGTATTTGCGTGTATTATCTGTGTAGTGTGCTAACTAGCTGTGTTTTGTTGTTAATGTAGCCACTTAAAGAGCCCGCTACACTGTTCTGAATAAGGCCTGTTAGAACAGTGGTATTAGCGTTTTAAATAACGACGCACTTATATTAACAACAGCGGGTAATGGTTATAAAAGATAACAGAACAATAAAAAGAATTTTAAGAAATGTTTATTGGCTAATTTAACTTTTAAAACTCAGCAAGAGAAATGTAAACATGTTTACCTGGCCATTTGTTTCATCCACTGCCAAACAGGAAGTGGGGAGAACCAGGTACTATTTCTGCAGGGGGAATAGAGGGTACTACCACCTGTTTGTTTGTTTTGTTTTGTTTACAGGTTTGTAATTGTTAGCTATTATTTGCGTTTAGTACCTTCTTTGTTATTCTTTCATTCTTGATTGTTTGTTAATTAACTCATGGTCATGTTTGTTATGTATTGTTTTATTATTTTCTGTTTTGTTGTGTTAATTGATTTTTGAGGAAATGGAAGGTGCCTAGTGGGAGGAGCTACACCCTTATAGCCAGTGGGGTTTAGAGCCCTGGGGAGTTGCAGAAGAAGTGTGTTGAGAGAGGAGGGCTGCTAGACTTGGATCTTATTTTCAGATATAGCCAAGCAAGCTTAGTTTTTTTTTCCTTTTTGTTTGTCTGTTTATTTTGTACAGTTTTTGTTTTTGTAAATAATTATCACTGAATATTCCTGCACTGCCACTATTCTCCACCATCTGCCACCTGTAAATAAATTCCACCATCAGCACCTCATCGCTGTTCCATCGTCTTCTGTGTCCTCCGCCCTCGGTACACCCTAACATACCTCCCAGGTAACATTGCTGACCTTGTAAGTAGTGAGCATCAATAGTTTGTTTGGCAACCTCCTGTTGCCCCCCAGGATGGGTGAGGTAGTGTTGTAGTGCAGTAACCTACAGGTTTCTTTGTAATTGTCGGGCGGTGATTTGGGCAGCCCGGGGAGTTGCATGTGGGCGCGGCACAGCATTTATTCAATGATGGAATAACGAGTGAGTAACGCCAGGCACCTGTGAGCGGGGCGTGTAGGAGAGCTTTGCTGCCTTTAAAAGGCAGCCAGTTGGGATGAGAAGGGGGACAGCCGCCTGGAGAAAGTAGCAGGAGTGCGTGGGGAAACGATCTTTCTTGGCGTTTATTAAGTTGCTTTTGAGTTTTTTTCTTTTTCTTTTCCTTTGTTTTCGGGGTTTTCTTTTTTGTTTGGTTCTTGTTGTGTGTTTGTGTTCGTGCGGGACTTTGGCAGGGAAGAGCGTCACCAGAGCAGAGAGCCGGGGAAAAGGCTGAATGCAGCCTGCCATGGAGAAGCTGCTGCCCGGTTGGTCGATTGGCGCAAATAGGAGTGTCCGCCCTGCTTCCCGTAAGGAGAGTATTTTATTTCATCCCGCATGAGGCGTGTGAGTGTGTGTGACCAGGGGTGGCTCCGCTGGCTTCTCAGTTCCCTCTTTGCGTTCGTAGGGATTGCAGAGCATGGCGAGGGATCATTTTGGAGAGGCAGCGCAATTCCACCCGGCAGCACGACTACGTGGAGCCTGGCATCTGGACAGCAAAGGACTCTTTTTATGGGACACGAGGGTGTTTTGGGGATTCCTTTTTCTGTTAGATTTCTTTATTTATTTTTTTGGCGTTGCTGCTGGAGGGAAGATGATCAGCAGCAATGCCTGTTCTGTGTGTGTGTGTGAGTGCTCCCGGTGGCAGCCTGCGACCCCCACTTGGTCAGCCCCGTGTCGGGACTGGCCCACCCTGGCCAGAGGGAGGCGCCAACTGCAGCTTGTGAGAGGAATTGCAGTGTTTGCTACTGCCTGAGTGTGAAGGTGTGAGGGACCACTGTGTGATGTGGACTTGGTGTGTACACTTACCTGTGGGGGGCGCTATCCTTTGGGGGGGAGGGGTTACGGTTCCGCTGGGGCTTACAGTGGGAAGAGTAGGCAAAGGGGGTGACTCCAGGGTGTGCTGTCAGTGATTAACTGTTTTTATTGTAAGTTCTAACCCCAACTTGTGCAAATAAAGTTGTTTCTTTGCTACCTACCTAGTCTCGCATTGTGGTGGGCTGACAGTGGTCGGGGCAGTTCAGTGTCGGCTAACCCTTGACATAATCTTTATGTATTTGGTTCTCTCCCTCTTGGCCAAAAAGTGTCTGTCAGAGTACTTGTATAATTTGAACTTACACTTTGTAAATTGCCAAATGCTTTTTTTTTTTTTTTTTTTTTTTCCCCAAAAGACTCATGATATATTGTAGTACTATGTGCTGTCATTTGTTTGTTCTTTGCTTTGCAAAATTCAATAAAGTATGTTTAAAAAAAAAAACGAAAACAGCAGGGACAGGGCAACAATGCGGTTTTGTTTTCGTGCTGCTTGGGACAAGGCTTAACATCTGTAGGAATGATGTAGGCTCATTACAAGTAAGGATCATGTATATCCCTTTGTCTAAGGTAAACCAGTTGACTAAAGGAAGGGCTCCCAGGTGCTAATGGCCTGCCTGTTACATATGTAAATTGCTCTAGGAAATGAGTCATGTGAATGGAAAAAGTGTGAAATGTAAGCATCGGAGGTTGGTTGGATGTACACAAGTGTCAGCTACACAAGCAAAGCGCAACAGACGCCGACAGTTATTTTTCATCTCTGCCGCACACTGTCTGAATTTCCTCAGCCAAGGTTTCACAGTGCTTCACTGTCTGGCATGCAGCTGATTGTGTCAATGTTTGTTTGTGGGAATCCTGCAATAGGACAATCCAGATAATCAGGTGTGAGGACTTCCTGGAGGGAACGATGAGCCCCATTACCATGAGTGGATTATGGGTGAGATGAGGCGAGGCTCTCAGGAACGTGAGCATCATTTCCTCTCCACCTGTCATTTACAGAAGAATTGAAGTTGCTCTTTTGTTATTCTGATGCTGCTCGGGTTGGAGCTTTTGTTTTATCTGTAACACTCAAGCAGGAGAGACCCAGATGCAGAAATCATACAAAAATGCAGAAAGGTTTTAAAACAAATTTGCTTGTTCCTAGTAAAGAATCTTTACTAGGCACAAGCAAATTTGGGAACGGGAAAGCACACAAGACTGAGCAGGGAACCAAGCCACAGGCTCTTTAAATAGAGCACTGAACACATAGAGACTAATCACACACAGGTGAAAACAATTTAACTAGTAGGCACTAACAGTTCAGGCACAAACAGGAAGATAGTCCCTCTGGTGGAAGTTGAGGGCCAGACAGGCTGTCATGAAGACACCTGTTGGTTGTTGCAGGAAGCAGTCTCTGGAACCCTGACATTACCCCTCTGAAGAAAATTATGGCAATCAATACAAAAAGACTTGCACTTCAGACTGCTGCTGTTCACACACAACTGTTCACCTCTCTCCTCTGCCCTCCAATGCCTCCACCCACCACCTTTCTGACTGCTGATGTCCACATTCTCCCCTATCTCTGAGGCTGATGGCTCCAGGCTTCTCCTCTCCAACTGACCCACCACCTGCCTCCTGGACCCCATCCCCTCCCATTTCCTACATGCTATCTCTACCACACTCCTACTTGCACTCACCCACTCACTCAGCCCGCTGCTCAAAAAGCCTACACTCAGCCCTACACTAGTAGATAACTACAGACTCGTCTCTCTCCTCTCTTTCCTATCTAAAACTCTTGAAGGAGTTGTTTTCACCAGGTTTATGCTTTCCTCTCCCAGAATGACCTCTTGGATGCCAACCAATCTGGCTTTAGAACTGGCCACTCCATTGAGATGGCCCTCCTGATCGTTGTTGACACCCTGTGGTTGGCAAGAGCTGCTTCCATGTCATCAGCCCTCTTTCTACTAGACCTGTTGGCTGCCTTCGACATGGTGAATCATAAGAACCTCCTGCCTACTCTAGCTGATCTGGGCATCATCAGCACTGCACTATACTGATTTGAGTCCTACCCTATTGGTAGATCCTTCAAGGTATCTTGGAGGGGTGGCGTATATAAATCACACTGGCTAACCACTGGGGTACCTCAGGGATTGGTCCCCTCCTCTTCTCACTGTACACAACCTCACTGGGCCCAATCATTCAGGCACATGGCTTCTCTTATCACTGCTATGCTGATGACACCCAGCTCTGCTTCTCATTCCATTTTGATGACCCCACAGTAGTGTTTGATGACCAGTTAAACTTTAAGGGCCACACTGAGATGGCAGCCAGATCGTGCAGATTTGCGCTGTTCAACATCTGGAAAATCAGGGCCTAGCTATATGTGAGTATGCTGCACAACTACTTGTCCAGGCTCTTGTCATCTCAAGACTGGACTACTGCAATGCTCTCTTGGCTGGCCTACCTGCATCCTCCATTAAGCCTCTGCAGCTGATACACAAAGGGGCTGCGCGTCTTGTGACACTGCCACATGAAATGTGTTTTTTAAATGAAATACATATTGAGCACATCACGGTAAAGAAATGGTTTAAAGTTAAAACCTTGCAAGGTTAGACCGTTTCAGGGTGCTAAAATGTAATGTGGGGTTTTGCTATATTGTTGGAAAAGCCATGTTTTATACAGGGGACCAAAATACATTTTTTTGTGGAACTGTCTCTTTAAAAAACCCCACTAGTAACTGCAAAAGGGGCGGAGCTTCTTGTGCAGGAAAAGTATATCCTGTTTTCCTGTGTGAGAGAGAAGGAGGAAGAAGGAGGAAGAAGGAGAAAGGAGGCCCGGTGAAGCACAAGATGGCGGCATGAGAGGGAAAAAAACCGTGTTGTGTTTGGGAAAAGTACATAAAAGCTCAAAGCCACCAGTTATCCCAAGACGGTCATCGCAAAGGATTTCAGCCCTGTCCAAAGCCAAGTTCAAGTGGAGCGTGGAAGGAGCTTGGGGAGAGCTTGGAGTTCAGGCCTGCTGGTGAGATCCACCTGTGTTTTTCTTTTTTGGGCAATGCATTGCTAAGGACTGTTTTTTGTTAAAAACCTTTTTTTTTTTTTTTTGTTCGTTGCATTCATTTGGACTTTGGTGGAACTGGGGGAGGGAGGAAAGATGGATGCCCCTCTCTGGCAATGAGCTCCCCCCCAGCACTGTATCCATGCCAATTTTATTTGAGTGAGCAAGAGCTGACTGAACACAGTATGAACCATAAACAGAAAACAGAATGACAATCAAAAGAATATACAGGTCTTTGATTTCATTTTCAACCACTGTGTGCAACATCTAAAGCACAACCTCACACTTCTGTTGCAGAATGTCTTCCTGAACTGTTGGGGGAAAGGCTGAAAATCAGTGTTACCTGTATGGTGCAATCCAGTGGCAAGATGTTCTAGTCTGGGGCTGACCACTGGTTTTCCCAGTATTGGGTTTGAGGCCCATGCTGGCTGACTCCACTATCTCCCCCCTCCCCGCCCCCCTTGCGGCTCCTCCCGGCTGCCATCAACACACGGGGGCGGTGGTGAGACCCAGGCCTCTGCTGTGCTCCTCTGCTTTGACGCCGCTATCTTTAGATCTCAATAACAAGCCACAGAAAGTTCCCGCGGTGGCGCCTTTTTCCTTAATGAATGGGCCAGCCACTTTCCTGCAGGTGCGGAGACCTTCAACAGGCATGCCAACGCAGCATAATCTCATCTCTGAGAAAGAGATCTTTTGCTGCACCGTGGGATGCCGTCCAGCTGTGTGAGAGAGGAGAGTGTGAGGCTGCCTGGCTAGGGCTTATCTGTTGCTGAGGCTCTGCCCACAGCCTGTGGTGAGATGGTAGGTGGTTAGTCCATATTCTGTTTCAGGGAATCAAGATGACAAAAAAAGGTACAGATGTATGGATGTATGGACTACACTACCATGTGCTGTCGGTTACTGATTTGTGTGAACCAATCAAAAGACTTGCTCTTCATACCAAAGTACTGTGATTGCTTCAAAGCAGTGAGTCACTGTTGACATAGAGATGCTCCACCCATTTGGTGGTTTAATGAGGTTTAGCTGCCATCACTAATGAAGGACTACTTGTTAACAAAAGAAAACTATGGAGTTTTGGAGCAGTCAGATACCAGATATCATATAAACCACTTCATACAATATAAAACTTCATAACAACTTCACAAGCACAACATCCTAATGTTTTTGCCAACAGACAGATTGTCATAGGGTGTGCTATCTCACCATCAGATTTGCCACTTACGATACAAATTACAAATTACGAATTACAAATTATGATACAAATGACAAATCAAACCTATAATGCAACTGCCTGTGTGTGCTGGTGGGGATTTTTATAAATTGAAGTAGGATCCTCCATGGAAAGTATTACGCTGAAAATCTCTGGTAGTCACACCAGTTTGCATCATCACCTGGAAGAAGAGGATGGCGCTCCTGGTTTATGTTAATTAGGCGTTAAAGTGACACCTTTCATACAGAATTCCTTGCTGGAGCTCTGATGAGTTGTTTATCCACAATGCTCTTTGAATTCTGCGTGGCTCCGGGTAAGGGTTCGGGGGCAGGATGTCACCTGTGTGTCACTGCACTGCTGTGCAGTTAGGGAGCCCCAGGTCGCTCCTCTGGGGTACTGATATATTGTAATGGGCCAGAGCTGGATCAGATGAGAGGCAGGGCTAGAGTAGAGCAGTTATATTAAGCACACCATTTATTAGAGGGAGTGACTGTGGCGAGGAGGTGGCGTCACGGCCAGAACAGTACAGCCACATTTTTAATAAGGGAAGTGCTGAGAACAATCACCCCCATCCTGGCTGCTTGTGGAAAGAAACAAAAAAGAGGAGATCCAGGTGCTTGCGCTCTGCTGCAAGCAGAATGCTGCCGAATTCACCAGCTCAAAACCCTGTGATCCACTGTGGCTCATTTCAGGCCCAACCGACAGTGTCCTCTCAGATAAACAGCTTTGTGAGGATTTGTCTGATGTCTTTGTCAGCAGAAGAGGGAAAGTGAAAAAAGAAAGAAGAAAAGACACAAATACACATAACTGCAGAATTTCAGTTATGAAGACCGTGGTGATGCCAGCAGTAATCAGGATTACCATGATAATTGTGGTAACAGAAGTGCCACCACGTTGAGTGCACTATGCCACAAGGGGCAGACATGTTGCCTGCATGACAAGTGATTCCCATGGCGACGCTCCAATGGGGGCAACATCAAAACAGTGTTTTAGAGGCTCTTGAGTTGATACGGGAACACGATTTACAGTTCATGAGACTGACAGTATCAAAAGAAAACCCCAAAAGGTGATGTTCACCACAGCAGAGGTCCACAGTTATGCTGTTAAGGAGCCAAGGGTCCGTTTCTGCAAAGGCTGACCCTCGGTCTTCATTCAGAGGAGGTTTAGGGTGACTTTTAGCCAGGGTGTTCCATCTGGACCAGCTGGTGAGCAAGAGCTTGAAAATGATGTTTATTTTTTAATTAGCAACAATTTTACAACTTTACTGTTTCCTGTATTTATTATTTATTACAGTTGTTTGTGGCTGAAATGTCATTTTATGAAAGGTGCAATACAAATAAAATGTATTATGAAAAGTTCTACATGCAAATGATTCTTCTTATTATTATTCTTAATCTTATTCTTATTAACATTATGAAACTAACTGATGTTGAAAGAAGTTCAGGTAAGTACTGCTTGGGAAAGTGTTTGATTGGATGGCCCTACAACCCCTAACAGGGACAAGTCACGAATGCAAGGCCTTTTAATTGCCTTGTATTGTCTTTTTATCATTACAGACCTTTTAAGTGCAGTTGGGGGGTGTCAAGGAATTTCCATATTTCAGTCCATTGTGGAGTTTTTACTGGACACTGCCCCCTCTGGTCACAGTGAGCATTGCACTGTAATGAAGACCAAGCAGGATGGTAGCCCAGGTAGGGGGGAAGGGGGCACCTCTGTAGCAGCGTCCAAGATCCCCCCCCATGCTACCAACCTCGTGCAGTCAGAGAGCGCCTGGATGCTGCTTCTGTTGGCTGCATCCAGAGCTGGGTGGGTGGGTGGCCAGGCAGGCTACAGCTGGCCACTCTCCCGCTAGCCCTGTTTGCGCCGCAATAGGTGTCATCCGCAGAGACAGTGCGGCCCCTGCAGCCTGTTGCTCTGTGGGGGCAGAGCAACTGTGAGAGGGAACAGATGGAATAACACACCTCTGACCCTTGTCTGCTACAATCAGATGTACTGTACATACACATATATACACATTTTTATACATATTTATACATATATATGTATAAATATATATATGTATATATATATCGCTGTCTCTCTGTTGTCTATATTTGAGAATATATCTCCTTTTTATGTGTACACACACAACACACATAAATGTGTATTGCATTGTATTGTATTTGTATTGTAATTTGCATTGTATTGTGTATTTATATATATGCTTATGCATGATATATCTGAAAGCAGAGACACCTGAGCCAGGTGGGGGTTATATTGCTCCATCTGCCTGTTCTGGTGATTGTTCTGCCCCCACGCTGTCAGTCATCCGCAGACGACCCCAAAATAAAGCATGTTTCCCTGGAGCCCCCCTCCGCAGGCTTGCGTGTGTGTGTCACTCAGCATATGAATTATTCATGGCCACTCGTCCATCAGGGCGCTTGCCTGGCTGAGCCTCTTTCAACCGGCTGGGGGGCCCGGCAGGGGGCTGGCCCTCTGCATAGACCGAAGTGGGGCAGCTTCCATTCCAAGAGACGCCCACCCTCTTCCCCTGTTTATTTTCGGAGGGTCCGGTGGGTGTAACTCACCACGCGCGGGGCTCAGGCTGGCTCTTGAGTTCTTTGACAGTGATGAAATGAAAAGAGAGACTGACATTTTCGAAAGACCCCCCATGATAACATCAGCTACAGAGGCTGTGGCATTTCTGCCCCTGAGTGGACGCTGAAAGGACAAAGAGGAACAGATCTCTGGAATAATGTAAAAAGGGTGCTGGTTTACAGTTCACTAGCTTTTACTGCTTTCCTGTTTATTGTTGACCAGGCACTGTATAACCATATGTCCTGTATACATGTTTAACATTTACATCTGTTAGCAGCCTGACATTAATGCTGTATGAATGAGCGAGAGGATGAATGTTTATGTTTTCTGTTTTGTTTATTTTGACTTTGTTGTCAGTAGTTTGTTATTCTGTAGGCAGACCTGTGACAGCAAGCCAAAGCAGACTTTGTTCTGTTATTTCTCACCTCCCCTCACAATAAACACCGATGGGCAGACCGGGAACCCACAAATTCAGGGCAAGTCCACTGTGACCTCTGTATCCCCAAAACCATAGGTCCCACGAGCACTCAACAGCAGGCTCCTGTGACTGGGGGATGGTGGCCCCTAAAGACAGGCCGAATGGGATCCCGTCTATGCACCAGTTCGTGCAAACGGAGCACCGCACAGCGCTGTCAATCAGTTTACCAATGAGAATAGACATACCAACCACAATTTAACCTTTTTCTCTGCAATCAGTATGAAGTGTGGCTTCAAGGCTGTCAATGCTGTTAATATTCAAGGTAATTAGAAACTTGCATCCACTTGATTTCTCTGGCAGGGGAACACATTGGTAGGTATATGAATGCAAGTTTTTGCAAGAATTTGGAGACCACAGTGCTGTGTACATATAATCACTAACAACAACAACAACAGAAAGTTCTGTTGAATGCTTGGAATTTATTACAAAAAAGCAATCTGTACTGTACATATAATAAGCATTATATTTGTCATACAGATTATACACTAAATATAAATGAAAAATATATCCAGATTTTAGAAGCAACAAAGACAACATATACATGTTCTCTAGATAATACACATCCACAGTGTATAATTTCAGTAAGGAAATGATTTATTATAATTATTTATGTTTTATTACCACAGTTCATGTTATTAGAACCAACAGCATGCTATCGGGGCATTTTCCTTTTGTTTGACGCTCCCTAAATCTAACGCACATACAGGAAAGGAAGGCACAATCAGAGGTACAACAGCAATGCGAATTCTCCGGTGGACAGAGCAAGTTACAGAGACACTAGATCAGTGTTTCTCAACCCTGCTCCGCGCGGCACCCTGTCCTGCATATGGATAGATAGAAGCTATGCGGGACAGGGTGCCGCGAGGAGCAGGGCTGAGAAACACTGCACTAGATAGCTTCCACGCCTTAAAAGAAACAGTTGAATGTGCGCGAAGATCACGTGACCATGATGTGAAGCATCGAATCAGAAACTGAAAATTCGAAAGTAGTTCTTCAAGAACGCTGTTCTCATAAAAGCTTATACAGCAATTCACAGAATATGCAGTCCGCAGTCAGAGCACCCTTTTTTGCACTATCAGAGAGCGGCTCCGAGCAAAGGCTCGAATTTGTGTGCGGACTGACACGAAGAGATATATCCATCTTAAAAATGTAAATAACCTAGCAAGACAACAGACCTCAGCTACAACGCCAATTATATGCTCTTGATTATACCTGAGTGCCAGGCTTTAGCATGATCGTTGACACCTCTACGGTTCATACACATGAGCTCACACACAGCCATGGAAATATTCCAGGCATTTGAGTCGACAGACTTAGCGTGGTACTTTGAACAGCGCATTAAAACAAAATTCGAAACGGAGCTCTGAAACAAAGCGCTTTGTTGTGCAACCAGCATGGTTTGAGTGGGCATCGAACCCCCATACCTCTGCAGCCACACAGCTCAACCTCCTGGCAAGAGACAGGATCAGCTCGCTGTGCAAGAAAAAAAACCTTCAAAGCGCCTCGAAAGGGTAAATAATTCCCTTCCAGGGGGTGATGCCAAAATCTGCAGAGAACTCGTGTGCACTTTCTGCTTCGCTACACTAATGTGGGCTCTGATCAGAGCCCGTAATCTGTAATTACAGAGCCACGGCAAGCATCTGGGAAAAGCATAAGAGTAAGGTACACAGGCATTAAAATATGCTATGCAAAGAGAGTGTGGAGTGGTCTGTTTTGCTTTTACACTGGACCTAAAAAGCATTCGCAACAAGACCCACCATAGCAACAGCGGCTAAAAAGCTACTCACGCATAATCACGCACAATCCGACCAGAAAGAAAGTAAAGGCAAACGTAACATTTGCTGACATCATAAGTAAAAAATAAGGAAAATAAGCTAAATTATCTGTAAAGAAGTGCGCCATAGATCACAAATATTCGAATATTTGATTCACCTCTTGTTTTTACAATACAGGTTACTATATACTACCGCATAGGTGTTACGCAATAAGCGTTTTCATGCCCTGTTGTGTTAGGAAAATGAAATCTGCATTTTTTTTAAAAACCTGTTTAGTCTTGTTCCAACATTCCAGTCCTGATCTCGAGAGTGACCCTCATGCAGTTCATGGACAACACCACCTGAGTCCTCTGCCACTTCAGGTGTTGATTCTCTGCTAATCTCTCTTCTCTTTCTTACGGACGCTATTAAGCATCACCCATGTCTCTCCCAGTCCTTGGTGTTTCTCTGTGCCCGTTTAAGACGCTTCAAGCAGCACACCTCGAAAATCGATCCATTTCACTCACTGCTTTTCCTTTCCTCCACGCTTTCTTTATTTCCAAATTGTATCAAAATTTAGTGTATATATATATATATATATATATATATATATATATATATATATACACACACACACTCACTGGCCACTTTATTAGGCACACCTGTCCAACTGCTCATTAACGCAAATTCCTAATCAGCCAATCACATGGCAGCAACTCAATGCATTTAGGCATGTAGACATGGTCAAGACGATCTGCTGCAGTTCAAACCGAGCATCAGAATGGGGAAGAAAGGTGATTTAAGTGACTTTGAACGTGGCATGGTTGTTGGTGCCAGACGGGCTGGTCTGAGTATTTCAGAAACTGCTGATCTACTGGGATTTTCACGCACAACCATCTCTAGGGTTTACAGAGAATGGTCCGAAAAAGAGAAAATATCCAGTGAGCGGCAGTTCTGTGGGCGAAAATGCCTTGTTGATGCCAGAGGTCAGAGGAGAATGGCCAGACTGGTTCGAGCTGATAGAAAGGCAACAGTAACTCAAATAACCACTCGTTACAACCAAGGTATGCAGAAGAGCATCTCTGAACGCACAACACGTCAAACCTTGAGGCAGATGGGCTACAGCAGCAGAAGACCACACCGGGTGCCACTCCTGTCAGCTAAGAACAGGAAACTGAGGCTACAATTCGCACAGGCTCACCGAAATTGGACAATAGAAGATTGGAAAACGTTGCCTGGTCTGATGAGTCTCGATTTCTGCTGCGACATTCGGATGGTAGGGTCAGAATTTGGCGCCAACGACATGAAAGCATGGATCCATCCTGCCTTGTATCAACGGTTCAGGCTGGTGGTGGTGGTGTAATGGTGTGGGGGATATTTTCTTGGCACTCTTTGGGCCCCTTAGTACCAATTGAGCATCGTTGCAACGCCACAGCCTACCTGAGTATTGTTGCTGACCATGTCCATCCCTTTATGACCACAGTGTACCCATCTTCTGATGGCTACTTCCAGCAGGATAACGCGCCATGTCATAAAGCTCGAATCATCTCAGACTGGTTTCTTGAACATGACAATGAGTTCACTGTACTCAAATGGCCTCCACAGTCACCAGATCTCAATCCAATAGAGCACCTTTGGGATGTGGTGGAATGGGAGATTCGCATCATGGATGTGCAGCCGACAAATCTGCAGCAACTGCGTGATGCTATCATGTCAATATGGACCAAACTCTCTGAGGAATGTTTCCAGTACCTTGTTGAATCTATGCCACGAAGGATTAAGGCAGTTCTGAAGGCAAAAGGGGGTCCAACCCGGTACTAGCAAGGTGTACCTAATAAAATGGCCAGTGAGTGTATATATCAAATACTGAATCAAATATTTGTATGTATGATACATGCTGCCTATACTGTAAAAATGCATGCATTGTAAAAAGCATTCTACAGTGTGATGATAATACATTTCAGGTATACTATCCTTTCCAGGGTTTGAGTGACAGCCAGGGAGTGATGTGCAGCACCCAGCTGGGCGATGCATGGGAGCAAGTGGTGCTACCTAACATACCAGTTGTATATTATGCATCTTAACCAACATAAATATATTCCTTATTTTTCAGTTCTATACAACATATATTAAGTCCATTTAAATTTCATGATAATTTCACGTAGGAGCAAAGTTCTAGAATGTGGTCATAAGCAGACATCTGGAAAAAACTTGTACACAAGTGTTAACATGAGCAAGGAGCAGAGCACAAATAAATATAAATGGCAAAAGGGGTTAGTAGTTTAGATAGATGTTGGTACACAGAAAAACAAACAAAAACAACAGAAAAAACATGTTCATAGAGAGTATTTGTAGCTACTGCCATAATTTGGCACACACAAGCTTCTGACAAAAGTTTTACAGAGCCTTGCCCCCTCCCCCAAGAGGAAAGGGTACGGGGCTCCCCCATAGGTGTGCAGGTCATTCTGGGGCAGGGAGACAGGCCACACCTCCTCCCTTACACCCCTTCTACGTGCTTCTGTCTGTCGAGAGACATTCACAGTGAAAGCTGGAGTGGGACGGGCGTGGCGTCTCAGTTGGCGTCCCCGCCCACCGCCGTGTAAGTGTCCTCACTGCCCTGATGCTGCTCCTTACCTGGGACACACAGACAGATGGACAGATAGATGGACAGACAAAGGGATGACCTGCGTCACACACAGGGATACACCCCCTGGCTGGGTGAAGGGCTGTTCTTAAACAAGTTGATTCCATCTAATAAATTAATCAGCCATGTTGCTAGAGACAATTCAGAACACCTCTCCCCTTATGTAACAAGAGCCGAGTGTCAGTTCTCCTTCTCCACTTGTGCAGTTCTAGAAACCAAGCTATTTCCACCGATAGAGGTAGGGTTAGGTTTTTAAATTCATATGATGTATTTTGGTGGGCAGAAGTTATTCCTAATTGTGCATAGGCTCAGTGGGCCAAATCCCGCTCCTCCCTGGGGTCAAATGACCGCAATTGTGGTCCATATTCCTGACAGATTTTTGGGCTTGTGGCTGCAGTTAGGGTTAAAGTGGACATGAAACAGCCTAATTTTGACAAGTTTTGTACAGAATTAAGTGTGTTGGAATTTATTTTGAGAAAATTTTAGATATAAAACGATTACACGTTAAATTATAACAGATTTATGTTTGGTACTAACTTATGCTTTCACTCTGGCTTGCCGCCATATTGCTGTTGCGTCACTGACTACGTCATGAGGTTGGTTAGTTGGAAAGTCAACCCAGGAAGACAGCAGTCGCGGCAGTGGTACGTAGAATTTCGAGAGAAACTTGCTTGTTGTTTGAGAGAAAAAAAAGCAATAAAATCATTTTTAAATCAATAAAAATCATTTTTAAATCAATATTTTGTGTCAAATTATTGATTTCTTTAGTAAGTAGCCGTGCAATAAGCAGGATAATGTTCCACCAAGCCTCCGCTTCGCTTCGGGGTCCTGCATCACCCTTTCGGACTTTATTTCGCAATAATGACCGGCTCGCTGTACATTATCCCTTATATATTATCTAATCATCATCTTGTAAACTAGATGGCTATGCTTTGACGAGAAAAGACGTAACATAACCCTGGTCATACCTCTCTCTGCTCTGCCAGATGGGCACGCCGTTGGGCCCTTTCCTTACAGCGCACAGTTACTTCTTTGCTATTAGACGGACAGACGGTCTGTACACCCAACCTTATAAGAGGAAAAGTCAAACACAGAGGGAGAAGCCTCGGACTTCAGCTTGTTGGTTCGGTGAACCACCAGTACGCCAGACTCAAAAACCCTCTCGTCCACATAGTCCTCGTTTACAAAGTGCTCGCTACTGTTATGCCCACGCCCTAGCGAGTGGGTCATAATGGTACATTATTTCTCTCCGGAGGTTTCTTTAGTTCATTATATTAGTTATTAGTTTAGTCTGTAGCACTCATTTAGTGACACGGCGGCTTTGCACCTGGAATGGTGATTTTGGAAGGGAAATTGGGACGATGCCCTCTGTCCTGATTGGGGCGCTGGTCGGAAATGGGGAGGGCATTTCTCTTTTTGAATGCCAGAATGGTGGGAAAAGGTGTGCGCATGTGTGTGTTAGAGGCGCACCTGAGACCGGCCTGCCAGAGAAGAAGCAGATACCCCAATGTTCTGACCTAGCCAGTTCTGTTTTCCTTTCCGTTGGAACACGCCGCGTTTTAAGAAAGAGGACGCTGGAGCTCTTCGCCGGCGGAGCAGCAGCTTGGGTTGGTCTAGTGACCGGTTCGGCGACCTGGCTGAGGCGAGTCCCAGTTCTCGTTTCTAGCTTCACCATTCCGGGTCAGCCGCATTTTTAGTGCAAGTGAGAGTCTATCCCCTAGACAGCAAAGAAGCCGTAACACTACAAACCCTAGCATCACGGCTAACTGGAGGATCCTTTTGTTTCAGTGCAGCTAGCCAACGATAAGGAACCGCTTGCCACTTAAGAGGCAAAGTATGAAAGTGGACAAACTTTCTTTGGTTTTTGACTCTATAAAATTAATTGCTGCATCCAGGAGCAATACAAAAGTGACCCCCCTTGCATTGCTTTTTCGTTTGGCTTTTCTTATTTTCCATTGAGTCAGTGATTGTCAGTGCTGTGACTGGTCAGCTAATGTGAACTAATGTAGGATTTTCAAGACAACCAACCTCATGACATCGCAGTCTACGCTAAGACAAGATGGCGCTACACTTGTTTCAAAAATGTAACTTAGATTACTTATTATTTTTAATCCAGTTTCACTGACAGTGTTAAACCTATAAGGATTTTTAGAGTGGGAATCCATCTTATAAATTATGTCAACTACATCTAGTGTTTCATGTCCACTTTAAGCATATTAAATTCACGGACAGGATCGTTTTGAAGGACATAATAGTTTTTTGCTCAGATAACAACTTTTTGGGATCCAACAGCCCCACCAGGAGCTTCTGTACACACCCCTCCCTTTAATGCCATGCCTCTCCACCCACCCACAAATAACAACCCCTCCTTTCAATCTTCTTCCTCTTCCCCTGCTCACCACCAGAGCAAATAGTTTCACAACCCTGCCCTTCCTTCAACACAGCTCCTGCAGAACGTGACTCCGTAAGCATGGTTCAGGTCTCCCCCGATGCCCTTCTGCTCAGCGGCTGATGGCCTCAGTCCACTCTGGCTTTCACATTGTTAGAATAGCGCTCATGTGCAGCCATAAACTGGGTTCCTGCTGCCCTTAAAATTGCTGCAGTGACTCCTATTCTTAAAAAGACTGATTCCGATCCAACCTCCCTGTCCAACTACCGCCCTATCTCCAACCTACCCTTTTTAGCCAAGGTACTGGAGAGAGTGGTGGCCTCACAACTACACACCTTTCTCAGTCACCACGACCTATATGAGCCCTTTCAATCTGGTTTCCGCACACATCACAGCACAGAGACAGCCCTATTACGAGTGGTCAATGACCTTCTCCTGTCTGCTGACTCTGGTTCATTAAACATCCTCATCCTCCTTGACCTAAGTGCTGCTTTTGATACTGTCAATCACAAAGTTCTCATCTCCCGTCTGTCTGCTATTGGTGTCTCTGGCACAGCTCTCACACGGTTTCAGTCATACCTCACCAATAGAAAGCAGTTTGTCACACTAGGTCCACATAAATCCCCCATGTCCCCTGTCACTTGTGGTGTCCCCCAGGGTTCTGTTCTTGGACCTCTCCTCTTCCTCATATATATCCTCCCACTTGGCCAGATTATTCGCAGCCACGGCTTAAATTTCCACTGCTATGCAGATGACATTCAATTATATCTTACCACTTCCTCCTCCACTGACCCCCCACCCAGCTCCCTCACTGACTGCCTTTCCAACTTAAAACTTTGGATGCATAGCAATTTTCTCAAACTCAACACAGACAAAACCGAAATTCTTCTTATTGGCCCTAAATCTCTGCTTTCCAAATCTCCCAGTTTCACTCTCAACATTGATGGTACACTTGTAAACTCCACTCCTGTTGTTACAAACCCTGGCATACAGCTTGACTCCACTCTTAGCCTCGATCCCCATATTAAAACACTCACCAAGACTGCCTTCTTTCATCTCCGGAACATTGCTCGCCTCCGACCCTTTCTCTCTATCAGCGATGCACAAACGTTGGTTCACTCCTTCATTATGTCCCGCCTAGATTACTGCAACTCACTTTTCATTGGTCTCCCCACTAAATCCCTACAAAGACTCCAATATATTCAAAACTCTGCAGCCAGACTCCTCACCCATACCAAACGGTCTGCACACATCACCCCCATTCTTCATCAGCTTCACTGGCTACCAGTTCGGTCCCGGATTAAATACAAAGTACTGCTTCTCACCTGCAAAGCCCTCCATAACCTTGCTCCTCCCTACATCCGTGACCTCTTGACCCCCTACTCTCCATCCCGCTTTCTTAGATCCTTTGACCAAAATCTCTTAGCTGTCCCCCGCACCAGACTCTCCACCCTGGGTGGCAGGTCCTTCAGTGCCATGGCCCCCAAACTCTGGAACTCTCTCCCTCAACCCCTTCGTGACTGCCCTTCTCTTCCGTTCTTTAAAGCACATCTCAAGACCTTTCTTTTCAATGATCATTTCTCCTCCACTGCCACTGCATAGGTCTACCCTTTTTTTTTTTTTTTGATTACCATGTAAAGCGACCTTGGGTATTGTGAAAGGCGCTATATAAATGTAACATTATTATTATTATTATTTGCTCTATGGTACACTACAAATGCTCGATCATCAAGAGTGGAGGATCATGGGTACCACTCCTGGCCTGGGTGTGGTACATCATCTGAATTACTTCTGTGAAAACTCAGCTGTGCACATGGGCTCCAAAGGTTTTATTTGTAAACATTACAGTACAAATTACTGCACTGGTAAAGATATAGCATTTTTATATAGGTGCTTTAATAAGTGAAAAGAAACAAATTCATAATTTAAGGAATACATATTTCTAAATATTTCAAGATGTACTCTATATATATATATTTAGAAAATTGCATTGATATATACATACATTATAATTAGGGATGCACGATATTTGATGTGCCGATATTTTCAAATTCATTTTGGCCGTTGGCCGATGGCCGATGCCGATACCGATATTGTGTGTGTGTGTGTGTGTGTGTGTGTGTGTGTGTGTGTATACACATATATAGATGCCGTGTAATTTAAAAATGGTCTCACTCCCTCCGGAAGCAGAGAGAAGCTTATCTGTTTTATTATGATCGCTGTCTTATTTCCCATCGCATTCTCTCCTTATGGAGCCACAATATTTATTTTGAATGAGCAGAGACTCAATAAAGTTACAGACTTTATTCGCTGTTCAGTGTCGTTGTGTAAGTGTACAACAGGGCTGCCAACTGAGTTCAGCTTGGAGTGAGATTTGTTCCCGTGGGGTGGGGGTGGGGGGGGGGGTATTTTAGTAGTACTTATTTTTGCTATACAGTGATGTGCTTAGCCATCAAAAAAAACCTTGCATCACAAGAAGTGTACAGTGTTTCCTTATATGTCAAAACATTTGACAACCGAACAGTATTTCCTTAAATGTATTGAAACAGGTTCACAAATTCTCATGTGCTCTGTTGTAAGTGCTGGTGGCTGATTTTGCAGCCTTGATCATCGATTGGGATGGCTCCCACTTCAAGCGTGGGAATGCATATAATATATATAAATAAGATCATTTGAGCTGAGCTGTCGTTGACAGCCGTGGTCTGTTTCTTTAGAAAACAACAGTTAGCAGCTAACATTAACTATTAGGCATGTCCAGATGTTTGACTGGTACCGTATGTACCGTACTGGTACCGTATGACTCCTACCACTGCTACGCTGATGACACTCAACTAATTTTTTCTTTTCCCCCCTCCACCCCCCAGGTCAACGAAAAGATCTCCGCGTGCCTGGCTGACATCTCCAGATGGATGGCCTCCAACCACCTCAAGCTCAACCTGGACAAGACCGATCTGCTGCTTATCCCGGCCAGGACCTCTCCTCTTCAAGAGCTCTCGGTTACTGTTGACGGCACCACAGTAACTTCCTCCACTTCGGTGAAGAGCCTGGGCGTCACCCTCGACAACAGGTTGGACTTCACCGACTACATCTCCCAGACGGCATGCTCCTGTCGATTCCTCCTCTACAACATCAGGAGGATTCGCCCTTTTCTGACCACCTACTCCACCCAGCTGCTCGTCCAGGCCACTGTGCTCTCCCGCTTGGACTACTGTAACGCCCTCCCGCAGGCCTCCCAGCCTGCACCATTCAGCCGCTGCAGCTCATCCAAAACGCAGCTGCTAGGCTGATCTACAATCTCCCCAAGTTCTCCCGTCACCCCCTACTGAGATCCCTCCACTGGCTCCCAATCGCAGCCAGGATCCGCTTCAAGACCCTGACTCTCACCTTTTCCGCTGCAAGAAAGACTGCCCCGACCTACCTCCAGGACCTCATCCTACCCTACGCACCCGCTCGTCAACTCCGCTCTGCTACATCCGGACGCCTCGCTCCACCCACCAATAGAACGAAAGGCCCACGCTCCTCACAACGACGCTTCTCCATCATCGCCCCCCAGTGGTGGAATGAACTCCCCACCCCCCTAAGAACAACTCAATCAATAATAAACATTTAGCGTCATTGCGTGTGCCTAGTTAAGGCGCCGCCTTATCGGCCAGACACATCGGCAGAAATTTTCATATCTGCCAATGCCAATAATTAACTTCTTATCGGCCGATACCAATGTCGTACTGATATCATCGTGCATCCCTAATTATAATCATACATATAGTTGTCACATTGTTGTAGAAAGAAAGGAGCGAGGCCATTCTGAGGTAACTGATGTGAACATTGACACATACAGGTGGTCATCCACTGTAACTCAAAATGGCCAGTTTCTCCATCCTCAGCTTCCTGGCGGGAATTACAGTACCTCAGACACACTACACACACTGTTACTTCAGCATAAATGCCCTTCAGCAGAGCCTTAAGGGGCTGGAATTCATTGCTGTGATTGGTTACTTTCTTGCATGTGTGGGGAGGATCGTAGGAGCATTTCACTAGTCATAATCACAGCACCTCTCACCTGCTGTAAGGTGTGCGAATGGGCTGTGACCCTTCCTTGCTGCCTCTCTCCCTCCCGCCCAGGTCAGGACCATTACCTGCTGCCTGTGACCTTGAAGGAAGCTGGGCATCATTGGGGGTATCATTTACGCTGAGGTCATCAGGGGGCCACCGCAGCTCCCCGCTCTCCACTTCACCGCTCTCAGTTGGCTCCACCACGATGGACGGCAGCCGTTTGGACAGCTTTGGGTACCTCTCATGGGATTCCGGAAAGATCTGTACACAAGGAGAATTCAGTACATTGAAATGTGTATGTGTGTGTGTGTGTGTGTGTGTGTGTGTGTGTGTGTGTGTGTGTGTGTGTGTGTGTGTGTGTGTGTGTGTGGGGACTGGAGTCAATCTCTACACTCCACAGTCAGCCAGAAGATTTACAGAGAGAGAAACAGAGGCTCATGGGAAGAAATGAACTTTGCACCACCATCTCATTTCAGGCCCTGTCTACAGCAAACACCACATCAAGTATCACAGACACACATTACTGAAAAACACCCCTTCCATTTTGGCTGGAAGCTTTTTGATGGTTTTCTGGAATGCTAAAGACAGGTGAATAACTAATAATGCCTGTAATCATCTCCAAAGCACCTCTCCTGGAGTTAATGCAGACAGCTTCCTCCCCTACACCGATGTGCTGGGCAGGAAAATGACTGGCTTGGCGTGGGCAGTTTGCTCCATAAATGAAGGCCAGAATGAGGCTCAGCAGGAGGCTTTTCAACAAGCAAATCTATGGCCTTCTCACCTCTCAGAAAGAAGTGCTCAGTAATAATTATGCGCTCTTCACAATGTCCACTCTCTCAAATACAAATGAATGTGCTTTTGAGGAAAGGAGACCCAATTCATTACCAGGGGGCAGAGATTTGTGAATGGATTGCATTTGTGGTGGAGACAGAAAAGAGAGGGAATCTAATTAGATGGAGCTGATCAGGTAGAAGCTGCTCTTTCTGATGTGACCATGCAGTAGGGCAAGCTGAGCTCAACCCAAGGGAGCGAGGCATGTTTAAGAGATGGTGTGTGTCACATGTCCTGTGGGGGTACTCACCTGGAACGAAATCCTCTGATCTCCAGGGTTGAAGCCCTCCATGCTGGCTTCAGGAGTGTTCATCACCTCCGTCATCCTGTGGGGGCAAAGACAGCCTCTGAGCTGCACTGTGGAGGCAGGCCCTGCCCACCGTATGTCAATCCGTACAACACCACACCTCCCGAAGCATGGCCCTATAGGAGTTGCGGTCCGGATGAGGGAGCGATGCCTTGGTCATTCATAGCAGTTTCACAGTACCTTGACATTTTGACCCTCAGATGCTTTATCCTTTACCCTCAAGGCTTTTCTTATTCTGGAAATGTGCCATCATCTCATATTCAGCAATAAATACTGCTACAGTTATAATAATTAAATGTTAAAAGAAAAAAATAAAGGTGGGCTTTGGTTCGATTGACCCAAAAGAAGGAACTTAAAATAAAATCTTTCCACTGTCGTCTTCAATCCTGCGATCTTGTTGCACAACCTGTTTCAGAAGTCTCAGGTTCAGCAGGTTTGATTGATGTCCACTTACAGTTTTTTACAATTGCTAACAAGTGTTTACCTATACTTAAGATACTTTTTCTAAACTCTTAAAACAGCAACACACCAACATCACACAATTAGCCAAATAGTTCATTTTCTGCTCAAAACCACATTTTCTTCATTAAATACCAACTCAACTCAAATGCAAAAAACTTTCTCTACATGCACTAACTCTATCAAAACATGGCAAATCCGACTCAATATCAAATCATTCTTCCAAAACACTAGCACGTTTTCTATCCAAGAGGAACATATAGTCAATCATAGCACAATGACTTTCAAAATACTAACAGTTGATGGCATTACAAAAACTGCATTACTTTTCATGTTTCAGTTCTACTTGCATACAATAGACAATATGAAATCCATTGTTTTTTATAATTGTTTCCTTTTACTGTAAACCACTCGGCATTTTTTGGTTGAGTGTCGAATGTGTGCATTTTTGGCAACATACTATCTAAAAGTGAATGTCATCTTTACTGTATAGAATGTACAGTAGAAAAAAATAGTGACAGAATTGCTGCAGTAAAAGCTTTATTAGTAACATGAAATTGCTGCCAGTGATCAACAAAAAATCCAACATACATGGCCTTTGGTTCCAAATGTGTAAAAATAAAAGACACAAATACAGTAAAAAAGGCACAGAAGGGAAAAAAAACACAAAATGCACAGTCCTGTTCTGATGTATACGATATTCAGCATTTGGCCACATGTTCTCGTCCACATCACATCTTACAGTTTTTTTCAATCGCTTTGGCTCAATTCTCGAATGAGAATTTTTTTTCTCAAAACAATTAGTTCAAATCTCTGAACAATTAGTTTCTTGTTCACACCAGATTTGAATTTCTTATTCATTTAAGCAAATTGCACATGTTTTGGCACAAGTGTGCAAAAGAGTAAGTACAATTGTCTACAATTTGCACAATAACTACATGCATACGGCATGCTGATTAAAACTGATGAGTTGATTCTCAGTGAAATTGTCACTCTTCACAACTTCTAAACATTCTTTCATCGTGTGAGCCATCACATGCAAAATGATCCATTCAATTATCAAAATCTGTCAGACACACATGTATATTCCATAAATATCTATGACATGGAATGTTTGTGATGTCTGCTAAATTGGCAAATTACCTGCCAGGTGACATCGTAATGAAATAGGAATCACAATCTTACCAATCAACCAATCAAGTTTGGAAGCATATGTATGGAGCTTGCCAAAAGCACAATCACTACCATTTTTGAAGATGGAGGAATAGCAGCTACATGCTAGTGGAAGAGGAATAAGAAGAGGTGTAAGAATGTGAGGTGGTGGTGTTAGGGGAAGATATAATAGAGGAAGAGGTATAAGGCAAAGAAAAGGAGTCCCTGATGAAATCAGAGCCACAATTGTGGACCATGTCATAAACCATGGTCTTACAATGGAAGAGGCTGGTCGGAGAGTACAGCCTAATGTAAACAGGTCCACAGTGTCATCAATTGTGCAAACATTCCGTAGGGAAAACAGGTGAATATGTACTCGTTCTTTACTTTTGTTACAGCGTTTCATTCACAACAATACAGCAACTATTGTAAAGGTAAATGCAACTCTAAAAATCACAATGTACCGTAAGATATGTATGAGGAATATACAGTAATACAACACAGTTTGAATACAATATACTATCTGTAACATGATCTATTTGTGAATTCTACATGTCAGTTATAGGACTACACACCAACACAACAACCTCATGCTGGTGGCAGAACAGCAGTATTCAGCCCTCAGCAAGAACAAGAAATCTGCAACATGGTCATAGCCAACAATTCCATCAGGCTAAGAGAGATCCAAAGTGCAATCATAAATGACAACAATATCTTCGCAAATATCAATTCTGTCAGCATTTCCACTATAGGCAGAGTTTTGAAAAGAAATCAAATGACTATGAAACAACTCTACAAGGTGCCATTTGAGAGGAATAGTGACAGAGTGAAGGAGCTGTGGTACCAGTATGTCCAGGTAAACCACTGGTGTGCACATGGTATATTGTACAGTAGGGCTGCAACTAACGACTACTTTCATAGTCGAATAATCTATCGATTATTGAAACGAATAATCAACTATTCGGATTATGAATCACACAATTACTCAATGGCTCTTATTTATCTATCAGCTTTTAAATTTAGCTTGAAGGGAGCCAGATCCTACAGCTTTGTGTATTTGTGCTTTGAAAGGTAGAGAGCTGGAGGGAATAAAAAAAAAAATCTCTCTCTCTCTCTCTCTAACCAGTAACCTCCTGGTTACGACTCCTGCACCTTATCCACTATGCTACACTAAATGGATTTAGAGCAGGCAGTGAAATTTGGGCGCAACGATAAAAAGAACGGCTCGATAAAAAGAACGGAAATATTTCGCGATTTAGAAAGTATCACATTCTCCGGTGTTCTCTGAACTTGTGTACTCGGCAGCAACACTATCTCCAGCTATAAACATCGCCATGACAGCGATGCAGTGTTTAAGCAGAGAATTTCTAAATAGCAGACGGGCTCTCATTTAACATTGTAAAGTTAGGGCACATTTGGAATGTGAACATTATCGTTGTGAAAAATAGGTTATTATTTGAACCCTTTCGAGCGTCCGGTCACACTGGTATGATTAGCTATTTAGCGGGTATGCTAAAACCCGTGCGATTATAAAACTAGATTGGAAAAATTCTAGCTAATTTTAGCTTTGAGGAAACAGTGATTTAACATTAAAAAGTATAGGAAATGCTAACTGAAAACTATGAGAAGCTTAATAATGCTAATGAAAATATAACAACTATGTAACATAACAGGCGTGCTACAAAAAATAAGTTACGTGCGAAAGGGTTAAAAGTGAAATGCTGCCACACTTTTGAGGTCTTTGGTTGTGAAGGTGTTGCCATCTGTATTGTTCACTCCAGTAAAGCAACGTAGCTTAGGCTATATGTCTGAGCATTCTGAGTCAGCACGAAAAACACACGCAATGACGTCACCAACTAATCGACAATTCAATTCGTTGGCAACTAATTTGATCATCGATTTTAGTCGACAACGTCGATTATTCATTGCACCCCTATTGTACAGGGAGTTTTACTGTACTTCAATGATGCCTGTACATACTTCTTGAAGTTGTAGATACCCATAAGAACAGAAAACATTTCTACTTTTCTAAACTGTCTGATTCTAGCATAGGCTATGTAAAACTAACTTCATATTTTTTTCTGTGTTACTATATAGAGAATAATGGAGATCGAAGGACATGAAATGACCCACATTCTTGTTTTTGTGGACGAGGCTGGGTTCAATCTGGCCAAAGGCAGGAGATGTGGCCGCAATCTCATTGGACACCGAGCCACAATTGACACACCAGGCCAACGTGGGGGCAATATTACTATGTGTGCTGCCATTTCTGAGAATGGTGTGAGCACACATATTCCACACATTGGGCCAACACCCAACTTCTCCTGGCCTTCCTAAATACACTTTACAGAGGCCTAATACCAGAACATGAAAGCAGTTTAGTTAGACCAGATTTGCCAAATTATGTAATTGTGTGGGATAATGTCAACTTCCACCGAACCAACATTGTTAGGGAACGGTTTGCTGAGCATGAAAGGATAACAATGGAGCTCCTTCCACCATACTCCCCATTCCTGAATCCAATAGAAGGGTTCTTTTCAGCATGGAGGTGGAAAGTATATGACTATTGGGCACAAGATCAGATGTCTCTGTTAGATGCCATGAATGCTGCTTGTGTGGGCATCACAGAATTAGAATTAGAATGGTCTTTATTGTCATTATACTCAGGTACAATGAAATTTCGCATGGCTTCTCCCGATGTAGTAAAATAAAACAGATAAACAAATAAGTACAACGAATAAATAAATAAAAGCAGTGCCAGAAAGACAGTATTAGTTTCAGCAAGATAGCAGTAGTAGCAGCAGAATTTACACATACACAGAGTTGCAGAGAATTGTGTCTGTATGGTAGCAGTTCTTGGGGTGGAGGTGGGCCGGACCACAGTGTTTTGAACAGAGAGTGCCCGGGGTGTGTGGTGTCCCTGATGATGTTGCTCGCTTTCTTCCACAGTCGGCTGGCATAGATGGTGTTCAGTTTTGGGAGCTCTGTCCCTATAATGTGCTGGGCCACCTTCACCACCCGATGCAGGTCCTTTCGCTCAGCAGCTGTGCTGCTGGCATACCACACAGTGATGCAGTTAGTGAGGATGCTCTCGATCGTGCTCCTGTAGAAATTTAGCAGCAGTTTCTGTGGGAGCTGGGCCTATTTCAGCTTCCTGAGGAAGAAGAGCCTTTGTTGGGCCTTTTTGACCAGGTGTGAAATGTTGGTGGTCCATGTCAGCAGTTTTGACACAGTGACTCCAAGGAACTTCAGGCTTTCCTCGCTTTCCACTGCTTCTCCGTGTATGTGGAGGGGGAGGTGGACTCTCTCCTTTGTTCTCCTGAAGTCAATGATCATCTCTTTTGTCTTTGAGGTGTTAAGGGCCAGGTTATTGTCCTTACATTACTCTGCCAGATGTCCCACCTCACACCTGTAGGCTGCCTCCTCTTTGTCTGAAATCAGCCCAACTATTGTGGTGTCATCTGCAAATTTAATTATGGAGTTGGAGGTGTGGATGGGAGTGCAGTTGTGGGTGAAGAGTGTGAAGAGCATAGGGCTCAGCACACAGCCCTGTGGGGTTCCTGTATTCAGGATGAGGGTGGAGGAGGTGTGCTTACCGATCCTGACTTGCTGTGGTCGGTCCGTGAGGAAGTCCATGACCCATGCGCACAGCGAGGAACCAAGGCCCAGATTGTTCAGTTTGCTGACCAGTTTGCGGGGGATGACAGAACTGAAAGCGGAGCTAAAGTCCACAAACAGCATCCTCACATAACTGTTGGGTTCCTCTAAGTGAGTCAGAGCGGTGTTGAGAGTTGTTGTAATGGCGTCCACTGTGGAGCAGCTTGCCCAGTAGGCAAACTGGTGCTTATCCAGATCAGGTGGGCTGATGGTTCTGATGTGTGAAAGCACGAGTTTCTTGAAGCACTTCATGGCTATAGGTGTTAGCACCACTGGGCGATAGTCATTCAGACACTTCACAGATGTTTTTTTGGGCACTGGAATGATGGCGGAGGATTTAAGGCATGTTGGAACAGCAGCTTGTTGTAATGAGAGGTTGACTATCTTGGTAAACACCTCTGTAAGCCGATCGGCACATGCTTTCAGTACCTGGCTGGGCACTCCATTTGGGCCCGCCGCCTTGCTTGCATTGACCTTCCTCAGGGTGGTCCTCACCTGGTGGTGCTGTAGAACCAGTGTCAACTCTCCGGCGGGTGGGTTGATGTGTGGAGCAGACCCTCCTCTCTGGGTGTCAAAGTGGGCAAAGAACTGGTTCAGGACATCAGGCAGTGTGGCGTCATCAACGGGCAGCAGTTGTTTTTGTAGTCAGTCAGTGTTGCTTTTTTCTAAAGTGGTAGGTAATTTCAAATGCAACGTTTCAAACAGAGCTCAACAAATATCACCAAACACACAAGCTGTTTTCATGCCCCTACCCAGCTATGAGGTCACCGAGGTCCAGACCTCGGTAGTTTTTTTAGAGCTAAAAATAAAATTTGAAGCTAAATACAACTGGATAAAAAAGTGGTTTAGAACCTCTCCTCCGAGACGAGTGCATGCTTAATTCAGTTCAGAATTGTTATTTAGTGTCTGCTGTGTGTGTGAGTTGTGAGAGAGGGCGCAAGTGCAGCCCCTTGCATCATCGGCACTTCCAATGACAGCAGCAATTGGAACTAGAGGTCGCAAGCTACCTCAAATGCTTCCAAGCCCAAAAGGTGTACAAAGATACATAACAATTAAACAAAGAGTTTTTTTTCTGCACAGCATGATTCCATAATTACATTAAGACCTTCAGTGGCTGCTAGCAAAGCAGCAAACAGCCTTTGATATTAAAGTAGATTATGAAAGATTTTGACGGCAGTGAATGAGGTTAGAACCTTTATAAACGTAATATCTTCCTTAGCCTATTCAAAACGATACTGGCTCGGTGCCAGAAAAACAGGCAAAGTTAAAAATGTTCTAATATAGTGTTTCTGCTTTTTACAACGATAAACAGAATTTAACAAAAAGATCAGCTGCAGCTGAGTTAAGGGTGTTTAATTTCAGTGATGAACGGAATCTAGCTTGTTAGTGAACAAGGTTATCAGTTACAGATACAACACGCATTATTTTATAATGACAGTCATAACAAGATTGGTTCAAACAGACCTAAACAAGCGCGCTGTGGTTTTACAAAATTAGCTAGGTAGCAACCTAGCTTCCACACCTTTCGCTAAGATATATTAAAACGCCACACAACGAGTATTGAAAAGAACAACGTAATCGTTCATGAAGTACACGGACATTCACTTACCTAGCTCGCTAGATGAGCTTTCATTCATTTCACCGTCCTACCAAGATACAGTAGTTAGAAGAATGTAATCGTTTATACACTAGTTAGCTAGCAAGGTAGCGCAATGAGTCGGAGAAAACGCTATGCGAGTATTGAAAAGAACAATGAAATCGTTCGTAAAGTGCAGGCACATTAACTTAGCTAGCTCCTTAGATGGACACAGAATGGTAATACAATAATGAGATCATTGCAGACACAAAGATGACAACATATTCACCGTCCTACCAAGATACAGTATCTACCTGGCTAGCGCAGAATCGCTAGGGATATCAAGAATCACAAGGTGGATTGAGGAGAATTCCAACGATAAACAGAATTTAACAAAACATCAGCTGCAGCTGATATTTATAGGTATTTAATTTAAGTGATGAACAGAATCTTGGTACTCAACAACATTTTCATTTACAGATAAAACGCGCATTATTTTATAATGAAAGTAATAACAAGATTCGTTCGAACAGACCTAAACAAGCGCGCTTCGGTTTTACAAAACAAGCTGGGACAACGCGGTGATGTTAAAACGCCACACAACGAGTACTGAAAACAACGTAATCGTTCGTAAATGTAGCTTGCTAGCTAAGTTTGAGAAATAATTTCTATGTACACACGTATTTAAAATATTAGCAAGCTACCTAACAACCTTGGTACACAACAAGTATTGAAAAGAGCAACACAGTCGTTCATAAAGTACATGGACACTCGCTTACCTAGCTCGCTAGATGAGATTTCGTTCATTTCACCGTCCTACCAAGATACAGTATCTACCTGGCTAGCGCAGAGACGCTACGCGATAATGTTAAGAATCACAACGTGTATTGAGGAGAAGAATGTAATCGTTTGTAAAGTGCATGGATGTTACCTTAATAAGTACTTTTCTCAGTTGAAGACCGAAATTCAGATTCGTTGCATGGTAAACCCTAACTTTTATGCGGTGCCTCTGTTCGTGCGCCGCCATGTTTTGTCTCCCAACTCTTGTATAAGAATTACATTTTCAAAACAAGGCATTGGCGCCTCTAGTGGAAGACTGCAGTACTGCAAGTATTGCCATAGACTCCAATTCAATTTTGAGATCATATTTTGTAGAATTTTTTATAGAGGGGAGCTTCACCCCCCACATCTGCAAACTTTATGACAGAATTGTATACACATACACTACAAACCTACCAGGTTTTGTGTGAATAGCTCTTACCGTTGTGGAGTTAAAACCGTGGGAAAAATCTGTTTTCATCATTTTATTGCTCAGGTACACTTTTGATCCAGGCAACTTCAAAAGTTTCCATGCACAACTTCATGTCATAACAGACATGCATACCAAATGTGGTGTAAATCGGACTTATATTTCTATATGTTTGGCCTGGGACAAAAACAGAAGGAAAAAAAAACAAACAAACAAAAAAAAAAAAAAAACGAAAACAATATGCTTCCCAGCCCTTTGGGCTTGGAAGTGTAAAAAAAAAAAAAAAAAAAAAAAAAAACAGAACGAAAACAAGACGCTTCCTAGCCCTGTGGGCTTGGACACATAAAAACAGAACGAAAACAATATGCTTCCCAGCCCTGTGGGTTTTAATTTACGCACGTTGGCAGCAGCAGGTAGCTTTTGTGTGAACTGGCAGCATACCATTCAGTAAGACAAAGCAATGATCGTTATGCCATTATCTGTAAGAAACGTTCAAAACAGTAACCTGGTACAGCGTCTGGAGTAAAGGCAATTGTATGAAACATGTTAAATATGCATACTCTGGCCATGATGAAGGCTAGGCTATTTCTTTCATATTAGTAGGCTAACGTTTCACACAACGCCATTGATTAAAAATCAGCTTATGTAGGCGACGGTATCAAGAATAGTAGGCCTACAAAATGTTTCAAAGTCAAATTTGGAAATGAATATAAGTGTATAATGACGTTACCTTGTAATGGTGCTACTCTCAAGCATTTTTCTTTTATTTTTATAGCTAGCTAAGGTTACAAATAACCTTAGCTTAATTATCATGCTTCATACCGTAGACCTATGTATTTTGATACTCTAGATAATGTTCTTACAATGTATTATTCATTCAGCAATGCATATTAATATGAAAGCTACACACCTACCTTCCAGTAAACTGTCAACACATTGATAATGGGTCCAATTTAACAATGTCTATCCCCACAGAAAACAAGCAGCACAGAGCAGGGTAGAAATGCCAGATACTTTAGATATCTTTCTGACAAAGAAGCCAAATTTAAAACAGCACCATGAGGAAGAGATGGGTAAAGAGGAAGGCAGCCAGCAGGAGAGAATGGAAGAAGATAGAGAGCAGAGGGACAGAGAGGTGGAATACAGAGAAGAGAGCCACACAAAACCTAACCCCCGGACAACAGCATTGACAAAACCTAAACACCAACGCCCCCGGGCAAGGATCTTAGGGTTCCCCCACCTGCCAAATCCCACTTTAACCCCTGCATACTGGACATGATCAAGGCCTACAAGCCAGTGAGAGTGCTGTGCTCTGTTGCCTTGGGTCACCTGAAGCTGCATCTCTAGTCTACCTCCCTCTCCATCTATTTCTATCTGTCCTATATATCCCTATTTTCTATTTTTTAAAAAAGCACTCTACACTAGTTTAGCACCTAACTCAGTATCTTACTGACCTTTAGTAAGACTTCTCGATAACTACTCTTAGCATAGCCATGTACTTATTTGGAAGCCGTTCTGGGTAAGCGTCAGTCCTTCTGCGTGATGTCTTCCTGTCTGTCAGTGTGGGTGTGTCTTTTGTTTGTTTTTTTTTTACGTGCATGTGCTTTTGTTTTGTTTTCAGCCCATCGCCCCGCCTATCTGCCCTGCTGCCACACCCACCACTTGAGGCCCATCCTGCACACCTGTTCTCTGTTTTCTCATCACAAGTCTGTGTATATATATACCCCTCTATCTGCTCTGTTTCTCTGCTAGTTCTTCACAGTGTATTTAGTCTGTTTTGTTCCTGCCTGTTTGTTTTTTTGCGTGCTTTTTTTTTTTTTTTTTTCTTTCTTTCTAATTTGTTTTTCTCTGGATTTGTTTGTTGGAAGGTCACATTAAAGATGGAAAGAGTCTGACATGTTATTTCTGTCTTTACAATTTTGTAAGGGTGTGTAGACTTTATGCCCACTGTATCATGCTTAGTACATCCAACCAGAAACTTCCCTCTTGTTTTAATTTTTAGGGTGCTGGGATTGGTGGTAGGTCATCACCTTGCTGTGGGTGTATTTGGTGATTTTCCATCACTGGCGGTGGCCTTGGCTGTGCTTTTCCCCTTGCACTGGGACAGGATGCATGCCCTGTCCTAAACCCTTATGTATGGGTAAACGTGGCAACATGAAGAGGAGTCTTCACTCAAAGTGCAAATTGGTCACAATGGCCCCAGTAATGTGTTGCATCTTCTGTATCAAAAGAACTCTTGAGGAAGGCAACTGATATAGTCAGTAAAATGCCTTAATTGCGTAAGCATATCCATGAAGGAGTGGAAAAACAAAGCACAGCTATGCACAGCGTTTGCTATCCCGGAGATCTGGCTGAAATTGGCCTTTATTGGGGTATTTTTTTCTGAGGCATTACTCAAATTTGTAAATGTCTTAAGGCAATGACCATGAGTTATCATACCCATTAATGCTGAATAGAAAATGGGAAAGACATGGGCAGGAGTGTGTACAGAACACATACTTCTATGGGTTGGCCTGTGTTGTACTATTTGAGTCTAGGACTTTGACTTGAGTCTGGCTCAGGTCATTTTCGTGACAAGTGATGTGACTTGATTTGCTCCCTGGTGACTTGGACTCATTTTTGGTTTCAGTCAGACTTAGTGTGATTGCAATGCAAAGCATTGCAAGCACACTATTGTTATCCGATAGTTAGGGGTCCAAGCACCGAAGGTGCTGGAACCCTCTTGTTTTTACTCGGATTAGTATTATTCTTCCACCACTTTTTCAATTTTGCCCATAAAACCAAAACCGTGCATCAAAAAGTCACCAAATTTGGTAGGATGGTAGAGGGTCATCTCCTGAACACTTGTCTACAATATGGCGTCCATAGGTCACATGAGCTGGCAGCCATCTTGGATTGAAATTGCCATTTTCAAAAGCTCAGCCCCCATTTGACGAAAAGTCACGAAACCTGGTATACAGGTTCCCCTTGTCACAAGGAACAACTTTGCTTCTTGAACCTTTCAAGTCCGCCATATTGGATTTTGAGCTAATTTGCATAATTATGATTTCAGCAAAAATGACTTCTGAACAGTTGGGCCGAGTTGCATGAAATTTGAAACAAATCCCGACTTAAATTGCGAAGCTGCTACATCAAAAAACTTGGCTGCCACAAGCCAATCAAGTTGCATCATTTCCTAATTAATATGCAAATAAGCCAATATCATTCACCATTGCATCAATCATTCTGAAATTTCTTGTGCACAATGACAAGGCCTCACTGACAGGATATTCCAAATTTGAAAGCAATCTGTCAAAAAACAGACTCCATGTGCTTGAACACGCCCATTTTAACCCAAATTTTAATATGTAAAAAATATACTTAAAAATCTTCTTCTCCTGAACCATAAGTTCAATTGATGCAAAATTTCATATGTCGGGCCTTTGGGGTATGCTCTATCTAAATTGTGAAGGAATAGTCGCTACATCAAATAACACCAGAGCTGTGTCAATCAAATTGCAAAGGTGACATGAGTTTTTTTACATTTAATACTCATGTGCTTCTGAACCACATCGGCACAAAACTTGGTATGTAAAACCCTTACACTGACCTGTAATTTATGAAGGAAAAGTTGCTATATCAAAAAACATGGCCGCTATGAGCCAATCATTTTCTTCATTCACTAATTGATATGCAAATGAGCCAACATTATTCACTGTTGTATCAATCATTCTGAAATTTCTTGTGCACAATGACAAGGCCTTGCTGAAATGATGCTCCAAATTTGAAAGCAATCCATCAAAAAACATGGACTCTACAAGCACTATAACACGCCCATTTTTAACCCAATTTTTAATGTATGAAAAATATACTTAAATCTTCAACTTCAACTGATGCAAAACTTCCATTGTATTGCCATTGGGGTATCTAAATTGTGAAGGAATAGTTGCTACATCAAATGACACCAGAGCTACGAGCCAATCAATTTGCAAAGGTCTCAAAACCAATGTTGAAAATTTGTGTTCAAATGGGTTAAATTCTAGACAGTTGCTTAAAAAGTGTCAATACTTTGCAGTCTTCTATAACTCCAAAGGATGATTCTTCTGCATGAAAGGTTTGTACACTGATGACATGGTTTGGATGCCACACTGGATTGGATGTTACAAATTCAGTTTGTTCTACCAAAAGAAAACATTGGGAACTCCTGAGACTTAATAGGTATGTTTCTCCCTCTGTCAACAATCATCCCAACAAGGGAGAATGCCATAGGTAACATAATTTGGTGACCATCGAAAATTATCTGGAAGACTCTTAAATGTCAACTTTTCATGAATCGAGACTTTTACTGCATAAAATTAAAGACCCCTAGGCAATTAGTTTATTTTTGCTTGCAGCTATATCTTTATTAGTGTGCTTGCAATGCAAAGCATTGCAAGCAGACTATTGTTATTCTTTAGTTTTATTCTTCTTCTTCTTCTTCTTATTCCACCAAATTTGGGGACGCTTCTCCTCCCACAGTTTCAGATTTCCACCCCGAACCAACTGTAACCCGTCCGGTCTGACCCCGATCGGGTTGCTTGTATACAGCTAAGCCGTACCCGCACTCGCTCTCCGGTTTTTGTCGTTTTTTCATCCCTTTTTTCCCATAGACTCCCATTCATTTTCAAAATCACCCCCCTCACCCTTCATGGCCTTCCCACTCGCTCACTTTTCACCCCAGAAGCACCATACCTCACATGTTGCCTCGGGACAAATCACCCAACACTCATCCAAGACCGTCTTGACCTGCACTCGTCTTTTTGTCTTTCACTCATCCCTCCATCCTATCTTTAACCTCAGTTCATTTTTAAGGTCGTACCTCTTGGCCACCTTTGGCCCGACAGGCACCGTACCACATATGCTGCCTCAGGTCAAATCACCCAACACTCACTGAAACCCATACTGACCCCGTACTCGTCTTTTACTCAATTTATTCAATCTTACTCAATGTATTTATTCAATCTTCCATCCTCCCATTGATTTCGATTCATTTTTCAAAGTCTTACCGCTTGGTCACCATTTGACCAATAGCCACGGGACCTGATATGGTGCTTTGGGTCATGTGACCCAACACTCACCAAAGGTGGGTGTGTCCCTAGCAACCATATTGTTTACCCTAGCAACCGAGTAGCAACCACTTAACAACACCCTGGCAACAACGTAGCAACCACCTAGCAACACCCTAGTGACTGCCTAGCAACACCCTAGCAACAACTTAGCCACATCCTAGCGATCGTCTCGCATATGTTAGCACTTTTTCGCCGCCGGGTTGCAATCACACTCTGCATTTTCTTCAGGAAATGCACTTTTCTAGTTATAAATGTTTCCAAAATTCCTAATTGTAAACATAAATGTGATAACTTATTGTGGCATATTACATTTTTACATCGAAACAGCAGATGGTGCTGTGACATGGAACGTGAATATAACAAAAGAGGAAGCAGAAGGAGATATGCAGATTTGTGAACAAGAAAATATTCTGTGTGCTTTATTTTAATAGATATTTACAAATACAAGACTTTTAAATTCTAAATTGTAACTGTAATTGTAATTGCAACTTCAAATTTTGTTTGTGATGCTCACATGCATCATAAGAGGTGAGTCAATTTGGGACGAACTATTGTGATTTGCACAGGTTAGCCAAGCCAGCTAACATTATATTAGAAACCCATTATCTTGCCAATCCAGTCAGTCTTGGGTTGTTTTCAGTTGCCCATGTTGCACATGTTAAACCAACCAACTTCCTAGCAAGCATTTCGACTATACCTATATAACTAGGCTAGCCATATTGTTTTCAATCACTTTATCCAAATAGATAGCTATCAGTTTAGCTAAGTTAACTATCTTGCTAACTAGCTCCCATTTCAGGTCGATTGCCTCAAATCTGCAATGTCATTAGCAATGGTTTTGATGCAAGTAGGGTTCTCACTGGGAAACAACTACTTCTGAAGTTTCCGAATGGCTTGTTTGTAGGTTACTAGAGATTGCAGGAGATTTACTGTGTGGTGCTGTCAGAACCTTCCCCCAAGGGAGTGGTGGTAAAGTAGAAAAATGGGTGCAAGTGTAGAACTGAATGTGGTAGCAGGGAGCAGCACACTTTTAGTGATGACATTATTCCCCAAGAAACTTAGATACCTCTGGACCTAGGGGCAAACTTCCTTTAGCTTCACTAGTAACATGTTGGTTTTTAGTATGAATTCTGCAGCAAGCCAGAGGTTTGAATCTTATTCACAGGGGTGCAAATCTCTTCCATGTTTGTTAGGTGATGAGGGTCAGTGACCTTTCCGTACTAAAGGTGCAGTAAACAAAGAGCAGCAGACAGTTCTCCATGAATCAGCAGCAGCCCTCTAAACATAGTGTCTGTGCTCTCCTCAGCATACAACCTTTCATCTACTGGTTTATAGACTAGGAAAGCTGTCATGGAGATTTTAATGGGTATATTTTCAGACCCAAAACTGAAAGGAAAGAATTGTGCAGAATGGCACATAATGCAAGTTTTTTTTTGCCATTAGAGGATTTCTAATCTGGATAAGTAACTCCTGCAGGGATGGAGCATAGAGCAAAGAGTCTGATAGAGGAGGAAATTGTTCCTCCATTATTGAGTGCATGGGGCTCAGAGGAAATAGTTCACCTCACCAGCATGTAATTTGCATAGTGTCTGTCAGAAGCCAGACCGAAAATCAAGACACACTCTTACATGCAGGTACCTCTGGTATTTTAAAATGTTTGGTCAATGGAGATGGAGTATGGCACATCACCAACATACTTTTATTTCAAGAATCTGTCCTGCAAAAATCAAACATTAAAATTAAGTATTTAATAATGTACCCAGCTGTAAGTCAGGATACTTATTGGAGCTTTTATCAACATTTAGAGTCTACATTAAATGCATAAATACAGCATGTGTACCACAACAGTTAATGGTACATGTGTACTATAAAAAATCAATAGCAATCACAGTCATTAACCAGCCTCAAAAATCTCCTGTGACGCATAAATCAATGAAAATGTCTCCATAAGTTGAACAGATCTGATATACTGCTGTTAGCACAAAAAAATCAAATTCCTGAGATTTCGTAACTTGTAAAACCAAACATATTATTTTGAGCTCTTAACTAAAAGATAATATTCGTCTATACGAAGTGGGCATTTTATATGGCATACATTATCTGGAAATTGGAAATTGTACGAGACACGAGATCGCCAAACCATTGGGCGTCTAGTTTTCATGAGGCTGAACGGACACCAGCGTTTTAAAAGCGTCGTGAAAGATCCGTCGATTAATTAAATACATATTTATTTCGTTGTAAACATTGTTTCGTACTGACTTACATTTAATTCAAACAACACTAACTCCAGACTATAGGCCTACGACAAGGACACTGTAAAGCAACGAATGATCATTGTCAGTAGCCTATATCGACGTAGAAAATTAAGTAATGTGCCATTCCAGTTATCATATTTAGTTAACGGCATGCTTAAAAAGCACGGCCCCTGTGAGATTGGAATTCTTACCCGACCAACCAATTCCTTCCATTTACCTTGTTCAAAACAAGTGTGCACCCGCCACAAACTTAGTTCTTCTTACCTCCATATGTATGGAAACAGATTCTATCAAGTGAGTATGATCCCAGCTTACCTTCCGCGAACGTCTGTTCTTGTTTTGTTCCTTCGCTGTAATGTTTCTGTTGAAGGAGCAGGCTGTTGTTTTTCCAGCAGCGCAAGGTTGTCTGTCGTCCCCGGTACCGAGCGGTCGAGCGCTTTACTTATGCACCTGCCTGCGCTCAGCGACGTTCCCAATGTAACTTACTGTCGTAACGCCCCCTCAATGCTTTCCTCAGTAAGTGATGTGGTACAGCGTGCCTACGAGTGTTTTAATGAAAACGTGAACAGGCACCGACAGATGGAGCGCCCGGCTTGCGCGTTTCGCCCCCTCTTACCCACACCTGATTCGTGACCGAAGAGCGCACAGTGCACAATCGATAGTATGTTATCATAACATCTGGGGACTACTGACGCCACAAATGAGTAAAGTCATTATTTTAAAGTAATTTACCCCTGCACTGTGGTATAGACGAAGATGTTGTTCTTCGAAATGTTGGTATTATAGGCTATAGTGTATTGATTCGGGAGGGACATGTCACAGACTACAATATAACGTTTTAACGGGCCGGTCATTTCCTTCTTAATAGATGGTAATCCTTGGTGTTAAAAGTGTAGCGCGGTCGTTTGTCACAGACATGCAAAGCGGCATATCGCTTCATCAGTGTGCCTTTGAACAATACGAAATTGTGTGCAAACCAGGTCCTCGGACTTCTCGTTCACATCTTTATATATGCTTACTTTACAAATACATCCTGGTCCATATTATATGTATCTAACTAAAGCCCACATAAGTAATGTAAAACATACATACATACCTACATGATAAACAATACTAGTAGTATTTGTCTTTTTTCTGTGAGATAAACAGATGATGTAAACATGCAAGGAATGACAACAATTTCTCTGTGATGGAAAATCTAGCATTTAAGGAAATGATTTGCCCCTATTTAGGGATAAAGGAAAATATGTGTGTCCAAACACAAATATTTTCTAGCATTAAAAAATCAGAACTTTTTCATACAAATTAGTTTGTGTAATGAGGCATTGTGCAGAGTCTTTAATATTGCCTGTAATATCTACCTTATACCCCCACAAAACAAAGATATTGAATATACTGTGGCAAGTGGTTTATGGAACTCTTTATAGCAGTGTTTCTCAATCCTACTCCTGGTGGCCCACTGTCCTGCACGTTTTCCATCTTTCCCTGCTCTACCTACCTGACTGAACTCATCAGTGGCACTTTTGATTGGCTGAGCACACCTGATTTAATCGAGAGCATGTTAATCACACTAATCAGGTGTGTTTGCAGCAAGGATAGATAGAAAATATGCATGACAGCGGGCCTCCAGGAGTAGGATTGAGAAACACTGCTTTAGCTATAGATTTAATCTGTGATGTAACCCACAGTTACGTAATAATTATGTCGGGTGGTGGTTTGGGCAGCCCGGGGAGTTGCGTGTGGGCGTGGCACAGCGGTTATTAAATAATAGAATAACAAGCAAGTAATACCGGGTACCTGTGAGAAGGGCGTATAGGGGAGCTTTGCTGCCTCATAAAGGGCAGCAAGTCGGGGTGGAAAGGGGACAGCTGCCTGGAGAAAGCAACAGGAGTGCGTGGGGAAGCTCTCTCTCTCTCTCTCTCTCTCTCTCTCTCTCTCTTTTTTTCCCCCTTTTCTTTTTGTATTAGTTTTGGGGGGGGTTTCTTTGGGTTTTGTGGCGTGTTTTTGTTCGTGCGGGACTTCGGCAGGGCGGAACATCGCCGGAGCAGAGAGTCGGGTAAGAGGAAGATTTTTCGACCGCAGACCCGCCGCGGAGGAGCTGCTGCCCGGCTGGTCGACTGGCACACTTGGCAGGAGCGGCCGCCCTGCTCACCGTACGGAAAGTGTTTTCATTTCGTCCTGCACGAGGTGTGTGTGTGTGACTAGGGGTGGCTCCGCTGGCTTCTCAGTTCCCTCTTCGCACTTGCAGGAGTTGCAGAGCGCAGCGAGGGATCGGATCGGAGAGACAGTGCAATTCCACCCGGCAGCACGACCACGTGGAGCCTGGCGTCCGGACAGCAAAGGACTCTTTGGGACACGAGGGTGTGGGGTTTTTTTTTGCGTGAGGTAAGGTGATCAGCAGCAACGCCTGTTCTGTTAAAGTGTGTGTGCATGTGTGAGTGCTCCCGGTGGCAGCCTGCGACCCCCCACCTGGTCAGCCCCGTTGCGGGACTGGCTCAGCCCGGCCAGAAGGAGGCGCCAACTGCAGCTTGTGAGGGGGATTTGCACTGCTTGCTTTCTGCCTGAGTGAGAAGGTGTGAGGGGATCACTGTGTGCTGTGGACTTGGAGTGTGTACACTTACCTGTGGGGGTGCTATCCTTTGGGGGGAGGGGCTGCGGTTCTGCCGGGGCTTACAGTGGGAAGAGTAGGCAAAGGGGGTGACTCCAGGGTGTGCTGTCAATGAGTTTTATATATGGTTTTTAACCCCTTGTAAAAATGGATTTTGCTATCTACTTGGTCTTGCGTTGTGGTGGGCTGACAGTGGTCGGGGCAGTTTATAGTCAGGGTCTGTTAACCTTCGACAATTCCTTAAGAGATGCACTACAGCATGTCACATTGGTCACAGAACAGCCAGTTAGACTGGCTAACCGTGCAACTGCAAGTTTCCTCGTCACGTGACACAGTCCACACCAGTGATGTGCATTCGCAGCTGTATTCTGGCTGACAGCTTGATTCTATAAAGCGGGGGGCAGCTCTGTTACTCTTCGCTTGGCAGCCAGGGTCATTCATGAAACTATCTGTAGTTTGGCTCACCAAAACCATTACAAATCTCTTTTTTTTTTTTTTTTTTTTTTTTAATGTCCAACTGAGCATTTTCCCTGGGGTTGGTTTTGTCAGTTTTTCGCTTTTCATTATGTAACAGTAAAAAAAAAAAAAAAAATCCTAAATGTTCTGTTCAGGGAGCAACATGTCTTATGCATTATAAGTTACACAACTGTTCACATTGAGTTCAAAATGTGGTGCTGGTATACAGGACAGTGAATAGGATAGCCACATCATACCTCTTCAGACTGTGCACATTGTGCTCTGCAACCTAGTGCCAACTGACTCTCCCTTCCCGGGAGGGTCTCTCCTCTCAGCTGCAATGCCTGTCTGTACTGGCCCCCTTTTGGGTACAACCAAAATTCCACAAATCCTACTCCACATCATTCCCATAACTCTGCCTACTGGGGTCTGGATGTGGCACATTTCTATGTTTGAACCATAGATTACCTTTCTGTGAAGGAATATAATGTCCTAAAATGGTAATATTATATTATTTTCATTTAGCAGATGCTCTTATCCAGAGTGACTTGCATGCACGTAGGTTATTTTGTCCTTTTATACAGCTGGATATTTAGCAGTGGCGTCTCTGGCATAGAAATTCTGGTGGGGCATCAATTAGCTTGTCAAGCCTATCAGTGACGACTGTGAGCCTCAGCCTTGCTAGTTTGACACAGCAATGAAACCCTCCTAACACACTAGCACACCTAGCTGCTCACCTGCAAAATATAAGTAGCCTACCGGGGGAGTGCAGATGGGCCTATCATTTAAAATTATGTTCAAACGTAAGCTCGGGAGGAACATTCATTAACGTGCTACCAAATGTCTGACTTCCCTTTGTGAGGATTATTTAACCCTTTTGCGTGTACCGTCACACTGGTGTGATTTGCCGTTTTGCGCGTATGCTAAAACCAGTGCGATTAGAACACTAGATTGGGAAAATTTTAGCTTCGAGGAAACAGCGATTTAATGTTAAAAATATAGCAAATGCTAACTGAAAACTATGAGAAGCTTAACGCTAATGAAAACACAACAAATGTAACGTAGCACGAGCACACAGCCATAAAGCACAATTACTGACTGACCTCACTACATGAAAAGGAATGTGGCTCCGCGCTCTTTCATGTGTGCAAACTTTTCAATAACCTTGCTGTTGAAGTCCAAAAAGAAGGCAATGAAAGCAGAAGAGCAATTTTTTTCAAAGTGCTAGCTGTTAGCCAGGGTTTCTTCTGGAACCACTCTGCATTGAAACTGCGGTTTCCATCCTTTCCTCCTTGGGTGATATTTTCTGGCTGGTGGGGTCCCAACCTTTTGATCGCCAGCTTCTCTTCAAAAGGTAGAGAACTGAATTTGGTGGCCAAGAGGTTTTCAACCTCATTCATGGTGATGGGCTATTTCAAAAGTTACAGCTATGGACTGCTACAGCTAGGCTACTACGAGAGTCTAACGCAATCTCGTATCAATAACGCGATCGTGTAGCAGCATCATCCACCATTATTAGTTGAAATTGTTTCTTTGTATACTTATACTGCCTGTCTTGTTTTGTATTTCCTTATGCTCAATAAATTAAAAAAAAAAAAATCGCGATCGTAGAGAGACATCTACTACAGCTACAGTCAGGAGAAGATCTACAGCTAGCTAGCCAATTGACACATAACTATGATTTCTGCGCCTTGCACTTGACCTTTATGTGGGCGTTACCAAACGTGGGGCTGAGACGATCAGGCCCCACAGGCCAACGTAGAAAATCCGTTATGACATGCGCAGAAGGGGTTCCCTGTCATTACTGTCAGGGCCATGGGTCGTGCGGCCGGCCCCACCGACAGATACTTGCCAGTGATTCAAGCGCCTTAGGGTACAGTACATTGCACAAACAATTTTTATTTCTTTGAGTGCATTTTAAGAGATATTATGGATAATATCTATCAAAGGTTGAATTATTCAAAATGAATTTTATTCATTGAACTGCTGTGCCTGAGAGATGATGAACTCAATACCACCATCTAGTGGTGGGGCTGGGCCCCACCAGCCCCTAATGTAGAGACGCCCCTGATATTTAGTAAAGCTGTGGTGGGTTAGGAACCTTGCCCAAGGGTACAAGAGCAGTGCCCCAATGGGGAAATGAACCAGCAATCTTAGTTATAAGCCCTGCTCCTTACCACTATGCCACACTGCTGAATAATACTATTAATATTTAACAATACTAAGAATAGCAACACTACCACTGCTGCAGCTATTATTATAATAAAACTTAAAGAATATAATGGGCAGAATGTGCTCTCTTAGGTTCTCTTAGGGTTAGGGTTAGGTTAATTTTTGCATACATAGATACAGCATACACATATACATTGTGAGTACATCTACCAGATAGCATCTGCTGCTCATAGAAGTAGCTTGTGTGAGTCCTGCATGAAGGTGATAGGGTAGCAGGTAGCAGAGCACTTTCAGTGGTGATGTCACTCCCTGAGACTTGGTTGGGCTAGAGTTGTTGTTGATAGATGTTGTTGATCTTGTCCTTCTCCTATTCTTCAGTGAAATTGGCTGACACGCTGTTGCCTCGACCCTGCTTGCCTGTTCCTGGGCCACTACTGGTCTCTGCCTGTTGAAAAAGGCCTCAGATATCCTGGTTCATTTTTCTTTGGAGTTGACGGGGGAAAGGGGGCTTCAAGTTTTATTTAAGTTCATTTTTCCCCAATGTTGTGATTGCATAGAGACTGCGCCTCTTTCCCAGATGGTCACTACAAAAAGCTGTAAAAGTTCAGATTTGTAGCTTTGGCCTCCGTTATCATTTTGTGGTTGGATAAATTCAGATGTTGTTGAATCTCACGAAAAAGCAGTCAAGCTTACAACACCAGGATGATAATGGAGGGAGGTAATTGGATTAGAGCACCTGTATACCATAGATAAGCCCGTTTGTCTGCTCAAAATTTACATGCAAAAACATTATTTCAAACCAGCATGCCATACTCATTCTATAGGAAAGGCAAAATTATCTGGCAACTCAAAACTGGGGAGGCATAAAGTTCTTGGAGACAGAGGCACTGCAATGACATTGGGAAAATTCCATGATGGGAGGCTGCTTTTGAAATGGAGGGCACATGGGGTGACGAGGCTTCCTGTAAAGGCGACAGTCCCCCCATCCATGCCCCTGGACACAGGCCTAAGGATGGAAGCTGTACTTTGAGCTGCATTACCTAACTGCATCGCATGACTCCGCTAATATGCTGCTTGCTAAATAATATATAAGACTTTCCAAAAAATGCCTTGTGCAGATTTATTTTAGGCTTCACCCCTGGCAGGTCAGATTTTTACAGCTGTACCCTTGCTATTATGGCTCAGCATGAGCAGCTTGGTTTTTATTTGGCACAATAAATCCAGGCACAGTATGGACAGAGTGCTCAAACGCATATGGCCTGATGCAGAGAGCGCTGCTGACGGCTCTCAAAAGACCACCCTCAGGAAAGCGAATGAGTCTGTTGTCCAATGGGGAGGCAGAGCGGTTTCACTGATGCTGCAAGAGAGATGGAGCTGACCTCAACAGGCACGCACACGTGCACACACGCATGCATGCACACACGCACACGTGCACACACGCATGCATGCACGAACACCGATGTCACCACAGGAGTGCTGGGTGCCATCCGGAGAGAGACAGCGCTCCCATACCTGGGTGCTGCTCCTGGAGATCAGCTGCCACTGAAGCCGGGCTTCCAGCTCTTGGTAAACAGATTCTTCTCTATGACTCTGTGACCTGAGAGTTTCGGCTGCTAGACTGGTGCACGCGCACACACGCACGCACGCACACAAGGAGCCTTCAAACACACACCCTCTCTTAAACTCCATAATGTTTTGTCATCTGGGGCAAATAAGAGGAACGAGCAGACCTCACCAAGACCCAAACACCGTCCTTCCCCCCATATCCAAAATGCATGCACATCTGAGAGACAAATTCCTGGTACAGAGTGAAGAATAATGGTGATTATTTAGTGATCATTTATAGTAGCTGGTAAGCAGTATAATTAGTCTAGTATAAGTAGTATTCACAGTTTATAATATGACTGTGTCTATGTAGTTTTAACATGATCACAATCAGGGCATGTGATCCACATTCCAATGTGATGCTGCTATTGAACAAATCACACGCACATGTACTCAGTGTGCCTGTGCTGCAGGCCCTCCAACGGAGAGGCCCCTGATTTCCACAAAGTTGTTCCTAGATCAATCACTATATGTCTGATTACTGATAGGGCCTGTTTGATATATTTGTTCTGTACCTTCTATCCCAGGCTTGGGCCTACTCTCTGTATATTCTAAGGCCTGGGCTCCTAGGCTCTGTCCCATTCTTTCGTGTGACCTATGGTCTTCTACCTCATAGCTAAAGTTCTAAGCCCACTCTGATGATGTGCCTTGGACAATGTGACGGCATGTTGCTTGGTGGTACCATTCAGGGGTACCCTTCGACTGACTCTCTCCACTCTGTCTCCCCTGTCAAGGTCTGACGTGGAAGAGCTGGGTCAGAGAGGAGCCGGGTCAGTGTGTCCTCATTATCAATCTAAGGGTGCCTTTTGCAGCATTGTTTTTCCAATTAGGCGCCAGTGTCCAGGCACGGCAAAATCGAGCAAACCTAAACATCTTCTTGTGTAAGCGCTTCTAACTATTTAGGTAGTTGCAGAGTTGCCCCTGCAGAGCAGAGCAGATCAGAGACAGAACAGGTAAAGACCGGACTGCGAGAGGTTGAAGAGTGTGTAAGGTGTAAGATTCTAAGTGCAAGACTTAGTGCGTGTAACATCTGAAACTCTGCTGCGCCGACCATTGCCTGTGAAGCCTTGCTGTATTGAAGATCATCAATAAACATTTCTACCTCTTCTTTGTGTTCTTTGTGTAAGAGTTTTATTAGTTAGCTTACAAGTACATCAATTTCACCAAAATCCAACAAGAGACAATTGTTCTGCAGTTAATCAAATTTGGACCCAAGGCTGGCCACCAGGGGTGTGTGACTGTGATTAAAATGAAGCTCTTTCTCTGTGGGGCCACTCAGTGCTGGAGTCATGGCTGATTGATTGTGTTAACAGTCACGAGTCACCGCTGTATGGGGCAGTGAATTTCCTGCTTCTCAGGCATCTTGCCTAACTTTGATTCAAACCAAACCCTCAACATGTTGCTTTCTTCTGCGTCCCCCTCCTGTTGCCACCCAAAAATAGCTTCTTGTTACCATAGCTCTCCCTCTCCTGCTCTTGAAGAGAATTCAGCATTGTGTGCCACTCAATGGCGGGGCATGAAAAAAAACTTGTTTTCAGATTTTTGCATGAGGAAATTATGAATTATAACATTCTACAGGAAGCCGGGGCTTGTTGAGAACATTAATTTGTGACGGAATTAGCAGTGTCTATGCGAGTGCAATTGTGAGAGCTCCGACTGTGTGGAGCGGCGTAGGAGTTGCGGCCCTTGAACCTTCATCACAGCCTTCAAGAACGAACAAATTATTGCCTTCAAGGACAACTGTGGAAATTCATCCATGTAACTTGACAGTTTTACTCCAATCACCGCCTGCTCCCCCTGCTTACACCAACTGTGAGGGTTACTCTTTTGAGAGGAAAAAAGTTACTGCAATTCATTAGATTTACCTTGACACTTAAGAAAAATGTTTGGCAGACAGGGAGTTATGCCAGCTATGGCCTTTCAGTTTCAGTTGTATCTCTCTGAAAGAGAGCATTAGTGAAGCTCTTGTTCCCAGTGGGATATTGCTTTTCTGTGTTTTTATCCCTTGAATGCATCTGTTTCTCAAGCAGATGTTTGTTTTGCAAGGGTGTACCTGTGTACCTTTTCAAAGAGAAGATGACAGACCCTGTTTTCTCTCTTGAGACTCTGTGGAGTGACTTTAATGGACCTGGTACTAGTCAGGCCCCATACAGGCCAATGAAAGACATAACACAGTAATGAAGTGTCTTTGTGCTGTTTAAATAAGGTATGAACTGAGGCAACACAGCAAATTAGTTTCTTAGGCTGAACAATACAATGCGTAATGTTCAAAACAAATCAAATTCTACAGGGTTGGTATTTTCCCTGAAAAAGCTCAATATCTTGTGGGTGCTCTGTGCACACCTAAGATGGCATGAACATTACAAGATCATTTACGTCCACTGCCAGCAGCCATGCCACCCTGCATCTCTCTCCTGCCTGATGGCTAAAGCTAAGCAGCCATGCCACCCTGTGACTCTCTCCTGCCTGATGGCTAAAGCTAAGCAGCCATGCCACCCTGTGACTCTCTCCTGCCTGGTGGCTGAAGTTAAGCAGGGTAGGGGCTGGTTAGTGCTTGGATGGAAAAACCAAGCTGCAGTTGGAAGTGGTGCTGATGGGCCAGTAGGGGGAAGTCCTGTTTTGGCGTGCTTACAGCTGGTGTAACGCAGTGGGACCTGATTACCTACCACCATTGCTGATACAGATCGAGCAGTACCTCACCACTGAACATGGTGATGTGTTGACTTGTGATTGGCCACTTTCTGCTGGCATGTTATTTGAGCCCAGGTCTGATGCGTTGCTTCTTCACTGCTTTTTTCTGTGTCAACCTGATGTGGATGTGGCATGCTCAGAAAGGAGGGGCCCCTCCAACGACAGGCCCAGAGTCTAAGAAGAGAGGGATTATGCAGGCAACCCCTCTTGGCATTACAATGCCCTTAAGCAGCTTACAAAGATAGAATGGGACACGGGCAGCTCGTTCAAAAAGCTTTTAAGATCATCAGACAAAATACCCTTAAAGCAAAGCATTCAAAATAATAACTACAAAAAAATCCATTATTACAGGCATTAGGGGGTATGTTAGAGAGGCCAGTGCCATGCATAGAAACTCACAAATCACCCACAATCCCCTGGGAGTGACCCTTGCTGTCATAGGCGGAGTTTGACATTTGCGCTGGGGGGGCAAACATTTTTTAACTGACGTCAGTACACAGTCCAATTATTGCGTGGCGTGTTATGCATATACATACAGTAACAGAAAACAATAGTGCCAAGCTTGCCATAAAGCCAAACAACACAGTGCATGAAATCAGTTTCTGACAACTTTGTACTATATCACATGTAAGGTGGGAAAGGGAGACGCCTGACAACATACAGACTGTGGCACACCAAATAAGGGACTGTTGCTCAAGCAAGCATTCTTGGGCCATAAATGACAACCACCTGCCTGAGGAATGTGTCCCCGCTCCTCCACACCAAGGAACTGTACGACAGGATGGGTCACCGGGGGGTAGGGAGAGTCAGAGGGCACGGGATCTTGATGATCCCAAATCCCTCAGGCACCCTTCCTCCAGGCCAGTGGTGAAATCCCAACCTGTAGCTATCAACTACTATCTCTGTATATTCTGTTCGGTTCAAGGTACACATGTCTTGTTTGGACTCGTTCTGATCCATACAATGCGAGTAGCAAAGGGGTGATAGTCCTACAGCAGTAGGGAGTCTCCTAACCCTTATTCTGAAAATTTGCTGAAAAGAATGAACACCAATGCGCACATGCCCCAAATAACAGGACAAGAATAAACACTGGCACCAATCAATAGCCAGATAAGGACAAAACCTGTCGGGGTCCTGTCCATGACCCCATCTCATGTGCTGACCAACTCCTTAAGGTTTGGGTATATAAAGGGAAAGATTTCAGCACTCAGGGAGCCCCGTCAGCACGGACTCCTGCGTATTAAGCGTATAGCCATGTACTCCGTATAGGGAGCCCCGTCAGCACGGACTCCTGCGCACCAAGCGCATAGTCATGGAGCCCCGTCAGCACGGACTCCTGCGCACCACAGCGTATAGCCGCGTGACTCTGCATAGGTAGGCTGTGTATCTTTGCCATCATTTGCACTCTATCATACTGCCTGTTGTAATCTTGCAACTTCACTTGATTGGGATACTTTTAATTTGGACAATTCAGAATAATAAAGATATTGGCCTTAACCTTTGTTTGTGATTTTCATTTGGCCATTTCTAACGACGCACGTAGCAGGATTCAAGGTTTTTCCGTATGTTCTTGCCGTACCGCTCGAAACCCACTGATACTTACGCTCATAGTCAGTCTTAAGTATTGCACTATTCTGATGAGTCTGCAGTCCCTAGGTGGGCCGCCTAACTTATATTCTACGGTTTAGAATATAACAGGGCAGCGAGTTATATTAAATGTGCTGGGACGGTATCCTACGTCGTGGTCTATGTTGCCTGATCACCTACAAGCCAAAGCGAACTGAGTATTCCTGGGTTGCTAATTAGAATTGGGAATTGAGGAACGAAACAAAGGTTGGCATGAAGTGGTGTCAGATTTAGTTATCAGATTGGCAGACTGTTAATATTATTACTTCCAAAGACGCAAACGCACGCATCTGCCTTCAACAGCCACCACTTCCCTCATTGGTTGTGACTGGCTGTCCTACACACACATAGGCTTAAGTAGGGTATTTGTCTTTCACACATGAGCGCACACAACTGAAGCGCAATGGCAACCAAAAAGTTAGTCTGTTAAAAGGGAAATATCAATTTGTTTATTATTCTGTGAGGCTTTCATTTTCCATGTACCCTTTTAAAACATTTAGTATACACATGAACTAATTTCGTGTTAAATTGAATTGAATGAAATATGCATACTCACTGATATCCAACTTATAGTGCGCGCACACACAATTAGAAAATGCTCAGCAACAGTGTCGCCTGTTGTTACAGCAGGCTTCAAAAATATATATTAAATAACCAGTGTCCTGCCTTGTGTGGAAGTAAACGCCTTTTTTTGCGTCCCGCGTATATGTCCACTATCTTCTCAGGTGGGAGAAGATATGTCGTTTGCCGTTATGTCGTCCTCAATGTGAAGGCTCAGAAATGAATTTATTACAAAACCAAACATAATAGAATTCAGATTCATTTCTTACAATCATTTTATTTTATTGCATTACTTAAAATATTTATGTTTATACACTAGAAATATTTTTATTGGACCTATTTTATACTCAATGTAGTGACATATTTCAGGTGCTGGGGGCAATGCCCACCCTGCCTCCCTGCAAACTCCACCTATGCTTGCTGTACTGATGTGTGAGTCAGTCCCTTCAGTGATCACGTGGGCTCGAGAAACACCGTGCCCCTTCCAGAACAACATTTGCACTCAGTGGTATCAAATTCAATATACATTGACTTGGACATAGAAAGTAATTCAGCTCTGTGGAATTTAAAATCTGTACACAATGTGACAAGTCATTTTCCCAAGTTATTTTATTGAAGTGAAAATCTTCAAAAAGCCTCAAATGCTTCAGAAAGACTTTACAGAAAGTCGATCATCACAATCTATATTGTCACAATAATCAGTGCATCAGTACAATAATTGCCTAGAACGTCAATACTGTAGATAAGGACACATTAATACATTACTTATGAATACATTAACAAACGAAGAGGTAAAGCTTACATACCTGACATAATTACATATGTCTATATCTGGCAGGCACTGTCATCCACAGTGCATTCAATAGGGTTGGATATAAAGATGTATAGATACTGCATCATCAGTGCCATAGTTGTAATATAGCACTATGCTGAGAATCACTGCCACAGTAAGTGCTAATACATAGATTAAATATGTGAAAAAAATTGAATTGGCAGATGTAGCTCTGGGTGCACAGCTCTTAGGGAATAGGTGTTTGAGCACTGACTGCCCAAGACAGGGGAGGGAACACTGGTGACACTGCCCATGCGCCTCCCCCTGGAATGACACCAACAGTGCCACCCTCTGGCAGAGCCCTGGAAAATGCATCTTCACCAGTGATTGGTGTTAACATAGCTGCGCAGTGCTGCAGTGAGGTGTAGGCTTTGACGTAAAATCACCTTACGAAACCCCAGAGGGCAGCAGATACTGCTAGTAGACCCAGTGGGCCCCCCTGCTGGGTGAGGATGGGGGGTGTAGGCAGCAGGCAGAAAGTGGCTGCTCTAACAAAATCCACCTCCCAACACCCAATGGCAGGGTCCAACATATCCCTTGTGTTTAAACTTTTGGGGGAACAGTGCAGTTTTTTAGCTTCCTATGGCATGGGCCCAATTGTAGTCCTACAGTGAGTTAGTTCACCTGGTGACATGTGCTGAGATGAGATCTGCCAGAGGGGCCACTGCATGAGAGGCATGCTTTATCTTTCACTTCAGGCTCAACTTTTTTCTACATAAAATACATCAGGTTACATGTTTAAATTCAGTCTTGACTTGTTTAAAAACTGATTTGGCTGATACAAGCATACTATGAGTCGTCAATGTGCAGCAAGTTTTCCACAGCTTCATTTTTACTACATTTATAATGAACCAAAACAAGGCACGTTCACTCCATTTTCTATCAAAAAGCAATAAAAAACTCTCTCATTAATGTTAACTTGTAGACCATTTCCAAGAAGGGGACTGACCTATTATATTCTTTGCAACATAAAATTCTCCAAGGTTTCATCCTCATCACAGTTAGGCATTGGACATGTCTTTTATTGACACAAGTCCATTTAACAACAGCTCTTACAGGCATTCTTCATACTGATATCAATTATGTGCTGAACACAAGTTTGGCTCTCAGATAGCATGAAGGTTTTATATATGATACACCCACCATAATCATTATTAATGATTGAGTTATATATTTCTTCACTGGAATCTGTGTCCCAGTTTATGCTTAGGTTTTTGTATTTATGAATGAAATCACCATATATCAGTTTATAATATGGGACTAAATGTCTATTCCTGCCTACTCCTGTGCTTCCAGTTGGTGATGTCTACAATCTAATTTCCCTGTCTTCTAATTCCTTTGGCTATGATTTTACACATGGCAATTTTGCATTTGATTCTAATGCCTGCTGCCCCAAGTTTTATGTTTTGTTTTGGTTTGAATAATAGGTCTTGTTTAGTTTCTTCCCTAATTGTGCCTCAAATTAGGTGTTTTTGTCTGACCATTGCTCTAATCCTTGTTTTATTTCTAGTTCTTTCTTATTCTTTCTTATTCCAGTTTTTTCCCTGCTGTTTGAGTTACAAATTAGAATACCTAAAACATTGATCTTATCCTTGACAGATATATTAACCGGGAACTGTTTATCAGGATTCCCCAGCCATACACTTGCCGATTTTTCCTGATGAAGTTCGGCTCCCGAAACATTTTCATAAAATTTAAAATGCTCAGTGAAGATATCAGGTTCTTCTTGTGTCTTTACGAATACCTATTCTATCATCTGCATAGGCAGATATTATCAATTTTTCTCCGACAATCTGTACATCTTTTAGCCGTGTGTCACTCTTAATTCTTTTGATTAGTGGGCTTATGGCCAACAGGTAAAGTGTCAAACTAAGTGGGCAACCTTGCTTTACACCACAATGGATTTCAAAGCATTCTGTCAAGTGTCCATTGAGATTCACTTGCACAATAGATTTAGAATAGAGACATGTTACTGCATCAGTAAACTTTTTCAGAAAACCGTACATTTTCAGGACTTCCCATAAATACTTTCCGGAGACAGTCAAAATGCTTTTTCTTGAACTAGTGTAATAATATAAGAATCTTCACCGTGATCTATGTTACTAATAATTTCTCTGAGAGTGCAGCGATTGTCCCATCTTCTCATAATCTTCCTTTGACAGTGCATGTCTGCACCTTCTCAATAATTGTCTGTAAATCATCATCTAACCTATTGGTGAGTACTTTTGCCAGGATTTTGTAATCTACTTTCATTAAAGTAAGATATCTCCCACTATTAATGTTGAGTGCATCACATTTTATACAACAGAGACATTACACCTTCATAAAAGGAGTCAGTGGCAGTGTGGCAGGGGCAACTGTGTAGCATAGTGGTTAAGGAGCAGGACTTGTAACCGAAAGGTTGATCGGTTTGATTCCCCGCTCTGGCACTGCTGCTGTACCCTTGGGCAAGGTACTTACCCACAATTGCTTCAGTAAATATCCAGCTGTATAAATGGATGACATTGTAAAAAAACCTGTAACTGATGTAAGTTGCTCTGGATAAGAGTGTCTGCTAAATGTGAATATTAATATTATCATACAAAGTTCCACTTGATATGCCTTCATTGAAAACCTGTGTTAAAAGGTTAGAAATGTCATGCTAACTGGCCAAATAAAAGTCTGCTGGGATGCCATCCTTTCCAGGTGACTTTTACAGTTTAGATGGGATATTGCCAGCTCTACTTCTTCTTGCAGTAAAGGGTGCTCTAAGTCACCATAATTTCTACCAGTATCTACTGTATCCAAGCCTAGAAGTCCCTGGATCTGGTTGTTAATGATTTCTCTTTTGTTGTACATTTCCTCACACATTTCCTTTACAGTACATGTTAATCCACCTTCTTCGTCGATAAAAAATTCCATTTGAGTTTTTAATTGCTTAGATTATCTTGTTTTGCTGCAACCCACAAATAGTGTCTCTACTCATTAAATCAATTTCACTTTTAACTTTACTAATTCCTGTGATGTATTTCCAATCTGTCTTTTTATATCTTTAGTTGTATACATTTCTTGATCAGATAATCATACATTTCTTTCTTGATTGAAAACTTTGCACCTATGTGTAAAGAAGGCCTTTATCCTTTTTGCTATCTCCCATAGTTCAGAATCTATTTTTTCAGGATTCCAAAATCTTCTAATTACCTAACTAAGCATTGAGTATTTAATTTGCAATAGGTTTTCTTCCATTCTCCTGTAAACCTACATTGTACCATCACCATTAAATGGTCTGATTTGATCAAGAGACTTGTTTTATAATTTAGGACCTCCAAACTGTCACTTACATAGATCCTGTCAATTCTTGTTTTTTGAGAGTGAGTCGCTGCTGTACTCCAGCTCTGTTGGACTGTCATAAGACACCTCTTTGTCATCGTCATCACATTCACTTTGGCCAGCAGAAACACTAGTAAATAGCTGCTGGTCACCATACTCTTGGTCAGGTGCCTCTCTTCCCTGAGGGGATTTTTTCCTGGATTCAATGTTGTCATTTTCTCCTTCAGAGACAGCTTGCTTTTCCGCTTCTCCCGTGGCTCCATCCTTTATCAGGTCTGGCAGCAGCCCCATTGCTGAGCTGATCATCACCGAGGACAATGGTTTGTGCAGCATCTGCTGATGATCACTATGTTTTTCACCTTCTCTTCTGTTGACATTCTCATATACCTTTCTCTCCTCACTAGCCTTGGTTTGTGGGACACATTCTGATGCATGGGTTTTCCCTGATGCATCCACCCGAGTTTGCTTGAGTTTCAGCTTGTTGACGAATGAATAGGGGTAGCTGAAGAAGGTGTGCCTCATTCCTACTCACAAACTACGCTTTGTCTCATTTTTACATTCCTTGGACATATGATCAAGGAGACTGCACTGCCAGCACTAAGTGAATTCACACTCCCTGGTGTGGTGGTCTGTGGCTTGGCAAATATGACATTTAGTGGTATGACCCTGGTACACAATTTTCCCCTTATAGGGACCTAGGGAAATGGAATTGGGAATCAATTCCCTTGATTGTCTCTGTGGATAACCACCTGATATCTCCTGATGCTGTACCAAATGCCAAAATGGTCCACAGGCTTTATGGCAGGTTGTAATATCTCACAAAATTGGCTCAGGTAAGTTTCAATGTCCTGGTCAAGGATCTGTCAATTCCAAAACTTTACAAAAATGTTCTTTGCAATCTAAACTAACAGACGATTTTTAGTGTTGGGGGAATGTAACTTCAAGAACTCTAAGTGGTCCTTCTTGCATAAGGGTCATTCTGTGTCAAATCAGACAGAATCCAGGAAAGTGGTTGCAGCACTGTCTCAGATTTTGTTCAAAGTTTGTCTATATAATGTGTTACGTCCCAGGTGGATACCAGCGTCTAGGGGAAACTGCGTCGGGACGCAACACAAACGGAACCCACTACCAGGGTCAGATGGTGCGAGCAAGAAAAGAAAAAGACCAGCACGGAATTCGTGGTGCAACAAAAGTGAGGGGTGTATTTACAGTGTACAGTTATTTACAGTTATTTACAATTATGTACAAGGAACGGGGGAGAGGACGCCGGGCGGTGCCAACGAAAATAAACTAACAAAACAGAACAATCCTGCCTACCTTCACCAACACCGGAATATCTTCGAACAAAAAGGTGGCAGAGCCAAACAAAAACCCTGTCTACACTAACTGCCTACGAACCGAACTTACAGGGGGTGGCACTCGCCCCTACCCTAACCCTATACAGAATATGAGGCTAGCAACACGGGGGATCCCCCTTCTTACCTGTCCTACTCCCCACGGACCCGCTGTGCGCAACAAAGCCAAAACACAATCCAGAGCCGTAGTCGAAGGTTATGTAACAAATGTTTGGATCCCAAAACCAAGGCCTGTAAAATATTTTTGTTCAGTTCCAATGTTTTTATTTTTTTTTGGCCCTTGATATTTTTTAATTTTTACACTCTCAAAAAAGCCTGCCATGTTTGGGCATTAATATCTTGAAAAGTATTGTTCCTAGCCTCACCAAACTTTGTAGGATGGAAGACAAACGTGTTCTCACTATGACTGAACCATTAAAAGTTTGTACTGCATGCCTGTTGATTTTCTATAAGGCCCTAGATTTGGAAAAAAGTGCAAAATTCGTAAACGAGAGTGATATTGAGGGTATCATAAACCCATTTTTTGCACCCATATGGTGTCAATCATTATTTTTTCTGCAAAGGACTGAACTGGGTACATGCTTGGTGTTTTCTTGATAAGTGGAATCCCTATGTTCCATTATTCACTGATTGGTGACTAGGAAGTGCTCAAAGGCCACTGCAATATGTTCACGTCTTCTTATTCAAGGAATATTGACGTCCCCTCCTGGTAGTGGCTGGGGCTGGGATAGCACAAAGCACATGGATGGCGGGAACCCAGCAGATGTCCTCAGATGTTGTCCATTTGTATGAAGCTGCTGGTCCATTAGGGTGCATGAATTTCACATTGTAGTCCTCCTGCTCCTCTGACCTCTCTGAGGTGTACCCCACCCACCATTTTCCATCATATACACACATCACATACTGCCCTGCCTGCACAATGTGCTGTGGTGCCTGAGTGTGGTCCTGGTGAACAATGTATGAGGTGTCATCACCTGACACCCTACTGATCTTCAGTGTGTTAATATCCTGGGGTACAAAATAGTGGTTGTCTCTTGTGCCAGGGATGGTCTTGGCTGCATCAAAGCATGACTGAAGCTGAAGAATACTGAAAACATGTTTATTCTTTATTTCTTACAATTCCTATGACACTGGAATTCAATAATCATGGAGATACTGAGGCAAAAAATGTAATCCTGAAATGGATGTTTTTCTGCCATAGGTAGAATATCTCTCAAATCTGTGTCTATTTTTGTATGAAGGAAAAGGGAAGGACATTGGCACTTTGTACCCTTAATAACCATACATCAAGCAATTTCCATGTACATTTTTATGTTCCTACTAGCTACCCCACATACCATTTTGGTCCTATGAAAATGACCAAAATATGCTACCATGCCTACTTTTATTCATAATATCTTCATGTCCATTGGTGGTAGAGACCTCAAATATTGGCACAAAATTAATAAAAGATTATATTTACAGAAAAAATAAGGGTTGATATCATATTGGTGCAAAAATGTGGGTTTGTAGTACCCTCAATATCACTCTTGTTTAAGAATTTTGCACTTTTTTCCAAATCTAGGGCCTTATAAAAATAAAATGGCACGCAGTACAGACTTTTAATGGTTTTGGCATACAGAAAACATGTTTGTCTTCCATCCTACAAAGTTTGGTGAGGCTAGCAACAATACTTGTCAAGATATTAATGTCCAAACATGGCTTCCCAGATAAGGTGTTTTTGAGGCTATAAAAATGAAATAATATCAAGGGCTGAAAAAATATGAAAGCATAGGATTTGAACAGAAATATTTTACAGGCCTTGTTTTTGGGACCTATTCATGATATATACCGTCTGAGACGGTGCTGCAACAACCTTATCCGATTTGACACGGAATGAGCCATAAAACAGAGCTCAAAATCTTTTGTTTCACAAGCCAATGAAAGAGCATTGAGCCACTGGGACTTGAAAAGACTTTTTCCAGTCTCATCTCTGCTGAGTGCATCGCCATTGCCAATAAACTTCAGTCTTACCCAGTACTGCCCAGAATGGGCTGCATAAACACCTGATGGAGCCATGCCAGCTTTAGGGCAATTAGGCCCAGAGGCCTTGTTTGTGAGTCTATCACAGCCAAGTTAGTACTAGCAAATATCTCGTAAAGAAGGATAATTAATTGCCTCCCTTTCCGCAGCCTAACATTTTTCACCCATTTCTCAAAACACTACTTCCATCTGTCCTTTACTATGTGGAGGGCTGCTATGTTAGGCCATCCCAATTATTTGGACAGAAACACATGGGCTAAAGGCAGCAGATACACTTGGAACTGACGGCAAACACCTGGCTAGTTGATATGTTTCTGTGAAAAGACCAATAGATTGGTGTTAACTACACATTTATTTATTTCAAAAGGAGTTCACTGTATGTTTTTTTCTAGGATGGGATCTGCCTATGCAGTGTTGCTGTTGCATTGATTTACTCAAATTCATACGTACTTGGCAAAAAAATAAAGCCTGTTACCAATGTCTTGATACCTACCTGTGCAATAGTCATCCATTGAATGCTGCCTAAACCAGGCATGAAATGCTGCCTGTCAGTCACAATATGTAACAGCCAATACGCTGTCTGGTTGTTCCCTCCAGTGGATAAACTAAGTATCACACCACATTGCAACATTAGAGCACATCATGAAGCATAAAGAGTGCAACATCTAGGGAGGGGCTGAGGGTGGCTGTATGCAGAAAGGGGTTTTGTTTGGCAGGAGATGGTAAGGGAGTGGCAGTTCCACAGTTTGCTTTTTGATTGGACTGATATCCATTTCAAGGGTACCATATAACAGACAGCTGCTGAACATGGAAAGATCCCAATGACCTTTCCCTCCAAACACATTAATGTATTTTATAATGGCTTGGGCCCAGTTTCAATGTGTAAAACTCTTCACGCAAAATGCTGCACTCCTAATTTTGGGCTCAAATTCCCATATAGCATACAAAAAAAACAATCTTATCAAATGAGGTAGTACATGATGCAAAAGTTTATCGTAGCATCAGAATATTGGATATATTCTCGCTGCTTGCTGGCCTCCCGTTGTATGTCATTCGACTGCTGCCACTTATCCAGAATGCAGCAGGCTGATTGGCGTTCGACCTCCCCAGGCAGGCCCATGCAACAACTCTCCCTCCACTGGCTACCGGTTGTAGCATGGATCAAGTTCAAGACCTTGCTACTAACCTTTAAGGGACTTAATCACCCACCCGATACATACAGGACATGATCAAGGCCTACAAGCCAGTGAGAGTGCTGCGCTCTGCTGCCTCGGGTTGCCTCTGTGTTCCGAAATACAAGGGCAGCATCTCTCAGACCTGCTTCTTCTCAGTACTGGCTCCACACATGGAATGAGCATCCTGTTGAGACTCAGACAACAGACTCCCTGGGCAGCTTCAAAAGAAAACTTAACACTCATCTTTTCAAGCTGTATCTCTGGTCTACCTTCCTCTCTATATATCTCTATCTATCCTATCTATCCCTATTTAAAAAAAATGCCATCTACATTAGCTTAGCGGTTAACTTAGTATCTTACTGACCTCTTGTAATACTTTGCGATAACTACTGTTAGCATAGAGATGCACTTATTTGGAAGTCACACTGGATAAGAGCGTCTGCTACATGAATATGAATGCATTGAGAATTCAGAATGTGATTTCGAGTTTTGCACATTGTATGTAAGCATTTTGTGTATTAAGAATTTTACAAGTCAGTTTAGCTCTTTGCCTTAAGAGCTTTACATATTGAAAGTCTGTTGTGAACAATTAGTAGGAGCAATCATAAGATACTGTAACATGGACCTGAGGGCACAGAAGGGAGTGTTCATTCATGTGAACTAGCAGACATCCACTTTGTCTGGACTTGATCTACTTAAGGAACGCTGCACTATCCTTAGAGGCCAGTCAAACTCACCCAGTTCATCAGCACATAAGACATCAGACAATTTTTTAAAGGCCTAACCACCAGGAGAAATGTAGTGGTACCTCTCTTACACAAGATCCTCAGCAAATATTAGGTCTTGCTTTGGAATTGTATTCATCCTTGTACAAAGGCGAGGAAAGCAACACAGAGATGATTAACCTCCTTTGCACCTATTTGGACAGTAGTCTCAGCAACGAGAACAGACATTTCTTAGACAGAGATTCAATTAGTGAAATTACAGATGGGTTGCCAAAGGAGTTTTACTGCACTTTTTGGGACTTGTTAAAAGCACCTCTACTGGAAGTCTATTGTGAAAGTTTGGATATGAAGAAATTACCAGACTCCCTTAGAAAGAGTACAGTATCTTTGCTGTACAAGAAAGGTAATAAAATAAATTTTAAAAAACTGGTGTCCCCTAAGTCTTTTTGGTGTAGACACAAAGGTCTAAAGCCCTGTTTCTTCATCTTCAATCCATAGTATATAGGATTGTGGGGGTCCAGTGCACACTTGCGGTGTACCGAGGAGATCAATGTCTAACAATCTAGCTCTTGTAAGGGATGTTTTCCTCTTTTCAGAAGACCACAGACTCCCTCTGTGCATGCACGGGAAGGCCTTTGACAAAATTGACCACAACTATCTAAGAAAATTCTCTCTATTAAACTTTGGCCGAATCTTTAAAGCTTGGGTTGATGTGTTATATAAGGATTGTCAGAGCAGGTTGTTGACAAATGGCAGACTTAGAGATAATTTTTTTAATAACCTCTGGTGTGTGCCAAGGTTGTCCCTTGTCTCCTTTGTTATTCATTTTAGCAATGGAGCCCATAGAGACACCAGCGACCATAGTTAATTGCATTCCCGGGGCCAGAGCATCCGACATTATAGCAAATCTGAAAGTGCTGGCTAAAGGTAAAGGTAACAGTAAATTCTCGAAAATTATTATTCATGTCGGTGCTAATGATGTCCATATGAGACAATCAGAAATAACAAAATTAACGATTAAATCGGTATGTAAACTCGCAAAACATATGTCGGACTCAGTAACTTTCTCCGGTCCCATCCCTATATGGTGCGGTGACAAGATCTATAGCAGATTATCATCACTAAATCGCTGGCTGTCTGAGTGGTGTCCCTCCAATAACGTAGGCTTCATAGACAATTGGCACACCTTTTGGGGGAGGCCTGGTCTTTTAAAAAGAGATGGCATCCTCCCCTCGAGGGAGTGCGCAGCTCTTATCTCTAAAAATTTGGCTTATAGTCTAAATATCACAAAACCATGACTCATCAGGGCCAAGGCCAGGCAGCAGACTCTGTCTTAAACAGACCTCTGCTTCTTCCCTTGAACCACCACTTAAATTTAGTTCTATAGAGACAGTGTCTGTCCCCCGATCTTCGGTCCCATATTGTTTAAAGAAATCTATTCGGGGCATTTGCCCTGACAAAAAAATTAAATCTGGTGAACCTGAAATTAATACCTGAAAACAAATGGTCCTTAGGATTGGTTTATTAAATATAAGGTCTTTAACTACCAAAGCAATGCTAATAAATGAACTGATTACTGACCATAAATTTGACATCCTATGTCTGACTGAAACTTGGCTTAAACCGAATGAATTTATTGCTTTAAATGAATCAACTCCTCCCAGTTACAGTAACTACCAGGTCCCTCGCTCAACTGGTAGAGGTGGTGGTGTTGCCGCTGTATATAACTCTAATCTTTGTGCCACTTTTAAATCTGGCCATAACTTTATTTCATTTGAATTGCTAGTACTTAGCTTTGCACATCCTGACAAGACTGCATCTCAGGTGTTTACCCTTGTAATTGTTTACATGCCACCTGGCCCTTATACTGTTTTTTTTATCTGAATTTGCAGACTTTCTATCCAGCCTGGTTGTCAACACAGAAAAGGTTGTGGTAGTAGGCGATTTCAACATTCATATGGACAATGAACATGATCCCCTCAGAACAGCATTTTTGTCCATTATTGACTCCATTATTGACTCCATCTCTCTGTTTGTGGAAAAACCCACACATTGCTGCAACCATACGCTGGATCTGGCCCTCACTTATGGCACTGAAATTAACAATGTAGTAATTATGCCACACAATCCCGTACTATTGGACCATTACCTGGTGACTTTCAACCTTCCTTTTGCTTGTTACTTTAACTCAGTGTCCATATTTTCCCTCACACACCATCTCTTCTGCTACTACCAAAGCCTTTATTGATGAGCTCCCTGCATCATACAGTCTGAACAACGAAGAATATTTAAACTTATGCTGGAACCCTAGTTCGGCTAAAATAAATCAACTCACCGAAAATATTGAGTCCACACTATGTAATACCGTAGATGCCGTTGCACCTCTTAAAAAGAGGAATGTCCCAGACGAAAAACTAGCACCCTGGTATAATGACCAGACCCGTGCTATCAAACAAACTGCGCAGAAACTTGAAAGGAAATGGCGATTCACCAAATTACAGGTCTGGAAAGAGACTCTTCTAAGCTACGAGCACGCGCTCACAACTGCTAGATCTGCGTACTTTTCTACCCTAATAGAGAAAAACAAGGACAATCCCAGGTACTTGTTCAGCTCAATCTCCAGACTAGTTAACAGCCCTGCATCAGCCAACCCCTGCATTCCAGCAATTCATAGTAGCGACGACCACATGAATTTTTTGATAGCAAAATCATAAAGATACATGACACAATTAAAAAAATCTCCTCTAATTCTGCTTCCAGCCTGGCCTGTCCAAACTCAGATAACGTAGAGATGTCCAATAGGCCAGCCACATGCCTAGATTCTTTCACATCCATTGAATTTAGCGACTTCTCCCCCCTAATAAATTCATCTAAAAAATAAATTTATTCATCTAAAAATACATAGGGTGACCAGATTCCCTGGAGGCAAATACGGGGTGGTGGACCCCACTTCAGCCCCCCAAAAAAAATTAAAATATGTGCGCAATAGGTGCATTTATAAAATTGAGCTTTTGCGCACGTACACACACACACACACACGCACACACACACACACATACACACACACACACACAAGGGTACTGCAGTGGACAGCACTCCTCAAACACACACCAGTAGATGGCAGTAATAAAACACACTTGAGTTACTGTAATAGACAATGCTATTCAAACATGTCACCAGCACAAACATGTTATACGGTGCTACTCAGGCACATTGACCACTATCTTTATATCATTAATACAATTAAAGAAAAATAAAACAATGGGTATTACTTACAATTGAGTTTCTAGCTGGAAGTACTTGGTTTCTCCTCGTAGGGTGTATTGTCCTGTGACCTGTACTTCTCATTGAGGCAATCTTTCTCAGGGTTTGTTTGTCCTCCAACAGCTTGTCATAAAATGCAGAACATTCCAATCCAAAATTCACTGGCACAAACAGCATTGCCTTCATTGTCGACACACTGAGTTGTGATTTTTCTGGTGACCATGCAGTGTTCATGAATGAAAATACGCACTCAACGGGGGCTGATGTTCCTGGTAGACATAGAACAAAGTCCACAGCCTTGGCTAGTGCTTGGTAACTTACAGTCTTGCTCTCTAACTCCTGGAAAATTTCTTTCCATCTGTCAGAAAGGGATGTCTTCTTTATGTTCCAATTGGGGATGCGGTGGGTGATTACTTCTTTTGTGTTTGTCCATTCATCAAACGGTGTTCTCATCAATCAGGCTGAGAGTGGGAATTCTCAAGTGGAAAGTAGCTAGGCTGCTCTGAATGTCACTCCACTCTGGGACACTTCTAAGCAGGGCCCACACCAGTTGTTCCGTACCCTCAAATGCAGCATTCCAATGCTGCAGGTAGTCGAGAGAGGTGTGCTGGAATAGTAGTTCATAAGCATTGCCACTTTCACTCTACCAGAGAAAAGTGGAGCTTGACGTGGTACAATCAAGCTTGTTACTTGGTGGAGAGGTGCAGGTAATTGTTGCTTGAAAGTGTATTCCAGATCATATATTCCATAATGTAGTTCATAAGCAGTAGTTCATAAGCACGTGTGAACTGTGGAAATAATGGTGTAAAACCAAGGCAGGATATGCATTTTTTATATATTAAAGGTGTATGAACTGTGGAAATAATAGTGTATGGCAAAGGCAGGATGTGGAGTGGGAATAGTGCCAGAATAAAAAACAATGGTGTACAGGGGAATGTGGTGTGAAACTGAAGGAGGAGCTTGAGTTCAAGCTCCACAACAGGAGGAGTTAAGGGAATAGCATAAAAGAGAATGCATTCAGAAAGTTCTTCAGAGTTGCTCTGCGCGGACCAGCCCAGTTTACTGTATGTCATTTGAAACATAGGCAATAAACCAAACTACATCAGACTCTGTGGATAATACTTGTTTTTTGGAGAACTGCAGAACAGTGTGAGAGGAGCTGGGAGCTCCTCTCAGGCTGGGACAAACTTCTACCACAGAGGTCAAATAAAAGTTACGCACAGCACTATAAAAATCCTCAGCCCTAATATTACCTGCTTCAACTAGTTCAGCCAACTGAGTCTTGATGTCTGTGGTGACAAATGTTTCCCTGAGCCTGGCCCGTAGCAGGTCTTTTAAATTACGAATGTGTAGTGCAACCTCAGTGACAGATATGTTGTCCTGTTCAATTACGTCAATTGCCCAGTTAAAGACAGCCGTTTGTTTCATGGCAAAAGAAAGCCACAGTTTAGTGCATGGGTCATTGAAAATGTTTTTCAGAAGTGTTGGGCACTTGTCTTGAGAAAGGAAATATGCCATCAGTCCATCAAACATAAGCAATTATCTCTCAAGAGCTCGGCCAAGACAGAGAAAACGTGTGCTGCCGTGCTGTAACAATTTGATACTCCAGCTAGACGAATTGAAAGTCCTTCAGCTCCTCCACATGAACAGTATAGAAACGAAAGTATTTGTACACTTTCACAGCAAAACTCTCCAAGTCAATCGGAAGGCAGTCAGCTGCTGTTTGCAGACAGTTATGCACAATATGAGCAGCACAGCCAATGCCTAAAATGTCTCTACCTGATTTACCCTGTAGCTTCCTCCAGACATTGTTCCTCCCGGCCCGCTTAGCACCACCAAAATTTGTGTTCGTATTGTCTGCACAAAGTCCAATGACTTTCTCACTGAGAGAAAGTTTTTCAATTTATTTAACAAGATATTCTGTTTGCAGATCCGATGTTTCACCAGGCACAGATGAAAACTCAACTATTTTAATATAAACGCCACTATCTAGCTGAAAGTAACACACAAGTATGGGGAGTAGCTTTATGTCCTTATGATTTGATGCATCCACGGTTAATGTGACATATGAACACTTGTCCAAATCACAAAGCACTTCTTCCTCTGACAATGGAGCTAGCATGTTGCAAACAATAGCCTGGGATTTAGTGTGTGCAGAGCAAAATTTGGGATCATAAATTTTCTTGATCAGTTTAGCTGTGCAGTCACTAGATCAGAAACTGTGCCCGTGCACCGTTGAGTGATACGCAAAAAGTCCTTCACTTGCATAAACTTTGTCAGATTGTCTCACAAAAAACTCTGTGACACTTGGGGTAGCACACTTACTCTTCTCAGCTTCCTTATGTTTCTTGGTGTGGATATGTTGGGTGATGTCATTCCAGCCTCCGTGTGCAATGGAAAAATGAGCCCCACAAGTAACACAGATTATTTTGCTTGAGTCGGAAATTGACAGATCCCTCTAAAGAAATTTAAATTCCCTTTTTAGGTCTTCATTGAAGCTACAAGCTCGCTTTTGTGACATATTTCATGAAATTTGTAGTTATCTGGGTAGCCCTTAGCCAACCCTCAAACTACAGCAGCAATCAGCCATCTTGTAACATTTCAATCGGGAGCGCGTGCTGCGCAGGTGGGCTTGGGGGTGCAGGGATAAGATTGATTTTTGTATGATATGATGTGATTGGTGCTGATAAAATGTCCACGTACTTTGTGCCTTCATCGTGCAGGAGCAGAGAGGGCTGTGCACATGATGCAATGAGAACCTACAATAATGGCAACTGCAGTCAGAAAACCCATTGAAATATGATACGAATATGGGACAAATCAAGATTTTCTCAGAATAAGTCGGGACATGTGAAAAGGGGCTGAAATATGGGGCTGTCCCGGGAAAAACGGGATGTCTGGTCACCCTATCAATACAGCATGTGTTGGGCTATAGTCACTGTGTTAAAGAGTCGTTATGGAAAGCCAGGAATTTACTGGTCTTTTAAAAAATATGAGTTACCTGTACCAAGAGTTTTAATGCAGCTTTGAATTCTGTAAAAGACTATATACAAATCTACTATAATCGAGCCTAGAAATGCCTAGATCTGGCCTTTATCGCCATCTATTTCTTTGTACATTTCCTCACACATTTCTTTCACAGTACGTCCTTGTTGATAATAATTTCTAATTTCTCGGGATCCCTTGTTTTGTTGTCTTTCTTTATACTATAATGTTAAGAGCAGTCGGTGTCTGTGCATTGAAACCTGACTGCAGCTGCAACTCGGGAAGAGTGTCTCTAAAATTAAAATAGAAATTGATTTAATGAATACTTTTATTTTCATAAATATTTTATTTATTTTTATTTTACTTTTATTTTACTAAGGTCTGTGGTCTGTTTCCAATCTGTCTTTTTTAGTGTTTAATTCTATAAATTTCTTGATCAGATAGTCATACCTTTGATTTCTTTCTTTACTTAAAATTTTGCACCTGTATTTAAAAAAGGTCTTTATTCTATTTTTTGCAATCTTCCACAGTTCAGAATCTGTTTTCGTGAGGATTCTCAAATCCCTGATTCTGTTAATTTCATGCTTTAATTCAGCAACCAAGTCAGGATCATTTAAATATTGAATATTTAGTTTCCAATAGATTTTGCTCAATTCTCCTGTAAACCTACATTGTATTGTAACCATTAAATGGTCTGATTTGATCAACAAACCCATTTTATAATTTAGAATCTCTAAATTGTCACTTGCATGGATTCTGTCAATTCTTTTTTTTGTTAGTGTCCACTCTCGTGAAATCAACTCCATTTGGATACACAACCCTGAAAGAATCCCCTAGGTGTCCGTCATCACATACTTTCTTAAGGGTTTTCCCTTCTGTAGAATTTTATCCTTTTGTCAGTAATTGTGTTAAAATCCACACATACCAAGGTTGTTTATCCTATATGCAAAAATTCATTCGATTTGTTGGAAAGACTAACCTTCTTTGACCAGTCGCTTGCAGTATAAACATTGATAATTGTAATCTTTTCTACTTTTAATACAAAGTCAACCACCAAGAGTCAGCCAGAAATCACTTCTCATTTTTTCAGAATTATGACCTCCTGACAGTACAAGAATATTCCAATTCCATGTGCCCTATCTTCCCCCAAAGATACAACAGATATCCCTTTACACCACATCTGTTTGACATCTGTTTCTCAACGTCTTGATTTGACAGCGGCCTCATTTCTTGTATACACAGTGTGGGAAAAGTCTCTCGCTAGTGGGGAGAGTTGACACTGAAACCAATATTCTCGCAGCTAGCGCGAGATCATGACATTAGCGCGAGAGTGAGGAAACCCGTCAGCTTAACTAAGCCATTAACGCTGCAGTTTGTGTTGTGTGCGTGCAGCTAATCGTAAATTGTGTTTTATCCTTATTATCGGGTGCTAATACTGTTTAGTCAGGGAATTACGAACGGTTAATTGAGGTAATAAAACCGTTGGATATTTGTAATATTGTGTGCGTTAGTTATGAGCACGCGAGTTTACCTCCTAATATCTGTTTATTTAACTTCACTTAGCGGGTAACAATTTGCTATGTGTATGTACATTTTACAGACATTTTTGAGTATTTAATGTAAACGAGGTATGTCCATGTTCCAATACATTGATTGCAGTTCGTATGCAGTGCTTACTAATGTGTTTGCCAGTACAATGCAATTTAATTTGCTGTGACGCACCTTTAGTTTCCATTCCGGAATTTCGCGGTGCACTCATTATTTTCTTGTTTATATGAATGTTTGTTGCATAGCTGCTGTTGCTATAGTTATATTCGCTTGCGGTAGGATTTGTAATTACATTCGAGTACTCTGTACCTATTAAACATTCGGATATTATAAATCCGTTCACTCGTGTTAAGATTAAGAATACTATGTTGCTAAGATGTAACCTTTAATGGGCAGTAAAGAATTTACCCTAAACTGCATAGTTATATTACTATTATTGGTTGTATTGAGATTGTGATTTCAGTTTCTTATATATTGTGGTTACCGTTTTCTAGAACCACATAACATAAAATTGCTACTGGAGTGTCGGCATTGATTAATAAATCTTCTGAACCTCTGAACATCCTTGACGACTCATCTCTAACCGGATGCCTGTGGTGATTCACCCTACCCAGAACCAGAAAGCTCCCTTTAATTCAAAATAGTTTACACACAGGATATCACACTTAATATGCAATAGGGCACTGTTTTTTTGTCCTCTTCTCACGAGATTGAACACCCATGAATTGTACATGGGGACAGATACAGTCTTTCTTTTTTGCCTTTACCACGTGTGAATAAGTATGACATCTTTTACCTTTAACGGGTGCTTGGCCAAACATGTCTGTTGCTGTGCTTGGCTCCATCGAAGTGGTGCATACTCCCTTGGTACTTTGCCGTGCAGTGTCTGTTCTCCTCACTTCAACTGGGGGTGGCAACTGGGGAGAGCAAGTTGCTGTTGTACTCTGACTCTGTCACGTTTTCATAAGACACCTCCTTTTCATCCTCCTCGTCACATTCGCTTTGGCCAGCAGAGATGCTAGTGGACAGTTGCTGGTCATCATACTCTTGGTCAGGTGCCTCTCTTCCTTTGGGGGATTCATTCCCTGATTCAATCTCCTAATGTTCTCCTTTGGAGACAACTTGTTTTTCCGCTTCACCCATGGTTCCACCTTTTATTGAGTCTGCCTGGTGGACATTGGCGGCAGCCTCATTGCTGAGCTGATTATCACTTTGCACAGTGGCTTGTGTAGCATCTGCTGACTATCACTATGGTTTGCATCCTTTCTTCCATTCTTATGTACCTTTCTGTCCTCATAAGCCTCCATGTGTGGAGTGCTTTCTGATGCTAGGGTTATCCAGGATACATCAACCCGGATTTGCTTTGGTTTGAGCTTGTTCAATGAAAGAATAGGGGCAGCTGAAGGAGAAAGCCACATTTTGGCATTCCTTGGACTTATGCCCAAGGAGACCGCACTGCCAGCACTTTGTGTACTCATACTCTCTGGCATGATGGTGTGTAACTTGGCAAATATGACATTTAGGGGTCTGACCCTGATACACAATGTTCCCATTGTAGGGACCTAGGGAGATGGAATTGGGAATTGTGTACAGATTCCCTTGATTGTCTCTACAGACACGCACCTTATATCTCCTTATACCATACCAGATGCCAAAACAGTCCACAGGCTTTATGGCAGGTTGTAGTATCTCGCAGAATCGGCTCAGGTAAGTTTCAATGTCCTGGTCAGGGATCTATCCGATCCAAAACTTGGCAATAATGCTCTTTGAATCTAAGCTAATGGATGACTAAACTTTGAAATCTTTCCATTTTTCAGCGTTAGCAGAATGCACCTCCAGGAACCGTCTAAGCGATCCTTCTTGCATAAAACAGAGCCCGTAATCTTTTCTATTTGGCAAGCCAGTGAAGGAATACACATCACTAGCATTGAGCCTGATGGGTGCATCAGCCAAAATGGGCTGAACAAACCCCTGACAGAGCAATGCCAGTTTTAGGGTGCTCAGGCCCAATTCTCTGAATCTCTCACAGGCAATTTAGTATTATCAATAAACTAGTAAAGAAGGATAATTACTTGGCTCCCTTCCCGCAGCTGGACATCTTCTAGCCACTTGTCATTGCACTTGTCATTGGACCATCTGGCTGCTGTCTGCTGCAACTTTTGTGGGGCAGAAGATCACATGTTTCGTCATTGTCCAATGTCGTATTCAAATCGAGCCAGGGATGCTCATAGGGCAGGGGAGGGAGGCACAAAGTTGACAAGTGATGTCCCCCACTCAGAACCAACACCAAAATGGGTGCTTTATCTCCCCCCGAGATTAATGTGGCTGAGAACTGTTTGTTTTTTCTCTGGATTTTTGTTTGTTGGAAGATCACATTACAGATGGAAAAAGTCTGACATTTACATTGTTGTTATTTCTGTCTTTAGATTTCAAAAACCTGCAATTTCATAAGGGTGTGTAGACTTTTTATATCCACTGTACTTGTCTCTGAATGCACACATTAACAACAAAGTGACATGATGGCCCCTGTGAGTCCAAACAACAGTAAAAGTCCCACAACAAACAAATAACTTTCGCTTGGTGAGAGGGGTTTGCCTATTGCACTAGTCTACCACAGAACAAGTGACGCACTCCCGAGACAGACATAAAGGCGCTTCCAACGCAGTTAGTCTGCAAATCAGTCGCTGTCAATCAACCCTGAATATGTGGTCCTTTTCCACAGTATTATAGGAGGAAAAGTGAAATTGTGTATAGTCATTGGCATGAAGAGAAAATGGATTTGGCTTGTCTGAGCTACCTGAAGTTATTAACATACTTGGCATCTATTTTGGAGGTAGATGTAGTATGAAGAACTCCCATGTCATCCGATCCAAACTCTTGTCATGGTAATCAAGGGACCTTACAATGAGTGGGAGAATCCTGGTAAAGGCCGAAGTCTTACCTACCTTGACCTTCTTGGCAACTACCGTTTTGTTCTGAATATAAGACGGTATTTTTTTCTTGGAAATACATCTTAAAAAAATGGGTTTGTCTTATATTCGGGGTCTAGACTTTCACATGTCAATAACGAGTGCGCCCCCTCAGGACTGAAGCGACCTGCCCTTGTAAACAAATAATCTAAACAGTGGCAGGGGCTGCATGATGGCGAGTGACCGTCCTGAACAGAGAGGTTCAAAAGTCGGGCAAGTGAACCAGCAACTGAGGAGAAGTTATGATGCAAACTTTAAGCTCATGGTGATAAACGCAGCGGAGTCATCAAACAACTCTCAAGCAGCCAAGAAATACGGTGTGTCAGAGTGTAATGTAAGAAGATGGCGAGCCCAAAAAGAAAGTCTTAAAAATGCTAACAGTCAACGAATATCTTACCGCGGTCCCAAAAGCGGTCGCTTCGAAGAAATTGACAGGCGAGTGTGTCAGTACATAGCCGAAAAAAGAAATGAGGGGCTTCCCATAACCAGAGCCGTCATTCAGCTGAAGGCCCTGGATATCGCCAAAGAGCTGAACATACCCACCAGCGAGTTCAAAGCCAGCCTCAGCTGGTGCAGGAGAATGATGCGGCATAATGGTTTATCATTACGCTGCAGAACAACTCTTGCCTAGTGCTTGCCCCCCGACTTCAGGGAGAAGCTGCTGTCTTTTCAGCGATATGTGATCGGCCTAAGAAAAAAACACTCATATCCCCTAGATCAGATAGGCAATGCAGATCAAACACCTCTGTTTTTTGACATGCCAACATCTGTGACTGTACATAAAAAAGGTGAGAAGTCAGTCATTGTGAAATCTACTGGAAATGAGAAGAGCGGCGTGACTGTCATGTTAGCGTGCCTCGCTGACGGGACCAAACTTCCCCCGTATGTGATTTTAAAACGTAAGACAGTACCTAAGGAGGCAATGCCAGCTGGCATTATCGTTCGTGCTCAGGAGAAGGGCTGGATGGAGACTGAGCTTGTGGTGGACTGGCTTAAAGTGGTGTGGGGCAGACGACGTGGGGCACTCAGAAAAATAGGAACATGTTAGTTTTGGATGCTTTCCGTGGACATTTGACTGCGCCTGTCAAAACTCAACTGCAGGCAATGAACGGTGACCTCGTCATACCAGGGGGAATGACAAGTCAGCTACAGGTGTTGGATGTAGTGGTAAACAAACTATTCAAAGATAATCTGCGCAAGAGATACACAGAGTGGCTACTGTCTGGTAATCACGCACTCACACCATCTGGAAAAATTCAGAAGCCTGCGGTGAGTTTGCTCTGTGATTGGATACTCCAGGCATGGGCTGCAGTGTCCTCGGAGAGCATCATCAACGGCTTCAAAAGATGCTGCATCTCAAATGCTTTGGACAGGAGCGAGGATGACATTCTGTGGGAGGAGCCGGTGGAGCCAGTGCATGAGAGTGATGCTAGTGAGAGTGAACCCAGTGAGGCAGAGGATCTCTGTGAGGAATAGACTAATGACTGACATGAAGGTCTGAGGAGCCAAGTTAGGCCAGTTTAAACTGTTTATTGCACTACTGTTTATTGCACTGTTGGATTATGCCCCCTAGCCTTTTTTTTCCTCATTCTCAGGCAGATGCCAAGACTACAATAAGATTTCACTTTTACTGTTAATGAAATTTTGGTAGGCTACATGGTTTTCACTTTGAGAAAACCTAACCTTGAGGATAGCCTAATTGCTATCAAATTCAGATGGACTACAGGTTATTTTTATGGTATGCCATAAAGTGTTTATGTTTAAATGTGGTTGTACATTTTATCAGTATTTACTATACTGTAAATAAAAAAAATGCAATATGTAATTTTTTTTCAAATAAAATCATTTTCTTTATAAAAGACAAGATTTAGTTTCAAAAAGCCTTTTTTTCAAAAGGTACATCGTGAAAAAGGGGGGTCGTCTTATAATTAGGGTCGTCTTATATTCGGAACAATACGGCACTTACCCGATACCTATAAAGTGCTTGAGAACCCTTTGGAAATTGATCTTTCAAATCATATGGAATGGGAAACATGAAAAATTGGGCAGGAATATTATGTATAGATCAACAAAAAAGGAGGGAAAGCCATCCCTGATCTTAGTATACATTTAAATGCCATGTTTCTAAGCTTTACTTTAAAGGGTTGTATGGATGTATCACAGGCCAGACCCTGGACCTTTTTTGCCAGGTTCTGAATAGGGCGTGTGGTTACCAGAGACATGCCCTGTGACATACTCTCCTGTTCATGACTCTTCTGTACAGCAGAACAGACTTGCTGAAGGGGTTGACTAGAGCAAAAATAGAGGAGCTGCTTGCACCTGGGAAACTGAGATTAACACCAGTTAGTAAATTCACAGAAACTGAGTCAAAAATGTATGGAACTATGTGTCTCACCTGTACCTTTTGAACGGTCACAAGTATTTAGCCTGGAATGTTGCTAACGCCTGCCTTCCCACCAGGTCCTTTCTCCACAGACACCAGTGTTCCCCCAGTCCTAAATGTGTGAGGCCTCAGTGTGGTGGAACACATTTTCTGGGCTTGCCCATTTGCCAAATCAGTTTGGTCTCTCGTTGACAGATGGCTTTCTGCCTTTTCCTTGCCATCACCTATTTCTGAATATGTTGTTTTGTATGGTTGGGTATGTACTGCCCCCTCTCTACATGATAATGTGAGACAATGAACTGTCATTAATTGTACTAAAGATGCCCTTTTGAAGGCCAGAAACATTTTGGCTTTTCAAAAAACATGCAATTAGTACCAAGGATGTATTATGTATTTTACTTAGTTCTCAGTTGTGTGAAGGACTATATACTCAGAGACAGTAAGAAAATGAATAGTACTACCTTAAGGGACATATGGAAAATAAATGCAGTGAAAGATGTATAACAATATCTTTTGTAAAGGTTTTGAATTATTCTTATAGTGATTTTAATGTGTTGTGCTTGTATGGAGATGGTGGCAATTTAGCATAGTGGTTAAGGAGCAGGACTTGTAATCAAAAAGTTGCTGGTTCAATCCCCACTGGGGCACTGCTGCTGTACCCTTGGGCAAGGTACTTAACCCATAATTGCCTAGTAAATATCCAGCTGTACAAATGGATAACATTGTAAAGAGCTATGTAAGTTGCTTTGGATAAAAGCATCTGCTAAATGAATAAATGTAAATGTATCAGGATGACTGGGTGTAGTATTCCCCCCGATCCCCATATGTAGGAAAGTACCAATTGTTTTTTCTGCAATTGTCTGTCACCTTAATTTAGTATAGAAAAAGAAATGTGACTATGCAAAGGATACAAGTCTTTCATCTTTTGACTTTCTTAGCATTTTGTGTAAATGGTACAGCTAGAAAAACTGTAATATTCTACAAGTGCCTTACCTTGTGAAACCCTTGTGATGCAACTTTAAAAGGGCTTTAAAAACAAATAGTAAAATTTTAAAATCAACTGTGTATTTCACTGGTAACCAATGCAAGTGAACCAGAACAGGAGTGATGTGTTGTCTTTTCTTAGTTCCAGTTAAAAGTCTAGCAGCTGCATTTTGAACCAACTGTAGTCGAGAAAGGGTGGAATGGGTCAGCCCCATATACAGGGAATTACAATAATCCAGCCGAGAGGTGATAAAAGCATGGATAATTGTTTCCAGGTCCTTATGAGATAGACACGGCTTTAAGTTGGCTATGTTTCTAAGCTGATGGAAGCTGCTCTTCACAACACTACTGATTTGTTTGATAAAGTTCAAAGAAGAGTCAAAGAAGACACCAAGATTTTTAACTACATTGTGCTTACTTGCAGAGAGGGGACCAAGCACATTGCTTAGGCTAGTGACGGAGCTAGGAGGGCCGAATATAATTACTTCAGATTTGTTTTCATTTAGCTGAAGGAAGTTCATCGCCATCCAGCATTTGATGTCTTCAAGACAGTTAAGGAGGTTCTTCAGTGAGCAAGCACTGTCAGGTGTAACTGGTAGGTAAAACTGTGTATCATCCGCATAACAGTGATACAGAATATTGTATTTCTCAAAGAAAGAGCCAAGGGGAAGCATGTAAAGTGAAAATAAAATTGAACCTTGGGGGATACCACATTTGATGGGAGCAGGGGTTGAAGAACAGTTTCCTATTCTGACTGAAAAAGTTCTTTCTCTCAGGTAGGAGGTAAACCATTTTAACACAGGGCCCTGCAGACCAACTTCGCCCTCCAGGCGTTTTAAAAGAATGTCGTGGTCAATTGTATCAAATGCTGCGCTGAGATTGAGCAGGACTAAAATGGCACATGAACCAGAATCGACAGAGAGAAGGATGTCGTTATGTACCTTCAACAAAGCGGACTCTGTACTATGCAGAGCTCTAAAACCAGACTGGAATTTGTCAAAGATGTTGAATGTGTTTAAGTAGGAGGAGACTTGGGAGAAGACAACTTTTTCCAAAATCTTAGAAATAAATGGTAATTTGGAGATGGGCCTGTAGTTTTTATGGTCATTGGGGTCTAGGTTAGGTTTCTTTAGGAGGGGTTGCACGATTGCGTGTTTAAAACTGGAAGGGACGACTCCACTCGTTAAACAGCTATTAATTATAGCCAGAATAAGGGGGCAGATCGTGGCAAAAACTTCTTTGAAGAGGTGTGACAGTATAACGTCTAAGGGACAATAGGTAGGATTCATGTGAGAGACCAGTTCAGACAGCTGGGAAGACGACACAGGTTGAAACTGCTGGAGGCGGCTGACTGGATGATGTGTCTCTGAAGGATCAGAGTCCGGGGGAGAGATGAGAGATCTTATGTTGTCAATTTTATTGATGAAAAAATTCAGAAACTTCTCACAGGTTTCAGTAGTGGAAGCAGAGATAGCAACAGCAGCAGCAACAGGATTTAAAATAGAGTTAATTGTGTTGAACAGTATTTTTGGTCTGTGGGCATTTTTATTGATTAGTTCAGCATAATATTATGCCTTAGCTGACTTAACAGCGCTTTGGTAAAGCTCTAAACAATCCCTTAAAATTTTGTATGAGACCTGGAGTTTGTCTTTTTTCCATTTGCGCTCTTCACTCCTACAAGCTTGTCTAAGAGCACGGGTGGAGTCATTCAGCCAGGGGGTACCAGCAATGCTAGCCTTGGGCCTTTTTAGTTTTAAAGGAGCTACACGGTCCAGAGTGTCAGAGCAGGATGTGTTGAAGAGAGTGACTAGTTCCTCAGGGTCGGTGCAGGAGGGAAGAGCAAGATAGGCGAGATATGAGGTAAGTGAGTGAGCACGAATGTGCTGGAGAAATGTGTGGCTGTGGCTGAGTTTACAGATCGGACGAGGGAGTGGGGCTGAGGGGGGTGGGAAGGGGACAAGACAATGTGGATTCAAACATGATCATAAGATGGTCAGAGACACCAGTATCAATAATTTCAAGGTTAGAGACAGAGAGACCAGATGATAATACTAGTTCTAGTGTGTGACCTTTCTGATGAGTTGGACCCGACACTGATTGAATGAGATTAAAAGAGTCGACAAGACATAAAAACTTGTTGACCATCCCATTCTCATTCCAGTGAGCCTGGAACGCCCACTACTCACCAGCTGTAAGCGACGAAGCGACGGGCGACGAGCAAATCGCTTTAAATGTGGATGGGGCTTTAGGCTATGTCAGAGCCCGTCTATTTAATTCTCTGGCTATGTTTAACTATTGCGGAAATGAACCTAGAAAACCGGAAAAAAGCATATTAGCCTAAAAGATCGATCCATAAATTTTACAGATGGATATCGAATTGGACTAATTTCAAAAAATGATTAATTGAAAAAACAATATTTTTGCACACCCCTAATGCTTAGATCCACTGCAACAAAATGCGCTTCTACTGTTAATAGTAAGCAGTGGCCCTTAAAAGACCTGGGTTGAGTTAGTCTAAGGCAACGTGGGATTTACTTGGCCTTGACAGCTTTCTCAGTCTTCTTGGGGAGCAACACAGCCTGGATGTTAGGCAGAACATTGCCCTGAGCGATAGTCATAGGTGTGATGGGGCTGGAGCACGTCGGAGCGGCGCTCCTGCACTTATTCGTGGTGATTTTTTGTGGTATTCGCATCGTCTAAATTTATGCTTGCAAATAAAAAGGGCACAAAGAGTGGCGCAAGTCACCTAATTTGTCCGATAAAAAAGAATAATAACCAGCAATAATATAGAATAATAACAGGCAGTCATCGAAAACATCCATTGTATATGCTGACAAACTAATGAAAAGAAGCATTCGTTTCTTGGAACAGCTGAAATTGAGACCAGGAACAAAAACTCTTGATGCCGATATTGCAACAGTCCTGAGCACACTTGGATCTGCCTCGTTAACTGAAAGTACAAAAGTTGAGAGCAGTTTTTATCGAGTATTATCAATAACATCTGAAACAGAATGTTCACCACAAGAGCACTGAGTGGCCCTTCTTGTACAGCTCTGGACGTTCGCTCCCAGCCAGAGAACACAGAATTGCTTGGACAGATGCAAGTTCTAGAGCCCGACACCTGGCCAGTGTGGTCGAAAATTTTGACTAAGTGTATACCCCATATGTACATCATAAACATTGCTAGTAGGTGTCAGTTAGGCTAAAACAGGTAATTAGTTATTTTTGTTTTTAAGGTGTGTGAACCCTGGAATTAAAGCTGGTGCACCACAAAGGCATGCTAGAGGGGGGAGAGATAACAGGAGAGGATGGAGTGACTCCAAGGGAGGAGTCTGAGTTCCATAAGCAAGCATTGTCAGTGGGTTACTTTAGGTTAAGGTTATTCTAGGTTAAAGTGGATAGTCAGTTATCTCTTGGTGCAGGTGCACATCTTCATCTGACCTTTACTTCTCCTGGTGTCTTGGATATGCCGGATACCCCCTCCCCTTGCCTCTGACCACTGAATGAAAGTCTTCATCTTATTTAGCAATGATGTTTTGTGTATAAAAGGAGGAGCCAGGGGAAAGCAATAGAAGTGTATGCAGAGGTGGGGGGATTGCTTGGGGAGTGAATGAGTGATGTGGTAGAGATACATTCATGTTTCCTCATATATGATCTAAAACTCCACTTTCACCCCACCAGAGAAAAGCGGAGCTTGACGTGGTACGATAAAGCTTGTTACATGGTGGAAATAAATTATTGCCAGCAAATATTATAAGCATTGCCAATAGATGTTAGTTTTTGATTTTAACCACAAATATTAAGACATATTAACTGAAGTTATTGATATATCAGCTATTTACTTTATCTTTATTATACATGTGGAGGTCTGGAAGTGTATAAGGAAACCAGACAATCTAATATGTTAGCCTTAAATAAACAATATGTATTCAATTATACTTTGTATGCATGTGAGCAGAAACTAAAGAGACAGTGGGGGGATTATGCAGCTGTGAGAGAACTGTATGCCGTAAGGTACAAAGTGCGGCCTGTTGTTGGGGCTGATAATCGGAGTTAGTCACTGTCCGGACATTGCCCAGAAGCCAGACCCTGAGATTAAAATAAAAATAACTGGACTCTGTGAGGAGGAGGTCACAAATATTAAGGCTCTTTGTTTAGTGTTATACAAAGACTGTTTAGTGTCGGCAAGTATTAAGGTTCTTTGTGTAGTGTTATACAAAGTCTGCTTAGTAGTTATCAGACAGGATGGAGCAAGTAATCAACTTTTTGATAGCACGAAATCAACCTATTGATATGTTAGATATGTGCAGCCCCGGAGATGATGGTGTACGGCCAAGGCAGGACAGTTGTTTTCTGTGTGTATCAGACAGGTGCACGCTTAGCAACAATAGTGTACAGAAAAGGCAAAAGGTGAAGTGGGAACGAGGTCAGACTGGAAAACAATACTGTACAGAAAATGTGTTATGAAACTGAAGGAGGGGTCTGAGTCTAAGCTCCAAGATGAGCTAAGGGAAAAAGCATAGGAAAGATACATTTGGGGTTATGTTAGTTCATAAAAACACATATACAGGGTTACTTTAGGTAAGAAAACTAGGAGTTGGTATCAGTAAGACCCTGATAAATTGGCCAGACGCTTAAGTTTAAAAAAATTGTAACAGGTGCGGCCTGGAGAATAATGGGGAACTTCAGGCTGCTTGAAAAAATAAAATAAAGGTGTACAGAAAGTGTGAAAATAGTGGTGTATTGAAAATGCATGTTAGAAAGCAGGAAAAGGAGGCGTGACACTACAGGAGGGGCTAAGGTAAAGACTTAAAAGGAAAATGTATTTTGGGGTTTTTCAAACTATTTGGGGGGACTGCTTTGGGGACTTGACTGATGACATAACTGCTCCACGGACCAGCCCGGTTTGCTGTATGTGATTTGATCACCATATACAATAAACCAAACGCATCAGATTCATTGAATTACCTTTGTGGTTATTTTCGGTGAACTTTCTTAATTGGGATTGCAAGTTGTACAAGTGTGGAGTGAACCACTAGTCTACTCGGCCTGGACCAGACAGAGTTTTCCTTCCACACCAGACCCTCTGCCTCTGGGGTACGGAGGAAGTAGTATCAGCAAACTGTGCGTAAAATTCCGCCTTCCATACGTATCCACCTAAAACGCATACAGGGACTTTGTAGACTGTGGTGGGCTACACATTCCACTACAACTCAGGCCATCAGTAAACTGCACCCTACTCATTCCCTGCAGCTCAGCCGAATGCGAGAGGGGTTTCAGCCACATGGACTTGATCGTAACATCAATCCAATCTAGAATTCACTTAACGCCACGTGTCTGCTCTTATGTTTTTGAAATTACATGGCCCTCCACGTTGATCCACTCTGGGAGTATTTATAAAGTAGGCCTATTTTGCAAAACCCTACAATTAAAACCCTAAACATCTGAGGAATTACTACCCATGTAAACACAGGTATCATAACTTAGCCTTCGTGTCCAAGACATCTTTGCGATATATTGTTTGATTTGGAATTGATCTGGTAGACCTTTTAGGCTATTTTCATTTGGCCTTGATCTGAAACATCAAACTAAATTTTATTTATGCTCGTAATTTGATTTTAAATGTCGGCATTTCGATTTTGCATAGGGCTATGGAAGATATGGATCATAAATAGTGATGTGCAGTTCGTGAACGTATCACTATCGTTTTGAACGTATCTTTGAGGTGAGCTGAGTGTACTGAATCCCTAGTCTAAAAGATTTGTTCCTTCCTCTTTGCAAACATGCGCGCTGATTAGCTGGCATAGCAGCTATAACTCTCCCTCCAGTGGATATTAGATATGCGGTCTGTCCACGAAGCAGCCTATCACAAAACTGTATCAGCAGTACGTTCATGACGACAACTAGCCAATGGCTGAAGTTCCTTCGGACTCAAGGGACCCGGTGAACTGTTGACAAGTTCCTCAGTTCACCAGTTCCTTCGGACCCAAAGGACCCGATGAACTGTTGACAAGTTCCTCAGTTCACCAGTTCCTTCGGACTCCAAAGATTCATTGACTATGAAGACCTGGTGACTACATGTTTCCAGAATCGCTAGTTCTCAGTATAGCAGGCTTGGGCTACATCCGCCATTGACTGTCGCAATGCAAAAGGAATCAGAGCGCTTCCGTGACATTATTATAGGAATTAAAAATATTATTAAATATTATTTTGCTCATCTACCTGGAATATTATTTTATATTTATATTTTTAGCAGTAGCATATTTTAGGTGTGCACAATGTATCACAGTTCTTGTTTATCACAACTGCAATTTTATGTAGGCTATGATTTATTTAATGTTGACATCACATTTCCTTTTAACGTGAATAAAGTCCTTATTAATAAATACTGACAAATCAACATAGTAGGCTACAAAACAAAACAGAAAGAGGGTGCGGCTGCCCCCACCGTTCTTCCAGTTACAAAGGGGCCCACATTGGGCCCAGTCTGCCTGACTGAACATGCATTTTTGTTGTTTAGTTTAATATTTTGAATAAAGTTTGTTTGTGTGTCTTGATTGCCGCAAAAAAATAAAAAAGTCAGACTGAGGGCGTAATGGTTTCGACCGACCCCTAGCTAAGTTTCTCACTGCGATATTTATTTTGAATGAGCAGAGACACAATGAAGTTACAGAAAACTTGTATGCTTGTGTAAGTGTACAAACAGAAAAATTACGCCCTCTGTTCGAGTCCCAAAGTATAGGATCTAGGCGATCGCCGGCTGTCTTGTTTTATTCCCATCACCGCCACCTCGACGGAGCCGCGAATTGAATTGAATTGAATTAATACGCCCTATAGGGAGATAGTGCGCTCACCGAAGCCGGGTAGGGGGAAGATATAGACCCCTAGATAGGTGGGCTAGACAATTCTAGATCTGGTTCTGTGTAATAATCCTGACAGAATATGCAGTACTGAGGTAGGGGAGCCACTCGGAACAAATGACCATAGTGCAGTTACATTTGAAGTTATTTGGCAAGTTAAGTGCATTCTCCAATGCTAGAGTTTTCAACTTTAGACGAGCTGAGTTTATTAAGATGTGTGATTATACAAGGAATATAAACTGGGTACCTCTTCTAGATGGCGAAACTGTGAAAGAAATGTGGAGCATTTTTAAAACGATTATTCTGGATGTACAGCGTAAATTCATTCCGCAAGTGAGAAAAAGGGAAGCTGAAAAAGAAGCATCCACAGCAGATGAATATAAGTCGATACAGGATAGTCTGAAACAAAAAAGGAAATTATTTAGAAAATACAAGTTGACAGCTCAGAAAGTAATAAGATTGAATACAATAATATGCAAGCTGAAGTTAAGAAAGAAATAAGGGAAGCTGAAACGCGTTTTGAAAGACAGATTGCACTAGATACAAAGAAGAGCAACCCTAAACGCTTTTTTCAATGCTACAGTCGAAAAAGGATAGTTAAGGATGAGATAAGAGGTATAAAAATATAAGAATGGAGTTATGGTTTATGATAACAAAGCTATTGCTGATACCCTAAACAGTTACTTTGTGGAGAGTTTCACTAGTGAAGTGTTTTCACATATGCCTTCAGGTGCATTCAGTTCTTAGAGTCTTATGGAGGAAATTGATTTAAATGATGCAGAAGTACTAGATAAACTTCAAAAACTTAAAACAAATAAGGCAGCAGGCCCTGATGGAATATATCCAAGAGTTCTCAGGGAACTAGCGGAAGTGGTTTACAAGCCTCTGACAGTTATTTTTAAACAATCTCTTAAAACTGGAGAAATACCAGATGACTGGAAACATGGCAGTGTAGTACCTGTCTAGAGGAAAGGAGACCAGACTGATCCAGGCAATTATAGGCCTGTCAGCTTAACTTGTATCACATGTAAATTACTGGAATCCATCATTAGGGACAATTTGTAATTATTCCTTGAACAAAATGGTATCTTAAATGATAGCCAGCATGGGAGGTCATGCTTAACAAACCTCCTGGACTTTTTTGAGGAAGCTACAGTGTGTTTAGACTCAAGCCAAGCTTATGATATTATCTATTTGGACTTTCAAAAGGAATTTGACAAAGTACCGCATGAGAGGCTCATAGTGAAAATGAAATCTGCAGGAATTACAGGAGCTATCACTGAGTGGGTTCGAAGTTGGTTGTCTAGTAGAAAGCAGACTGTAACTGTGGGAGGAATTCTATCAGAGCGGGGTCCTGTACGTAGTGGAGTCCCGCAGGGATTGGTGTTGGGGCCTTTGCTATTCCTTATATAAATAAATGATCTCGATGCAGAGGTTAGTAGTAAAATAGTAAAATTTGCAGATGATACAAAACTAGGGGGTGTAGCCAACAGTATAGCATCAACTAAGCTATTACAGGAAGACCTAAACAGCATCCAAAAGTGGGCAGATACCTGGCAGATGACATTCAATTTAACTAAATGTAAAGTCTTGCATGTGGGAAATAAGAACCTTAGACAAGACTACTTCATGGGGGGAAAAAACTAGAATGTGATCAGTTTGAAAAAGCCTAGGGAGTAATAATTGACCCAAGCTTAACAGGATCTAGGCGGTGTGCTGTAGCAGTACAAAAGGCCAACAGGATGCTGGGATATATAGCCAAAAGTATTGATTATAAATCTAAGGAGGTTATATTGAAATTATACAATGCTTTAGTCAGACCTCACTTGGAATATTGTGTGCAGTTCTGGGCACCGCACTATAAGAAAGGTTCTCGAAAAAGTTCAAAGAAGCACAACTAAATTAGTTCCTGGCATGAAATATAAAAGCTACGAGGAAAAACTCAAGTCACTTAATCTATTTAGACTTAGCAAGAGGAGACTTAGGGGTGATTTAATAGAGGTTTTTAAATTTACTCAATAAGGTCAACTACAATACATTTTTTAGGGTGAGTTCAGTCTGTAGAACAAGGGGACATAAATGGAAACTAGTTACGAGCAAGTTCCGCAGTGATATAAGCAAGTATTATTTTACACAAAGAGTTATCAATACATGGAATAGGTTGCCAGGTCATGTAGTTGAGGCAGAGACCCTTGCTGTGTTCAAGTTCAGACTTGATGCAGTTTTGGATACTCTCTAATTGTAATGGCGAGCTTAGTTGGGCCGAATGGCCTGTTCTCGTCATAATGTGTTCTTATGTTCTTAAATCTAAATCTGCTTTGCACGAATGGTTCAAGTCAGTCACACAAGATTATCCTGTTTAAAATGTGAAACATTCTATATATTTCTGTTATGTTTACTTAAGTCTGAGCGATTTATGCTTAGTTTAGAGTAACCTTTTTCCTCATGATATTTATGTACCAGCAGGTGGAGCTGAAGTTTGGTTGTGGCTGATATTCTGTTCTTTTACCCAGCCTTCTGAGCGTAAAAGGGTTTGGACCCGTTAGCAGAGGGGCTGATAGGACAGCAGCTGATTCCAAATATTTGGAAGCATTTCAGTTGGCCACAGCTGGCCAAATCCAGGTTGATGCTGTCCCCTGACTTTGCTACAGTATTTTCAAGTGCGTGACTGTGTGTAATATTAAATGCTGTCTGATTTTAAGGAGCATTTAATATTTCTGTAATTTCAATGTTTCTTGTTAATACTCATATTAAAGATAATGCCAGGAATACTGTAAAAATACATCAGCTGCAAGGCTACCATTGCCAGGACCACCAAAATCTTTGGCCTTTGTAAGGCTACCCAGTCATAACAAAGAGCGGCAGAACAAAAGGGTCAAAGACTGGGTCTGGAAAATGATGCTGATCTGAAATGCATCAATTTTAGATGAAGCTGCTGTACTGTTGTAGTCACTTGACATTACTATTGAACCTGTAAGCAAGTAAGTTTTAAGGAAAGAAGGAACGTCGCATATATTTTTCCAGGTAACACTCTTGGTGGAATTTCAAGTTTATTGTTTAATTTTGTATCTAGTCTGTAAATTCTATCATATCTTCATTAATGCTGGCTAGCCTAAAATTCAGAATGTAAGAAATTTATGTCCTAATCAATTTGTCAATCATCCACAAATGAGTGACAGAGATGATTGAGACACAACCAGCTTGCAGTCTATAAATGGTTTGTTATAATCAGAAGAATAATGCATTGAATATCATGCAAAGGCCTCCATTGTCAATCCTTCCATGTGAGGTCCTGCTTGTATTGTTTCTGTCGTCCTGTCTGTCAGTATGGGTGTGTCTTTTGTTTGGGTTTTTTTGTGTCCATGTGCTTTTGTTTTGTTTTCAGCCCTTCACCCCACCTCCTGTCTCATCTATCTGCCCTACTGCCACACCCACCACCTGAAGCTCATCCTGCACACCTGTTCCCTGTTTTCTCATCACCAGTCTGTGTATTTATACCCATCTATCTGCTCTGTTTCTCTGCCAGTTTGTCTCAGTTTTGTCTGTTTTGTTCCTGCCTGTTTGTTTTCTGCTCCCTCTGGTTTTTGACTTTCTGCCTGTTTCTTTGGATTTTGACTTGCCTTGTGTTTTTGGACTTACTGCCTGTGGATTTTCTGGTTTTGACTCAGACTGTTTTGGTACTACAGTTTTGGATTTGTCATCAAATAAACACCTGGTTTGTCATCCCGGTCTGCACCTGGGTCCTTCCACCTGAAAGCCTGGCATCCATATTTTTAGCATTTAATGGACAATATAAACTGTAGAAGTATTGTACTATGAGATATGGTAAATTAAGATGTGGATAATACTCCTTACCTGTACTCGGCACTCCTCCTAACAGTTCCAAGGATGACCTGTAAAAAGAATAGAGTTCAGTAAAAGAGAGTTCCCTGAGGCAGTCACTCAATTTGATCAAGTCCACAAAGGGTTAATGAACGAAAAGTCGGCTAAGAACAGTTGGTTTATGGATTCAATGTAACTGCTGTCACTCTGGGACAAGTGGGCTGTCACGCTCAGGAACTCCTGGGAAAAATACCTGCAGTCATTGGGCCCCCTGTGATAGGTAGATAGAGAGAGCGAATGAAGACTGGGTTGGCCTGGTGCTTGATGGGAAATAGTACAGTAATGCAGTGAACTAAGGAAGTTTGTTCCCTCTGTATTTAAATGTTCATAAATGTTCTGGTGTGAATTACCAATTTATGAATGGTCTGTACTGTGTTGCATTGTCTATGCTTACTAGGCCCTGACACACAATTTTTCTTGATTGTGTGTTTTTATTGGTGTGAATATTTCTCAGACGTGATGTGCGTGACCTCTCTCTCTCGCATGCATGAGCAACGCTAATTGAGCGGGACTGAATGATTGGTGTTGTTAAGACGATGGGAGACGATGGGACAGTTCAACCAATTTGATGACAACTTGACTGAGTCACGTCTTTAAAATGGACGCAAGAAGATGGTTGGTTGTTTGGCTGGCTGGCTAAATTTGTAAGGAGTCCTTGAGATGTGAGAAGCTGCTGCGATCTGTTAATTTTAATTGGTTTTATTGTCTTTGCTGCTAAGTAACACGTTGCTGTATGTAAGTGGTGGTCCTGCATTTTTATATAACTGGCTGCATTGCTTCCCCCAACTCATGTTCTTCCTTTCTGTGAGAGCTGGTATTGTATTTTAAAACCTTGTATTAAGAAATGTTAATGTTTATTGGCAGAAAATAGCAGGTCTGTTGTCTGCGATATTACCTACAGCAGCAGTTCTATTCATTGGCATGGTGATTGTTGACACTGCTTCACTGTAGTGGGTGAGAGCACATAATTTGCTTTATCGTGCGTGTGTTTTTGTGTGGTGTGGTGTTTGCATGTTACTATAAGGGTTTCGCTATTGTGGGTGGCTGGAAAAGTGCTGTACCATGGCACTGGGATTTGGATTTCTTTTCTTTGTATTTGTTTGTATGCCCTTGTGTGTGTTTGTGAGGCTTGAACTCATAAATATTTCACATGGATCCTTCTTCATGTGGTAGCGATCGTGCTGACATGCTGTAGATCTAAAATTCCTGAAGCTTTCTTTAATTAACCAGTTGCAAGATGTACTTGACTTTTAATTCTTCAGAGGCAAAATGTTACAGAGCAAATAAGGTTACATTTTGACTGGATCCTGCAAAGTACACATCTGTATGGTAAAGTGAGCAACATAATGTAATAACTGAAAGAGTCTAGATAGCTACTTAGCTAGCCAGCAAGCTAATGTTACATCTAAAGCTGACAGCTAAACCACAGTGATGTTTGCTACTACTACTAGATAGCTAGTTAGCTAGCCAGACAGACATCCAACTTCTAGCTTCATCCAACTTCATTCCAAATTCAAACAACATCCAGCTTCTTCTCACACGCTAAGAACACTTCTCAAAAAATCTGCTCTCTGTATTTGTCACCCTTGTCTTGTTGCTCCTCTTCAGGTTTACACTTCAGGGGTCCTGATGAGCACATTTTTAAACTGATAGTAAAAACCGGCTATCAAAATATGCAACGTGATAAACACAGTAAAGGGTAGCTGGCCCATTCCAGAATTGCGGGTACATTTCAAATATAGAAAGAAAACAAAAAATCGTCAACTCTGTTATCGTTAAACTATTTAAACCATTAACAGAGTTCACGGTAACAGAGTTGACATTTTCCACCATTTTGTGCCTTAACTCCATGTGCTAACCTCACACCAGATACCACATGGCATGTGCAAAAACAGAATTTCATGGATTTTCATCATATTATCGTTTTTTAAAAATTGAATGAGAGATTCACTGGAATATCACAATAACAGAGTTGACAAATAATTAAACTACTGTTGGTGTATCCTCAACATTTTGTACAAAATAATGAGGGAATAAGCATGACATACCTCACTGCCTTCCCGATGTTTCCCCCCAGGGGAAGAGACATCACTGGGTGCAGTTCACATGCTTTTTATTAGAACTCTTTGCAGATTTTTAAGCGGTTTTATAATAGAGGTAACAGAGTTGACCAGAACATTGGGACAGACATAAAATATATTTTTTATTACTGAAATTATATATTATACAGAAAATAGATATTCTATGCAATTGATTTTATAACTGTTAATAGAGTAAGCACAAAAAACTGAAAATTAGACTTAATTATTTCATGTTAATTCAAGTTGAATGTATGAATCAGGAGCCGAAGACAGTCAATAATGTGTGGAGTGGGAGTCATTTAGTTAATATTTTATGTATAAATTGTGCCTAAAATATACATCAAGCATTATTATTAGTGAAAGTTTAATATAATTAGTATTATTATTCAAAACTGATTCAATCAAGATTTTTTTTTGGAAAAATAACAAAAGGTTTATCTGGGAGACGCGAAATGTACCCGCAATTCTAGAATGTACCAGCTAACTACTTCTCAGACCAATACTACTGAGTTAATGTTAGTTTTATAGAAGAATTGGCATTGCGCTGTCATGCATAGCATTTGATTTGCCAACGAGACTGAACAGAGACATCCAACAGGAAATTTCATAACTGTAAAGTGAGAGACTTGGCCGCAGACTTGGCCTACAGCCTACAAAACAAGTTAAACGCTGCCATCTGGCCACTTGCATCCTTATGCTGCTGGTGACTTCAGGCAACTTCCAGCAATGAAACCATAAAAGGAGCTCTCTGGTTGTATTCAGGGGGATGGAATGGGCTTTTGCCTACGTTTTTTTTTTTTTTAATCTTAACCCCTTTTTCTTTTTAATCAGTCTCTTTCTGTTACTTTAAAATTTTGTGTCTGTCTCTTGGGTTACACTGCTCCACATAACCGGGGTTGGGGAGTAACGGAATACATGTAACAGCGTTACGTATTTAAAATACAAAATATGAGTAACTGTATTCCGTTACAGTTACAATTTAAATTCATGGTAATCAAATTACAGTTACATTTTAAAAATATTTAGATTACTGAATTACATTGGATTTTTTCATTTAATTTCTTTTTTTTTAATTTACAGTTTTTTTCAATTGCTAACAAGCATCAGTCAATACTGAAACCACCTTTTCAAAACTCTTCATAGAGTCTGCATTACCAACATGCATCTTGGCCAAACAGTTAATCTCACCTCCAAAACTCACTCAAACCACCAAAACACTTCATACATTGACTTTAACACTGGCAACAATTCTCACTCAGAAAGCATACATTGTCATTCGTAACACACTGACCTAAAAAACACTAACAACAGTGAGCATTACATAAATGATGAACTTTTATCTTTGAAGTCAGTATTTCATTATAGAATAAGAATAACACCTTTTCACTTTATTGACTGTATTAAAGTATATGTAACAAGAATGAATCGGAAATGCAGCAATTTGCTTCAATATCCTTTATTTTTTCTATATCTTTGCATATAGTAATTTACTTGTGAAAAATAAAAAGTTGAAACAAAAAACAAATTCCTGAAATTCCAGGGCTGCAATAATAATTACAAAAAAAAAACATCACCAACATGTTTAATATAATCACTCATACTGTACAGTACTGTGAGGGTTCTAGTCCTCCCTCTCTCTGGCATTTGGCCACAAGTTCTCATCAACATCGCCTCTTATGTCTTCTCTGGTGATGTATCTTGGAAAGTATCTTCTGGAATGTCTAATCCAACCCTGGCAGTCTTCAGGAGAAGTGTCTCCACACCCCGCATTCATGGCATCCAGTAAGGACATCTGGTCATGTGGATGGTGGTCATAAACCTTCCACCTCCATGCAGAGAAAAACTCTTTAGGAAGGTTTAGGAAGGTTTAGGAAGGGGGAGTATGGAGGCAGGAATAGTACTGACATCCTGGGATGTGCAGCAAACCAGTCTGTAACTGCAGCAGAGTGGTGGAATGTCACATTATCCCACACAACAACGAAGGTAGGGGAGTTTCTTACCCCTCAACTTCTCTCCTCCACTGGCACAAGTCAATTATGCAGGTCATCCAGAAAAGAAATGAGCCTCTCTGTATTGTAGGGGCCAATGAGCGGATTGTGTAACAGCAAACCACCATTGGACAGTGCTGCACACATTGTGATGTTAGCTTCTCTCTGGCCTGCTGGGACATCCACGGTTGCTCTCTGTTGAATCACATTTCTTCCCCTGCAGCGTGTTGTTGCCAGGTTGGGTAGGCTTTCAGCTGAAATTGCAATCAGCTGTGTTTGGAATGATTATTTCATTTTATTGTAAATATTCTGCTAAGATTTTCTATATATTTCAATATGGTTACTGCAGAAATGCACAAAATTTGCCATCATTCTGTTTTGAATGTGTTTTTAACAGTTTTGAAAACTGTGTGTTAGCATTAGAAAAATGTGCTGCAAATATATATTGTTTTGCAGGTGGTGGAGAATGAGTGAGAAAGGAGTTCATGGATTTTGGAAAATGTGGTCATTGAATGCATTTTGTGTGAAAGCAATGAAAAATGATTTAGTTTGGTCCACACAGACTTCTGTTTCGCTGACTGTGTGAAGAGTTTTGACAATGTGACTTCAGTTTTGAACAATGCATGTTAGTAATCGAAAAAAACTGTAATGTTTATTCAGTTGGAAAATCTATCCAATGATAGGGTGTATCTCCCATATGCCCCTCATGGAAAAAAGGAAGAAAAAAGCGTGCAGCCTGCCTGACTTACGAGACAGTAGAATAGAGTGAGACAGAAAGCAACCAGCGCAATGTGTGTTTGCCAGCAACCAAACTGCTATCCGCTTCAAAAGAGACAACCTCTAACCTGATGAAGCGTCTTGAAGTAAGTTCTCTTTTTCATTATTTAAGCTAATATTTAAGCTATTATTTAAGCTAACTAGCTATCTTACATAGTTTGGCTGCACTGGATTAGCTAAGTATTCAGCTAGCTAGTAGGCTAGCAGGTATAGTATTAAAGCTAACTAGCTAACGAGTAGATGCAGTGGCAAAACAAGTGAAATTTCACATGTTCAAAACAGATTACTCCAACAATTTTACACTATGCATATTATAGCTACATTAAATTGTTAAGATACTCCTTTCCCAGGTAGCCAAAATGGTTTGGCCCAATAATGGCCCAAATCCGGCAGGCCAGAAGAAATAACTCGGCCTAAGTCCGGTTGCCAGACTCTTCAAATCCGGTTTGAATGACGCCCCAGAATCGGCCCAAATACACTGGTCCGGGTCCGGCTGCCGAAACTGAACCAGCATTGCCAGCATAGGGCTGCAATCACCCCAACAAAACTGCCAGAATTGGCCCATACAAACTGGCCCAACTCTGGGAGGCCGGCTTTGCCAGAACTGGCCCATATGCAAGCCAGTTGACAGCCTGTAAAAAGTAATGACTGACCCAGTATTCTGCCAGAGCTACCCCAATATCTGCCTATGACTGACCTTGTATATTGCCAGAACTAGGAAATGTTTGATTAGTAATACAAAACCACATATATTTAATAAAAACAAGAAGGGCCCTTCACTTTACCAATGCAATATTAACTTGTTTGTTAAATTGAGTATATTACTTAATGTAACACAGAATTTAAAACATTTTTTGTGTTCAGCACAACACAAACTCTAGCTGTAATGATTTGCTTTTGATATTTAGAGTGAACACAAATTATTCATTTTATTGAACATGAAAAACAGTTTTTAAATTTCAAACTACCAAAATGTGAAGTGCACAATGTATGTTTTATTCATTAAAGATCCCCTCCAGCCCTGATTTATGATATATAAAAATACTGTTTTGAATGATTTGTCTAATGTTTTTTCCACAAAAAAGTTCAATTACTCACATATTTCTTAAAATTACATCTATTCCTTGTCCCTCATTGAAAAATCCAGAATCTATGAATATGCAAATATTTTTTATTTCAAAAGTTTAACTGCTGGATGCAATGTCTCCTACTTCACTGAAAAGTCCATTCTCAGTGTATGTGACCTGGAAGCTTCAAGTTTCCACATATCACTAAGCAGATGAATGTAAAAACAGCCTTCTAGTGTCAAACTCTGCACATACTGTACATCATTCTAGACAGTGAAGCTCAAACATCCAAGTGAAGTAACAATAACTGATCTTTTTTTCGTGGCATTCCCTCCCCATCCCTGTATTACCCCATGCCTACCCCCATAACACCCATACATGTGCTACTTTTTTCAGTTAAAAATGACACCATGAACATCTGTTATAAGAATTTATTTTAACAAACAATCCAGTTAACAACTAACAACATAACTAAAAAATGCCCATGAATGAATCTTACGGCACCCTCCTCAAGCAGGCTGCTGTGAACCTTGAGTGTACCCTAAAAGATGGATAGACAGAGAGAGAAAAGGTCGGGAGGGCAGATAAAGAAACACTGTTAGTTACACAGTCAGATAGGTAGATAGACAGACATTTTCAGTACATCGGATTTTCGGTCCACGGGAAAATTCAACTGCCTGAGATAAAATGGAGGGTGCGTCCCAATACTCGAAAAACGTCTCCTCCCTCCAATGTCCAATATTAGCCTTTGGCAAATGTGATCAGGTTGATACATCACTGTTTATGAATTAAAGTCACTGTTAGCCTATAACTGTTGTCAACGTTATCATGCTTCATTATTAGCTAGCTAGCTATCAATACCAGTTTACCTGGTAAATCAGCAGAGATGAACTAGCTAACCAGGCAGCTAGCAGTAGCAGATACAATATTGTCTTGCCTAGCTAGCTAACTAGTGAAACTACCTAGCTAGCTGATACATTTCGTATTGATAACAAGTTAATGCATATTACAATTTCAGAAACTTTTATTTTATTGGGACGCACTCGGAGAAGCTATAGCAGTGTCCAGCTTTCCGAGCTATATCACTATGACCCTGCTCTGCCACTGTACAGAGATAGCAAAAGAAACGCCGCTTGGAAGAAAGTAGCCGGAATTGTCGGTGTTTCTGGTGTGTAAATAAAAATATGTGCAAATATAACGTACAGTAATATAATGTAGCCTACAGTAATGTACAGTAACAAGGTTATCCACATGGCATGAATATTTGACCAATCTTATGTAGCAAGGCTACGTTATCCACCCAGCATAATTTATAACTACAACAGTAAGCCTAATCAGAAACCTAACGTAACTCAAGAGGCGGATGAGCCGACACGCCTATAACTGGCGGATAATAGCAGGCGGCAGCGGTGTAGCTTACTCCAAAATTAAGAAGTGCTAGTGTTTTGATTAGAACACGATCGCTTTTGTAGAATATCACCAAAATGCCTTTCCAACTACTGCACGTAAAAAGGAAAAAAGGCGCGGCAAGAAAAAAAAAAAGTTGCATCGGAGCGGCTGCTGAATTTCACTGTAGAAAGCTTGCAAAAAATAAAGACATTCTAAAGTTCCACAAACGTTTTGTGTTTAAACTATAACTATTTATACTGCCTTTGATTTCGGGATGGGGTGTATTAAGTCCAGTGCAATAATATGTCAACTAGGTTCATTTGTACTAAACTCAGATGATTTTTAAAATTTATTTTATTTTTTTTTTTAGCCGTGGCGCATTATACTGAGCCACAGCCAGTATGTAGAGCCACAGCATATTGCCTTGTTAAATAACATTACCACTGCATTTATCAAACAAAACCACAGCTCCTGCATATAAACGATGGAGCTTGGAAAATGCCACCTGAATTATTAGAGACTGTTAAATTGTTTGAATTAAATATTAATTAATATTAATTAATCTTTTAAAAACAGAGAAAGGAAATACAGATTGATCTCGCAACGCGTGTAATCACCAGTAAACACAATATAATTTGGACTAAAAATAAATACTTCGGATAATTGGATATTTTATTTAAAGCTCACAGTTTAACAACAGTATTCTCTTTAACATGAACATTAGACTACTGAACCTCACATATTGCAAAAATAAAAACTTCAACAAAGTTCAACTTCCACTGTTAACACATCCCTAGTATTAATTTCACATAAACCTCCATGTGACGGAGAAAGAATTCTCCGCACAAACGGGCGCATCCGCTTCGCTATGAGGAAGCGGGGGAGTGCGGCAATACATGTATTTGCGATACAATCATACACGGACTCAGTTTAAATTGCATCCGTTTATTTCTTCGGCTAGCGAGTTGTGTTCAGTCCTGTAAAAGGAAAGAAGATTGTTACAACAGTATATAGGATTGTTACAATGTATGTTTGGATTGTTTGTTTGTTGTTTGGATTTGCTAAAACTTTAAGGTAGCGAACACGAGCGTTTGTTTTTCGGGTGTACACGAAAACAAGCGATCGGGTTTGCCAATTTAACAGACAGCAATTATGATTGTTACTTTAAAACAAAATGTGATAATTGCAATTAAGTTTGAAATGACTCACCTGTGGGTTAGAGCTGCCACCGGGAACAGGCAAAAGGAGTGCGTACACGGATCATGGGAATTATATAGGCCTAGTATTATGGGTAGCTTAGTTCCCATCTGGTGAAACGTGAAAGGGGGAGATTGTGCTGCCAATGTCAATTTTATGCAGCAACATGTTTATTTGAAACAAAACTTGTGGGATTATCAATGGAATGTATGTATTTCAATATGGGATGAATTACTGTCATAATTTTGTGCTTAATTGTGCATAATTGATTTTAATATTTTGACCTAGGTAATGGGTTAGTCCAGGGCGGGGCTCACACTATTTAGGCACCCAAGTTCTGTCGGGGGGGCAGCAACCACTTAGCAACACTTTGGCAACCACCCAGCAACGCCCTAGCAACGCCCAGCGACCATATTGTTTACCCTAGCAACCACTTAGCAACACCCTGGCAACCGCCCAGCAACACCCTAGCAACCAAATCATATACCTTAGTAACCATCTAGCAACACCCTAGTAACCACCTAGCAACACCATAGCAACCACCTTATATACCTTAGCAGCCACCTGGCAACAGCCTAGCAACCACCTAGTAACGCCCTGGCAACCAGATAGCGACAGCCTGGTAACAACTTAGCCACATCCTAGCGATCGTCTCATATACGTTACCATGTTTTCGCTGCCTGGTTGCAAGCACACTCTGCATTTTCTTCAGGAAATGCACTTTTCTAGTTGTAAATAGTTATTTCTGTTTGTTTGTTTGTTGTATAGCACAATTAAATGTCTTGTCTTCGTTCACCCCAATCTCTGTTGTCGTCACCTGTTTGCCACTCGCTGTCCCGTCACACTCCACTGTTAACACATCGATTAATTTCACATAAACTTAACTTCCACTGTTAACACATCCCTGGTATTAATTTCACGTTTGGACTCATTCAGGCTCTGCAGCTGGCCTACGTGTTCTTATTTAAAAAGATGAGCCGGTCTACATGCTCGGGTGAGAGCCGAGTGCGCAGTGTATTCACAACTAGACCTGCGGTGGAAAAAACGTGTTCCACTGGGACACAGAGGTCTCAGGAACGGACAAGTACCACTGAGCAAGGATGCTCAGCTTTCTGTACCTTTTCTCATTTACCTGCCACCACAGTAACAGATCCTGACTTAGGGTGATGCATGGCTCACTGAGGTAGCTCTCGATTTCGTCTTGTTGCGAACAAACATCACTGGTGCTGTAATCCTTTCCAAATACAGTGCGGAGAGCTGTTGCTGCCCCAGATTGAAAGTCTCCATGTTCAACGTCGCCGTGTTTGGCAGCACCTACGCTGTCTGGAAGGGTGTCACAAAGCTGTTTCAGTTTCTCCTTTACTCTGTGTCGAAGCTCTGGCTCAAGAAACTTAAGATGTTTGTGCCTTGGGTCTAATGCTGAGGTGACCAGAGATAGGGCCACTTTCTCAGCAACTTGCGGGTCAGCTGCGAATATGCGCCGTTTCAGAGACTCTGCCACAGCTGTTTTGAAATCAGACACTCTCTGAGACTCTCCACTCTGCATTTAGGTGACTGGTGATGAGGCTATTTGTGATCGGATACACCATTGAAATGCACACGTGTCTCACTGCACATTGCAGTTGTGGCACACTTCAAAGACTGGAGCACTGGAGTCAAATATTCAACAGTTTGCCCGTGCTCATCTGTCAGCTCAAGCGTCCTTGCATCTGACAGTTTTGTGACATTACGATCTGAGAGAGTATGACACAGCCCTCCTCTGTTCGAGGAGACGTTCAAACGTGTCACAGACCGAATTCCAGCGCATACGACAACACTGAATCAATTTGTGTTCGGGTAGGTTTTGCTGTTTTTGTTTTTGCTTGAGCGACATTGTGGCTACTGTGCTGTGGTGAAAATGTGCAACCAATCTGCTGCTTGCAGCCATCACACGGCTCAAGCTAGCAACTTTGAAACAAGTTAATTGCAAGCTGAAGGGTGTGGGCAAAGCAAGGCACTGATTCCCATAGACCTTGATTCGCCAGAACCATATTACTGGCATTATCATGAACACATGCTAACACTTTCTCAGACGTCGACAGCCACTTTTCTGTTGCACCCTTTAGATAGTTGGCTATGTACACAGCTGTGTGTCTTTCATTGAAACTGTGCGTTTCTAATAGGCTACTGCACTGTGAATTTTCCATTCACTGATGTAGTGGCATGTAAGCGTTACATAGGAATCAGTAGTTAGCGAGGTCCACGAGTCAGTAGTGACAGCAACCCTTTCTGGCTTCGATAGGATGTCTTTAAGTAAAGAAGAATTCCTTTCGTATAGAGCGTCTGTTCTTGTGGTGATTGCCTTGCGAGAAGGCACGTCATACTGGGGCTCAAGGTAATTCATTAATTCTCTAAATCCTTCCCCCTCAACAAAAGTCAGAGGCAGCAAATCTTTGGCTAACATTTCGGCTGTTAGCTGTGTTGTTCTCTCAACTCTGCTAGCATTGCATGTACATCTGACTGTAGTAAAAGACGTTATTTGTGTCTGGCTAGCGTCTTTGTTTTCGCTTGACATTTTGTGTTTAAATGCAAGGTGATGGCGCATTGTACTTGTAGTAGAGTTATATGACAGCTTTGCGCTGCATAACACTGCACACTTTTGTTCAATTTTATCAAAGTGTTTCCACACATCACTGCGCGTTTTCGAAGCCACTGTTAGCTAGCGCTACAGCTTTGGCCTAGAAGGGGCTCCTGCTCCACAGTCTCTGAAATGATTGTCGTGTGCTCAGTCTCAGTGGACCGTAGGTTCCCGCCCCCAATGCCACTGTAACCAATCACAAAATTTTAAATGTTTTTTTAATTATTTTTTTTTTTTTTTATACGGCTCCATTTCTGGAAGGATTTATGTTGTGTTGTGTTGTTTGGTGCAGGACTTCGGTCGATGTAAAATGTATTTCATGAAGTTTCAAGAATAAAATTCAATAATAAAATTTGATAAACGTTCATTCACGCATTTGTTGTGTTGTCATGATCGATCCTTGCTGTCACTTGCGAGTACTCGATACTCGAGTACTTGTGCCCATCCCTAATATGGACCTTTAGTTGATTTAAATGTTAATAGATTGAATATTTTCCCAAACTTCAACTGGCCTTTGATATTCTCAAAGAAGATGAAACTATTGATTAATAATAAATAGTTTTTTAAAAAAAATCAACAAGAAAAACCAGCCCGAGAACACAGCCACAGCCAGGCTGCTGGAAAAAATGGTGAGTGTCCCTCTCCAGCCACACACCTGTATTTAGCTAGCCTTAATTAGGCAGATGGGGACACTAAACCATGTGCTGGTTCACAAAATGGTTCAAGACAAACAAGTAGACAATTGCAAATAGGCAATGAATAATTAACCTGTTGTTAAATTGTGTTCCCCCGTGACAGTAGTGCCCTCTTGGGTTTTAACAGCTTCTATAAATATCATCTGTTTCCTTCTTAATGCCATGGGATTATCTAAGATGTTCTTGGTGACTCATCTGGGTTAAAGCCTACTTGGATTTTTGCATTTCAATAGGACTCTTCAGAGTATTTGTCATTTGATAAATACAGTATTGTCACAAGCGTTGGCAGATATTACTTAATTATTTATAAACTAGTAATTAAATAGTTGTCTTATTTATAGCCATAAAGGTTCTAAGCAGGCAGCCTTAATTAATACCACAGTGAATTTCCACTGGACATTAACATTTACTTGCTCAGCAGACTTGCCATAGACACACATTTCAGTGAACACTCTTGGAAAACCATACATTTTAAAACTTCCCATAAAATATCCACCCAGCCTTTTTAATTTTCATGGCAAGTCACATGTCAAAATTAATTTCAATGATGCAATCAATATACACTCTACCACTTCACAGTTGGCATATCAAGCACAATGACTTATACAAATCTGGTTCTTGTTTTCCATAATTTTGTATTCACAATACATACTGTATAACCACCTGAAGTAATGCTAGTGAATTAGAAACATTTCATTACATACACTTCACATAACAGATTTGAATTTAATCTTAATAATAAATCCAATGTCTACTATCTTTTGCCATTTCATACATTTCAGTACACTCACATCACAACAGGAGTCTTCATATTTGGACATTCTAGCTAGTGGAGATTGGGTAAGCAGGCTGGAGTGCTGGTCAGGCTCCGACAGCTGGGTTTCCGGACTCCACTGTCTAGCACCCACCTGGTGAATCTCCCCGTATAACAAGATGAAGAAGATGTTACTCCTCAACGGATCCAACAAGGATTTCTCTCGTCCCACTGCCCTGTGCTTCACAGAAACCTGTCTTAGTGAATCTACTCGGGACTGTGCAGAGCGTCTACCTTCATTTTCATATACACAGAGCGGATTATGTCGTAGAGCTGTTGGGGAAATCGAGAGGTGGCAGAATCTGCCTCTACATTAATGAAGGTTGGTGTACCGATGTCACAGTGTTAAATAAGTCATGCTGTCCAGACCTGGAAACTTTGTTTATAAACTGAAACCATAATACTGGTCAGTGTTTACATTCCATCACAAGCCTGCGTGAGTGAGGTACAACAGCAACTAGAAAAATGCATTTCCTGAAGAATATGCAGAGTGTGCTTGCAACCAGGCAGCGAAAACATGGTAACGTATATGAGACGATCGTTAGGATGTGGCTAAGTGGTTGCTAGGCTGTTGCTAGGTGGTTGCTAAGGTATATAAGGTGGTTGCTAGGGTGTTGCTAGGTGGTTACTAAGGCGTTGCTAGATGGTTACTAAGGTATACGATTTGATTGCTAGTGCGTTGTTGGGTGGTTGCTAGGGTGTTGCTAAGTGGTTGCTAGGGGGTTGCTAGGGTAAACAATATGGTCGCTGGGGCATTGCTAGGGCGTTGCTGGGCGGTTGCCAGGGAGTTGCTAAGTGGTTGCTAGGGTAAACAATATGGTCGCTGGGCGTTGCTAGGGTGTTGCTAGGTAGTTGCTAGGGTGTTAGTACGTGGTTGCTAGTCTGTTGCTAGGGTAAACAACATGGTTGCTAGGAACACACCCACCTTTGGCGAGTTTTGGGTCACATGACCCAAAGCAGCATATCAGGTCCTGTGGCTATTGGTCAAATGGTGACTGACTGGTAAGACTTTGAAAAATGAATTGAAGTCAATGGCAGGATGGAGGGATGAATAAATGAGTAAAAAAAACTGATTAAAAAATGACAAAAAGATGAGTGTGGGTCAAAATGGTCTTGGATGAGTGTTGGGTGATTTGTCCCGAGGCAACATGTGAGGTATGGTGGCTCTGGGGTTAAAAGTGAGCGAGTGGGAAGGCCATGAAGGGTGAGGGGGGTGATTTTGAAAATGAATGGGAGTCTATGGGAAAAAAGGGATGAAAAAACGACAAAAACCGGAGAACGAGTGCGGGTACGGCTTAGCTGTATACAAGCAACCCGATCGGGGTCAGACCAGATGGGTTACAGTTGGTTTGGGGTGGATATCTCGAAAACTGTGGGAGGAGAAGCGTCCCCAAATTTGGTGGAATAAGAAGAAGAAGAAAAAGAATAAAACTAAAGAATAACAATAGTCTGCTTGCAATGCGAAGCATTGGTGGGGTGGATATTTCGAAAACATATTGCAAGCACACTAATAAAACTAAAGAATAACAATAGTCTGCTTGCAATGCGAAGCATTGGTGGGGTGGATATTTCGAAAACACATTGCAAGCACACTAATAAAACTAAAGAATAACAATAGTCTGCTTGCAATGCGAAGCATTGGTGGGGTGGATATTTCGAAAACTGTGGGAGGAGAAGCGTCCCCAAATTTGGTGGAATAAGAAGAAAAAGAATAAAACTATCAGATAACAATAGTTTGCTTGCACTGCTTCGCATTGCATGCACACTAACTATCGGATAACAATAGTTTGCTTGCACTGCATCGCATTGTAAGCACACTAATTAGCCGGCCAGATAATCAGTGTGGAGCAAAAACACCTGGACTCTGTTCTTATTGCTTTGGGGCATTTTAACATAGCAAATCCTACAGGCAGAAACTAAAAAATGTTAAACCTCTAGTGCACATGGGGAAAAAAGGACCAGGAGGCCATGAACGGCCTGCTTTGATTGCACTGATTGGAGCAACTTTGAACCAGCAGGCACTGATCTGGACGAGCATACTGACACTGTGACATCATACATCACTTACTGCGAGGACATCTGCATCCCCAAAAGGACTCACATCAGATACAACAATGACAAACCTTGGCTCACCACCAAGCTCAAACAGCTTTGTCGGTCCAAGGAAGAGGCCTACAGGAGTGGTGACAGGGCCCTGTACAACCAGGCGAAGAACACACTGACAGAGGAAATCAGGGCAGTCAAAAGGGTTTACTCTGAAAAGCTAGAAAATAGGTTTTCAGCCAATGACCCAGCATCAGTATGGAAAGACCTACAGGACGTCATCCCCCGGCACCATGGAGAATTGTCAGCTGGCTGAAGAACTAAGTGTGTTCTACTGCTGGATCGAAGAGACAATGGCCACACCCCTCACCCACTCCAATTCACACCTGGCACCAACAAATATAGCCCCCCACCAGCCCCACCTGCACCAAGTCTCATCCTGCCCATACAACAATACTCCCTTCACCCCCTGCCCTCCAGACTACACTGAGAATCTGCGAAAAGGGCATTCGCAGACTCTTTTGGCAACAAAGGGTCAGGAAAGCACCAGGCCCAGATATAGTTTCACACTCCTTGTCTGAATGTCTGTGCTGATCTACTGGCTCCTGTCTTCACAAGATCTTCAACAGGTAATTGGAGCTATGTGAAGTTCCCTCCTGCTTCAAATGCTTCATAGTTATACCAGTCCCCAAAAAACCTTGTATCACAGGACTTAACGACTACAGACCTGTTGCACTCACCTGTGCAGTCATGGAGTCCTTTGAGAGTTTGGTGCTGGCCCACTTGACGGAGATTACAGACCCCCTGCTAGACCCCCTACAGTTTGTGTACTGGGCCAACGGGTCTGTAGATGACACAGTCAACATGGGTTTACACCACATCCTCCAACATCTAGACTGCCCAGAGACCTATGCAAGGATCTTGTTTGTAGACTTCAGCTCGGCATTTAACATCATCAAACCAGAACTACTCCACTCCAAACTTTCCCAACTCACTCTGCCTGCCCCCACCTGTCAATGGATTTCCAACTTCCTCACAGACAGGACGCAACAGGTGAGGCTGGGGAAACTCACATCCACTACCCGGACAATCAGCACTGGTGCCCCACAGCGTTATGTGCTGTCCCACTGCTCTTCTCTCTGTAAACAAATGACTGCACCTCCAAGGAACCCTCTTGAAGAAACTCTTGAAGTTTTCAGATGACACAACAGTCATTAGTCTCATCTGAGACAGTGATAAGTCTGCATACACACAGGAGGTTGAACAGCTGGCCCTCTGGTGCAGCCACAACAACTTACAGCTGAACATGCTCAAAACAATGGAGATGATGGTGGACTTCAGGAAGAATTCCACACCCCTGACCCCCCTCACCATACTAGGCAGCACTGTCTCGACTGTGGAGACCTTCAGGTTTCTGGGAACTACAATCTCTAAAGATGTGAAGTGGATACCAACACCGGAGACATTGCAAAAAATCCCAGCAGAGTATATACTTCCTACACCAGCTGAAGAAGTTCAACCTGTCACAGGAATTGCTGTTAAAGTTCTACACAGCAATCATCAAGTCTATCCTCACCACCTCTATAACAGTCTGGTTTGGCTCTGCCACCAAACAAGACATCAGCAAACACACATTGCACCATCAGGACTGCAGAAAAGACCATTGGAGTTGACCTGCCCACACTCTGAGATCTTTTCAATACCAGGGCCAGGAAATGGGAAGGCAAAATCATTGCTGACCCCTCACATCCTGGCCACCTCATATTTGAACTCCTTCCCTCCGACAGACGCTTCAGATCACTACCCTTCAAAACAAGCCAACACTGGATTAGCTTCTTCCCACACGCTATCACACTCTTGAACTGTTAGACTAGCAACTCACAGTGCAATAGTTGTACAACTGGAGTTGTAAATATCCATAGCCTGCACTCAGGTACACTTCAACTTATTGTGCAGTACCTGCTAACTTATTGTATAGTATCTGTTCATATGTATTTTTTATATACCTCATTTATTCCATCCTTACGCCATTCCATGCATGTGTCCTGCATACTTTTGTTGTTTGTTGTACCACTACTGTTGGATGGTATTTGTTGTTGTCACTTTGATAATCATTGTATGAATGCACAATGAGAGACTTTGGAACCCCAGTCAAATTCCTTTTATGTGTAAAAGCATACTTGGCCAATAAAGTCTGTTTCTGAATTCTGATTCTGATATTCCACTCTTGGGTATGGCTTGAATATATTCAAAAAGATACACCCTGACTGAAGCCTAGTGCTGGAGGTGAAGCAGCTACAGCTAAAGCCTACCTCCAGCAGTCAGAGCCTATATGTACTATACCTACAATGCTGCTGCTGCTGCTGCTATAATATAATTGTGGAAAAGTCTCTAGCTAGTGGGGAGGGTTGTCACTCTGACACCAATATTCTCGCAGCTAGCGCGAGATCATGACATTAGAGCGAGAGTGAGGAAACCCGTCAGTTTAACTAAGCCATTAACGCTGCAGTTTGTGTTGTGTGCGTGCAGCTAATCGTAAATTGTGTTTTATCCTTATTATCGGGTGCTAATACTGTTTAGTCAGGGAATTACGAACCGGTATTTCCATGTTCCAATACATTGATTGCAGTTCGTATGCAGTGCTTACTAATGTGTTTGCCAGTACAATGCAATTTAATTTGCTGTGACGCACCTTTAGTTTCCATTCCGGAATTTCGCGGTGCACTCACTATTTTCTTGTTTATATGATTGTTTGTTGCATAGCTGCTGTTGCTATAGTTATATTCGCTTGCGGTAGGATTTGTAATTACATTCGAGTACTCTGTACCTATTAAACATTCGGATATTATGAATCCGTTCACTCGTGTTGAGATTAAGAATACTATGTTGCTAAGGTGTAACCTTTAGTGGGCAGTAAAGAATTTACCCTAAACTGTATAGTTATATTACTATTATTGGTTGTATTGAGATTGTGATTTCAGTTTCTTATATATTGTGGTTACCGTTTTCTAGAAGCATATAACATAAAATTGATACTGGAGTGTCGGCATTGATTAATAAATCTTCTGAACATCCTTGACGACTCATCTCTAACCGGATGCCTGTGGCGATTCACCCTACCCAGAACCAGAAGGCTCCCTTTAATTCAAATTAGTTTACAATAATATAATATAATATAATATAATATAAATAGCCCTAGCAGTAAAACCACTTTGTTTGGAGATTACAGTGGATACTAAAGCCATGAAAGTCCTTTAAGGGTCACCGTAACTTGGTCTTTTTGTCCTTAGATTTATATCTGTCTCTTTGTTCCTATTTTGCTTTCATGATAGATATAGGCAGATACACACCATGACAGACTTGTGTATTTTATAGAAATTATTCACTGTTAGTGCTGCCAGTAATAAAAAGCAGAGACAGAGTCACAGATGTGTGTGAAGTATACCATGGTGTCAGTACAAAACACTACACCCTTACTTAGCTGTTTGCTTACATCTGGTTGGTTCAGTTTAAAAAGTAGTGTTTTGTAACTTATTAGTCCTCTCTTTTTCCCTCATTTTTCATCATGTACATCCATAATTAAATCTGCAGAGATGTGTGCATTTTTTTTTTTTTTTACTTCTGCAGCATGAACACAATGCAGTGTTACCTGGAGAAGAGCACTGTCTAAAGCTTGTCCACTTTATCAACATTTTGGCTTTGTTGATAATCTCGAAAACAATGTATTAGTCCGGTTGTTTTTGTTACAGTTCTTTTCATCGTGGTTATCTGTATGTTATTTCAATGACTGTGTTATCTGAGTTATTTAAATGTTTTTTGGCAGTTTGAATATCATATGAATGACACACTGTCTCCGATCACAGAAATTAGGGGCTTTGTAATCTTGCATATCCAGCCTGGATTGGAAATTTTGAGCAAATGCTGAACTTGCTTTCAGATGATAGCTCTGGAAACTCTCTGATGGCCGTAAGTCGATCATGAAATGTAAGTCGATCATAAAGAATGTGGTGAATGAGACATACCGTTATGTTGTATATGCTGTATTTTTAATATGTTGTGACTCTGTATGGCTGCTATCTTGGCCAGGTCTCTCTTGTAAAGGAGATTTTTGATCTCAATGGGACTTCCTGGTAAAATAAATAAATAAACTAGGAACAAATATTCTGCCTATTGTCATCCTGCTGTTAGTTGAAAATTCACAAAATAAATTACAAACCAAAGGAGCTCCGTGTGTTTTATATCCATATTATTTCCCGGTATACCGTAAAATGGTTTCTTGAGTGACCATCACATTAAAACCAATTAATTGCACTTCCTCCCACCAACAGAACGAAAGGCCCACGCTCCTCTCATCGTCGTTTTTCCATCATCGCCCCCCAGTGGTGGAAAGAACTCCCCACCCCCCTGAGAACAACTCGTTCGATCCAACCTTTCAGACCTGAGCTGAAGACACACCTCTTCAGACTATACCTGGACTGACACCATTGCCATTTGACCTTGTAAACTCTAAGATTCTTAGCTCGTACTTGTAGCACTCTTACGTTTCTAGGTAGTATAGCAGCACTTTATTGTACCAGTGACTGTATTTGATGTATGTAACCGCAGATCAGATTAGCTGTCTCGCTACACTGACCTGCATAAATGACAACTAAAACAATAAATATGGGCGACAGGGCAAATCGGCAACCCGAGAATCAAATGAAAGATCGATGGATTTTTATAGCAATGTTCAAAACGTCCCTCAAAAGATGAAATCGTTGTTTTCCACATGTTCATAAAAGAACACAACAGCAGTTACTGTCATCAAACGGATAAAGGGTTTAATCGATCAATTAACGAGATAATCTAATTTAACGGGGCATGTTAATTTTGCACAATGCCAGCTGTGAGCGCCTTTTTAAACAGCTTCCATATTAGTTCATATAATTAGAAGGGTCCCTTGTAAATTGTGAACACAATTTATGTGTTTTACGTACAGTATGTAGAATCGAAAACGCCTTTTAATCCACATATGCGAGGATGGGTGTGAGGAGTTACAGTTAATAGTTGAGCCTACGTTTCTGTATGACTTCAAGTTCTCACGAGAAATAATATATGCTGCTGAGAATCCAGTCAGACAGGGATACTTTATGGTAAGCGCTAAATATGTTTCAGAACTGTCGATATACACGATTGCATAAAACGACCCCAGAACGTAACAGGAGTGACAAAACCTCCCCGCCAGTACCACGAGAAGGCAACGGTGTCCGTGTGCTTTAATTGGCACAAAAGCGATCCAATTTAAAACTCACGCTCAGACAACACAGGACTCGCATCGTATTGTGGGGCTACAAATGGGTCTTGTGTGAATGGATAACAAGCAATTTCAAAGTGTATTAAACGTTTTAGCTGCTCTATGTGGGAAATATTACAAGAAAACAATGTGACCGCTTCTGCTACCCGTCCAAAAGGCGACGTTTTGGGCAAATCGAAAGAAAATATAAAACGTCTTCGGAGCTTGCAGGAGTGTAATGCGAACAGAAAGGCAATTCGTCTGTGTGGCGTGTGATTTTCCCGTGCGAAATGATTGTATGGTCGATTATATGGCGGATATTCAGAAGGAGAAAACACAAGTGGAGAGAATTCGGAAGCCCTGAGGAGCTTTGCAGGAGAGATTGAGTCTACAAGGTCCTCATGTTGGATTTATATTCACCCCTCCTTCTGCTTACAGAGCACTTGAAACAGAAGTGTGTCGTAGATAACTTTTTGAGAAAAAGAAACAGAATAGACGGATCAACAAAAATGACCGAAATCGCTCCCCCTCCCGCCGCCGCCCCGGCTCCTGTCCCGGCCAAGGTACCCAAGAAGAAAGCCGCAAGCAAGCCCAAAAAACCAGGTCCCAGCGTGGGAGAATTAATTGTGAAGGCCGTATCCGCTTCCAAAGAGAGGAGCGGAGTGTCCCTCGCCGCCCTGAAGAAAGCTCTGGCGGCTGGTGGCTACGATGTGGAGAAGAACAACTCCCGCGTCAAACTGGCAGTCAAGAGCCTGGTGAACAAAGGAACCCTGTTGCAAACCAAGGGCACGGGCGCCTCTGGCTCTTTTAAGCTAAACAAAAAGCAGGTAAAAGTGGCAAAAAAGAAAAAGCCCGCAAAGAAAGCAGCTGCTAAAGCGAAGAAGCCGGCCGCCAAGAAACCCGCTGCTGCTAAGAAGCCAAAGAAGGTAGTAGCAAAGAAGCCCGCGGCTGTTAAGAAGTCACCCAAGAAGGAGAAAAAAAAAGTGGTGAAGAGCCCTAAGAAAGCCAAGAAACCCGCTGCAGCCAAGAAGGCCCCCAAAGGTCCCAAGAAAGCCAAAGCTAAGGCGGCAAAGCCTAAGGCAGCAAAGCCCAAGGTCACTAAGGCCAAGGCCGTCAAAGCTAAGAAATCGGCGCCGAAAAAGAAGTAAATTTTTGTCTTGTTTAACAAAGGCTCTTTTAAGAGCCCCCAAATGGTCCTTGAAAGCGCAAAGCTTCCCATTTGTTTGTGTTTTTGGCCTGTGTTAGCCAATTATAATTAATAATTATAATTATAATTTTGTAGCTATTACTATAATAGGTAGATACTAAAAACAGCACACGTTGTCTCTTGCTGCACAGCAAGATAGCCCCATATACTCAACCCAGTAACAAGGACGCCTGAAGCTACATTACAGGCCTACACGTTGCACTACCTGCAGAATATCTTAACATACATAAACACAATAGTAAGTATCTTAAGTCTAATCTTACACATAATCGTGTACAAGTACATATAATACAAAAAATTATCGTTACATCCTAATATACTATTGGAACAATAGCGACCAAGGTGTTTAATGTGCACTTACACGTCTACATCGACGTTTTCCACTGTGATATCATTGATCGTCCATTAGCAACATTAATAGTAAAATGCGCCTGTGCAAAAGGCCATTACCGATTTCATTGGATAAAACGTTATCTAAGCTGTAACCAATGAATTTACAGCATATTGCCATCACAAAGGCGTTTGCCGCAACCTTGGGGATGCTTACCAGATTGAGGCAGATTGAGTGTGATAATTGTCGTTGTATCGGAAATACATTCTGTATAGTTAGTTTGTACATCATTATATATTGTTTAATGACGTGCTGTATCTGATTTAATACTTGTTAAATACAGTTTATTTCTAAAATGTCTGGGTTTTTGTAAGAAGCCATAACTAATGAATGTGCTACATTGTTGTCACCTATGCGTTTATAAGTGATGAATGGTCTTTGAACACCAACGCTGCGCTGAGTGTGGAGGCTGTTGTATCGATACATTTCAGTGGCGTGTTGAATTCCCCGCCGGTAACATTGTAAAAGCTGAGCGCCCGCGCAGAAGGCCCTTTCCGATTTGATTGGATGAAATCCCATCGACGCCTTATCCAATGAATGCGTTGCGTGTGGCTATAACCTAGGCTCGCGAGGGTCGTTTGCGTTATTTGACAGTTGTCAAAAGAGCGGAGCAAGGCTAACCATGAGTGGAAGAGGCAAAACCGGCGGCAAAGCTAGGGCAAAGGCCAAGACCCGGTCGTCCAGGGCTGGACTCCAGTTCCCGGTCGGCCGTGTTCACAGACTGCTCCGCAAAGGGAACTACGCCCAGCGCGTCGGCGCAGGTGCCCCGGTCTACTTGGCCGCCGTGCTCGAGTACCTTACGGCTGAGATCCTTGAGCTGGCTGGTAACGCTGCTCGGGACAACAAGAAGACCCGTATCATTCCCCGTCACCTGCAGCTTGCAGTGCGTAACGACGAAGAGCTGAACAAGCTCCTGGGCGGTGTCACTATCGCTCAGGGCGGAGTTCTGCCTAACATCCAGGCTGTGCTGCTGCCCAAGAAGACCGAGAAAGCAGCCAAGGCCAAGTAATTGTCGCAACGACCATCACTGGCCCCAGACCCAAAGGCTCTTTTGAGAGCCACCCACCGATGTCTTAAAAATGTGCAAAACTGGCCTCTACTCGAGTGTGCCTGCGGTCAACGTTAAGCCAGTTGCCACATATTAGTCAACAGAATGTATTTCGATGGCATCACACAGTTTTCATCGGCTGCAAAATAAATGGGGTAGGTGAATGCATACACTCAGTGTACTTGATGATCATCCGGGTTGTTGATCTTGTCTAGTGACCTCTCTCTCGGTCGTGATTAGGCGGAACTGTAGCGGCATTGTTACCAAGCCGACTGAAATGACTCGTTAGCTTGTGAAAGAGCATTTGGCACTGGTTACATTGAGAACAACGGTAAAATGGGATTTTCTATAAACGGAACAAAATGCGTTGTGCTTGTGGAAGGTTTGCGAGAAGATGGGGAAAGAAGGCGGAAGCAGAGAGAGATGTTTGAATTTTAGGCGGCACGATGACGGAACGACTCAATGGCCACAGACAAGGAAGTGAGGTGCGGACCAATGAGAACTCCGTATAAGCTCATCCAATCAGCCTTTGACTGCTACGCCTTATAAACATGTGCTGAGGGCTTGGTTGCTACTTTTCTGTGAAGAAACGTGTGTGCCGTCAAGATGGCTAGAACCAAGCAGACTGCACGTAAATCTACCGGTGGTAAAGCTCCCCGGAAACAGCTCGCCACCAAGGCTGCGCGTAAGAGCGCGCCCGCAACGGGCGGTGTGAAGAAGCCTCACCGCTACAGGCCTGGCACAGTGGCTCTGAGAGAAATCCGCCGTTACCAGAAGTCCACCGAGCTTCTGATTCGCAAACTGCCCTTCCAGCGGCTGGTGAGAGAAATTGCCCAGGATTTCAAGACCGACCTGCGTTTCCAGAGTTCTGCCGTCATGGCTCTGCAGGAAGCCAGCGAAGCCTATCTGGTTGGCCTGTTTGAGGACACCAACCTGTGCGCCATCCACGCCAAGAGGGTGACCATCATGCCCAAGGACATTCAGCTGGCCCGCCGCATCCGAGGCGAGCGCGCTTGAAATGCGCGACTACACTGTCTAACGCCCAATATCCAACGGCTCTTTTAAGAGCCACTTCAGTGTGTCTCAGAAGCGCAGATCTCTCCATGTTGTCATATTCCATGTGGGTCCAGGCGACGTGTATTTGTGTGCTGGTCCTGTGTTTCAAGCATTCTCCAAATAGCAAAGTATTTCCACCCAGTCCGTAGATGCGCTGTGAGCTGAGTGTGATGTGAACGTTTGAGTCCCAGTATTCTCTCGCAGGTGTACGCGCCGTTACGACGTGGCAGACAACACATTGCACAGGCTTCTAGTGGGAGTCACAGCGAGGTTGTTTGTGCAGTATTTGCATTGTTTCATGTTTCAATCTATACTAGAATGTTTAACGTCATAGAACGTTCTACTCAACAGCAGTCTGAATTCTATGTTGTGGATTCTGCACGTTTTTATAAGGAAGGTTTTCTCGTGTTTGAGAGGGAATTATCCTAAAGGCATTTGCTTGCATGGACTAATAGAGCACAGATCACTAAACGACCATGGCGATGCGATGCCAGATTTCATATGTTTGGGTATTGAAATTCGCGTAGGGAATGAATATTGATATTTTGCATAAAATATGATATAAAGAGAAGACCCTGATGAAAAACTGTATTCACTATTGTTGTCACATTTGAACTAAAAACATGCCACACCAAGCAGTAGACAGACTGATTACCACAGTGAATTGCATGGATTTATGATGGTAAGTATTACTCTATGAGACCTGCTTAGCACAGTAAATTCCAGCACAACATTTACCTGGATGTTTTGGGTTTTTAATTTGTTGTTTATTTATTTATTGTTTGAAAACTGTAAATCTCTTTTTCCTCAATACTTGCAGCCATTGTAGACAGTGCCCCAATCTGAAAATCAAAATCCCTGAAGCTGTCTTGTGGGCCCTGCCTTTGATATTGAATTTGTCTGTCAGAAGCTTGTCATGCTGTTGTCATTTGCCCAAGAAGTTAAGTCCCCTTTGTGGGCCACAGTATTTATTTGATTAGATCACTTTTTCATGCTGCACACAGAGAACAAAGGAAAGAGAACCAAAAATGCAATGCAATGGCAAAGAATGTTTGTATCCACCACAGAAATGGGACAGTCAAACAGTGTACCAACTAATCTTATGTGCAGGGCCATACACCCCAATGAACAACAGAAAAAAGTCTGAATGCCTCTGTTCATAAGAAATGCCTGAAAATATGCATATGTAAGAACAGTAATCCCACAAACAATAAAAGCAATCCACAAAGCAATATCCAAATCCAAGACAGGAAAGATAAAAGGGATTGATCTTACCAAACTCCAAAAGGTTCCAGCACAGGCGTACACCATGGATCTATGGCGTAGACTTTAAAATTAACCATTTTCTACATTGAACCATTTCTACTTTCTGCCCTTTCACTGCTTCACAAACAAATTTTCCTTTTTGTTTGTATTTATTGTATGAATGTGTATTTTTCTTTAGGGCCTTGGCTTTACCAATGAATTCACACCTTACCACCATTAAGCTCTTTCAGCTTCACCTCTCAGTTTTTTTGTGTATGAGACCGTTGATTCCAGGGCTTTCTGATTAGGCATTGGATAATGGATAATATATCTTAGGGGGTGTTTCACAAAGTGGGATGACTGAAGGCACAGAGGAGGATGACTGTTATCTTGGGTGCTTGGTACTTACTGGGTCCTTTGTGGTGTTTTGTCCTCATGACAAGAGACCTGTTTCAGGTGTATGTTCCATACTAGTTGCTTTTACCTGTTTGTTATTATCATTAATTATTTCATATCTAACCTGTTGGTTTTCTCAGAACATAACTAAGAATCACAAATAAATGTGGTGTCTCAGTCTTTTATTTCCTTGATTTCAGTCTCCTTCATATTTAGTTGGTGCTCCCCTTTGATTCTGAATAAACCAAGGACTGTCACAGTCACAGAGCAGCAACACACAAGATACATATTTGTGGCCTCTGTAAATACTAACACCGCTCAAGCGGTGGTCCATCCCCTTTCATGGAGACTCCCATGGACATAGTCTTAATAGTCTGAAAAGATTTGCGCACTGAAAGTGTGGTCAGGGGCAGGATAAATCCACTCATCTACTCAGATGAGCTGCTGTTGGGACAGTATAGGTTCCTCAGACAAGGTATTGTCTACTTTTGCAATTTACTGGAGCCATTTATAGCAAATGTCACCTGCCATTGCTTATCATACACCATATCCCAAACCCTCTGCATTGGGCTTTGTTTTCTGCAACGTGGCGCTTTCTTACACAGTTGGGAATACAGAACTCCACCATATGCTGGACAGTGCAGAAACAGCACCTTGCTTTGAAAAGATTTTTAAATGTCTAGATGTTACTTTAGACCTCTCTACTGCAAGTGAACCATGTTTCTTTTACAGTGATCAAAACAGGATATAAGGCCCATGCTAAGGTGTCTAAGACATTCCATATCTTTGTTAACTTTTAGTATCTTAAGTAAGCTGTGTTCTTAATTTCTTCCATCAATACATATTGTGTATACCATTCAGCTAATCTGTTGTGGGAAGTGCAGGTTGCTTGGGGTGGGGGTGGGGGTCTTTTATACTAAGCCCTCAATCTCTCTGTATAATATTTGTGTTGATAAAATAATTAAAATAATAATAATAATAATAATGATCACAAGAAAAAACACTTTTAATGTCTTTGTCACATCCCCTGGCAGCCAAGCAATATAGCCCATGGAAAATGGTTTTATATGGTACTAGGTAAATGTCTGGCCTCCGGGTCAATTGAATTTCATTAAGGAAAAGAGAGCATAAATCAAACAGTACACCAAGCCAACCTGGAGAAGTGTGAGCAATAAGTGACTGCTTCTCCCACTTACCTCGTAGTTTTGTTGTGCATGATTTACATCATGTTGCCACAGCAAGTCACTGTTGTTTGATATTGTGACACAACAAGAGGAAAGGTGATGTAGGGCCAGTGCTTCCCCCACTAGTGGCTCCACCCCTTCCCCACCTCACATCATGCCCAGTGGACACACCTGGCAGGCATTTGGGTTCATCAACCCCTACTAAGAGGGAGTCCTCTCAGCTGTGCCAGGTGTGGGAGTGAGGAGGTTTGCTGTTTTGAGCAGTGGAAGCATCATGTATAGCAGAAACAACATTAGTCTATGGCCTTGTGTTGAAAGGGACCTGGATTGTGTTTCCAAGTATGAGCAATAAGTGACTGCTTCTCCCAGTTACATCATGGTCGTGTTGTGCATGATTTTACATCATTTTGCCACAGCAATTCACTCTATCATATTAACTTCATATTGGAGTTTAGTCCTTTGATATATGTTTGGAAAGTGGCACTACATGAAGCTGAACGGATGGTTTATACTGTAACAAAGTACGACAGTTTGTATAGTTTGAAACCTTGGATTTGCCAGACTGAATACAGTCAACAAAAGAGCAGCCTTTTTTTAGCATGGCTTTTGTCCAACTGTAGATCAATGTGGCTGATCAAAACTCTATTTTTTTGTGACTGAATGAACAAGCATTAAAAAAAAATTATCATGAAGTATTACAAGAGGTCAGTAAGATACTGAGTTAAGTGCTCGTGCAGAGTGCTTTTTTTCTGAAAATAGAGAGGGATAGGATAGATAGAGATAGATAGAGAGGAAGGTAGACTAGAGATAAAGCTTGATGAGATGAGTTTTCAGTTTTCTCTTGAAGGCGCCCAAGGAGTGTGTTGTCCGAACCTCGGCAGGAAGCTCATTTCACCAGAGTGGAGCCAGTACTGAGAAGAGGCGGGTTCGAAGGTTCGTAGCACGGTCTTGAAGTTGATCCTCGCTGCAACCGGTAGCCAGTGTAGGAACTCAAAAAGAGTTATCACATAGGCCTGCCTGGGGATGTTGAACGTCAATCGGACTGCTGCGTTCTGGATAAGCTGCAGCGGTTGAATGGCATACGTCGGGATGCCAGCAAGCAGTCAGTTGCAGTAGTCCAGACGTGGCAGGATGAGAGTCTGGATCACAACTTGAGCTGTGTATTCGGAGAGGTAAGATCCTATCCTCCTAATGTTGAATAACAGGAATCTGCAGATCCTGGCTGTGGCTGCAATGTGCTCTTTGTTTGCAGCTTGTAGTTGCATTAAGGCGAGGGTAGCTTCCGTTTGTTTGCTACGGTGTCCATGCTAAAATGTATCATCTCTGGTGTCTTTAGGCTACTGGTGTTATAACATGACATAATACCGTGTTATTGATTAAGTGAATCAGACAAGACGACGGAGTATAAGGCTGGATAAAGCACGTATGTATCTACCTGCAGACTGGTAATGTTACTCCAAAGAGGGAGTCGCCACTGCATTTGTTTTACTTATGTTTTCCCAGTAGGAGTTGTGTACCCTGTGTAGTTGTTTTTTAGCAGGGGACTGCTGCAGCTCATATTCCTAGCAACGCATTTTAGGTAGAAATTAATTTACAACCAGGCCCGGCGCTGTGTGGGTGATTTGGGGTGCATTGCATCCCCAGACGGACCTCAGTGCACCCCCAGTTGTCTCCTTATATCCGCATGTCTACATAGTATTAATGACTTTTTGTGCCCCCCAGTGGATTGCAATTGCACCCCTCTGTATTTTCTCCTGGTACCGGGCCTGTTTGCCACTATGCTTTCATTGTCCAGGAATTATAGTGAAAGTGAATGAACAAGAACAACTTGAAAGAGTAGCAAGATGCCTTTAGCAATATTTTATTTCTATTTGGAGACTGTTATCTGTACTCAGTACTCAATATTCAAGGTTTTGAAAGGGTACTCAGGAAAGGTAGTTTGAATTCTAACTTACATTATTACAGTTAGAATTTATCACAGATATCTCTCTCTATTCAAATGAATTATTATATCATTTCCTACCATCTGTGTGTGTGTGTGTGCTGACAAGTGCACTTGTGTGTTTGGTTTTGTAATGTGTGTCAACTTGTGACACAGGAAAATTGTTTACAATAGAACTCTATGTTGTGGATTCTTCACGTGTTTATAAGGAAGTATACACACCAGTGCCAGATTTCAAATATTTATGTATTGAAATCTGTAAAGAAATGAATTTTTATACTTGGCAGCAAACATAATATAAAGATAAGATCCCGATGAGAAACCCTATTCATGATGTTGTCGCATTTGAAGTAAAAACAAGAGAAATGCCAGGAGTGGTTTTCCTTCTGTTGTCTAAGGGTCAATGATGGATTACGATTTTGAAAGGGCTTGAAATACTTCTGATAAAAAACATGAAATTAAGTCAGTTTAATTTTTTTTTTTTTTTACCAAGATAACCTGTCCTTACCCTTAAAAAATGTCATGTGGGGCAACTGTAATATATATTTAAAATAATATTTCTCATTAATATGCATCATATTTTAACAAGGTTTTAGTAGTACAGTGAGATGTTCTGGAAAGGAATTTGCACTTAGTTTTTTTTATATCTGTAAGTAATATCTTCATATTCATCTTCTAATTTCTTGGGTGTTTGAAATTTAGAGATTCATTTTTTCTTTAAAACCCATACAATTGCTTTAAAAAGTGTAACAAAAGGATCCACTTTATCATACTGTATCAGTGATTAATATTTCAGACACAGTAATTGAATATCTAATTTTGAATTCAATATATTTACTGCCATTAATTGGTTACACCACATGGTAGATGGTCGCACCAAATAATGACAAGACTGCATGAGGTTGAATATCTAGTCAAAAAAGACCAGAAAACAATCAATTCCATGAGACAAACAGAATGAAGTACTTTTATTACTCCATGAAATCCCCCTAAACACAAATAACTCAGGGAAAACAAATTGTCCTCAGAAACATTTTATAACAGCTCAGTGGACATCATGTATTACATTAAGTTGTATTTCATCTGAAGCATTTCATTAAAAAAAATTATATATATAATCAGAATGGATATCTTTGTGGACATAAAAGATGACATCTTGCATTTGTGGCCAAAGAAACAGATTCTTGTCACCTGACTGTCACATGCAGCTAACCTGTATTTCCTCTCCAACAACCTTAAGGACCTGGCCTACATATGGAAGCTCATCACAGATGACGATCACAGACTTGCCCTGAAGATCTTGTAGACTGGATCGATCACTTGGTGGCTCAGGAGAGCCTGAGGGATTCTCACTGTGGTTTCCTGTGTCTCGCAGGTCTACCATTACTGGCTTATAACAAGGGCATGGCTGACTTTCTGAACGGTTGCAGAAGCATCACACTTCCCTGTGACTAATTTGTGCAGGTTGTGAAGATAAAACCTGGTGTGCCTTCAAAGTGCCCTTCACAGCCACCAAATTGCCAGGAGACAACTCATCATAATTTCCAATACTTTCTCCACTCATCCAATAGCGGGTAATGCTTGATCCAGACTTTTGGTTGAGCATGTCATAGAGGTCCATTGGAGTCTGAAGCTCTCCTCCTTATTGAATGTGGAGATTGGCCTCTCTCTTTATTGCCCCACCTATGCCATCTGGGGCACCTTTGCCACGGGACCTTTCTGAATAATTCCATGTCACCTGCTTGAATCCTGAGAGGAAAGACATAGTACTGAGGAGAACCAGCCCATCACTAATAATATGTAGAGTAGTGATTTGAGGGAAGGTTGCCCTAAGCGCTTTCAAGATGGGCTGAAGGTGTGCCCACACTGCTCTCTCATTGTGACAGAGGCTGTCAGACAGTGTCGCATAGGATTTGGTGCCATGGATAGTGGGGCGCTGTCTGTTCTTTGCTTGTCAATGGCATCTGGAAAATAGGTTAAAATAGTTATGAAGCATTATTAAAACATAATAATTACCCGTGTGAAATTCATGTTAAATTTATGTTATAAATCTTTTCTGGATCTTTTTAAAGTACAGAAAGTTGCAAACCAGGACATATATCCTTCATGGACAATGGTCAGCAATGGTCGCACCACATGACATTGGGTCGCACCACATGATGTTTTAGAGTTCAGTCAAAATTTACAGGCAAAAGAACTGGCCACCGAAGCAAAACAGGCATTCTTCCCACACAAGGTCATTATGATATTTATAATCAAATTATGAATTTTTTAGATACAACACAATTTTCAGTGTCTTTTTGAGGTCATACCACACCTTGCTCAGTTGTGTCAACAACACAACAGCGGTTAAAAGGTGATTATTTTTCCAATTTTAAAGAGTCATACTGACCTTCTACGCATCTCCAGTGGTCCTTGGCATGGCGCTGTATGATGTCACTTCTGGTCCTTGAACGCTTTTCAAAATGAAAGTCTCAAAATGGCCTTTTTTTTGTCGGTTGCGCCATATTTTAATAAAATGATCACCATCGGACAACATTTATATATGTATTATGATGGAAATAAAATGATGCATTTGGCGTTTTTCCCAGCAATACAAAATAGTTATGAAATTATGCCAAATAGGTTAATATAAAAGTTCAAAAACTTTTTGAGTGATTTCAAACAGGCTTTCAAAATAGAAGTTCTGGCTGGACGGTCACACCACATGCTATTTTGACACTTTAAATGGGGAAAAAATTACCAGTACCAAAAAAGTGTGGAAAACTTAAATTAGTTACATATATTGCAGAGTTCCTACATATACATACTTTAAAAAATGTTTTATTCATTTTTAAAAAAAGGAAAAAATACAGATGGACAGAAAAAGAAGGCGTCACGTCACTGACCCCTAAGCAACTCTCTTCTGTTCACTGCTGTGGTGTTCTGTGACAGGATCTCTCCCCATCTCTCAGCTTCTGACTTCTGTGCTCTGGGGCAGGACCTCTCCTCATGCATGTGTCTCTGACCTGCTGTATCAGACCTCTTGAGTGAAGGCTGGCTGCGGTCAGCTGCCTCCCCTCCTGTGGACAGGTGCTCGACCGAGATGGAATTTCTTTGAGTTATTTTATCAGAGGGGAACAGAGACGGCCGTATATTGACATCTGGCAGCGGGCAGACCACCCGTCTGACGACATGCCACGCATTAAACGGGCTGTTATGATCCTATGAAACCTTTCTAGCACAGTAAATTGCATGAATTTACCAGTTTCGGTCTTTTTGGAGATTTGTTGTGGCTTTTCGCCAGGATGGCGATTCTGAACTATGGTACTGAGCATTCAGCTTTTCAAAGCGTGGAAGGAAGTTGCCTGAACTGATCTTAGAGATGTCGGCTCGGCAGCTATGGCTGTTTGTGCAAAATCACAATCAGCAACAATCCAAGAGCTGTAACCAGTTTTCTGCATTCCTTTGCTTAACGTACTTCAGAGTCTGAATTCATTGACACCACTGACATTGACCGTCCATCGTGGTAAACTGTTTTGTGGGTGCTGTTAAGGGGCCAAGCAGGTAGGCACCAAATTTCGTGTTGTTATCTCGAAAGCAACAGATATTCCATTACAGTAATTGTTGCTATGCTAACAATTCGCACGAGTATGACATGCTGGAAAAGCATCGTTGACTCTTTGAACCCCGCTTGAAGGAGGCGGGCTCTAACGCGAACCGCCTTTTCTTTGAGTATGGGGCGTCAATCAGGTCGTCTTTCAGTGAATATATGCGTGCACTGTAGTGGCGAAGCATTACGTTTGTTCTAGATTGTACTACTAACAGTGTCTGAAAGATGTCTGGAAGAGGAAAAGGAGGGAAGGGCTTGGGGAAGGGAGGTGCTAAGCGCCACCGTAAAGTTCTTCGTGACAATATCCAGGGTATCACCAAGCCCGCAATTCGGCGCTTGGCTCGCCGAGGTGGTGTTAAGCGTATTTCTGGCCTGATTTACGAGGAGACGCGTGGTGTGCTGAAGGTGTTCTTGGAGAACGTTATTCGTGATGCTGTCACCTACACTGAGCACGCTAAAAGAAAGACCGTTACTGCCATGGATGTGGTGTACGCTCTGAAACGACAGGGTCGTACTCTGTACGGCTTCGGAGGCTAAGCGTCTGCAGTGAGTCCCAAACTAAAAAGGCCACCTAAAGGCTCTTTTAAGAGCCGCCCACTTACCCAGTCGAAAGAGTGAAACGTTCTACGCTCAGCGACACATATGTAACATTGTTGCGACACATTTATACATTTGTACAACATTGTTGTTGGCTGCACCACCCTTGACCACACAATGTCCCATTGCCTGACTGAAACTTTGGAGCATTTTATTTCGGAATGTGATTGCCGCCTGGGAAATGTTGAAATATTCTGTTGATAGTAACGAGGGGTCGATTTTAATGGCATTTTGATGAGAAACTCAGCGGAAAAAGAACATGCTTCATTCTGGATTGTTGCAAATGTATTAAAAAGTGAGCTGTGGGAAAACCGCCAGAGAAGGACGACTGATATTTTTGTACCAGCTGGTTTAGTTTTTAAACAAGCCAAGACTTAAATCGTAAACTGTGGACAGTAAGAACAAAAAGACCACTGCCATGGGATATGCTTTCATTGTAACTGTATGCAATTAGAAGACTGTTTGTGGCAGAAAAAGGTAGAGTTTTAAGTGCCTGTTGGATATCATAGTCTGGTTTGGATAAAAGCGTCTGCCAAATGAATAAATATAAAAGGTGTGTGTGCGATGTTTATAGGTTATCGTGCATTTTAACCTATTTTTAATGTATGTTATGCAGATTTTAGATTGTTGGTTTTTCATAGGCGTCTTGAATGTATTTCTTGAATAATGTCACCTACATAATGTAAATTGTCTTGCCAAAATAAAGAGTATTAAGAAATAATACAAAAGAAAAAAGTGAGTCGCGCGGTAGAAGTCCTTTGTTTAGATAGATGGCTAACGTTTAGGCGTGTGGTATTCCCGCCCAAGGAAGTCAACCAATCGAATTTGAATGTCATCCGATTCAGAAGAATCTGCCAATGAGATCGTGCGATAACTGGCTGGGCAGACAGCGTGACAAAATTTGCATACCCTCTCTATATAGACCAAGCATGCGGCGTAAGAGGTATTATTCGTGTCTGTAAAGCCGAGTGTCATGCCTGAACCAGCCAAGTCTGCTCCCAAGAAGGGATCGAAAAAAGCTGTCACTAAGACAGCTGGTAAGGGCGGCAAGAAACGCAGAAAGTCCAGGAAGGAGAGCTACGCTATCTACGTGTACAAGGTGTTGAAACAAGTGCATCCTGATACGGGCATCTCTTCAAAGGCTATGGGCATCATGAACTCGTTCGTGAACGATATCTTCGAGCGCATCGCCGGTGAGTCGTCTCGTTTGGCTCACTATAATAAGCGCTCCACCATCACCTCCAGGGAGATCCAGACTGCCGTGCGCCTGCTGTTGCCCGGAGAGCTGGCTAAACACGCCGTGTCCGAAGGCACCAAGGCCGTCACCAAGTACACTAGCTCCAAGTAAAGTGACGGGCCGACAAGTCCAACCCAAAGGCTCTTTTTAGAGCCACCCATTATTACGGATGAGAGGCAGAAACCATTTTACCCCATCCCCTTGTTGTCCTCGTGTGGCTGCTGTTGGGATCATGAACGGAGTCGTTATAAAAAGTACCTTCCGCTATAGCTAGATACAATTAAAACGGGACCGCACTAGCTGGTCGTATAGAAATGCAGGAATAACGCACGCGCCAATGCATGACTTCTACAATGTTCGACATTCTGGCTGAGCTATGAGTGCCCTTATAGAATTAGGGCAATTATTGAGTCAATGCTGAATTGACCCTGCATGTCATTTAGTAACTACTCTATTGATCCCACGAGTGGGGAATTCATTTACTGCTGGACACCACAAGTAATGCACAAACACAAGGAAATAGTGGTGGTCGTTCAGTTCAATAAAATAAATCTTTGACTCACTGATTCGTTCATTTCCATATCCGGTCGGGCGGCATACACGAATCTGTAAATAGTTTTATTGCATTTTAAAAGTTACTGTACATTGTTCCAAACATCACGTCCATTATTAGCCTGCTCTGCGGCAAAACAGCACGTGTGACACCTAATGTCAATGAAATAAATAATTAAATCGTAATATTCATTACGTGAAACTGCACCATGCTATCCAAACAATCATGCAGCCGCAAAAGGTCATAGAACCCCACATTTTAACGCGTATAATAGCCTAAGTACATGTCATTTGCTAAAACTAAAGAAAAGCACTGAGGAAAAGCCACGCTTATATCCGAAGCGAATAACTTCGTTTTACAAGTTTTGAACTAACCCAGCCCAAACATTTTAATATACTTGTAGGCCTAGTCAGCGATGTCGTATTTTTATTTCTTGTTAATGTAGACATAGTACGCTACAAATGTGATGCATAGGCTTGTGCATCACATTTCTGTTTTGTTTTGCAGCCTACTATGTTGATTTGTCAGTATTTATTAATAAGGACTTTATTCACGTTAAAAGGAAATGCGATGTCATCGCAGCCTACGTAAAATTGCAGTTGTGATAAACAAGAACTGCGATACTTGTGCGCACCTAAAATATGCTACTGCTAAAAATATAAATATAAAATAATATTTTGCGCATCCACCTGGAATATTTCATATTTTTAATTCCTATAATCATGCCACGGAAGCGCTCTGATTCCTTTTGCATCGTCACAGTCAATGGCGGATGCAGGTAATCAGCGCGCATGTTTGCAAAGAGGAAGGAACGAATCTTTTAGACTAGGGATTCAGTACACTCAGTTCACCTCAAAGACTCGTTCGTTCACGAACTGCACATCACTACAAGGAAATAAGCTGTACAGAGGAGCAACACAGACCATTAAAGAAATGAAAAAGTAATAGGCACATGCAATGCGCGAGGGTAACTTCATACATTGTTGTCGGCTATACGTTCACAAGTGATGAATGGTCTTTGAAAACCAACACTATACGCTCAGTGTGGAGGCTGTTGTACGGATATATTTTAGTGACACGTTGAATTCTCCACTGGTAGCATTGTAAAAGCTGAGCGCCCGCGCAGAAGGCCTGTTCCAATTTGATTGGATGAAATCCCATCGACGCCTTATCCAATGAATGCGTTGCGTGTGGCTATAACCTAGGCTCGCGAGGGTCGTTTGCGTTATTAGACAGTTGTCAAAAGAGCGGAGCAAGGCTAACCATGAGTGGAAGAGGCAAAACCGGCGGCAAAGCTAGGGCAAAGGCCAAGACCCGGTCGTCCAGGGCTGGACTCCAGTTCCCGGTCGGCCGTGTTCACAGACTGCTCCGCAAAGGGAACTACGCCCAGCGCGTCGGCGCAGGTGCCCCGGTCTACTTGGCCGCCGTGCTCGAGTACCTTACGGCTGAGATCCTTGAGCTGGCTGGTAACGCTGCTCGGGACAACAAGAAGACCCGTATCATTCCCCGTCACCTGCAGCTTGCAGTGCGTAACGACGAAGAGCTGAACAAGCTCCTGGGCGGTGTCACTATCGCTCAGGGCGGAGTTCTGCCTAACATCCAGGCTGTGCTGCTGCCCAAGAAGACCGAGAAAGCAGCCAAGGCCAAGTAATTGTCGCAACGACCATCACTGGCCCCAGACCCAAAGGCTCTTTTGAGAGCCACCCACCGATGTCTTAAAAATGTGCAAAACTGGCCTCTACTCGAGTGTGCCTGCGGTCAACGTTAAGCCAGTTGCCACATATTAGTCAACAGAATGTATTTCGATGGCATCACACAGTTTTCATCGGCTGCAAAATAAATGGGGTAGGTGAATGCATACACTCAGTGTACTTGATGATCATCCGGGTTGTTGATCTTGTCTAGTGACCTCTCTCTCGGTCGTGATTAGGCGGAACTGTAGCGGCATTGTTACCAAGCCGACTGCAATGACTCGTTAGCTTGTGAAAGAGCATTTGGCACTGGTTACAGGGAGGAGAACAACGGTAAAACGGGGTTTTCTTTAAACGGAACAAAGGGCGTTGTGCTTGTGGAAGATTTGCGAGAAGATGGGGAAAGAAGGCGGAAGCAGAGAGAGATGTTTGAATTTTAGGCGGCACGATGACGATGAAGGAACGACCCAATGGCCACAGACAAGGAAGTGAGGTGCGGACCAATGAGAGCTCCGTATAAGCTCATCCAATCAGCCTTTGACTACTACGTGTTATAAACGTGCTGAGGGCTTGGCTGCTACTTTTCTGTGAAGAAACGTGTGTGCCGTCGAGATGGCTAGAACCAAGCAGACTGCACGTAAATCTACCGGTGGTAAAGCTCCCCGGAAACAGCTCGCCACCAAGGCTGCGCGTAAGAGCGCGCCCGCAACGGGCGGTGTGAAGAAGCCTCACCGCTACAGGCCTGGCACAGTGGCTCTGAGAGAAATCCGCCGTTACCAGAAGTCCACCGAGCTTCTGATTCGCAAACTGCCCTTCCAGCGGCTGGTGAGAGAAATTGCCCAGGATTTCAAGACCGACCTGCGTTTCCAGAGTTCTGCCGTCATGGCTCTGCAGGAAGCCAGCGAAGCCTATCTGGTTGGCCTGTTTGAGGACACCAACCTGTGCGCTATCCACGCCAAGAGGGTGACCATCATGCCCAAGGACATTCAGCTGGCCCGCCGCATCCGAGGCGAGCGCGCTTGAAATGCGCGACTACACTGTCTTACGCCCAATATCCAACGGCTCTTTTAAGAGCCACTTCAGTGTGTCTCAGAAGCGCAGATCTCTCCATGTTGTCATATTCCATGTGGATCCAGGCGACGTGTATTTGGGTGCTGGTCCTGTGCTTCAAGCATTCTCCAAATAGCAAAGTATTTCCACCCAGTCCGTAGACGCGCTATGAGCTGAGTGTGATGTGAACGTTTGAGTCCCAGTATTCTCTCACAGGTGTATGCGCCGTTACGACGTGGCAGACAACACACATTGCACAGGCTTCTAATGGAAATCACACCGAGGTTGTTTGTGCAGTGTTTGCATTGTTTTATGTTGCATGTTTCAATCTATACTAGAATGTTTAACGTCATAGAACGTTCTACTCAACAGCAGTCTGAATTCTATGTTGTGGATTCTGCACGTTTTTATAAGGAAGGTTTTCTCGTGTTTGAGAGGGAATTATCCTAAAGGCATTTGCTTGCATGTCTGGGTATTGAAATTCGCGTAGGGAATGAATTGATATTTTGCATAAAATATATAAAGAGAACCCTGGTGAAAAACTGTATTCACTATTGTCACATTTGAACTAAAAACATGCCACACCAAGCAGTAGACAGACTGATTAGCACAGTGAAGCAATATCCAAATCTAAGACAGGAAAGATAAAAAGGATTGATCTCACCAAACTCCAAAAGGTTCCAGCACAGGCGTACACCGTTGATCTATGTGATCTCATGAAACAATGAAATAATGAAAAATAAAATAACCTTGATTAAAATACCCTCAAGCCTTGGTAAGCAGTCAGCCGCAGACAAAAAAGCCATCAACAGGAAACTAAATGGATATATAAGATTGTAAGGAAATTCCTACCTGATTAACAATTGGCGTAGACTTTAAAATGAACCATTTTCCACGTTGAACCATTTCTACTTTCTGCCCTTTCACTGCTTCACAAACAAATTTTCCTTTTTGTTTGTATTTATTGTATTAATGTGTATTTTTCTTTAGGGCCTCAGCTTTACCACCTATTTACCACTCCTCCTTGCAAAACTCAGCCAGTTGAGAGAGGTTGGAGGGACATCTGGCATATACCGCCTGCTTCAGGTCTAGCCACAACATTTTGATTGGACTGAGGTCCGGACTTTGACTAGGCCAATCCAGAGTACGAATCTTCTTTTTTTAAGCATTCCTTGGTGATTTTGCTTGAATGCTTTGGGTCGTTGTGTTGTTGCATCACCCATTTTCAGCCCAGCTTCAGCTCCCTGACTGATGGCAGGAGATTCTCATCAAGAATTTGTTGATAGGCCTGAGAATTCAAGTTTCCCTGGATAATATGGAGTCGTCCAGGCCCGGAGGCAGAAAAGCAGCCCCAGACCTTCACATTTCCACCACCATGCTTCACTGTTGGGAGGAGGTTCTTTTCTTGGAATTCAGTGTTGGCCTTTCTCCAAACATGGTGGTTTTGATTATGACCAAATAATTCTATTTTGGACTCATCTGTCCAGAGAGTGGACTTCCAAAAGGCCTCTGGTTTGTCCAAATGCTCTCTGGCAAAGTTGAAACGGGCAGCTTTGTTCTTTTTTGAGAGCAGAGGCTTCCTTCTAGCTACCCTCCCATGAATGTCATGTCTGATTGTAGACGCATGTACATTTACCCCAGATGCTGCCAGAGACGTCTGCAGCTCTCTAGAGGTGATGTGTGGGTTGGCCTTTACCTCATTTTTTAATTTTTCTGGCGCTTCTTGACAATAGTTTTGATGGGTGTCCACTTCTAGGCAGAGTTGTGGTCATGTAGAATGCCTTCCATTTGTAGATGATTTGTCTTACAGTGGATGGATAGAGCTGCAATCTTTTGGAGATGGTCTTATAGCCTACCCCAGACTGATGGGCTGTCACCACCTTCTTCCTGAAGTCCTCAGATATCTCCTTTCCTCTTGGCATTGTTGGTCTTTGTGGGTACACCTTGGCACTACAGTGGTTTGGTTGGTTTCCTCTCTCTTTTAATCAGTGTTGCCCAACCCCTTTCCTAAGGATGTCTAATTTGATCGGTCTGCTTAACTGATTAATTAAGCACCCAAATGTGTTTCACCTGAATCTGTTACCCACTTGACTTTACCAATGCAGCTGGGGGTTCACTTACTTTTGCACATACACTAATTCCACCTTTCATGTAGTTTTTTGGCTACTCACACAATTCCTTCTAAACAAACACATGCAATTGATAAACATACATCTGACATTTAATATATAAAAAACAGGTGATGATAAAATAAGAAAACCATGGTAAAACAACAGAAAACTCTAAACTGCTCAAGGGGTTCACATACTTTCAAGCAGCACTGTATATAGGGAGGTGTTTCATAAAGTGAGATAACTCATTTACCTTATTTTGGGCTCCATTTTCTTAGAATCACATTTTAGTTTGGATCTTGAATTGTAGCCCTATGTTACCAAGGCAACAAATTCAGATTCATTAAGGTTCTTTTTGGCACAGTCTTTTCTGTCATTCCCAGCCCTTTCCTGGGATTTGGGTTCATCAATCCTTACTAAGGGGAGCCCTCTCAGCTGTGCCAGATGTGGGATTGAGGAGGATTGTTATTGTGAGCGGTGGAAGTATCTTGTATTGTAGAAATAAAATTAGTCTATGACCTTGTTTTGTAAGGGACCTGGATTATATTTCCACCTGTGTATGGACGTTGCTGGATTCTTCCTGTGTGACTTGTATGCCTGATTTTTCCTAATAAACATACAGATTTACACTGTGGTAACCATATTTGCTGTCATCTTGGGTTATATCACTGTGCCAGTGCTGGAATTTTGAGGCTTGGCTTCCCACTGTGTTCCAATATTTACTGTTTCAAACCTCCAGCTAATATAAGTTTGAAAGAATAAATTCCATTCAATGCAGTGTCCAATATACAGTGTATGTATGTACAATGTACGGTGACTGCCAAGTCAATATACAGTGTATACTTACTTTTATCTGTAATTATAGTGCTTTTTGGGAATTTGGTTTTTATATGTTCCATATGTAAGTTCCGGAACAATTTATGGTTTATTAAAGAATCAAAAAATTATCATTGTCATGTACCCATTGAATGTCTGTATCACTGCGTTAAGTATTTTTGTATTGCTTGTTTTTTTTTTCTTTTTTTTGGGAGATGGTGATTTGACATTTGTAAAAACAAAATTACTTCTCTTTGACAAGATAGTCACTGCAATTCCATCACAGTACATAACTTTAAGATGTAACACGTTTCACAATCTTACACCTTGTATCTGGCATGCTTGCATTATATACCCAAATACACATGCACTATAGTGTATTTTATTTCCTTAGTTTCTAGCATAATTTCAGGGTTTTTTTCCAGTCTTGTATTGAATTCCTTGCGTGGATTTGGGCTGTAATAATTGATCAGTCTCCATCTGGTTGTTCCTGAGGCCCAATGTAATTGAGTAAGGTTTAACTCTCTTTTAGCCACCTACAGATTGTCCTTCCACTGGATTCCACTGGAAGGTACTGTTCACTTCTCAATACTAGGTCCAAGGTAAATAATTTCTGATCATTTCCAAGGTTTTCAGCTAAAATAAAAATACAGCACTAAATCTAAATAGTGCTATTCCTTGTCCTACCTCTGAACTTAGTTAACAGAATGGGTACAAGATCCATGTTGGACACTAGAATATTGCTGTTATCTCTATGAAAGATAAGGCGATCAAAGTGTGTGTAATGATTAGAGCCATTGGTTTTTCTAAAATTGTTGTACATACTACAATCCTCTGACACCAAGAGGTTGATACAGCCTTTATTGAAGCCATTTGTTAAACAGAACTCTGATTGTGTAACCCACATGCAGTATGGTGATGGATATGAATGTTTCGCCCCTTGAAGGCAACTCAGCCCCAAAGCCTTTAGGTTCGGGTAGCCATAGTAACAAGCATTATGACATTGCAGTTGCGAGGCATTGCATTCTATTCCTTGCTCAGCATTATGCATGTGTTACCTGTGGTGCATAACAGTTACGTTTGAGGAGATAAATATAATTGCCTGCCACTGCCACCAGTAGTGTTTTATTTTATTTTCTCCTGCATGTGCATGCTTCTGATATGTTATTCTCTGTATTAGGTAAGAAATAATCCTTTTTCTTGGTATAAGGAAATGTACGCTAGTAACTTTATGATTTGCTAGCAGGGATGTCAGCTAAGGAGGGAAGTACTAATGGAATATTTCCATATTAATAGTGTCTTTTAATACCTATGTGTGAGCTGTTAATTAAATGTGAGGTGTGTTATATAACCATGCATGCAAAAGTCTCCATAGTGAACATTATGTCAGGATACACATACTTTTGGATATTAAACATAGAGATGAGTCTTTAGGCTTATACGGTAATGCATGTGAAATGTATGTATACATAACCAGTCGGTGTATTACCATATGGACACTGAGACTTATTTTCTATTTTTCTGTAATATGACATTGCAGTTGCGAGCCATTGCATTATATTCCCTTCTTAGCATTATGCATGTGTTACCTGTGGTGTGTAACAGAGGTAAACAAGCTAATGAATATTCACCAAAATCGTGGTTAATATATTTGTTTTGAAACGTTACGCTGGATTCAGAAATCCACTACCTTTTGAAGTTTTACTTTGTTTTACGTGCATAGGCACTTTTATTTTGATAGCGCGCGCCTCGCTCTTCAAATCAGCACACTTCCGCTCGTTTTCTTCCCTTCTGACGAACGAGAGAGGTGAGGCAGTGTGTCAGTATGCTCCAGAACGAATTAGTTTAAATATTATTAAAACATGAACTATTTCAACATACAACAGTAGAATTTAGATTGTAATGTGCATAAGTGTTGTTTTGTAATGTAATATCGCGACTGTAACTGGAATTGATGTATTACCGGGTGCATCTTACCGAAGGAAAAATTTGCTGATCGACTAGCCTAGTTTAGCTAGCTAGTTTAGCTAGCTGGCTAGTTTTAGTATACAGCCATAAGTTTCAATCAAGCACTGATAGCAACACTTACAGTATGTATTTTGCCTGGTTTGCTAGGGCATACGGAGCTGAGACCTGTGACGCTGACTGCGTGTACTTTTATCTTTGAACAGCCTTGAGCAGAGAGCATACAGGGTTGCAACCTGTGATGCGTGGGTTGACCCATCTCTCTCTCTCTTCGTTACTGGACTGAAGTAGAGTTTTCAGGAATCTGCTTTACTTGAGTATTTATTTTTCTGGCAACTTTTTCCTTTTAGCCCCTACATTTTAACACAAATGTCTATACTTCCTAGTCCTTACATTTTCAAAACAGGCTCGTTACTTTAGTTTCAATGCATTTGAGGGGAATTAAAGTAACGGCGCGCAATGATGCAATATTTTTATTTTGCATCATTGCGCGCTTTCCCAACATGAAGACCGATTTCAACCTAAATGGTAAGGACAATAACACATAGAAAAGACGATCCCTTGGTGTATCCATCGATGCATATCACGCACGACAGACGTAACAAGACAAAAACGACGTAAAAGACACAAGACGTAACAAGACAAAATAGACAAGAGCGAAACCAGACAACATTGCTAACAGAGCAGATTCAGAGCAGCAAGACATTCCTCATACATCGCCTAACTTAAGAGAAATGTTAAAGTTCACCGTTAAGTGAAGGATGCATCGTGTATGTGTGTGTGTGTGTGTGTGTGTGTGTGTGTGTGTGAGAGAGAGAGAGACTGACAGACAGAGTTCATGTCTTTAATGAAGGGTTACTTGTTTTGCTCAACAAGAACACCGTTTGGAACAATTCGTCTGTTTATTTAGTAGCCTAGACCCAGACGCTATTAGGCTAAGATACAATAGGCTATGCCTTGCAATCAATGTGTTATGCTAACGTTTGGGCAAACAGCCCAAAAACGAAATAGTGCAACACTGCTCACTTTGCTGTAGCCTACAGTGGCTCCTTGCCGCTGTTGCCTTTGGCTTGCTCTGAGATGGTATCAGGCCTGGAATACCGATGTAAAGCTGCTATGTGACAACTCAAGTTGTAAAAAGCGCTATATAAATAAACTGAATTGAAATTGGCTCGTGCAAAACCTTGTTGTCTACGTGAGTGTCTGTCCTTTTTGAAACGTGCACTAAATAAGAAAATGTTATCTCTTACTCTATGATATGGATGCCATCGCTATACAGACTAAGGGTATACTCACAATAGGCCCGGATGCCTCGTACCGTGCCCAAGGACGATTGTCCCCCCCCTCCCTGCTCCCCCGCTGGCCTGCGCTCACATTGCGCTTTTACGTCCCGGGCCCGAGCACGCTTGCGTCATCACGAGGCGACTCTTTGTGTTGAGGAAAAGCGCCCTCGCACAGCTCAATGGAGTTCATGATTGTACTCGCTTTGTGGCATATTTGGAGTCGTTTTGGGCGTGATGACACACGGCACTCTCGAATGCCTTATAGATTTGTCGATTATGCAACGCAGAGATTTTCAGTTAATCGTGCTGCACAGATAAGATTTTTACAGAGGCAGCTGACGTTTCAGTCATTATGCTAAGGGACAGACCAATATTTTGTCATTTTTGTGTCAGATTACAGTAGCCTAATCACAATAATGTTAGCTAAAGTTAACCACTTAGGGCTACTACTTGTATGTGCGCTACTGTCATCATTACAAGAAACATCTATCACTACTTGGATAGTACACTTTTCAATTCATTCGAGAATATTTGGGTTAATAACAGGTCTGGTTCTCACCTTATTGATAAACGTGAATTGTAGTCGGCGAGTAAAGCTCCAAATTCCTCCCTCAACATCAGCTACCTTTGTAAAAATCTTAATATAGGTGCAGCATGATTAACTGAAAATCGCTGCGTTGCATAATCGATGCTAACTGGCTGCGGACTGATAGATTTGACAAACATAGCTAGTTAGCTAACAGGCTACCTATCTGAACGATTGTGGAAGACTAGCTACTTAAACAGGTTGGCTGCTTCATTTGGGATACTCTGACTAAGCCCCTGACAACAGCAATGCCTACATCGCCACGTAAAGTATGGTTAGTTTTATTTCGCTTGCTAGTAATCAAGATAATGTGGGGATCCAGAGTTATTTTTAGGTATAGATCTACAGAACTAACCGATCAAAGATCATTTTGGAGGTAGCCAGCTTGTTATATTTAAGGAAGTCAGCTAGCTAATCAAATGATGGTTTAAAGGAATTATTATGACTGGGCGTGTAACTAACAGATGTCCGGCTAACTGTTGCTATAACGGATATATTTGTTAAATGGGACAGTCGCATCATTGACGTCATGTTCCTGTTCCGTGCTCGGTTTGCGATCACACTGATGCGTACCGTGCACGAGCCCACCTCTTCAATCGCGCCCGGGCGCAGTTCAGTGAACCGCGCCGGGCACGGTACGGAGCAATCACACTAGCCAAACGAACTAGACTTTGGGGGTCAAACGTGCTTGGGCACGGTACGAATTGCCTAGTGTGAGTACACCCTAAAGTTGTCGGTTTGTGGGGTGGTTGATTAACGCATATGTTTGTGGGTCGGGTGGTGCGGATTGGCTCTCATAACGGGTCGGGTGGGTGCGGGTATTAAAAAACCCTGACCCGTACATCTCTACAACCTGTAATGCTGGACTTCTAAATTCCGATTGGTTGCCGCCGAACCGTGTCATAGCTCATTACCATAAAGTTGCCCAGAACTCAACTTTATTCTGACTCCCTCACCGCCCAAGACGCGCCGCCAACAGTCATGCCGTTGCTCGCCGCCGAGAGACGCTGGCTCACATAGAAAATGAATGACTTCCGGTCGCTTTGACGCTTTCGCCACTCCCGGTGTGAATGTAGGGTTAGTCTTCATGTGTGTACGGGGCTTAAGACAGTGCATGGACAGCTTTGTTTACATCTCTTCAAGTAAATTCATTGGGCAGCATAGTTTTCAACTATTCAAGTGAGACACTCAATCCGTTCGCAGTGTGTTTGTGTGTCTTACTAGAGCCACCAGGGCAACACCTGGAGTAGATACAGTGGTTTTGTTTTTAAATATATGTATTTTTTTTCTTTTTCACTTAAGAGGTACCTCTTGACTTCTACCCGACTGTGCGCAATAATTATATGGGCCCATATAATTAATCAGTAGCAGGTGTACACCATTCTAAGCAGTCATAATTGCAGAGGGAATTTAAAAGATTGTAACTTAAGTGTAGAGTCTTCAAGTTTCCTTTCTGGGTGTTTATATACATTTTTATTTACTTTTTTTCTCTCTCTCCTCATTGATACAGTCATTCACGAAAAACAAATCAATGAGCAGTTCAATACACTGCAGCCTAATGAAATAAACCTTTCAAGTGCTCATGACTGTTGTATTAAGTTTCATTCCTATAGGCAGGAGCTAGTAAAGTATTTAAGTAAAGGTTACAATTGCACCTCGCTAATCATCTAAGCTGATGAATATGTACCACTAACAAAGCCCAAACGACAGCAGTGTTTAGATCTGACAGTCACATGCTGAATTCAGTATGATTGTTTAGAACAGTGGATATGAGTGAAATATATTTGACGGGTTCGACCTGGTGGCAGGGGGCGGGGCTATTCCCTCACAGGTAGCACGTAATGAGAGTCTCGTGAGAACACCTGGAGTTATCGTTTGTTCCCGTTTTCCTTTTGCTGGGGTGTTGGATGAACTCAGATTGACCATATTTAAGGTATTTTTCCTTTTTTGTGTGTCTTATATAATGGTCAGAGCAGAATTCTAATTAGGGGTCCAAGCACGTAGTGCTGGAACCCTATTGTGTTCTGATTTTTATTATTAGGGGTCCAAGCACGTAGTGCTGGAACCCTATTGTGTTTGTTCTGATTTTTATTAGGGGTCCAAGCACGTAGTGCTGGAACCATATTGTGTTTATTCTGATTTTTATTATTATTTGTAGGGGTCCAAGCACGTAGTGCTGGAACCCTATTGTGTTTGTTCTGATTTTTATTATTATTTTGATTATTAGGGGTCCAAGCACGTAGTGGTGGTGGCGTGAGACACAACGCATTTTGGCCTATAACTCTTGAACCGTTTGGGGTAGAATCAAAATTCTTTTTTCCCCTGATCCCTGGCTCCAGATGAACAAAAAAGCCTTGGGACCAAAATGATGCACCAGTTGGATTTTCCGCCATTTTGAATTTTTTGTAAAACCTTTAAAATCTATCTCCTCCTAGACGGTTTGTCGAATTTGCACAAAATTTGGTACACAGCATCTTCAGACCAATATCTTTAAATATTGTATAAAGAAACTTGCTACATTCAAAGATGTGGCTGCAGTAAACCAATGAATTTGGTGGGAGTGGCCTCAGTTGATATAATGAGCTATAATTCCTGAATGCAACGTCCAATCATCACCAAACGTGAGATCCCTCATCTACGCGCCATTAGAATTAAGCCTACCAAATGTGGTGTAAATCCGTCCATAGATGGCGCTATAGCAAACAAATAGTCATAACTCCTAAAGCACTTTTCCTGATCAAGTTCAAAATTTGCACGTTGTGTCTTGGTCAAAGGTTCTAATAAAGTCTATAAGGACAAGTTGATAGCTCAAGCAAGATGGCCGCCATAAGCCAATCAAATTACAGCAGCCCTTAAACTGACTTAACTATGACCTATCATCATGAAACTTGGCAGGTACGTTCCAAGAAAACATTTAAATCCCCATTACTCTGGCAAGAAAGCAGATATTTTAACTAAATTTCTTGTGCTTCATCAAAGTTAAGGACCCTAACTGGGAACTTATGAAACCTCTGCGTCAGCCATTTTGTGTTTCATCAATCTTTGATTTTGTCAAAAACACATTTAACCATCTCCTCCTAGAGCTTGGCACAATGCAGTTTTGTGTATTACGTCTTTGGATCATTGTCTTTAAGAATTGTTAAAGGATAGGTTGAACAATATGGCCTCAGTTAACCCACAAATTTGCCTGTGAAGGCGCCATAAAGGAAGAGTGGCCATATCTCTGCAATGCTTTTGTTCATTGGCATAAAACTCGTTTACACATGCTTACCATGAGGCCTGGGTGGAACACACCAAGTTTACTGAAATTTGGTCACTTTGGGGTGCTATACTGAAAAACAGGTTTAAACACCCATGTGTCCGTGTACTTAGATGTTAATGACATTTTGTTCCAATGGACATCACAAGGCACAGACCACACAAAGAAAATCAGATATTGCCACCAATTTCTTGTAGATCATTACATCATTACACGTCAGGTCCTAACTGTGAAATGAACACATAGTTCAATGTCCAAATGGCATGACTGCTAAGACACAATCAGTTTGTAGCACTTAAAATAGGCACATCTGCAGCTTTTGGCCTACTGCCACAACTAATATACTAAATAGTGTTGAAGGAACACTTGGACTTTCCATATTGGCCTGAATGAAAGACCGTTTTTTTTTCTACTTCAAGTACTGAAAAGTGGGGTTGTCTTGACTAAATGACTAGACTTTTTAATGTCATTATACATTAACAACAGCAGATGGCGCCATTTATCTGAGATTGTTCAGTGGTATTGGACATCCCAGTAGACTAGTGCAGTGTTTCTCAACCCTGCTCCTCGTGGCACCCTGTCCTGCATAGCTTCTAGCTATCCTTGCTGCTTGATTACATCAGGTGTGCTCAGCTAATAAAATGTGCCACTGATGAATTCAGTCAGGTAGGTAGAGCAAGGATAGATAGAAGATGGACTAGTGTATTTTTATTTTTATTTGGCTAACTTATTCATTTGAAAATGTGATTACATTTTATTTTCATTTAAACGTGACAATTTCATTTAAAAGATCAGCATGCCTTGTTTTATTCAGTTTGTTTTATTAAGTTGACATCAAATGAAATGATTTCTTTAAAAAATAAGATTTGATCTTCAAAAAGTCTGTTACCAAAAACAGGTGTTGAAAGATGGGGGGTCCTTTTCTAATCAGGGATATTCTATTCTATTCAGCTAATATGGTATGTTCTCTGCCATTTCTCCCATGATTTTGGATTTTTTCAAATACCAAAAAATGGCACGCCTACAACAGCATTGGCACTTATTGTGACGTCCCAAGAAGGCACACTGCATTTTATGGCACTGCTTATGTTTAAGCTTGACATATATGTAGTGGAGGGCAGTACGGTGGTGCAAATGGGTAGCACTGCTGCCTAACAGTATGGAGGTTTCAAGTTCAGGGTGCGTCTGCGTTCAGTTTGTACCTTATCCCTGTGTTCATGTGGGTTTCTTCTGAGCATTCTGTTTTTCTACAACAGTCCAAACACATTCAGGTAATGTCAATTGAACATGGTATATTGCCCATAGGTTTGGGTGTAAGAGTGGGTGTCAATGTCAAATGTCAAATCAAATTTCAGGAGCGCTTAAACTGACTTAACTATGACCTATCATCATGAAACTTTGCAGGATTGTTTTGGATGTGTCAAATAGCAATCTGTATGAAAATTTCTCCAGCTGTCCCAGTGGTGGTGCTACATTCCAGACAGCTATACCCAGATCAACATCCATTGACCCAGACACCTAGGCTCAGGTCAACTGTCACTGACCTGAGATGGCAAAAATGATTTGGCTTCTTCTAATGGCAAACATTCTTGCATATAATACATGTATTTCACAATGGCAAAAAATTGACCCATTTAACATTTATATTACATGTCACAGTTACATGAAAACTGATATCTATAGGACAATAGGCTTAAGGTGATCAAGTTTGGTGTAAATCCATGATTGTGTGGCACTATAGCAAAGGAATGGCCATATCTCCTAATCCAATTCCCTAACAAAGTTAGAATTATGTACACTGCATCTTGGTCAAACGTCCTGATAAAGTCTTCAAGGACAAGTTGATGACTCAGAAGCAATGGCAGCCATCACCCATGCAACGTTCGGCTGAAGTGCTTGGACCCCGTAATCGCCGCTTGCGGCTATATTTAAGTTTAGAATTGTTATTTAGTGTCCGCTGTGTGTGAGTTGTGAGAGGGAGCGAGCGCAGCCCCTTGCATCATCAGCACTTCCACTGACAGCAGCAATTGGAATTTACGCACGTTGGCAGCAGCAGGTGGCTTGTGTGTGAACTGGCAGCATACCATTCGGAAAGACAAAGCAATGATCGTTATGCCATTATCTGTAAGAAATGTTCAAAACAGTAACCTGGTACAGCGTCTGGAGTAAAGGCAATTGTATGAAACATCTTAAACATGCATACTCTGGCCATGATGAAGGCTAGGCTATTTCTTTCATATTAGTAGGCTAGGTAACGTTTCACACAACGCCATTGATTAAAAACGGCTTATGTAGTCGACGCTATCAATAATCGTAGGCCTACGAAACATTTCAAAGCCAAATTTGGAAATGAATATAAGTGTATAATGATGTTAGCTTGTAATGGTGTTACTCTCAAGCACTTTTCTTTTATTTTTATAGCTAGCTAAGGTTACAAATGATCTTAGCTTAATTATCATGCTTCATACCGTAGAGCTATGTATTTTGATGCTCTATCATGTTCTTACGAATTTAATGTTTATATGTGTAATTTTAAACACCAACCCCCTCACTATTTTTCCAGCCACGCTTCAGTTCTCATGGCTGTCAGTAAATTTGTGTGGAAAGAAATCCTGTGCAATAATATGGCACCAGCCAGACGCAGTTTGTAATTGAAAGGTTTGAATATCAGCATAAAATAAAAATATTAAAGCAGTATTTCAGTGTCCCACTGTTCAAATCCGGATTTTTCAGTTTCATTTTAACATAATGCAGAACAGCCTGACCTTTTGTCATAATAACAGAAACAATTTAATAGTTATTCTAAAATAATAAATTAAGGTAGGCCTACTACGTTGAACATTTCCAATCAAATGCAGTGTAACGTCCTTCTATTTTTTAATTTTCTGTCCCACAAAACGTAATGCGAAACTGTAATGTAAGCAACGAATTGAGCTTTTTTAAACCACTTTTGTAATTACAATGCATCACTTTGATGCTAAACATATTATTTGGCATAATTTCATCTAACAATTATTGGAATTATTGGTTTTGGGGGAAAAAACAACACATTTTATGGTAAGAACAATGATGCTGTATGGAATATTTTGTTTACTGAACTAAAAAGACTCTATATCTGTCGCCAGTGGTCACAGGAAATATCATCCACTGGGTGCTGCTGGATTGAAACTACTCTCTTTTTAAAAACCACTAACAGCCTAAGCAGGTGATCGAGGTGGGAGACGATTACAGTGTGACCCAGACCATCCATCTGCCACCGTGCCGTTTATTTTCATTTGCATCCAGGCCTTTCCTGGCTCCTAAATAAATAAAAAATAACCACTCTCCACCTCTGAGAGAAATCAACACCCATTTTTCTCATCAAGCTTAATTACTTAAATCAGATGAGCCTGGAGCCTTCCCAAGGGGTAGGTTGATCGGAGGCTTGGAGGCTTGGAGTTTTGCAAAAACCATGATGAATTAATTAGCAATGTTCAATGACATAGCTCCCCTTGGCTCTGCCGGTTTAATTTCCTGTGACATTTGGAGTGCCTATGCCCATCAGTCGGGTTCCAAATGAACTTACAAAAAAATAATTCTTTGGAGAAGAGGTGGCCACCAGGGCATGCAATTTCATTTGCTGAGCCAAAGAGGAAATTTTTCATCAGAAACTCCATCTGTTGTATGACACAAGGGTTACCATCAGTATTACCAGAAACAAATGCTTTAAACTGGAAATCATCAAAAGTGTATAATTTTACTTTTAAAGATAAAGCTGTAAATTGTACAATGAGGAGGCACTTTGATTCTCCAGCAGGGGTCACATTTTGATTGTGTGCCTCTGTAGAAAAACAACAGCCAATTAGGTTTGTCTATAGCTTTACCCAGTCAGCTGTAGTTTGTCTACAGCCTCAGCCAATCAGCTGTGGTATGTCAGCAGGAAGGCCCAATACTCAATGTTTTACTGAAGTTGGATCAGTTTTGCCTTGATACTGAACTGTTGTTGCTGCTAGTATTAGAGCTGCTGTGATGTTAGTATGGCTGTGCAGTTTTCAGTGTGATGCAGTGGTTTTGTTGTGTTGGTTTGGATGACAACACATCAGTCCGTCATATGAGTCAGACAGGAGCCTGGGTCTGTGTTAATATTGTGTCATTGTCACTGCAGTGTAAGTGCAAGTGTGAGTGTTGCTTTGGTGTCTCTACTGGTTCTCTCAGTGACTCCTCACAGAGTGATGGAGAGTGCTGTATCTTGGGTTTTCCCCACAGGTCTGGTTTCAGAATCGGCGGGCCAAGTGGAGGAAGCGTGAGAAGTGCTGGGGCCGGAGCAGCGTGATGGCGGAATACGGGCTTTATGGCGCCATGGTGCGCCACTCCATACCACTACCTCAGTCATCTTGAAGTCTTCCAAGGATGGTATCACAGAGTCCTGCGCCCCTTGGCTGCTGGGTAAAGCACGCACCAGCCTGCACTCCCTCAGATCACCTTCATCTTTCTCCTTTCACTTCCTGTTGTCCCCACATCCAGCTGATTCTCTCTCAATGGCCATCATCCCGAATGTATGTATGAGTGCCTTTTTTTAAAATGTGTCTCATGACTATTCCCTGAAGAGCGGTGCCTTGAGTTTAGAATTAAGCCCTCATAATGACTCATAGCTATGGCCCATGTTCCTTAATGAGGTGTGGAACACCGACCTTACCGCAGCTGGGTGTTTTCAGGATGTTGGTCTAAGCAGCTCTAAGCAGAGGATTTTTCTCTGATGTAGAAGAAGCATAAGATCTCTATTATTGTCACTACTGAACTCGGCTGAAACAGGGGAATTCTTCTTTTTGTCTTTCATGTCTGTCTGTTTGATTGACAGAAATCAATGCGGTGACTGTATCTGAAAGTGGAATCAGGTTCATATTGCCAGGCCCACACAAACACACAAAACATACACACTCGCACTCTGTTACTCCTGTCTAGCGGCAATTGTCTCTGAAATGTCAGACCTCATGTAGGCCTCCTGTGCTAATGTCTCATTCTGTTTCCCTGGTTTTCTCATGTCTTACCATTCCATCCTGTCCCTCATCAATGGAAAGCTCGAAATCGATATCCTCAACAGCCCAAAATAAACTCAAGCATAGGAAGGACGTGACTGACTTAGCATGACAGCAGAATCTATTCCATGGCTTGTGCCTGTTCTTCCAAATTTAGTTAACAGGTCCTATTGAGGGCCCTTTGGAGTCAGTTAGTCCCCACTGGATGTGAACACATGGTGTGTTTCACTGGATAGAGACAACACCGTCTCGCACAATAACACATGAAGTTTTTTATTAGTTTTTAAAAAATTTTTTAGTAAGCAAAAACACATTTTTAAAAAAGACAAAATGACAAATGAAATCTCACAATCCTGATATCTACACTATTTGTTTTAAATTACTGGCACATTGTCCAACAGTTGTTTGTTTGGTGCACAGGGAAAAAATAAAGCATGGTGTTTTAGAACTAAAGACATTCCTAAATCTCACTGCCTTGGATTTTTTTAGGGATGCACAAAAAATCCATGGATACTTCAGTGACTGCGCTCCCTGCAAAGACAGACTCCTCCCAGCAGCAGAGCAGGAGGGAGCAGGAGGCAGAGGAGGAGAGCACAGAGGGCATGCTGTCCCTCACCAAACAGGAACTGATGGATAGCAGCATCGCTGAGCTCAGGGTCAAAGTGCTGGGGATGATTTCCTGTGATGGACTCGGGCCCATGAAAACGGGAGGAGCAGAGGACAGTCCCAGAGATCACCTTCAGAGGAGGGCCGGAATAATTAAAAATATTTTTCAGAGACTTTTCAGAGCAAATGAATGGACCTCCTTTTGAGGGACAGTGCCCTTGTAGTACTATAAACCCATACATTAGCCCTCCCTCTTAAATACAATCAGGCATCCAGTTTCATTGCTACTATTTTTGTTTTAGTGGTTGACGTGTGGGGTTTCCTTATCAAAAAGTTTGCTTTCGACTTTGTAGGAGACTAGCAAGGGATGGCCTACAGATCAAAGGATGGGTCATCTGGAATGCGCAAAAAGCTGGAATTGATAATTACGAAAGCCAGGGGCAACCTTTGTCCTGTGCAGGACACTTTAACCCTGGAGCAGAAATGGCAGCCCTCTCTCTCAAGCTTTCTCTCTGTCTAAGCACTCAACTGGCTGATTCAGCTGCTCATTACCTGGATTCCCCCAGTTATGTGACTGTTAACCTGTTGAAAAGAGCCAAAAAACGTGCCCAAATACAGTAATCTAAGATCAGATTTGACAAACCCTTGTCCCCTGGCATGTGGAAGTGAGGATGTTCCGGTTCCAGCTTACAGAGCATCCCAGAAAATAAATGTAACATGCCTTTGAGCTTCCACCTCCTATGATTATAATGGTTTGTGACAGCACCTTCCTACCTAACCAATGTGCCATCCCATTCATAAAGCCCACACAGAAATGGTCAAAGTGCAAACAAAATTACCTCACAGTGGTATGCTATTTATCCACTAGAGGTTTATTTATATTTTATGTATGTTTTTTATCCAGTTCTCCATCACCTATAAATGTGCTTGATTTACAAAATAGAATAATTTGTCTTTAATATATAATCGTCTGTTGATTTTCAAGATAAGATAGGCAGCTGTTTTCTAATGTACTGTGATTTGTAATTGCAACCCAGTGTTCACTGCCTGTAAGAAGCCAGTCAGCTATTTGTTTTCATGCAGTCTGATGTGGACAGTGTACCAGATTTGGGGAGAATAGAACAGTGCTAGATTTATGTCACTGATGTTAAAGTGGATATTCGAAATGCATTCAGAGGAGCATCTTTAGCCTGATCTAATAAGATACACTATATGGCCAAAAGTATGTGGACATCTGACCATCACACCTATATGAGCTTATTGAACATCCCATTCCAAAACCATGGGCATTAATATGGAGTTGCCTCCCCCTTTGCAGCTATAACAGCCTCCACTCTACTGGGAAGGCTTTCCACAAGATTTTGGAGTGTGTCTGGGAATTTGTGCCCATTCAGCCAAAAGAGCATTTGTGAGGTCAGGCACTGATGTTGAAGGAGAAGGCCTGGCTCGCAATCGGCGTTCTAGTTCATCCCAAAGGTGTACAGTGGGGTTGAGGTCAGGGCTCTGTGCAGGCCACTAGAGTTCCTCCACACCAAACTCGTCAAACCATGTCTTCATGGACGTTGCTTTGTGCACAGGGGCACAGTCAAGCTGGAACAGGAAAGGGCCTTCCCCAAACTGTTGCCACAAAGTTGGAAGCATACAATTGTCTAAAATGTCTTTGTATGCTGTAGCATCAATGTTACCCTTCACTGGACCTAAGGGGCCTAGCCCAAACCCTGAAAAATAGCCCTAGACCATTATCCCTCCTCCAAACTTTACATTAGGCACTGTGCATTCTGGTAGGTAGCGCTCTCCTGGCATCCGCCAAACCCAGATTTGTCCATCAGACAGATAGTGAAGTGTGATTCATCACTCCAGAGAACACGTTTCCACTGCTCCGGAGTCCAGTGGCGGCGTGCTCCACTGCTCCAGGCTCCTCCAGCCGCCGCTTGGCATTAAGCATAGTGATGTTGGGCTTGTGTGCACCAGCTCGGCCATGGAAACCCATTTCATGAAGCTCCCGACTCTCAGTTCTTGTGCTGATGTTGCAGCCAGAGACAGTTTGGAACTCTGTAGTCAGTGATTCAACACAGGATAGGCAGTTTTTACGTGATACATGTTTCAGTGCTTGGTGGCCCCGCTCTGTAAGTTTGCGTGGTCTACTGCTTCCCGGCCGAGCTGTTGTTGCTCCTAGATGCTTCCACTTGACAATAATAGCACTTACAGTTGACTGGGGCAGATCTAGCAGGGCAGAAATTTTGCAAACTGACTTGTGGCAAAGATGGCATCCTATGACAGTGCCATGTTTAAAGTCACTGAGCTCTCCAGTACGACCCATTATACTTCCAGGGTTTGTCTATGGAGATTGGATGGTTATGTGCTTGATTTTATGCACCTGTTAACAATCGGTGTGGCTGAAACACCTGAACTCAATAATTAGGAGGGGCGTCCACATACTTTTGGCCATATAGTGTACCACTATGGCACTTACCACATATCACACTGCTCTTTCATACCACTGCCCACACTGAACCAGTATTAAAACAAAATCAACAAGAATGTTGTGAGTTAGGGAGTTAGCTGGGCAGTTAAGGACAGTATGAAAGTTTTCTTGTCCCCACAACAAATTACTTTGAGAGAACAGCTTTGCATCGCTGAACTAGCAAAGGTGAACGCATACAGTAATCTGTGGCCAAAAAGCTAATTTTAACAGAAATCCCGTAAAAGATGGCTCTTTAGGCTAAATCACTAAGAATGATCAGAAAAAATGTGTATATTTAGGTTGCCGTATTAAACCGTCAAACCGCAGACTAACAGCGTACGCACTGCTTCATGTTTATGTGGATGAGCGCGGCGAGCGCCCCCGATGAAAGTAATTGTATTCGGTCATCTCGGTTTATGCATTTCTCCAGCCTCCCGGTTTTTTAGCTTCGTATTTATGACGTCATCGTCTTAAAAATCCGTTGAATGGAAAGGCAGTAGGGGCTTTTTGATCAAATTTTATCAAAGAAAAAGATATATTCAAAATACGCTTAAGCATTTACTTGCAAATTGTGTAAATGATTAAAAGCAGGAAATTATATATTCTACATTTAAAAGTTTAAGTTTAAAGCCTAAATATGTTTCTGTTCAATATTCGTAATAATAAAAATTAACATGATTTATTTGGTATGTCACCAGTTTCATTTTGTACTCGGTTTGTGTTTTTCAATAAAGAAAGATGAAAGATCTCACAAAGCAATACCGTCACTAAGTAAAAGTAACCTACCACAGTAGACAGACAAACAGATACAAGTAGTTGTGTTAAATTAACTCACGGATGGGCTGTTGTGCAGCACTCGTTCTAAAGTTTCAATCTGACATTATTGTCGGCCAACAACAGACAGCTTCTCCTCAACCTCCTTTAATTCAACCAAAGCGTCTTCTTTGGTATCGCCTACCGATGTCATCTGAATTTTAACTTTTCACATAGAAGAAATTGAACTATAATTTTGTTGAAAACGAATAAACCGGTTACATTAGTCTCTTTGGTTGAATTATTTTATACGTCCTAACTATCCGGAAACGCACTCTTATTTCCATGATGGAGATATTTTGCGCATGAAGGCTGTCAGTTCCTTCGCAAGCTGTCTACCAAGTTACATGCGCAAATCGAAAGTGTTTCACGATGTCCTCGCTTTGGAAATACGCGCTGCCTAAGAACAGCTTCTATGCAAAGTTCGCAAATGCATCTCCACTAGGACTGTCAAAATGTAGTCAGCGAGTAAGTAGAAGTTACAATATAGCCGCGTGTATGCCCGAAGCAATCGCGTTTGAAGGTGTCAGAGACCACAAAGGACTCTACGAGTTCTCTGTCAACCAAGGCGAAAGATTTTGGGGGGCTCTTGGGAGGCAGAGACTGTCTTGGATTACACCCTTTCACACTGTTCAAAACAGCGACCTGACTCAAGGAAAGATAAAATGGTTTGAGGGAGGACAGCTTAATGTATCAGGTAAGACGTTTACTTAATTCATCATCAAAACTATGTATTGCCATAAAATGAACGGTAATGACTATCCAGTGTGGTGAAATAGAATTTTTAGCCTATGTCACTAAGCTCGTCTTCATCAGTCAAATAATCAAACAATCCGTTTTTATATAAACACTTTACGGCTTACTTTGCAGTTTTCTAGTTTTTTGGTTAAAAATGTCAGGTATTGGGTTTACACAGTGTTAACGACATCAGCCTTTATGAATTGTAGTACAAACAGCCAAAGGCATTGGGGTTCACCAGAAATGTCTGGTTAATAAAGTATTTGTCCTAATTTGCTTATATTTAATCCATAGTTCTGCAGCCTTAACCTCTACGTTTAGATGTTCCCCATATAAATGTATCTTCAAAATGAACCCGTTGTATGCCTTTTGTGTGTAGGCTATCCTTAACTGGCCCTAGAGCCTACATCCAGGCGTCGGGGAAAGTGCTCCCGTCATGAAATCGTAAACAATGGGAGTGTGGGGGAGGAGAGTGAGCCGGAGAATAGAGGCATTCAAGAGAGAGAAAACCGGGAAACAGACCTACTTGTGTTGCCTGTCGTCCCGTTTTGGATGAATTTTAACAAACACAAATAGTTTGTCTGGCTGAGTGGCCGTGAAAACACCCGGTTTATGTGTGTAACTGTCATAAAACCCCAGTGCTAACCGTCAGAAGAATTTAGCAGGTGTTTTTCGTCATGTGCACAGTTTCCCTAGAGTGCTGTTTGCACTGCTCAAAAGAAATGTGTTTACTTAGCCAGTGTCCGACTTTTTATTATAGTGCAACAGAACAGACATCAAGGCAACTTCAGTTTGAATTACAATCAAACTAATGGGCAAGATGTCAGAGCAGCAGGTGTTTGTATCTCCATGATAGCGCACGTGTCTGCGAGTGAGAAGCGCTGAAAAACGACTGAGTGAGGAACAGAGGCCACATTAATCAAGTGTTAATCAAGAAGGTCTGCATCAGACCTGGCGCGAGAGCAAATCAATAGGACAGGCATTTGATTTTCGTGAGGGGGCACACAAAATCACCACGGCAACTGCAAAATAGCAATAACAGCACCACTGTATGCGCACTGCCACACTGCAGACAGCAAGGGGAGGTCTCGGGCTCGCTGGTCATACCTCTCCTTGTCACAGCCCTGCTGGCGCTGCACCCCTTCCAGCACCCACTGGTACAGGGTCTGGTGGTGGTCCCTCACCCACCCCTCCAGGGTCCATCACTGTTTGGGGGGCGGCACATTGAGGGCCAGGTCCACTGGTAACTTGCCCCGTCAGGACGAAGTCCACCACCTGCCTTCCTCAGACGAGGCCTTCCTCCACTTCTCCTCCCAAGGGGGCTCCCCCGCTCTTAAGCTGCGCGACCAGAGCCCGCAGGTGTTCAACCCTCCACTTCAAGGACGCCCGGTCCCATGCACCCTCAGTGGCATCCGAAGCTACCTGCACCACAACCCCCTCCTCCCCGGGCAACCGAGACAGGGTGTCCGCATTGGCATTGCGGGACCCGGGGTGATACTATACCTCCAGGTTGTAGTTCGCGAGCTGTGCCACCAACTGCTGCTCAGGGCGTGCTGTCCCCAGGTGCACTAGGGGGTTGTGGTCGGTGAAGATGACCTTAGCGCCCCAGAGATAGTCCTTAAACGTCTGTCACAGCCCACTTCAGCGCCAGCTCCAGCTTGAAGGCACTGCAGTTCTGGTCATTCCTCTCAGCGGGGTGCAGGCTCCGGCTGGCATAGGCAATCACCCTCTCCTTGCCCTCCTGGACCTGCGACAACACAACCCCCAGTCCGTCCATGCTGGCATCCGTATACACCCTAAAAGGCAAGGAGAAGTCAGCATAGGCTAGGACCGGGGCGGAAAGCAGGGCAGCCTTCAACTCCTAAAGGCGCGGTGGTACTCGGGGCCCCACCCTACCCGCTGTGTCCGACTTCCCCGAGCTGCTGTACCCACCAACAACCGGTGCAGGGGAGCCACGATCTTGGCAAAAGCGGGGATAAACCGCCGATAGTAACCAGCGAACCCGAGAAATGCCCTCACCTGCCACACAGTCTTGGGGGCCGGCCAGTCCCGTACCGCTGCCGTCTTTTCAGGATCTGTGGCTACCCCCACCCGGCTGACAATGTGCCCCAGATAACAAACCTCCTTCCTCAGCAACTTGCATTTCTGAAGCTGGAGCTTGAGCCCAAAATGTCCCAGGTGCTCAAACACTGCCTCCAAGTTCCTCAGGTGGGTGGATAAATCTGGGGAAAAAACTACCACATCGACAAGATATACCAGTAAAGAATCATGCTGCAGGTCACCCAGACACCGATTTCCGTTTTGTTTCGTGTGAGTCTTGTGTGGCATGCATGTGCGTGTGTGTGCATGTATCGAGCCTCCCCCGAGGTGGTAGGACTTCCCCTGGCATAGAAAAGAGCGGTCCTCTCTCTCCCCGTGCCCGGCCGGCGGGGCCACCAGATCACGGCGGGGGCACGTGTGCAGAAGGATATTGTGTGGTGTGTGGGTTCGTTGTGCGGGGTTGCGTACCTGCTTATCTGGGTCTGAGGAGTGCAGGGTGGGAGTGGGTAGCAGGGCGGGGGAAGGAGAACAGCTGCAGGTGTGAAATGTAACTGCATCTGTATGTTTTTATGACATTCTGTGTGTTTCTTTTATTTTAGTGAAATAAAGAGTGTTGCTCCTACTCACCTTGTCCTGGTGTCCTTGTGGTGGGCAGATCCCTAGGAGGGCACAAACTGGTTGGGGTGGGGTTGGGCATTCTGTCCACTCCCGACATTATCATATCAACAATAGATCCCACATAATAACGGTTCCAAGCCAACTGATCTTTGTGCACAAGTGTGCTTATTTCCTGATTGGTTGCCTCATGCATCTGTCTCTTTCTCCAAATCGTCTCACATATGATATGATCTTTTGAAGTGGCATGTCTGTGCAATCCTTTATTTGTTTCTAACGCGTGCTTCCAGTCACAAAATCCTTTGTGGTGGAAAATTTTTGACTAAGTGTATACCCCATGTGTACATCATAAGCATTGCTAGTAGATGTCAGTTAGGCTAAAACAGGTAATAAGTTATTTTTCTTTTTAAGGTGTGTGAACCCTGGAATTACAGTGGGATATATTTTTTAATAAATGTGCTGGTGCACCACAGAGGCATGCTAGAGGGGGGAGAGATAACAGGAGAGGATGGAGTGACTCCAAGGGAGGAGTCTGAGTGCCATAAGTAAGCATTGTTAGTGGGTTACCTTAGGTTAGGGTTATTCTAGGTTAAAGTGGATAGTCAGTTATCTCTTGGTGCAGGTGCAGATCTTCAACTGACCTTTACTTCTCCTGGTGTCTTGGATACGCTGGATACCCCCTCCCCTTGCCTCTGACCACTGAATGAAAGTTTTCACCTTATTTAGCAATGATGTTTTGTGTATAAAAGGAGGAGCCTGGGGAAAGCAATAGAAGTTTACGCATAGGGGGAGTACAATGTACATTCTACAGTTCTCAGACTTTGGTTTCACAACATGTTTTAACATATGGAAGTTTATGAAGTTTAAGATTACTTAAATAACTTGCATCACACCATTACATGGACAAAATTAATCGCTTCAATACTTGACAAATATTACCATATAATATTAAACAATATAGTATTCTTTATAACATGTATTCACATTTTACGTGATGATTTTAACCGATGATAAGGTCTGAAAAGAGTTGCAACAGTGCAACAGCACTGTCTGTTCCTAGGAGCAGGCAATTGTCTGGTCCTGTTTACACCTGGTGTTAAAATGTATCTCTAATAGGATTTGGGTGGGTAGGTACAAATGCTCAAAAGGCATATTTAAATCCAGTCAAGCTCGAACTTGCCGAGGCCATACTGAGAGCAGGTGTTAATGCTTCAAACTCAAAACCATTTTTGACAATTTGCGTCGCCCTACAAGTCTGCTCCTTTAAGTGTCCTGCGGTTACTAGCGCCACATAGGCTACAATAAAATGACAGAAGCCAAACCTAGCTAGTGGATTGAAATGGTACCTCCTTGACAGCACTGGGTGAAGTGACTCGTTCATATACAGGAATGTGAGCAGACTAAAGTGAACAGTGGCCTATAGCACGCATCCACAAGCTTCTATGTACCATCGTGACATCATCAAACGTCGCCAACATAAACGGTTTATGCCTGCATTGTTGGCTTCTCTGTTTGTATGAATTCACCATGACACCATGCATATGGTACCACAACTTCCTATGTACCCGACATTGTTTGAGGAGGGTCATTTTACTGCCTTTGTTACTAGAAACAATAAAGCAAGAAATGTAGCAATTTAATTGAAATATTTCAAAGATACATAAATAAATGAAATGATAAATTGATAATAATAATAATAGTTAATAAATAGACGAATTTGGGTCGCATTTTTTAACACCAGGTGTCAAGTTAATAAAATGATTATCTTTTATCAGATAACTACGTGGCAACTTTTTATCACCCAGTAACAGGGTATTTATACTGTAAAATAATAACATATGATTTTTATCAGAAGAATGTTACTGTATTTTTCATCATGTAATAACATTATTCATTTTATGATCATTTTTACTTTTACATCAGTATGGCTCCACATCAGCTAGCTTGCTGATATGAAAGTATAGCGTGAACTGTATTTTGCATCAATCATTTTTAGTGGGGCACTGTGTAAGTGTATAGCTACCTGTGTTAACTTACAGCAACAGCAGACATGAACAAACACATGCTACAGCCCTATCTGTAAACCCGATCCTCTAATTGTAGATAGTAATGCCTCTCTGACCATAACGCTTTTCCATTGTGCAGTTTGCAAAACCACCACTGGTCTGTTAGCAGGCTAGCAGCCAACAGTTAATTGGGCGTGGGTATCTCTCACTTGGCTCAGAAGAATTCAGTGGAAAATCCAGTAATAGCTGCAGTTGGACCAGCGGGCATGATTCCTGTGAAAAGGTATAGATGACTGAGAGAGATCACTAACAGCCACATTGTATTGTGTCTTTGGTCATGCAGTCAACTGCTTGGACCGTCATGTGCACACCTGTCCAGAGAGAGTGGCTCTGATCTGGGAGAGAGATGAGCCAGGGACAGAAGTCACAGTCACATACAGGTAAGAGACACAAGTGTGGTGGTCAATCTGCCTGCCACACAAGACTTGCTGCATGCTAATGTCCTGCATAGCTGTTGACCATAGAGAAGTCTGCTTTAAATTCAGCCCCATCTTTGGTTTTGCAGTGACTGGATTTATTGTGTTCAGTGAAATCAACCATTGTCTTTGCTCTGTCATAAAAAATACATTGCCCTGGAGCTGGCTGACATTCTGGGCAACAAATGGTTTGAAAATGGCGATTTAAAAAATTTCAATGAAAATAAACAAAGAAAAAAGGGCAGATTTGTAACTTGAGTAGCTCTGCTGTGGGTTTTTAACCTAATGGAAGTAATATGACTAGTGCACTGTGCTAGTCCAAGGATCCCAGCTACATCCTTCCTCTGTACTCTTGTCCTGGCTTTAGGGGGTGTTGGAAATCACACCACCGATGACGTAGACACACCTTAAGCACACCTGGTGAACAGTTGAACTGCAGATGCCAATCATGAGATGTGGTAAAGGGACAACTGTGGGGCAATGGCATTTTTATGGGCATTTTGCCAATAAAAAATGCCAACAATGTAATGCCGATAATGTGTGGCAACTAAGGCACACCAGACCCATGTTAGCCACTGTCCAAGCAGGGCCCCAGGCACAGACTGGAAATAGTGGTTATTGATGAACAAGCAACTGACCATAGTGTTGTGCAGATTCAGTAGGCTGCAGCCAGCTGTGCCTGTATGGATAGCTGTAGAAGGCTGGAGATTGAAAGAAGGAATCTACAATGGATACATCACCCAAAGATAAGAGTTGCAGATCCAATGGGGAGAATGAATAGACACCACAATTGAACTAAAATGCTGAAATGGGGCTAAAACATGGAGGAGAGCTCCAAATTTAGTTGGTCAAGTTATGTGTTAAGATGATTATATGCAAACAAACTCACCTACATCCTGATCAAGATATTGCCAGTTTATGTGATTTGGAGATGAATGAGTGACAAATGAAAAGTTTTATTTACCAATACCAAAATATAACAAGAAATACACATTTGAAAATTGATCACAGCTCAAAATGCACATACATCTGTCACATTGGGAGTACCACACTGTTTTTCTCTGTGTTCAATGAATCATTACTTACCTCAACAAAACAATAAAGGATTAACCCTTCAAAAATGTATGTACAATTTGCTGGGTTGCACACCTTGAACAATAGGTCCAGGAACTTCTGACTTGTTGTTTATTCATTATTCAGTGATAGTTGTGGTGGTGAGAATTACAGTGAAGTTAATGACAATATTAGTATATATATAAAATTCTCAAAAACATTTGCTGTATTCAGCAAACATCCTCTAGCCACTACTATGGCACAGAATATGGCATGTTGTGTAATGACTTCTATTATCTGATTGTGACACTTATGATTTAGTATGGTCTCTGCTCTTAGTCTAACTTTCTTGTAGGCACTTTGTGAATCACTCTGAAGAAGAGTGTCTGCTACATGGCTTAACATAAATATGTGTTGGTGTTGGTGATGATGACAATGGTGTTGATGATGCTGATGATGAGGCACATGTTAAACGGGTCTCCACAGACAGCTGCTGGAGCTGACATGCCGGCTGGGAACCTGCTGAGGCGGTTCGGGTGCGACAGGGTGACTGCGTGACCATCTACATGCCCCCTGTCCCGTGGCAGTGGCCGCCATGCTGGCTTGCGCATGGATTAGCGCTGCCCACAACATTCGTGTTCGCTGGGTTCAGTGCCGAAGCCCTGGCTGACCGCATCCGAGATGGTGAGGATCTGTGGGTCAATCACTTGAGAGATCTACTTCTATAATGAATTTGGTCATAACACCCTCCCAGTCACCAGTGCAAATACAACTCAAATGTCCCTTCACAGAAAACCATCACTATAACCTTGTTAGGGAAAAAAACTCACCTGGAGTAGTGGGAAGACAGAGATAGTAAAAGTAAATATTTAGAGCTTGCTCAAAGGTGAAAAGGGGACTTTCAACAGGCACTAAAAGTAATGCAACCTTGATGTGACCTTCCTCAGCAAGTCACCCTGGATAAAGAGCGTGGCAAACAAAGAAAGTTTACTGTTGCTGCTACAAATTATGAGGATAATGAGTTGACATGGAAAGAAGAACTGCCATACCCAGGTTTCTAGGCTGGCATTTTCAGGCCAGTCAGGCCTATCAGTTGGTTCCAGTTCTTGTTCACTTGTTTGGATTGAATGCTAGCCTCTTCTCACTGCCCCCAGCATGAGAGGTCAGAGCATTTTAATATTTTGCTTTTGCTGTGGAGCTGTGATATATAAAACACTCCTCTGGATCTCTCTCCTGTCACATGACTACAGATGGATGATCTCCAGCCTGCTGCTGCTCATAGGACCATGGAAAGAATGAGCAGAAACAATTGGGTGTGCAGCTAATTTAGCATTTGCTTGTACAGATAAAGGCAGGCTGCCTTTCCAAGTTTATTAGCCAGGCATTGTGACTTGGAGC